>CM060930.1:113015956-114265956 GCA_030765085.1 Allium cepa | reverse complement strand
AAGAGGCAACTCAATCTATGGAAAGAATGCGACAAACGCATTTTTCCTTGGTGGAGGAAATGGGCCACCGAAACACCACCGTCACAGTCGAAAGGGACGCTGTTCTGAAAGAACTTAATGAGCTTAAAGCCAAACTTTTCAAAATCATCAAGGAGAAGGATGATGCAAATAAAGCAGCCTAGGAGGCATGTGAACAGGCTATAGCGCTTCAGGGTGAATGGGATGCGGCATCATTAAAAATCCGAGAGGTTGAGGCCACAGTTGAGGATGAAGTTAAAATGGCTGAAGCCAAGTTAGAGATAGACATTGAAGATCTTCTCGTCACTTACAATGCCAATGTTTTGAAGCACAAAAATCTGACCTGGTTTGATAACTGTCCAACACACCTGTTCAATGCATGGGGCCGATTAGTAGAATATGAAAAGGTTGCTCACCAAGCTGAATCGATTGATGAGTTTGAGCTCGAGAACCGGGCGTTGAGCGAAGATGAACGAAAAATTCTTCACGATACGATGATCTCATATGAAAAGGAGAAACTTGGCGCTCAACATCCGAAGGTCGGAGAAGGTTCTGGCGTTGAGCACCATGATATATATTCTGAAACTCTCGTGACGACCCAGGCTGAGGCTACATCTATGATTGATCCTCAGTCTGTTCCTGCTTATAATCCAGATCAACCTTGGTTGTCCCCAGCCTAAGAGCAAGTATTTGAAGCTACTCCGTGATCACAAGTCAAACTGAGGAAGATACTGTGAACATTTCTTATGCTTGTTCAAAACCAGAGGTGTAACCTAAAGTAACTGTTACCAGTTTCTCTTTTTACTTCCATTCAGTGACTGGAACTACGTCGGTCGTGCCTCCGGCAACTTAAGAGCAACACCAAGAGCAGGAGGCCATCACAACTGAAGCGATCACGATGACGGCTAGGGGTACAAGGGAGCACACTTACTTTTTATGAACAGATGATGGAAGAGCTTCTCGGTCACCACAGTGATTCCTTTGTCGACTTGCCTTCTGTTATGGGCGGAGTAGAACCTATGAATAGTTCCTCAGGCCCAGCTGCTACGCTTCGGGCGATGCACAAAGAAATTATAGCCGAAATTAATGCTAAGATGGAAGCGGCTGCACGGGCCAGTAGTTTGGAGGTGGATTGGCCGGCCCTGGTCCAACCCCTTTGCGGATGATATCTCCGGGAGGAAGGTCATTGAGACAAGTGTTTCCATCCTGCCTCCTGCTGTTGATCCGGTTCTTACGACTCCGCCTTTAAGAAGCATTCCCATACACATGAGTTCGTAGGAGGAAGTTGATATAATGCCCTCGACTGAAAATCAGCCACCTAAAGGAAAATGCTCAAAGAGAAAACCAAGTGACAGCTCCAGTGGGTCCACACCGAAGAAGAAACCGAGAGAAAAGAAAAAGCAGACGTGTCTCTTCGGCTCATTTTTGGCAGATAATTAAGAATCTATTTTTGCTTTCTTTTTTATAGACCGTGTATAGATGCGGGTTCGACTCATGCTAGTAAGATTTTTGGGATAAATTTGTACTTAATTTTCTTCCACAAATAGTTGAAATAAAATTCCATTTTATCTTCAACTCAATTTTCGTTTATTTGCTTAAGTGTTCCAGCATTTGAACTCCGTTCAGTACACTTGTGAAATTTCGACCTTTGGATTAGGTCTTAGTTTATTTGTTAAGTCCTGAAATCAAGGCTATGGGTCATGACCAAACGTTAAGATGGACTCTGATGTTGCACTGCCTCGGTCAGTAATTGGCACTTAAGTTCTGCCCCTAGTTTCAGGGACGAATTCTAAAGATTGGTTAGCAATTGTATTTCACCTTCAACACATCGAGCTTAACGTCGTTCAACTGATGCTGAAACAGGGATAATTCGAGTGGTCGAATCACAGTCGCTCATCTGTCGACGCTTGCATCCACACTCAGGGGATTTGCATTTGTACGTCGACGGTCGATTATGCCTGCTTAAGTTTTAGTTATACGTCCACGCTCCGAGGACTTAAGTTATTTTCACGAGCGATCATTCGTGCCTGTTTAATATTTATAACTATGTCCACACTATGGGGACTTTAGATTGATTCATGGGTGGTTAGTCACACCCAATTTAAGTTTATACTTTGACCACACTTTGGGGACTCAGAGTTGTGTTAGGGATATTTATGTTTAAACTCCAATTCGCACTCTGGGGATGTTAGAGCTAGTCGGTGTTTATACTCCAATCCACGCTCCCATGACTCAGAGTCAATTACTTCCGATATTCAGGTTTGTACTACGAGAATCCAGAGTTATTTGACGTTTGTACTCTAGTTTGCACTTTAGGAATCTGGAGTTGATGTTTATACTCCAATTCGCACTCTGGGAATTTGGAGTCGGCCGACAGATGGTCAGTCACGTCTGTTTAGGCTTTAGGATTTCGTTCGCACTCCGGGAGTGACGAATTTGTCAGGATCGTGGGTTGGTTCACATCCTCCCTAATTTAACAAGCGAGGTTGTTAGAAGGATGGATCCATCCTCCTCAAACTTGGTCAAGATACGGGTGATGTCGTTAGGTGGACGGATCCACCCTCTTCGAGACCGTATTTATAAGTTTACACTCCAGCTTGCATTTTAGGAATCTGGAGTTAGTTAAAGGATTGTCGTGTATCAATTCTTTTTTGGCTTCAGTTCCATAACTTGCCCCCGAGCTCGGGTTTCACTTAGCGAGTAACCGAGCATATCATAGTTACTCCCTATTTGAATAAACCCCACTGTCAGGTGGAATTTAGATCTCCGTGTATAGTGATAGTAGTATGATACATTTTAAAAAATCACAGCTTTCGCTCGAAGAGATTGCATTTTATTACTGAAATAAGATAAGATGGCACACTTAGTGACCTTATTACAAATTCAAATTTCGAAGTGCATAAACAAATTGCGAATGAAAGTGAGATGAATAAGTAAAGCCTGTCATATGTAGTAGCGACAAAGGCTTTCGCTGTTCTAGGTTCTCGGTAGAGTAAGACCATCAACGGTCGATAATTTGAATGTGCCGTCGCCGAGCTTTCGTTCAATGACATACGACCCTTCCCATGTTGGTTTCATGTGCTAAGGAACTGGATAGATTCTTTTGAGGACGAGATCGCCGAGTTCAAAGGTTTGAGGTCGGACCTTGGCATTGTATAATCGGACGACTCGACTTCGGTATGTGGCTCCCCTCAAATCAGCCACTTCACGTTTCTCATCCAACAGATCCAAAAATTCAACAGGTAATATAGCGTTCGTTTTCGGATCATAATAAGTAACACGATGAGAATATACTTCCATCTTGATCGGAATAACGGCTTCTAAACCGTAGGAAAGAGAGAATGTTGTGTGGCCAGTCGTGGACTTGTGGGTTATGCACTAATCCCATAAAGCCATAGGAAGTTCATCAACTCACTTGCCTCGACCTTTTCCATTCCTTTCTTCAGAATAGACTTTATAAATTTATTCACAGCTTCAACCTGTCCATTCCCTTGAGGATGTGCCACTACAAAGAATTTCTTCTAAATGTGGAATCGTTGACAGAAGTTTTTAAATTTAACACTGTTGAATTAGGTTCCGTTATTAGTGATGATGGTATGTGGAAGACCAAATCGGCAGATAATGTTGCGGACTACAAAGTTGATCACCTACTTCGTCGTGATTGTAGCAAGGGGCTCAGCTTCCGCCCACTTGGTAAAGTAATCAATTGCGACGGTGGCGTACTTCGCACCACCATAGGTTAGAGATAGAGAGCTAATAATATTAGTGTCCCATACTACAAACGGCCATGGATCGACCATTTGAGTTATCTCAGTAGGTGCGACTCTAGGAATTCGAGCATGCTTCTGACATTTGTCATATTTCCTGGCATAGTCTAATGCGTCGTGATTTGCAATCGGCTAATAGTATCCATATCGGAGCACTTTCTTGGCAAGGGCTTTCCCCTTGTGTGATTTCCACATTCTCCTTCATGCACATCATGCAGTACGCATTTGATTTCATCGTGAGCGATACACGGGAGTAAAGGAACAGAGTATCCTCTTCTATACATGATTCCATTCTGAGTAGTGAACCACGAAGCTTTTCAAAGAATTTGTCTCTTTTCACTCCTGCATTCTGGAAAAGTCCCATGCTCGAGATAATTTCTAAACGAAGTCATCTATGAGTCCTTATCGAGAACGACCTAAAATACTCAACCCGTCTCCATTTGATCGATGCTCGGGGAAGATAGCGTTTCCATGGGAACGAGTCCTATTTGTTGTGCCTTACCTGTATTGGCTAACTTTGCTAATGAACCGGCTTTCTGATTTCACTCTCAAGGGATGCAGTAAATAGCATAATAATCGAAATGATCCAGTATCTCCTGAACATGGGCTAGCTAAGCAGCCAGTCTTTGATCTTTAGCCTAGTATTCTCGCAAACTTGACACACGACCAATTTCGAATCACAATAAATCTCCACGGCAATGATTTTTAAATCTCAGGGTGAGTCTCAATCCGGCAAGCAGGGCTTCATATTCAGCTTCGTTGTTGGTCACACAAAAGTTGAACTTCAGAGCATAGCATATGGATCGATCTTCAAGAGTTTCAAGAACAATCCCAGCACCTGAGCAACGGTCGTTTGATGCACCATCGGTATGTATCTTCTAGATATACTTGGAAGATTCGCTGGTCTCGGGCAAGTCCTGTGGGATAGTAAATTCAGCTAAGAAATCTACTAGGACTTGTCCTTGAATGGCTCGTCTTGGAGTGTAGGTAATGTCAAATTGACTTAACTCGATATTCCACTTGAGTAACCTACCAGATGTCTCAGGCCGCGTAAGGACATGTCGTAACGATTGGTTGGTGTAAACGGTGATAGGATGAGCCTGGAAATATGGATGGAGCTTCCTTGAGGCAATAATTGGACGATAAGCCAACTTCTCTAGCTTTGGATAATTTCTTTCAGCTTTGGTCATTCGTTTGCTTATGTAATAGACTGGCTTTTGTATCTGGTATTCTCCCTAATTAGGACAGTACTGATTGCGTTTTCTGACACCGCTAAGTAAATGTATAATTTGTCATGATCAATAGGCTTTGAGAGGATAGGCGGTATGGAGAGGTGTTGAACAAGCACTTGGAATGCGCCCTCACATTCCATAGTCTAAATGTTCTGTTTCCCTTTTTTGATCAGATCGAAGAAGGGTATGTATTTGTCAGTGGAATTTGAAATGAACCTGCTTAGTGCTGCTACTTTTCCGTTGAGGCTCTGGACTTGCTTTATGGTTCTTGGAGTCTCAAGATTTCTGATTGCCAGATCATTTCGGGATCGGCTTCGATTGCTCGAGCATTGACGATAAACCCAAGGAATTTTCCTGATGCGACCCCAAAGTGACATTTCAATGGATTGAGCTTCATTTAATATTCTCGAAGGATGTTAAACATTGATTCCAGATCTCTGATATGATCAGTAGAGAATCATGACTTTACTAGCATATCATCCACATATACCTCAATGATTTTCCTAATCTATTGGCGAACATCCGATTAACCAATCGTCGGTAAGCTGCATCGGCGTTCTTGAGTCCGAAAGGCATAACTTTGTAGCAGTAAAGTCCTAGATTAGTCACAAAACTAGTATGCTTCTGGTTGGATAATTGCATGGGTATCTGCTTGTAACCGGAATATGCATCCATGAAGGATAAGAGTTCATGCCCAGCTGTTGAATCTACGAGCTGATCGATTCGAGGAAGCAGAAAACTATCATTAGGGTAAGCTTTGTTCAAATCTCAGTAGTCAACACACGTTCTCCATTTTCTATTTGGCTTTCGAACAAGTATAGGGTTGAATACCCATTCTGGGTATAATGCATCTCAAATAAATCCATTCGATTTAAGCTTATCTACCACTTCCTTAAGGGCGGCAGATCTCTCTGGATCCATACCATGCCTTTTTTTACTGGGATATACCGTGGGTCAATATTCAACGTGTGGCTCGCGATGTCCGAAGAGATTCCACATGTCAGAATGTGTCCAGGCAAACACGTCAAGGTTTGTCCAGAGAAATTCAACCAATTCCTCCTGCATCTGCTGGACCAGCTAAGATCCAACCTTTATCATTTTAGAATCGTCGTCATCGTGGATCGTGACGTCAATCGTCAGCTCAACCAGGAAAGCTTGATTGTCTTTACTTTCGTCTTCGCTTTCGGTATCTGTCGGGTCAAGATCCTTCTGGAATTGGTTGTGGTGCCCGGGCCTAGGCCTTGGCGTCAATTGTCAATTCTCAACAAAACTGACATAGAGAGATTCCTCTATGCCCTTTCCTTTTTCTCTTTGCTGCGCACCTCGTAGCTCAGCAACATAACAGGCTCGTCCAGAAGCTTAATCTCCTTGAACGACTCTATCTCCTTGATCGGTTGGGAACTTAAAGTGTCAAGACCCGATTCTTCGACTTTCGAAAATCGACATTAATACGTCCACTGTATCAAATGCCGCCTAATCGAAGGCCGGAAAATCGAACCATGAGGGTTTAAGAAAGAAGAAAGAGGTAGAAGAAGAGAGAGAAAGAAAAGCAGAAAAACAAATACCAGAATAGGAAAGAACAACAAACAATATCGGAATCTCACAATCGCAGCGGAACAACATATAATAGATAAATGAATAATCATTAAAACAAAAGAACTATACATTTTATACATTACATCACATTACATTCATTATCAGAGTGTACAACAACAAGCAGCGGAAAATAAATACTATATACAATAGATAATATGCTACGCCATCCAGCTCGCCTCCAGATATCTGTAGCAACACCTGAATCCAGAAAGACCTGATAACCTAACTCTAGACTGTCCGTGTGGAAATTGGTGGGCATCCAGAGTTTATGAAGGGAACAATAAACTTCAGGTCAGTCATGTGACTGGTGTGAGAACAAAAACAGTTATTTATCTTTAAACAAAGAACATGAGAAATTTCAAATAAATTCGCAATGCTTTTTAGAAAATGAGACTACCATAAGGTCTCCCGCCACACACACAATGCAAACGCAGACTTGGAGGAGGTTTCTCCTTATGATAGTCAAAGATGCTTACTACGCAAAATCAAATCATTTTTGATATTATTATTAGTGCATAGTGTAGAAAACATTTTCGAAAGTAGAATATAAATCTTAGCCAGCATAGGTACCATTATATTATGCCCGCTATAGCTACCATATTAGATGGCAGGTTCTACAACTAAAACCGTACAAGGCGCGTATTGAAGAATGGATTTCCAACAAATGGTCAGGCCAAGGAACTTCCCATTGCCACATGGAAACGCCTCTGGAATGACGTCCCGAGAACCTAATCGGATCTCTGCCAATACAAGGCCAGGTTACCCCTAACTGGGTAACAACTGACACGAATATGTCATTTCCCGATCGTAACCGATCTATATCCGAGGATCCCCGATTTCCAACAACCACAAAGTAATAAATTTGCAGTAACCACATAGGTTAAGTATCTGGGCTCCATACCATGATACCACCTCTATCCAGAAGGAATGACATACACTAAAGGGGCGCTACCCCCTAATAACCTAGCTGCATCTTTCCTGTTTTGACCATTTCCGGGGTGTGAGGCTCGATGAAGTCTCGTCCACAAAGCCACGCTTTACAAAAGCAGTGCTTTGGGTCAACAAGTGATCAAAGCAATGATCATCAAGATAGACGATCAAACAAATGATCCTATCACAAATGATCATTCAACGATCATTTCACAGCAACACTCAGCATGTCACGTTACCAATTCGGGAATGTATCACTAGTAACCATCAACTATATAACCTCTGAGCTCGTACGTCTCAGAGAAGGGTGTTAAGCTAAGAGAATAAATTCTCCGCCACCAACAGAAATATATTTGATAGAAACCAGCTTTACATCTCAAATTGTAACGTCAGACATACAATCCATAGAAGTCCGTTCCGGGATCGAACGGAACCGAAGGCACTTCCAAAGAAGCCCTTGCAATCCGGATATTCACTAATCACGTCCGGACATCCCGTCACAAAGGGTGATAAACCTCTGTATCGGAGATCAGCCGATGCAGAGTAACTCGACGGTAATCCATCCGTTTTCACAAATATCCGGTCTTCAACACCGGTCTTCAAATGCAATTCATAACGACGTATCACATATTCGGAGTGGGTTATACGACCCCATGGTCCTTTCTCGGTTAACCCGAATAGTGAGCGCTTATTTTAAAATAAGTGTGGCATTCAAATTCAAGCAATCACAACAAATACCTATTTAAAGGTAAATATTGATAGTCGGTTATTTAACTATCAATAAAGATGCGCAACATCACCAGATTCCAAACAATTTCTCAAATTATTTAATTTCCCAAAAATATCTTTACAAGATATATAATTTTCCACACTTCAAAATTAACAACGTTTATTTTGAAACCAATTTTCCCTTTCCATTTATAAATTCCATAGTGAATTTATATTTCAAATTATCTATTGATCTACAGTTTTCAATAGGTTCAATTATTCGATTCCAATTTATCTTCAAGAAGATAAATTCTCAAAACGTTTCATTTCATATTGGAAAAGCATTTCTATACTTATTTAAAAATAAGTAATTCATAAATCTCATTTATTTTCAACAATTTGAAAATATTCAATATACTTAACCCATAGTTAAGTATATATTTCATTTGTTTAAGGAAAACGTTCTTTTATTTACATTTATTTGGGTCAAAACGAATGTTGCGTAAAACATCATTACGACAACCCAAAATCACTAGTATAGGGTTCGAAATTAAATAGATATATAAATCCCAATACTATACAAAAATATTTTCTTTTGGAAATCATTTACTATAACAACAGTGTTATAGTCCATCATTTCCTTATTTTCTCGAAAACGTCTATTTCAACAATGAATGTTGAAATCTACGACTTCCTTTCCTTCTATTTCTCGAAAACGTCTATTTCAACAATGAATGTTGAAATCTATGTTTTCGATACTTGATGCATTTTAAAATATCTTTAAATCATTTTAAATTCTATTTAAAACATTCCTTTCCCAAAATATATCCATTTTCTTTAATAATATATTCACCGTTCAAAATAGTGAATATCACTCCTTTAACAAATTCTATATTCAATTTATCAAATTCCGTTTATTTCAAATTTATAACAATGTTTATAAATTCCATTCCTATTCATAAACTTCAATTTATAAATCTCTTTTACTAATCCAATTCAATTTGTAAATCCAATTTCTATACCAAAGGTTCGTATTATAAGTTAAGAGCTTATAATCCATTTATTTACTAAACTGTTCTTTTACAACTTCACAAATTTTTAAATCTTATCACTGATAAGATTCCTTTATTTATTTTTTTAACAGTTTTCAACTTATAAAAACCTCCTTTATTAACAATTTCTATAAATATCCCCTTTAAATGGCAAAAATCCATTTTTATAAGTTAGTTACTTATAAAACTTTTATTTTCAACATCTATTCATTTTATAACTTTCACGATTTATAAATCTATAAATTTTAATGAAATTCATTTTATACATCAACTTAACACTTAATAGACTCGTTTCATAATTCCAATAAATTTAATTTATAAATATCAATTTATAAAATCTCTCATATAACTATTTATGATAATTATTCAAAACCCAAATTTAACTATTTTATAAATCTATTTATTTTAAAATTTTCCTTTTGGGTTATATTTTATAAAAGTATTAATTTTTATAACATAAAAACTTATATGTTTATTTATTTTAAAGTGAATCAATTCAAAAATTAAATAAAACATATACTTTGGAAGAATCACTTTAAAATCCTTTTAAAAATAAAAATCGTTATTTTTAACTTTAAAAATGAATCCGATGATGCAACAGCATCCAACAGTCAATCACGTGAACAACATCATATATCGATATGATAGTCAACAATCATCACAATATTTATAAACAAATAAATATTTGTGAGGAATCCAGTTGGATCCCTCCAACCTGTTTCTCTGCAACCACAGACGTTAGCACAATACCAATCCCGCTTCAAGACGGGATATCGCGGTATATGGGATTTTATAAAATATATATCCGCTTAATAGGCGGCGCAATAGGGTCTCATCCGCTATATAATGTGGGAAATCAATCAACTGCAATATATACATCTGCCAATATATATATATTGCTATATATAGATATATCCTACAATATCTACTATCACAATCAAGCAAACAATCAATCAATCAGCAAATTTTAAATATAACTATTTAAAATTTAAAATAACCCTTTTTGAGTGAGAAGTTCTCATCTTAGCTTTGCGATCCATTTTCCATCCCAGACTTGTTTTCTCGATTTATAGACCTTGTATAAATATTATACGATCTAATTAATATTCGAATAAAATCGAACTATTGAATTTCATTTGATAATTTAATTAACCCGTGATTTTATTTTGACTAACAATTTCCTTTTGACAATTTGATTTAACAAAAAATTAAATTCAAGACTAATCTACCTTTATAGATTTAATTAACTTACCCTATAATTAAATTTATCCAACTAATTATTAAACAAAAAATTCTTCTTACCAAAAATTATATTTTTACTAACTCTCCTTTTATATAAACTTTTCACATTCTAAAATAATATTCCTGTCTTTAAAATTTGAACTTCAAAAATTATCAAATCGATTTGCATGAATATTTACTTTCATTTAACAAATTTTGTTTTATCTAAAATTTTATTCTGAATATAATAATCTGAACTAATATATTTTTTTCCCGGTATATTCTATAAAATTCTGCAGTGGATCATTTTGCAAGTTTCTGAATTTTAAAAATTCAAATCTAGCATCAAATTTTAAACGAGTTATAAACATTACCAAATTGGCCTGACTCCGAACGAAAATCCTAGCCGCGCTTGTAGCCTCACCAGTGCGCCTCAAGCCTCCACGACATCGCCGCCAGTCGCCGCCTATCCCTGAGTACCTTCACCTTCCAGCGAGCGCCACCCATACGCAAACACCTCGCGAATTCCCATCACCACCATCTGCTCGCGACCCTCTCCCTCGCGAACCCCATCCTCTCGAGCTCGCGACGGCCCTGCCACTGCCTCAACGTCGTTCGAACGCGAGCGACCCAACTCGACATCGCATCGATGTTTCCCAAGCCCTAAGACGCCTGCAACTCCTCCCCTACCATCGCGCCTCCACCGCCATCGCGAATTAATTTAGGGCTTCGGCCATTTTTTTTCTCTTGAAACGAGTTCGAATTGATTCGAAATGGGGAAGATGGAAGAGACAACTAGGTGCGGCTCCTTTATTAATATTTTTTTTTAATAAAACGAATGATCTCGTTTTCGTCCGCCATTTCATTTACAAACAGAGAGGAAGAGGATTGTTTTACGAGAAAGGAAGCATACGTTATTTTTTTTCTTTTAATCTCTGCATTGCCTTTTTAAAAAGGGATGGAGGGAGACAGAAGAACGTGATTTTAGCAGAGAGAACGTGTTTTCTTCGCTTGCAGGGAATAGGGTGGCTGAAGTACGAAAATATAGGGTGGTTGTGATTTGAAATGAACTTGACCAATTATATATTTAAATTCAAATTGAATTTGATTTAAATTCCAACGCGTTTAAGTGTCGTATTCTCACACGGCAACTCCGAAAAATACGAAATTTGAAATCCGGTTATAATTCAATATTACAGACCCAATGGAACTAGTTTCGTCGAATTCCGAGACTGTGCCTCGGACGGCTATTTTCAAATTCAATTTAAACGATAAAATTTCAAAACTGAACAAATTACTTTCAAATTCGATTCTGAAGCCTCTATGATCTTCAGTATTATCAATATGAATTTTACAAGCTGTCGAAATATTTTTAAATCAGCTTAAAACTGAAGATTTAAATTTTTATTCAACTTCAATAGATTAAATTTTATAATTTAATCGCCAAATTCAAAGCTATATTGAAAATTCAATCCAAACCTTTATTCAAATATTTAAAATTAATTAAATATTTTCAATTTAAATTGTTCAAAATTTTGGGTCGTTACAATCTTCCCCCCTTAAAAGAATTTCGTCCCGAAATTACAAGTTAGGAAGAAAGGGTCCGTAACTCGTCTACTATTTTTCACAATTCAAATAGTTTTATCAACTTACTAACCTAAGTCTTTTTACTAGAGATTCATTATCATTCCAATTTCAATTATAAGTTTCAAACAACATTGTTTACTTCAAAATTCAAATTTAAATTCAAATTCAAATTCAAATTTTAAACTTTCAAAATTTCTCAAAATTTTTCTAACACCCTAAATTTTCGAAAAATTTCGCCAGCGTCTCCTTTGCGCGGCTCGATCGGTACGACTACAAAATGGCACCACGACCCCTCAGAATCAAAAAGAAAAGGGAAAGCCAAGTGGCTAGAGAAGAAAGTCACCAAATCTCATACTCAAATTCAAATACGTACCTTTTTGTCGAGCAATTCAATTTTATCTTTGAAATCAAAATCCAAATTCCATTTCCTTTAATATACCTGTATATCCTGCTAGCCATAATATCCAATTCCAACATTCAAATATCATTTTGCACATTTCATTACAAAATATTCAATATATGCTTCTTATACATTTTTACTTCACTATTGAAGTTACATATTTATTCTCATTCAATTTTTTCATGTCAATTCAATTTCATTCAATTTCATTTGAATTCAATTCACAATTTCAATTATATTTGAATTCAGTTTAACTTCTATTCTGAATATTGAGTTTTATCAACTATCTTTTATTCACAACTGCACTATTTTAAATTAGTTCCAATTACTTAATTCATAACAAATTCCTATTCACTTTATTCAAAATTTTTTTCAACATTCAGTTTCAATTCCAGTTTTCTTCTTTTGTTCACTCCCAAAATTTATTTTCAATTCACTATTTTGGTTTATAACCACTTATATTAAACTGGATTTCAAATTCTATATGAATTCAATTTACTTCATTTACTTGCAATGGTGAATTCATTCATTCATTCTCAATTTATTTCTATAATTCAATACTCAATTCCAATTCATTTTGATTACTCCAAATTTATTTTCAACTTAATAATATTCCATAAATACTTTTATATAGCATTCCAGAGTCTTTTTAACCTTTCAAAACCATTATTGAAAACAATTCAAATTATTCTTTGAATTTCAAAAACCAAACCCAAATTTTCCAAACGACTTTCATTTAAAATATTTGGCAGCAATTCCTCTTTTGGAAACCCGAAAATGAACATCGATAATGCTGCAGTCACTACCGAAGTTATTTTCCAGCGACCGAAAAGAGTTTAGAGCTTTTATCTCTTCAAAATACTTTTCAAAACTTTTGAAAATCATTTTCAAATCAAAAAGGAATTTAATTTCTAAAATTTCCAAATCCTTTGAAAAACATTTCCAAAAACTTCTCTGGAATTCTATTTCCAATTATAAATCACATTTATAATTTTCATTCTTAAACTTCATTTGTATATGGTTTTTATTTTCTTATCTTTGAAGTTATGATTTCAATTTCTTATTCAATTTCAATGGTAATAGTTTTAATGTTATCAATTCCTAACACCCAAGCATCCATATACTATAATAATTTACAGAAAACCATTCCTTTTATATACGAAAATAGTTTGGGCAAAATTATTTTATTTACCCGATTTTAAAACAATACCGTGTCAGTTTATCTTGTTTAAGAGTTTAGAAACCCCTATCGACACAGTTAGCTAGACTGCACCGACCAGAATCTATAAACAATCAACCGATAAGTCAACACAATACAAAACAATTTTATATTCACTAACAAATACACGCTCATATCTATTATTACACTCAAACTCATTCTAGAGTACTACTGACTCTATCTCTAATGAGTAACACCCAACAGAGCAGGTTGTCACTTAACCATATGCTCTGATACCACATTGTCAAGACCCGATTCTTCGACTTCCGAAAATCGACATTAATACGTCCACTGTATCAAATGCCGCCTAATCGAAGGCCGGAAAATCGAACCATGAGGGTTTAAGAAAGAAGAAAGAGGTAGAAGAAGAGAGAGAAAGAAAAGCAGAAAAACAAATACCAGAACAGGAAAGAACAACAGACAATATCGGAATCTCACAATCGCAGCGGAACAACATATAATAGATAAATGAATAATCATTAAAACAAAAGAACTATACATTTTATACATTACATCACATTACATTCATTATCAGAGTGTACAACAACAAACAGCGGAAAAGAAATACTATATACAATAGATAATATGCTACGCCATCCAGCTCGCCTCCAGATATCTGTAGCAACACCTGAATCCAGAAAGACCTGATAACCTAACTCTAGACTGCCCGTGTGGAAATTGGTGGGCACCCAGAGTTTAGGAAGGGAACAATAAACTCCAGGTCAGTCATGTTACTGGTGTGAGAACAAAAACAGTTATTTATCTTTAAACAAAGAACAGGAGAAATTTTAAATAAATTCGCAATGCTTTTTAGAAAATGAGACTACCATAAGGTCTCCCGCCACACACACAATGCAAACGCAGACTTGGAGGAGGTTTCTCCTTATGATAGTCAAAGATGCTTACTACGCAAAATCAAATCATTTTTGATATTATTATTAGTGCATAGTGTAGAAAACATTTTCGAAAGTAGAATATAAATCTTAGCCAGCATAGGTACCATTATATTATGCCCGCTATAGCTACCATATTAGATGGCAGGTTCTACAACTAAAACCGTACAAGGCGCGTATTGAAGAATGGATTTCCAACAAATGGTCAGGCCAAGGAACTTCTCATTGCCACATGGAAACGCCTCTAGAATGACGTCCCGAGAACCTAATCAGATATCTGCCAATACAAGGCCGGGTTACCCCTAACTGGGTAACAACTGACACGAATATGACATTCCCCGATCGTAACCGATCTATATCTGAGGTTCCCCGATTTCCAACAACCACAAAGTAATAAATTTGCAGTAACCACATAGGTTAAGTATCTGGGCTCCATACCATGATACCACCACTATCCAGAAGGAATGACATACACTAAAGGGGCGCTACCCCCTAATAACCTTGCTGCATCTTTCCTGTTTTGACCATTTTCGGTGTGTGAGGCTCGATGAAGTCTCGTCCACAAAGCCACGCTTTACAAAAGCAGTGCTTTGGGTCAACAAATGATCAAAGCAATGATCATCAAGATAGACGATCAAACAAATGATCCTATCACAAATGATCATTCAACGATCATTTCACAGCAACACTCAGCATGCCACGTTACCAATTCGGGAATGTATCACTAGTAACCATCAACTATATAACCTCTGAGCTCGTACGTCTCAGAGAAGGGTGTTAAGCTAAGAGAATAAATTCTCCGCCACCAACAGAAATATATTTGATACAAACCAGCTTTACATCTCAAATTGTAACGTCAGACATACAATCCATACAAGTCCATTCCGGGATCGAACGGAACCGAAGGCACTTCCAAATAAGCCCTTGCAATCCGGATATTCACTAATCACGTCCGGACATCCCGTCACTAAAGGTGATAAACCTCTGTATTGGAGATCAGCCGATGCAGAGTAACTCGACGGTAATCCATCCGTTTTCACAAATATCCGGTCTTCAACACCGGTCTTCAAATGCAATTCATAACGACGTATCACATATTCGGAGTGGGTTATACGACCCCATGGTCCTTTCCCGGTTAACCCGAATAGTGAGCGCTTATTTTAAAATAAGTGTGGCATTCAAATTCAAGCAATCACAACAAATACCTATTTAAAGGTAAATATTTTTGATAGTCGGTTATTTAATTATCAATAAAGATGCAAACAATTTCTCAATTATTTAATTTCCCAAACATATCTCTACAACATATATAATTTTCCACACTTCAAAATTAACAACGTTTATTTTGAAACCAATTTTCCCTTTCCATTTACAAATTCCATAGTGAATTTATATTTCAAATTATCTATTGATCTACAGTTTTCAATAGGTTCAATTATTCAATTCCAATTTATCTTCAAGAAGATAAATTCTCAAAACGTTTCATTTCATATTGGAAAAGCATTTCCATACTTATTTAAAAATAAGTAATTCATAAATCATTTATTTTCAACAATTTGAAAATATTCAATATACTTAACCCATAGTTAAGTATATATTTCATTTGTTCAAGGAAATCTTTCTTTTATTTACATTTATTTGGGTCAAAACGAATGTTGCGTAAAACATCGTTACGACAACCCAAAATCACTAGTATAGGGATTCGAAATTAAATAGATATATAAATCCCAATACTATACAAAAATATTTCCTTTTGGAAATCATTTATTATAACAACAGTGTTATAGTCTATCATTTCCTCATTTTCTCGAAAACGTCTATTTCAACAATGAATGTTGAAATCTACGACTTCCTTTCCTTCTATTTCTCGAAAACGTCTATTTCAACAATGAATGTTGAAACCTATGTTTTCGATACTTGATGCATTTTAAAACATCTTTAAATCGTTTTAAATTCTATTTAAAACATTCCTTTCCCAAAATATATTCATTTTCTTTAATAATATATTCACCGTTCAAAATAGTGAATATAACTCCTTTAACAAATTCTATATTCAATTTATCAAATTCCGTTTATTTCGAATTTATAACAATGTTTATAAATTCCATTCCTATTCATAAACTTCAATTTATAAATCTCTTTTACTAATCCAATTCAATTTATAAATCCAATTTCTATACCAAATGTTCGTATTATAAGTTAAGAGCTTATAATCCATTTATTTACTAAACTGTTCTTTTACAACTTCACAAATTTTTAAATCTTATCACTGATAAGATTCCTTTATTTATTTTTTAACAGTTTTCAACTTATAAAAACCTCCTTTATTAACAATTTCTATAAATATCCCCTTTAAATGGCAAAAATCCATTTTTATAAGTTAATTACTTATAAAACTTTTATTTTCAACATCTATTCATTTTATAACTTTCATGATTTATAAATCTATAAATTTTAATGAAATTCATTTTATACATCAACTTAACACTTAATAGACTCGTTTCATAATTCCAATAAATTTAATTTATAAATATCAATTTATAAAATCTCTCATATAACTATTTATGATAATTATTCAAAACCCAAATTTAACTATTTTATAAATCTATTTATTTTAAAATTTTCCTTTTGGGTTATATTTTATAAAAGTATTAATTTTTATAACATAAAAACTTATATGTTTATTTATTTTAAAGTGAATCAATTCAAAAATTAAATAAAACATATACTTTGGAAGAATCACTTTAAAATCCTTTTAAAAATAAAAATCGTTATTTTTAACTTTAAAAATGAATCCGATGATGCAACAGCATCCAACAGTCAATCACGTGAACAACATCATATATCGATATGATAGTCAACAATCATCACAATATTTATAAACAAATAAATATTTGTGAGGACTCCAGTTGGATCCCTCCAACCTGTTTCCCTGCAACCACAGACGTTAGCACAATACCAATCCCGCTTCAAGACGGGATATCGCGGTATATGGGATTTTATAAAATATATATCCGCTTAATAGGCGGCGCAATAGGGTCTCATCCGCTATATAATGCGGGAAATCAATCAACTGCAATATATACATATGCCAATATATATATATATATATTGCTATATATAGATATATCCTACAATATCTACTATCACAATCAAGCAAACAATCAATCAATCAGCAAATTTTAAATATAACTATTTAAAATTTAAAATAACCCTTTTTGAGTGAGAAGTTCTCACCTTAGCTTTGCGATCCATTTTCCATCCCATACTTGTTTTCTCGATTTATAGACCTTGTATAAATATTATACGATCTAATTAATATTCGAATAAAATCGAACTATTGAATTTCACTTGATAATTTAATTAACCCGTGATTTTATTTTGACTAACAATTTCCTTTTGACAATTTGATTTAACAAAAAATTAAATTCAAGACTAATCGACCTTTATAGATTTAATTAACTTACCCTATAATTAAATTTATCCAACTAATTATTAAAAAAAAATCCTTCTTACCAAAAATTATATTTTTACTAACTCTCCTTTCATATAAACTTTTCACATTCTAAAATAATATTCTTGTCTTTAAAATTTTAACTTCAAAAATTATCAAATCGATTTGCATGAATATTTACTTTCATTTAACAAATTTTGTTTTATCTAAAATTTTATTCTGAATATAATAATCTGAACTAATTTTTTTTTTCCCGGTATATTCTATAAAATTCTGCAGTGGATCATTTTGCAAGTTTCCGAATTTTAAAAATTCAAATCTAGCATCAAATTTTAAACGAGTTATAAACATTACCAAATTGGCCTGACTCCGAACGAAAATCCTAGCCGCGCTTGTAGCCTCACCAGTGCGCCTCAAGCCTCCACGACATCGCCGCCAGTCGCCGTCTATCCCTAAGTACCTTCACCTTCCAGCGAGCGCCACCCATACGCAAACACCTCGCGAATTCCCATCACCACCATCTGCTCGCGACCCTCTCCCTCGCGAACCCCATCCTCTCGAGCTCGCGACGGCCCTGCCACTGCCTCAACGTCGTTCGAACGCGAGTGACCCAACTCGACATCGCATCGATGTTTCCCAAGCCCTAAGACGCCTGCAACTCCTCCCCTACCATCGCGCCTCCACCGCCATCGCGAATTAATTTAGGGCTTCGGCCATATTTTTTTCTCTTGAAACGAGTTCGAATTGATTCGAACTGGGGAAGATGGAAGAGACAACTAGGTGCGGCTCCTTTATTAATATTTTTTTTTTATAAAACGAATGATCTCGTTTTCGTCCGCCATTTCATTTACAAACAGAGAGGAAGAGGATTGTTTTACGAGAAAGGAAGCATACGTTATTTTTCTTCTTTTAATCTCTGCATTGCCTTTTTAAAAAGGGATGGAGGGAGACAGAAGAACGTGATTTTAGCAGAGAGAACGTGTTTTCTTCGCTTGCAGGGAATAGGGTGGCTGAAGTACGAAAATATAGGGTGGTTGTGATTTGAAATGAACTTGACCAATTATATATTTAAATTCAAATTGAATTTGATTTAAATTCCAACGCGTTTACGTGTCGTATTCTCACGGCAACTCCGAAAAATACGAAATTTGAAATCCGGTAATAATTCAATATTACGGACCCAATGGAACTAGTTTCGTCGAATTCTGAGACTGTGCCTCGGACGGCTATTTTCAAATTCAATTTAAACGACAAAATTTCAAAACTGAACAAATTACTTTCAAATTCGATTCTGAAGCCTCTATGATCTTCAGTATTATCAATATGAATTTTACAAGATGTCGAAATATTTTTAAATCAGCTTAAAACTGAAGATTTAAATTTTTATTCAACTTCAATAGATTAAATTTTATAATTTAGTCGCCAAATTCAAAGCTATATTGAAAATTCAATCCAAACCATTATTCAAATATTTAAAATTAATTAAATATTTTCAATTTAAATTGTTCAAAATTCTGAGCCGTTACATAAAGTCAAATACCATGGAGCAATAGCAGCCCTGAACTCATCTAGGGCCGATTGGCCAAGAAAGTATTGTATGACGAATCAATATCCAGCACAATAAATTGCAAGATCCGAACTCTCTGGCATTCTCCAACTCCTAATTCCACTGGCAGTTCCATAACTCCAGTGGGTATGGTTGCACTCCCATTGAAGCCATGAATACGAGATTGACAAGGCTTCAAATCTTTAGTATCCATTTTCAGCTGGTCATAGGCTCGCTTAAATAATATATTCACAGAACTTCCATTATCTGCTAAGATCCTCTTCATCCAAGTAGGAACTACTTGAGCTGATATGACTAGTGGATTGATGGTCGGGGCTTCGACCCGGTTGGCGTCTTTGTCTCGAAAGACAATGTCGCCAGTCATCGTCTTCTATTGCTTGGCCAAAGCCCCATCTTCTAAACTACTACAACATTCGAAGCTTGCATGCCTCACAGAACTGGCATACGACTCCATTTCCTTCCAAATTCGGTCTGTTGGATGAGGACCGCCACTAACAGTATATATCATCAATCTCCCGTCGGTACGAGCGGGTTCCTTCGGTCTCACCTGATTCGGCACATGGTTCTGATTTGATGGGCCCGCACCTCTGGATTGCGGCGCCCGCACAAACTGCTCCAATTTTCTCTCGCATATCGACTTTTCAATGATATCATGCAAATGACGACACTCGCTCGTGTTATGGCCGTAGCTTTCGTGGAATCTACAAAATTTCTCTGTCTGAATCTGTCTCTCCGATGACTGCTTCGGAGCAGGTTTCTTGTACTGAATAGTATTGCAGGTCTGTAAATGCACATTTTTCTAGCAATGTATTCAAAGGAGTATAATTATCAAACATAGGAGCCCTACGTCGTGGACCACGATTCTGATCCCGCTTCCTATTTTGATTACCATCGCCTTTTGTTAATTTTTCTATTCTGTATGTGCAATTGCACTTTTCCGGAGCTCTCTCCAGTTTGTTCAACAATAATATTGCTCTGAATTCCTTTCACACTAGGCCCTGCGTCATCCTTCTTCCTAGAATATTTTGCATCCTCCCTCCTCAAGAATTGGGCTGCCTTGGAATAGAAATGGTTCAATGACGTAGGAGGGTTTTCGGCCAACCAGTTGCCAAACTCAGAATCGAGATCAATCTCTTTAGTCAATGCCATCAGAATAGAGTTATCATTGGGATTGCTAATCTTAGCGCATGCGGCATGAAATCTCTCCAAATAACGTCTGAGTGTCTCCCTAGGAGCTTGAGTGACACTAGACAAAGTATTAACATCCTTCAACCTTGTTACATGCATGCAGAACTCCTCAACAAACTTTTTCTCCAATGGATCAAAACACGAGATAGTTCGAGGTGGAAACAGGTGAACCACATAGTCGCTAGCCCCCCCAGTGAGATCGAAAACTTCGGCACTTGACTGCATCATCAGCTCGTGCAGCATTCATTAACTAGTCATATTTCAAGATATGTTGATTAGAATCAGAGCTCACTTCATACACGGGTAAATTAGGCATCCTGAATCCTCGAGGTGCTTCAGCATAGAGTATCTCATCAGTAAAAGAGTATGACTCTGAGAGATTCCCCAGTCATCATTGGGGAGGCCTTAACTTTCTCAGATCGTCTGACGGATCATCGTTGGGATATTCGGCATCTGGACGTTCTGGGCCTACTGAGCCAAGGTGTGGTCGGGTTCCACAATGCGAGGATGGGCCAGACGCAGTCGACGGTCCATGTATCGCCTTCTTGGTTTTAAGTTTTCTAGAACATAAGGTTCAGGAGTATGTTGGCGAAGGTTCGGATCTGCTCGATTTCAGGCATCAACTCCCAATTCAGTAGCAGCGGTGGCAGTGCGGTTGTTTGTGACGTAATGAGGAACAGTACCTCCCTAAGAGGAGGGTCCAATCTGATAGCTGGTTGACGGGCCAACCTTCGGTTGTCCAATATTCAACGTATGCTGATGTCTAGTAGCTTAAGTATAACTTCCATCCAACCGTGAACGTGTGGGTCTATGATGAAAATCTGAAGAGGCTGAACTATCAGTGGATGAATAGGAAGCCTGATCTCTCCTGGATCTTCTTCGTCGTTGACGATTCAGTTGGTTGGTCAATTCCGCATTAGCACGGAGGTGTTGAGTGAGCTGTCGGCGGCTCTGAGTCAGTTCTTACATAAGCAGCTGAAACTCTTCCCTGGTGACAGGGCTTGCGGATCTGATGGCCTGACAGCATTCTGATCGACATGAGGTAGCTGTACGAGATTCCGTCTGTCCCGTCCTTCTGAATCTGCAGCCGTACAAATGGTCCTAGTGTTAACCATGATGGATAGAGAAGCTCTTTTCTAGACTTGATGCAAATCTGAATAGGATAGAAGAACTTTAAACTTTGAAATTCGGATCTTCTTATTAGATTTATGCAATCCGATACCGATAGCAAATCCAACGAGCAGGAGAAAAACTGGGTTTTCTCAGTGAAAGAATCAAAGTGTTTGTACCAAAATTGATCACAACACTCTTCGGAAGTGTTTGAAGAGATAAAATGAAGAGAATAAACGTAAAAATTGGATTATCTAACAAACACTCCAAACAATAATCAGAAAAACAACAGATAAATACAGAGATTTAGAGTGGTTTGGCGTGTTGCCTACGTCCACCATGAAATGGTTGACTTTTATCAACTTTTGCCCGCTGATTACAACGAAGTGCAATAGTGAATTTCGAGTACAACAGTGATTTTTGTGACAATGGTTTCGGCAGAGTTTGGACGTAGGAGAGCCAAAAGTCCCTTTTCTATAGGTCTTGGGATGTTATTTATAGTCGTAGGTTGCAAATATCTCGCCCAGATCTCGGAAGACCTCTTCTCTTACGTGGGTGGGCCTACACGATCGATCCCATGACATTTGCACTCGGTCCGTGATCGATACGAAAGAACTTCATATCGATCAATATCTCGTCCAATCGAGCCAAGATCGATCATGAACATTCTTGAGTGTGCACTTAAGTTCTTGTGAAAATTTGATAGCATTTGAATTTGTAGATTGTGAGTTATGATCGATGCAAGTTCATTCTTTTCAAAACTGTCGAATTCGCATCGATGTCATTCGTATCGATGGTTTCGCCTCGGTGACTCTACACGTGATGCCAGTTGACGTAGCGCTTGTTTAGGATCGATCTACTTTCAAGGTCGAATCGACCAAGTCTTCTTTTATTTTAGGCCACGTTCGTATTGACCTAGAACCATTCTTCGTATCGGTCCAGACATCACCTTTCGTATCGGTCAAAATGACGACGTTCTTATCGATCCTTCTTGCGTACTTCATATGGATCATTGGCCGATCGATATGAAAATTGGTGAGTGGGTGGATCGATACGAAATGTCAACCTTCTATGGATACGAAGCAGTATGAGGAGGGATGGATACGAAGAATGTCGCTTTCCTTGAATACGAACTTGTGCTCTCCTGACTGATACGAAATCTTGCACATCTGATGGAGTCGAACCAGATCGATACGAAGGAGGCTTTTTCCTATTTGCTTGATGGATACGAACAACGGCTACCCAGTGGATACAAAGTGATGCTCATTGATGAATACGAAAATATATGGTGGATGTATACGAATCAAGCATGTTTTTCCTGAAACTTGATTGATCCATAATTCAAGCATACGAACTCCAATTGACTTGAAATTTAGATATTGGCTTTCATAGCTTTACTTGTCTTGTCATATCAATTGTAGCTTGATCCGGCCTCGGTCAAAATTTACCAACATCCATAGCTAACCGGTACATAACTGACAATCAAGGAGAACTGTCTTTGGTTTCCAGTTGATCTCTTGGTGTCATGGCCTTGCCAAAAGACGAGATAATACACAACAACAATCTTTTTCTCATTTATAGAACGAGGAGCGGCATACTTAAGATCAAAATTAGAATCTAACCTCCCTTTTTTGATCATATCAGCCCAAGAAGAGGCAATGTTCAGGGTTGTCTTGTATTGCGAATCCGAATTTCCTTTTAATCGAATGTTTCTTGAATAGTTGCTTGTACCTTTGAACTGAGTTTCTGAAACCACATTTGAATGGTTGATTCTAACTGAGTTTCTTGATTCTACTGTGCATCTAGAATTGTGATTCATTGAGTGTGAGCCTTTTCCATAAGCATATAATATTTGATTTGCATTTCTTTGTTTCAGATTTAACCTAACTGCAGTTCGATGATTTTGAGATACAGATCTGTTATACAAGTATTTAGATCGACAATTCTGAACAATCTGAAAACCCTCTTCATTGATTTCAGAAGCTTTTTCAATCAGATGTTGTTGTGGATGCAAATTGAAACTTGGTAGTGGAGGAGAACTAGATAAAGATAAAGGAAGAGACCCCGCTATTTGATCTTGGCTAGCATCAAAGATTTGTCAAGAAGATTGGAAAAGTAGCCCATGGCTGCAAGAGATTTTTTCCATTAAGATAGTGCTACTTGCATAGTATGAAGAATTGGGTAGAACTGGTCTCTTTTACTTCAATTAAGATTGTCCAAAATAAAAAATAAAAAGTAAAAAATAAAAGAAAAGATCGTTTTGAACCAAAAATGAAACATGTTATGTAAGATTGATTACATCGCAAGAAGTATGCACTATGCAGGTCAGGATTAAGAGATCCACCTGAAAGCTATCTGTGTGCACATTATATTATATGTTCCTTTTAATATATGGAATACATTAAGAAAGGTGTCAAAAAAGGGTTCTTATGTCAATTTGTTGCCATCGGTTTAATCTTTTATCTGTGTGTACATTATATTATATGTCTGAAGGCAAGTTGATGCACAGTTATGAAAAAAATATACGCCAGTTAATTAGATTGGGCTATATAAATTAGCTGATGAAAGTTTGTTGCCAGAATCTCAATGGAAACATGAAAAACTTGTCATTCTTCAGCATATAAATACCAAAAGTTTGTATTCCGTATTTGAATCACAAAACACTCGCATTCAAGCAAAATGAATAAACATTGCTCCATATACAATACTTTGAATGCTTGAAAGGCTCAATATTTACTGCAGCCAAACTTTGCTACATCCTTGCCTTCCTCAGACTTTCCTTTAGCATGCAATGGCTTTTGGGAGTTGCAATTACATGCTTAGACATCATTATATACATATAAATATATTCATTTGTCAACCCAACGTCACAGTTCATAAAAACGAATTCAATAAAATTGTATATAAAAACTACATTGCATTTTAAACACATGATTAAGTGCTCATGATGAGTCGATGGCTTGTTTTCATGTTTTTTTTTTTCATATCCATTTTCCAAATTTATCTCTAGGAAACTCTAATAGCCAAGTCAAGAGCTCTCGGCCCCTCCTATATAAACTTGTCTAACTACACCAAAATTATAACCAGTCAAAATAGTTAATACTTCATTTATTAAGAAGAAAAATGGATTCATCTAAAATAGCAAGAAACGGGAATATGGATACAGTTTCATTGAGTCTCAACACAAAGAATACAGTCGATATATTCCTTAGTAAAATGAAATCCATATTGTTACAAGCAAAGGAGAGCAATGGGAAACTCCAACGCGCAAGTCAAAGTAAACCAAAATTCATGCGTGCTGTCAGCTTTATTCGTTTTCTAAATAAAGACAAGATAAGCAAGAAGAAACTAGAGGATGGAGTACTTTGGGGAAGAAATATACTAATGGGTGAAAAGTGTGATCCATTAGCCTTTTCCGGTGTGATCCATTATGACTGTAACGGTAAGGTATTGGATCCATCCATGGCTTCTCCACTTGGAGGCTCATTGTCTGCTTTCTTGATGCTGGTGAACCTGGAATCTGTTTACTCTGAGAAAATAAATGAGAGCTGATGCATATTTGTATGTGTGTGTGGGTTTTAGGTAAGGTTGTGACTGTTGCAGGAAAAATAAAGAAAACAAATTTGGATATAGTTGATTTAGAGGGGGTGATAAAAGTTTATGTAACTTAGAAGACAGCTTCTGACAAAAAGTATGATATGAAAATTGTTATGGAAAATTTCCTTATAATATAAATAAGTGGAAATCAGGAAGACATCCTATCGTACTTCCATATTGTAAAGCGGATCCCTGTTAAAGTTTCATTGTAAAAATGGTCCCTGTTTTCTGAAAACGAAGAAAAATTATTGCTGAAATGTCAGCAACTTTTATAAATAAATGCTGATATTTCAGCAACTTTCCCTGTCAAAGTTTCATTGTAAAAACAAAGAAAAATTATTGCTGAAATGTCAGCAACTTTTATAAATAAGTGCTGATATTTCAGCAACTTTCCCTATCAAAGTTTTATTGTAAAAAAAAAAAAAATTATTGCTGAAATGTCAGCAACTTTTATAAATAAATCACTACACCAAAAAAAGTAAAATAGAGACAACATTTTAAGACCTAAATGAATTTTGTCTTTAAACAAAGTCCAACTGGAGACAAAATAGTTGTGTCTCTAGTGTTTTTACAAAAGACCAATTGAATGTCTTTAATGGGTCTCAATGTATTAACTCAAGCCCAACCACTTCACCAAATCCTCTTATTTGGCTATTCTCCACGTTCTAATTTCTCATCGGCATACCCACCGTCAACGCAGCATTCCTCCTCAATCGTTTAAAACCCTAGCTAATCCTCTATGGCCAAACAAAAATAAAGGGGAAAAAAGTAATCTTTAAGCCGCCGAGATACACAGGTTTATTCGAAGAAAAAAAAGGTTAGTTTTTCCAAATCTATTCGTAAATCTATAAGAATTTTGACGTATAGTCTGTTCTTCCAATTGTTTTGCACTGGCTGTTTTGATTTGACTGCAAGTGCTGAACATTTTTTATTGATTATCGATTGTTGTTTATTAATAAAATTTGCATTTGTTATGTTGATGATGATTTGATTTTTGAGTTTGCCATAATAATTCACATTTGTTTTAGTTATACTGGAAAAGATTGATTGAGAGATATAGCTTATTCTTGTAAGAATCTAGAAATTTTATTACTTCATTCACAATATAATTGAATGAGTTTATGCAATGATTTTTCGTCTGTAAATTCATTGGTGGATTAACTAATAACTTTTTTTCTTCTGTTTTTTATATCAGTTGTTGCTTCTTACAATAGTGATAAGAATAAATTCAGCTAACAGCACTATAAAAATAAAAATTAGCCTCTACCATAAATTTACCGAATTCATGTTTATATTGTCACAGTTTCTTTCATTCGAATCCTGAAAAGATACTTTTGTTTCAATTTCACTATATTACCACACTTTCCAGACCCATTTCTTCGTTTTCAACCCATAGTAATACTAGACTAAGATGTTTTTGCTTTCTATTTTTTCTTTTGAAGCTGGTTAGCTTGGTGAAACCATGTAGCTTGAAACACTAGTTGAGGAGTACTAAAACAGCAGTTGAATCAATTTGTGGAAAAATAAGTTAACTTGAGCATTTGATATTTTATTAATCTGTTGAGAGTGTATCAAACTTGGAAGTTGCAGCAATGACAACATAAGCATATTCAATATATATATTGTTACTTCATATCTACTAGAAATATTTAAAAGTTTAACATTCATAATGAAATAGTTTTTTCGTAGCTTAACTGCACCGAACATACAACTTCTAGCGTGCTCTACCAAAAAGCAATATCCTTTTAACCCTTCATGCATGCTAGTACATATATAATCGTGTGTCTTGCCATGCTTCCTAGAAAGAAGAAAAGAAAAACGAATTATTAATTTTCTAAAAAATATTTATTTGATAAGCAAGGACACGAGATTTCAAACTTATCTAAAATATCCTGTTTTATTGTTTTCATTCAGTACATAATGTCATGTTTGAGCAATTGCCTCCAAATTGATGAGCTTATTAATAAAGGGACTATAATATGCACAATAAATATGTAATCTTATGTCTCATGTTATTTGTAATAAATAAGCATGAAATTGTTATACTCGACATACAAAATTGGATAAAGAGATGTAGAAATGCACTTGTGATGTTGAGAGTCATTCTTGTTTATTTAATTCGGGTATGGTTTCTTATTTTGGATAGAAGAAGATATAAATGTTTTATCCATTAGATTATCGAAAATCAAAGTATGATGGTAATATTTTGCTTGTTTCCATGAAGTTTTGGAGATAAATTAATTTTATTTTCTTTAGTTGAGCTTGGACGTGTAGGAAATAAAGTTTTGTAATAAATATCTTACGTACTTTAGTGTTTTACTCTTGGTTTCTTAAATTTTGGTGACAGATATACATCTTTTATTTGAAGAAGTGGTACTATCTTAGACATTTCTTTGCAACTGAGGTAGATTTGAATACTATTTTTATTTTGATTATTTTTTTGAAGTGATCAATGCACCTTTATCATAAAGTTGTAGCATTCGAGGTATTTGCTCACTGGTAGTTAGAACATAAATCAAATGGTTCAAAAAAATACTATTTTTCATGTCAAGTCCCAATGATATAAACGCTATATTTATGCTATTGATCACAAAACTCGGATCTGATTATTGATGGTCTAACATGAAATTTTAATTTCATTGCTAGAGTCGTTCAAAATTGCTTATTGGAGCAAAGCCTAGTTGTAACTTGGAAAAAAGGTTCTCTCTTGTTGGTAATTCATATTCTGTTTTATGACCAATTCATGTTTATTTATTTGCTTTCGAGTTGTCCTAAAACTTTTAAACGACGAATTTAAGTTAGTGGAAATTTAGTTATGTCCCTTATTTTCAGTTTGGGTACGCAAAACCCTTTCAAAAACATGTTTTAACTTACACCCCGTTTTCAATTTTAGTAATTTTATTTTCAGCTTTATGTTTGTTCAAACATATTCGAGTTTGAAATACATTTATTGATCTGAGATCCAAAAAATATCCCTTGTGTGACTAAGCTATAAAACTTTCTTTTTATTGGAAATTTTAGACAAGAAAACAAAGTAATAAACCTTATGTACTTTGATATGCATGGAAAGTGGGGAAAAATTTGGAATCCATATGTTGTAGCAGTTATGTTTTCATATGTGATTGTTTTATATTGTTATCATTAGCCCGCCAAAACAAAATTATATCATTTTTGTCTAGACCATAAGTAGTTAGCGGTAATTAGTCAACTCCAATATTTTTTAAGCAATAGGTAGAAGCTGATCTTAGCACCTGTTCACTTTTTAATAAAAAATTCATAAACTAAAGAATTGCATAGTCATTCATCTTTAAATTTTTGGACCAAAATTTCAACAAGATTTAAAGTAGTCCGACATTTAAATTACTAACTATTCATGAGTATCACTTGTCACATGTAGAAATTCAGCATTATGCTATTTATTGGAGACAAAATAGAAAATTATTATAATAAATAGTCTATTATTGTTTTAATGCAACTTCAAACACTACTTTCTGTTTTTCATTAATACTTGTAGTGATTTGATATATCATCTGTTATATAAAGAAACTTGAGATCGGTAAACCAATGAATTTCCAAGAAAGTTCGGTAGCTTGGCATGCTTAAAGAGAAAAAGCAAAGGAAAAGGGAAAAGCAAAATGTGTCTCTATATCAACATGTGAGCTTGTCGACAACAAGTCGCGAAAAGTACATGTGAGTTATTTTATACTTTTTAGTTTATTTTTATGTCTTATTGATCAAAAAATTAAAACAAATTAACCGAACTAGTTCAGTCTATTAACCACACCAAAATATATCATCATTCTATTTATAAAAATCCAAATACTTTCAACAATATTGCAACACTAAGTTCCCAAAATCATTTAACCTCTAAAACTTGTAATTTTTTAATAGCTGTGATTGTTTTATACATACCCTTATTTATAAAATCATTTGTGCAATTAATACGTACAATATAATCTACTTTCTTTACCGTTATATTATAGGATCAACAAATTTTTACCTTAATGATCATTTGAGTTAGATTTTTGTATCCATACTCTCATATTAAATCCAACTGTTTTTAATCTTGTAAGAAACATAGAAAAATCATTAGTTATTCTAGCTTTTTGAATGAAACAAAGCAAACATTTATGATCTATGCTACTAAAACGAGGATAAGCAGCATATGTTATTGTATATTATTATTTAAAATATATATCGTTGATTTCTTATTCAAGTGTAAGAATAATAAATGGTCGATTATATGATCCTCTTTAGATTTAGGTACTACGCAGCTTTAAAGCCTTCCAAATAAGTATGAAATCATACTATTCTGACTAAAAATAATAACAAATCCACACTTATTTACCTAAATTAATCATCACTATTTTAGTTGCATACAAAAAATCAAACTCGGTATTAAAACTCTACAAATATCTCATCCAAAACTTTATCTTCTTTTCTTACACTTTTTGAATTTGGAATCCTCTTTTACTATGCGTTCGTAGAAACTGTATTATTAATTGGAGCAATATTTGTTCAGAGTTTGGGTAAGGCTACTGTGTCTTTAATATCACTATATGATGGCAGTTTGACATAAAACTAATATAGGGATGTAGAGAATCCAAAATAAAAGTGACCATAATTATTATTTAAAGTACCATACTCAAAATTATCTTTTGAGAAGTATTCAAGAATCAAGAATATCATTTTATGCTAAAAGTATTTGTCCCATAAAAATACTACTGTGTCTTTAATATCACTATATGATGGCAGTTTGATATAAAACTAATATAGGGATGTAGAGTATGATTAAATCCAAAATAAATGACCATAATTATTATTTAAAGTACCATACTCAAAATTATCTTTTGAGAAGTATTCAAGAATCAAGAATATCATTTTATGCTAAAAGTGTTTGTCCCATAAAAATAATTTAGATGATGTTTGAGAAAAAGTCATAAGGGCTTCAAAGCTATTATGTTTGATTTTTTTTGTACATATGACTTCTTTGATAAGAGTAAATCCAAGATTGATTTTTTGAACCAAAATAAATGTAACAACCCGCATATTTATCGATTTTATATTTAAATATTTTGTCGTTAATCGGATATTGGTCCGAAAAGCTACTTTTTGCAAACGGTCAAATGAGGACTCGAGACCCCTTCCATTGAGTTCGAAATGCCGTTTACAATTTTTTTAAGTATAAACATTGATAGGTTTGGAGTTAGTGGAATTTCACTAACTTTTCCCGCTTTGGACTTTGGGTTAGATTGCCATTATAACTCAAGCCCAAACCCCCTTCCTTCTTCTCACTCTTCATAAATTTCCTAACAACCAAGTTTTTGCATTAATGGTGAGTGGAAAAGGAAATTAAAACTCCAAGCTTAGGTTTCAACTTTAAATCCATCATTCGACTCCAAAATCAAAGTGAAGACATTGGATTCTAGCTTGTAGTTGCTTCTCCATTGTTTCAAGCTCCTTCTTCATTGAATTTGTGCAAAGGTGAGATTTTTATCTCACAAATCTAGTCTATAACTATATTGGACTGATGGGAATGATTCCCTATCACTTTTGCATGCACATTTGCCTTTGGTTTGGATTGGATTGGCGAAAAACTCCAATTTTTAGCATTTTTTGGAAATTTCCTGCACTTAGCTCGTTCTGGCCACTTGACTCGTTCGGTGATAGGTCGCAAGGTCGCTGGGTCGTAGGTCGCAGGGCTTTAGCTCATTCTGGAATTATTGGCACTTCGGAGTTAGGTCGCTCACGAGTTAAGCCTTAAGTCGTAGGTCGCTCAGGAGATAAGCCGTAGGTCGCTCGCGAGTTAAGCCTTAGGCAGTAGGACGTTCGCGAATTAAGCCTTAGGTCGTTTGGCCTTTATAATGTTAGGTCGCAACCTCTGTTAGGTCGGCCATGTTAGGTCGCAACCTCTGTTAGGTCGGCCATGTTAGGTCGCTTCTGGCCTAACCCTTAAGTCGCGTAACCTCTTGGTCACTTGACCCCTTCCCTCTTAACTCGTTCTGCCGCGTGGTCTTATCTCGTTAGGTCGCTCCTGGCCTAACCCTTAAGTCGTTCGACTCTTAGGTCGTAACACTTAGGTCGCATGACCTTTAAACCGATAGGTCGTTGGACCTATAACTCGTTGGGTTGACCCCCTTTAGGTCGTGAACCTTGTTAAGTCGTTCACCCTCCATTTCGTAAGTCGTAAGTCGTTACCGACCTTAAATCTCCTCTGCTAGTTTGGTCGTGTGCTTTTAGGTCGCTCGACTCTGTTAAGTCGTAGGTCGTTGGACCTTAGGTCGTTCGCCTTCCTTAAGTCGCTCGACCCCTCCACACTAGGTCGCTCGGCTTGCTTGAGTCGTAGGTCGTTGGACCTTAAGTTGCTTGCCTCCCTTAACTCCAGTTAGGTCGCTCGGCCATTGTGTTAGGTCGCGTGAACCCTTAGGTCGTTAGACCTCATTTTGCTTTAGGTCGTAGGCCGCTTGTCTTCACTTAGGTCGTACCGTTTTGGACGAGGCGCAGCCCCGCACCCCGCCGGGGGCGTTGCCCTCTGGACCCCCGCGACCTGACCGGGCAGGTCGAACCCCGTAAGCGGTGGCGTTGCCCCCGCACCCCCACCTTGGGGGGTTGCCACCCTCCCTGGACCCCCCCTCCGTAGGGGATCTTATCTGAAAAACATTGAGCTGATTTCCTTGGATTTTATTCACATCTCCGTATGCGATCTCTGTGATCGATTGTTTCTACAATTGCTTCTGTGTTTTGTCATTTTATAATATAAAGGTTTCAATACTAGTAGTAAATATCAAAACTCTTTTAACAAACAATTTCAACTCTATTTTTAATAACAAATCTCTTTTCTTAAACCGTTTTCCAATCTATTAGTATATACAAACCTTTACCTCACTCGGATGAGAAATCTAATTAAACGACTTAGTAAAACAAGTGGTATGAAACGCCTGCGTTCACTTCGTCGGTTAATTCTTGGACTTGTTCGATTGAACCTCTTGTGACAATTTTATTAGTGAAGATTTACAGTTTGTTCGTAAGTATTTAAGTTAAGTAAGTGGTTATGGGACATGAAGCTAAACTTCTATATTTACTAGCTTAGTGTAATTGACACTTCTCGTTGATCATGACGATCATTCTGATGATTTAGACTAGCAACTGTGCGATGTCTCTTGTTGCGAGGTTAGACTAGACACCACTTGTGTGATTCCACTCACACATACCTTTTTACTTTTTGGTTAGTCTGGACCTTAATCTGTGTGATTCCATTCACACATGTGGGTAGCTCCCCTTGGTCTTCGTACCGTCATGTGATAGGCCTCTTTCTCTTTTCTATGATTACTGGACTTCTTGCATTGATTTCTAGAATTTATGTCATTGACTTGTTATGAGTACAAGTTTGGGGTATGGTGCCCTTTTCGAATCTTTGAGAAGATTCTTGTGATATTGATTATCTCTTATTGATTGATCTTCTGTTGATCATTATTTACATACTTATAGTGGTATGTCATTATGGATATTTTATGTTTATGCCATATCTTTTATGTTATATCATGTCATCTGATATTTATAGCTAGACTGGCCCGTTTATTATTTTCTTAAATAATACTCGGGTCAGACCGAGATGTTACAGGTGCTTCTGCTTGACTTCTTCCCAGGGATTCATCACTCTGACTTTTGGCTAACTGTTTAGATTAGCAGTTTTTTTGTTGTATACACTTGAGATATAGACTCATAGTTGTATTCTTTTGTATAGCACGTGTTGCTATTCTTTTGTATTATTGTGGATCTTTTGACCACTACTCTGATGTACACTTTCATGTGTTAGTTATATATTCATATCTTCTTCCGCCTTTGTGATATGGATGTCTGTGACTGATTTGCGTTATGCTTATTTCTATGTTTGTTTCCGAAGATTATTTGTAGCCACCGTGTGATAAGCAATTACATGGATGGTCGCTCCTCAACAGCCTTATTCTCCGTGCTAGTTGACAGCACTACTCCATAGTGTTCTTGGCTAGCGTGGGTATAGAGGTGGGGCGTTACAATAAACTACAACGTGAATGGTTGAAATTGTGCATAAGAATCTTTTTGGTTTTATAAATAATCACAAGGAACACAACCACATGATTGATGAAAAATACGATTTAAACCATATCGTGAAGATTTTGATAACAACTATTTCTTAGATGATCTTTTAATGAAACAAAAACGAGTTATAGCTTTTCCTGCTTTAACATGACTAGTTCACCCTAATGATGTAACTTAATTTATCTACTTCTCTTCTTCCAATAAATCTAAAGAGTGCAGTTACAAACTGTTGTAAATAGCATACGACTTCCATTTTAAAACTTGTGGGATAATTTAAAGGTATAGCCCAAAATATGTCTCATTTGACTAATCATCTGTGTTTTGTTTTTTTGATAGTCTTAATCTGTGTTTTCTTACCGTTGTTACATTGTTTTTGAGCTATACCACTGTAAATAGAATATGACCTTTTTTTAGTGCAATGTATAGCTCTTCATCCTAATAAGTTAGAAAATTCACAAGCAAATGAAGAGCGTCAATAATAAATTAATGAAGTTCTTGACATGATAATAGCTGCAAGTTATCACATTGTTTTTGGGGGGATAAAATGCGAAAATTTGAAATATGTTTCATTTCTTTTTATCGATTTAGGAAGGTCATAATCCATATCACGGATATCTTTTAGATGGTCATTAGAGTAACTCTTGAAATAACTTATTAAAATAAACTCTATGCATTTATGTTTTTTGATGACTCTGGTCCTCCATATGAGCAATTTCAGTATCAAGTATGTTTAACCTTTTTGTGCATTTGTGCCAACTTCCTGAATTAATTTTTTCTTCATATTCGTTTGCCTATATTTTTTCAATTACAAACATCATATAATGTTTAATCTGTATCTTGTTTTATCTCTTGACATTTACTCCAATGAACTTCTCATTTTCCTCACCTTAACTTCTCAATGCAAACATTACATGAATTTAATCTAACAAACTTCTCATGTTTCACTAGTTTGCTCTGGTGTTGTCCAAAAGAAAGTTTTCCTTGGGAGTCTATCAACGGAAAAAGAATTTAAGGGTTGTTTTTCTGAACGAGCTGCTTCAGTTTTAGCTTTCTTTGCCTACAGCATGATTGCTACAATAAATTTAGTAGGACAAGACTGTTGAGCCTTCTTTTTAGCTGGTTTCATTTCCTTAGGCTTAGAAACTGTTGGAATTTCCTTTACTTCATGAATTATGTTCTGCCACAGCATCTTGAAAACTACGAAGTTGTTCAGGTTCTTTATTTTATTATTCACATTCAAATTGTCTCATTGACATTTCCAAATTTTCTAAGAACTCGGTATCCTCTTCATCTAGGGATTTAGGAGGCTTATGCTTAAATTTATCATTGAATTCTACTTGCATTTTTTCCCTATTTTATTTCAGTATCTCATACATAGATCTGTATTTTTGCACCTTACCATCTTCTACTCTCTCACCTCCCATCTTTAGAAATGAAAATGGCTAGTTTCAGGGAAGATTTGCTTCTTCCATTATCATCTCCTTTTTTCCTCGGATTTAGGTATTGATTTTTTTTCTTTTTTCTTGGATCACAAAACCTGAAGCCTCGTTCTCATTATAATAGAAATCAGCACGCTCCAATTCATTCATTTGGTCCTACTAGAAGCAACAAGCAGTGTAACAAAGCTTTGCATTGTGAAATTGTTGCCCTTTTCAATTTAGCATTGTAAACAATAAAATTGTCTAAACAAGATAATATAAGGAAAAAAGTTACTTCAATTTGCGAGCATCATCATCAAACCTTGATGATGCTTGAAGATTGGCATGTAACGGTGATGCTTTATAATCATAATCAAAAGCCAAGTGCTTGCAAATAAGAATATTAAGCTAGCCAACCATAACTAAATGAAGACATTTTCCCCCCTTAAGTTATAATAAATATGCCCACGTGAGCCAGTGACATTGCGACACCATCCATACTAATATGCAAACAAATCCCTTCCCACTTTAGCTTCAGATTGCTCCATGGAAGAATAAGGGGCAAAAGGCAAAAGCACCATACTAAGTATTATGCAGTAATCACCTTGTTAATGCAACAGAAATAACTGTCTGCACGAATAGAAAAAATGGAATATCCTCAAAGAAGGAAAAAATGAAAGCTAGCTGCACCATCATCTGTGGCAGGAAAGAGCTTAAGCCTTTTTTTAAATTGAAAATCCATGTTGATGGTGGAGATAAATATGATAGAAGCATATAGAGATATTATGCCTTGGGTCAATTCGAGTGAGATGTTATAGTAGAGCTTTATATAGGAAATTCCATCCATGTAAATAAAATAAAAAAGCTTTATTTAGGAAATTCCATCCACTTGTTTTTTTGTCATATGCTATATGTTCTTATAATCTTAAATTTTTTCAAGAAACATACATGAAGAAAAAAGATGAGCTACTAGAAGATGAAAATGTGTGGAATCCACGAATTTGGTTGAGTCATCGGGAGGCCTTATCCGACGAAGAGTTTACAGAGCACTTCATACATGTACAATATTGCATAAAAGTTTTCAGTCCATCTTATTAGCAGATTGTGCAAATGAAGAGCTACCTATCAAGCATCAAACCCTCGAGGAAACGTTCTATCTCAATATGAAGCTGATGCATGAATGCTTCATGCTTGTTAGCTTCTCAAAATATCAGCAGAATCAAGCATGCTATGTTGGAAAGCTTGTTGTTGTATGGCCTTTTTTAATTTTTTATTCTGTGTTTTATTTTGTTTGATTTTTTTTCATGACTAGAATGTGCTTGCTTTAGAATGGATATAACTCAAGCATGCATTTTTTTAGTTATTTCCATATGTAATGGATACACTGGATCTTGTTTTTCTAACAGTGGCAGTTGGTTGTAATTTTTTTACATGTTTTAAAAATTTGTCCATCGTCTAGTTATGTGTGGAGTTTGATACTATAATTTTCTTTTTGATTGATTTGTCATGATCCTGAAACATTATATATAAGTGGTTATATGTTGCATTTTCTGTTTCAGTTGTATAGTAATAACACTATATTATTATACCGTATGCTGCATTTCCTGAAACGGTGTATTTTGATGCTATATGTTGCATTTCTTGCTTCAATTCTTTAATAATATCTATATTAGAGATTGATTTGAAACAGTATACATGGTCTCTAGTGTTATATTAGAGACCCATAAAATTGTTTCTATTTAGTTTCTAATCCAGAGACTTACTTGAGACCATCAGTGGGGTCTTTAATATATTTAGAGACAAATATTTATGGTCTCTGTTTAGTTAGAGACCCGATTTTAAAGACAATATTATTTGTTTTAAATTGGTCTCAAATATAGTTTAGAGACGAAATCTTTCGAATAGAGACAAAATAAAAAAGTTTGAAATAACCTTTTTTGTTGTAGTGAATGGTGATATTTCAGCAACTTTCCCTGTCAAAGTTTCATTGTAAAAACAAAGAAATATTATTGCTAAAATGTCGGCAACTTTTATAAATAAGTACCGATATTTAAGCAACTTTCATAAACTGTGTTCACAGTATACATGAATGTTGCCGAAATGTCAGCAACTTTTATAAATAAGTGCTGATATTTAAGCAACTTTCATACACTGTATTCCCAGTGTACAGAAAAGTTACGGAAATGTTAGCAACTTTTATGAAATGTTGCATCATGCTCCGCAATATTCGTGAATAAAAAACATGACCTAATTTACACTGAAATTTAGTGAATGACTTTTCATGAATTTTGAAACTTAATAAGGACCTGTGCCAAAAGTACCCTATAAATAAACCGTCTTTTTCTGAAAAATACAAAAAGTTGCAAATTATCTAAACTCAGCATGGATAGCTTTTTCATTTTATCAATATTGTATGAACAAGCATGCAGGTCAGGCAGAAGATCAATTTTATTCATTAAGTGGTTTTCAAGGTAAGTTCAGTTTAAAATTTGTAGATGGAGAGAATTCAGCCTGAAAACCTATCTATGTATACATCTATACTACAATATTATTATTGAGTTAGATTTCAAGCACACAGACCTCATTCATATTTTGGAAAATGAACAGTCACTTTTTTAATTTCTTTCTATTCCAAACTTTAAAATGTGATAAATTTTTCTACATTAATTGGATTTAAGAATCGATTTCACTATTAAATCTCAAATTTAATATGCTTTTCAATGATATCCATTGCGGATAGCTAAAAATAAATTTTTTAAAATCATAGTTTTTCAGATTATTCATATTATTAAAGTTATTAAATCTGTTTGACTTTATTTCTTTTGACTAATCTATGTCGTTGATTGTTTTGAAAATTTTCAGCCTCTGATTCTACTTCAATAAATTGCAGTCAAGTCTGATGAAATCCAACATTACCAAAATACAGCAATAATGTCAGATGAAATTAGAAATGGAACCAGAAAGCTCAAAAGCATTACATACAATTATACGCTTCTTATTATATTGAATTTGCTTTGACTGTAAAAGAAATGCAATGATATTCTTCACATTAAAATAAATATTGTTGAATAATGGTTGTTAGTTCCAACACTTCAGACATAAAATATGTATGCTTTAGATTTAGCATATTTTTCATAAGAATCGTTCAAAAGAAATAAATCTCTTTATCCTCTAATCTTATCATTCTACAATAATATGATGCTGCATAATGTGCGCCTAGACATAGTCAGTTATGGGATTATCGTCAACACTTGCGTTCTCATGAATCATGTCACGTTGCTTTTGGCATTTTTAGATCAATGATCAAGTGTAAACCAAATATTGTTACATGCACTGCTCTTATAGATAGTTATTACCGAAGCAGCAAAAGGAATCAACGACATCAAGTATTAAAGGAAATGATTGATAAAGGTATCTCACCAAATGAAGTTACATATAATACAACCGATGCATGGAGCAGCAGCTGATGTACACAATAAATTTATGTGTGTATAATTTATGTGTATTGTGTGAATTTTATCTTCGAAATCATTTTTGTTCGATATTTTGCAATTGTTTATCAAGCACTAGTACTATCTGCATTGCTGTTTTTAAAGATTTATACACAAGTTTTAGACAGAATGCAAACTTATTTGAAAATTGATAAAAAAAAGATCACTATTTCTTAATCAATGAACCATATAAATCATTTAAACATGTTATGAAGATAAGAGGTTGAGTGCGGTCCGTATGCGAAGCACGGGTTCGCACTAGTTATATAATATGTTCCTCTTATATATGGAAAATTCAAAAAGTCGCTCCAGGTTCAGCCTTATATCCACATACTGTATTCAATATTATCAAATTAAGAGTAAAGTTGCAGCTTGATCAAATAAAAGCTTCTCAATATAATTAGATCGGGCAGTAGTAATGGGCCGACCCAAGCCCAAGTTTCTTTTTATAAATATCAAAATGTACACAGTGTAATGATGTACACAAAATACATTCTGTAATAACTAGAGAATCTTTGATCTCTGTTTCAAATACTAATCAATAAAATCAAGATTCAGTTTCTCTCAATATTCTTTTTTGATATCAGAGCAGTAAATTGCTTAACAACAAAAGAGAAGATCATCAGAAAATCAACAGAGAAGAAGAGAACAAAAATCGATCATCAGAAAATCAATAGGAAAGAAGAAAACATAAATCGTGTCGTGCCATTAATCTCTCAGAGAAGTTCTCATCATAGAGATCATGATGCACTTAAAATCATCAGAGAATTAACATTCTCTTCATCTGATTGTGGATAAATTAGTCTTACCTGTTTCTGTCAAGTTTCTTCCTCTCTGATCAACATTTCTGATCATTTCGTTCTAGTGCCTCGCCAAGAAAATAGTTGTCAGAGACAACATCACTCAATTGATTTCTGCCTGCACATTTCACCAAGTGTATTGATTCCTGCAATTTTTTCTGCATAATTCCTTTAATCCCACAAGTCTTAAATATGGCTGAAGGAGATATTAATAACTCAGCCACTTCTGAAGCAAGAACAACCAATTCAGCTTCTCAAACTGCCAATACCCAAGATCTCATCAAAGCCATCATAAAGCCACAAAGCCAACTAGTCAGCGTTCAACTAGATGAAAGCAATTATTTACTCTGGAAATTCCAGATAGAGACAACAGTGAGAGGCTATGGCCTTAAGGATCATGTTCTTGGAACATTAATTACACCATCGAAATACACTGCAGACAAAAATGGCAAATTAGTGAGTAATCAAGGTTATGTTACACACCAAAGGCAAGACAGCCTAATTAGTGCATGGTTACTGTCTTCCATAAGTGCAAATATTCTACCATGGCTAATTGGGTGCAAGAGTGCACATGAGATATGGTCAACAGCGGAGCAGATCTTTAACACACAGTCTGCTGCAAAAATCATGTATTACAAAAGATAACTACAAAGCATGAGAAAAGAAAACATGCCGATGAGAGAGTATTTGACCAAGATCAAGACACTGTGTGATCAACTTGCATCAGTGGGTCACAAAATCTCTGACATTGAGTATGTCTTATGTATCCTAGGTGGTCTAAATGAAGAATATAAAAGCAGTGGTAACAGTTATTTCCTCAAAGGAAACAACACCAAATATACAGTATGTTCATTCAACTCTACTACCCATGAAGGGAGAATAGAGCAAAGAAGATCAACAGTTCCAGATCTTACTGTAAACTTCACCAGCAACAATAAATTCAAGAATAAAGAAAGAAGCAATAACAATAAAAATCAGCCTAACTTCAATAGAGGTGGTCAATCCTTTAGATCCAAAGGAATAAATGGAAGATATAACAACAGCAATAATAGACTAAGGTGTTAAATTTGTGAAAAATTTGGTCACGCAGCCAATAAATGTTACTTCAAATTTGATGCCAACTACATACCATCCCAACAAAACAATAACAGTTTAAGAAATCACAATCTCAATGCAAATATGGTAAATACTTATCCAAATTCTAAAGAACAAGCATATACCAAAAGCACATAGACTGCAAAAATTGATGATATTCAGGATGAAAGCTGGTATCCAGATTCTGGGGCTACCAATCATGTAACTAATAATCTCAACAATCTAAACTTGGGAAGCAAGGAGTACAGAGGTAAGCAATTAATTCATATGGGTAATGGTGAACCAGTTAAAATTACACATACTGGAAATGCAAGTTTGACTGGCAGAAAAGAACTATTTCTAAAAAATCTGCTAAGAGTTCCATCTATTAGAAAAAATTTATTGAGTGTTTCACAGTTTGCTCAAGACAATGATGTGTATCTTGAATTTTATCCAAAATGCTATTTAATTAAAGATATTCTAACTAAGGAAATAATTTTGCAGGGTAAGGAATTTAAAGGGTTGTACAAATTCGATGTTGCAAAATCAGGAAATTTCGAATTTCATAGAAAATGTTGTAATGTTACTGAAATTGAACGTGGAGATAAATGTAAAGACTTTGATATTTGACATTCCAAGCTTGGACATCCAAGTGTAAGCATTGTAAAAAAGGTGTTAAGTAATGATAATATTTCTGTTAAAGATATTACAATGCCTTATGTATGTACATACTGTCAAATGGAAAAAAGTCATAAACTTGCATTTCCAGTCTCAAAAACAAGTTATACAAAACTCTTAGAATTAGTTGCTTGTGATCTATGGGGTCCACCTCCTGTTAACATAGATTATGGCTACAAATACTACATATCATTTGTTGATGCATACTCTAGATATGTATGGATTTATTTCTTGAAATCAAAATCTGAAACTTATGACGTAGTCTTACAGTTTATAAGTCAGGCTGAGAGGCAAACAAATTGCCAATCAAAAGTCTTGCAGACTGATGATGGAACTGAGTTCAGCTACTTAAAGAATACCTTTAAAAGAAAGGTATAATTCATAGAACAACCTGTCCGTATACATCAGAACAAAATGGATCAGTTGAAAGAAAACATAGACATATTTTTGAGACTGGGCTTACTCTATTAGCTCAAGCATCTCTTCCTCTAAAGTTTTGGCCAGATGCCTTTGCCACTACTGTGTTTTTAATATATAGACTACCCACAAAAGTTTTAAGTTTAAAAGTCTAGTAGAAATCTTATATAAGATTAAACTAGAATATCACAATTTGAAAGTATTTGGATGTTTATGCTTTTCCTATGTAAGGCCATATAACACACACAAATTAAGCTTCAGGTCATCACCATGTACCTTCTTAAGCTATGCAGCCAACAAGAAGGGATACAAATGCTTGGATAGTAATGGAAATTTTTTATCTCTAGATATGTGGTGTTTAATGAAAGAATATTTCCTTTTAGTCAATCAGATATTAAAACATCACAGAAAGTGTATAATTCAAAACTTTCTATACCACCAACACCTGAGCAACTTGATGTCATAACTCAAGTTGAAGGTGAAAGAATGCAGAATAATATAAATTTAGAGTCTTCTTCCAAATCTACTTCACAACACACTGTGCTCAGACCCGAGCCAGGTCATGAAGAAGATGAACAAGCTGGAAGTACAAGTCAGACATCTCATCTGTGTCCCATCAATCAGTCAGACTGCAGTCAATCAATAGATGATTCACAATCATCTAATGATCAACAGGAAGTCACAGCAGAAGAGCCAAATCAATCACCTGTATAAACTAGACACCGCATAACAAGGGCCAAGAGTGGTATATTCAAACCAAAAATATATAGTGCTGCTATAAATACAGAAGAGCCAAATACCTATCATCAAGCTATGCAGAATGAAAACTGGAAGTCCGCTATGGAAGAAGAATACAATGCATTGATGAAAAATAAAACCTGGAATCTAATTTCATTGCCAAGCAATAAAAATGTCATAGGCTGCAAATGGACATATAGAATAAAGAGAAATGTTGATGGTTCAGTTTCTAAATATAAGGCAAGGCTAGTGCTAAAGATTATTCACAGCAAAGTGGTTTTGATATTACTGAAACTTTCTCACCAGTTGTGAAACCCTCAACTATTAGAATTATTCTTACTATTGCCTTATATAGAAACTGGAACATCAAGAAATTAGATGTAAATAATGCCTTTTTGAATGGTATTTTACAGGAGGAAGTTTACATGGAACAACCTTCAGGTTTTGAGCAAAAAAAGGGTGACAAGCTTGTATGCGAATTGAACAAAGCAATCTATGAACTCAAACAAGCACCAAGGGTCTGGTTTGAAAAGCTGAAGTCAGCACTAATCGGGCTTGTCTACAGCTCAACAAAATCATACAATTCTTTATTCACAAAATTTAATAACAATGTAACCATGTATGTACTAATATATGTTGATGATTTTATTATTACAAGAAGTAGTGAATCAGAGATCAATAAACTCACAGAACTCTTAAATAAGGAATTTTCAATCAAAGATTTAGGAAACTTGAATTACTTTCTTGGCATTGAGGTTAAAAGGATTTCACACATAGAAATACATTTAAATCAAAGGAAATACATCTCAAAATTTTTACAGAGAGCAAAAATGGATCAAGCAAATGTAATATCTACACCTATGGCAAGCAATTCACATCTGTCAAAGTATAAAGGAGAATCCATATCAAATGACAAGCAGTACAGAAGTATTGTAGAAGCATTACAGTATGTGACAATCATCAGGCCAGAAATTTCATTTAGTGTTAATAAAGTGAGTCAATATATGCAAAATTCACTGGATGAACATTGGAAAGCAGTCAAGAGAATTCTGAGATATCTTAAAGGAACTATAAATCATGGATTAAAGCTGCAATCATGCAAATCTATCAATATAAAAGGGTATGCAGATGCAGATTGGGCCATAGACATGGATGACAGAAGATCGACCACTGGCTATTGCGTATTTGTAGCCAACAATCCAGTTTCATGGTGCTCAAAAAAATAGCATACAATATCTCGGTCTAGTACTGAAGCCGAGTACAGAAGTGTTGCTAATGCAACAGTTGAAGTAATATGGATAAGTCCTTACTCTGTGAACTTCATGTCAAGATTACAGAAAAACCAACAATTTGGTGCGACAATCTGAGCACCATTCTGCTCTTAGCAAATCCAGTTCTACATGCTAGAACCAAGCACATAGAACTGGATCTATATTTTGTCAGAGAACAGGTAACAGAGGGAAAAATCAACATAAATCACTTACCATCATCTTACCAAGTTGCTGATATTACGACAAAGCTTTTATCAAAGAAGAACCTTATTCGCTTTAAGCAAGAATTGAAGGTAACTGAGTTGGACAGCAACAAGAAAGGCAAGATCCATGGTAATTCGACAAAATCGAAGCATGACAGCATCGACTACTCCAATCGAAGAGAAATTCCACTTTGCAATGAAGTGAAATTTTCCTTAATGAAGAAAGAAAGGTTCGATCTACAACAACTCAACCAAAATCGAAACATGACAGCTTAATCTCTCCAATTTCAGCAAAAAAGAGGCTTCCGCATTACTGCAAGGCTCTGAGTGGTAAATCTACACACTCGGGAAACTAAAGCCTTCATCTTCTTTTTTGCGACTGAAGAAATCGCAAACTCTAACCCTAAGTTAGGGGAGGTATCAAATAAAGAGTAAAGCTGCAGCTTGATCAAATAAAAGCTTCTCAATATAATTAGATCGGGCAGCAGTAATGGGCCGACCCAAGCCCAAGTTTCTTTTTATAAATATCAAAATGTACATAGTGTAATGATGTACACAAAATACGTTCTGTAATAACTAGAGAATCTTTGATCTCTGTTTCAAATACTAATTATTAAAATCAAGATTCAGTTTCTCTCAATATTCTTTCTAATATGCTGTTTTATTCCAGTATCAAAACTGCTAGACATATGAATTATATCGCACCTAGTATTATGTCTAAACTGAAGGTATGTCTGTGTACAATTATTCAAATGATACATTAATTAGAAGGGTTATACAATTCAGCTCATGAAAGACTTGTTCACATTGCATATGTTAGTTTGGAATAAATATTTCATTGGGTGATTTTCAAGGTAGGTTCGGTATAATTTTTGTAGTTAGCAAGAAAATCAACCTGAAAGAGTATCTATGCATACATTATACAATATGTTTCCTGTTGTTTATAGAATATTAAGAAAGTTGGTCTCCAAGAGCCTAAAATGTTTTCATATCGATATGTCGCCATGCGATTTGTCTTTTATCTTACATACAATGTTCAAAAATCGATATATTCAAAATAGTGGAAAATAGACAAGAGGACATACTTTTGAATTATTTTGTGTTAAAATACACGGGTCCAAAAATCACTACCGAAGACTAAACTTTCCCTCCATTTTTTGCGCACAACCTAACTTCATTCTTTTTAACTTTACTCGTTTCCTCTTTTCTCACTTTCACTTTGTAATGAAAATTAAATTCAATGTTTGATTTCATCAAATTTTCATTGTAGATTTGGATTTTTTTAGTTCGTTCTCAATCGATAGTATTACAGGTTATTTTAACCTAATTTATCGATTTAACTTTTGAATTGTTGATCGATTTCTTTTCTTTTCTTAATATATTACCGTCTTTTGAAATTTGTAGGTAATTTGAATACAACATGTCTGAATTGGGTTCACGCATGAACGGTGTATGCAGATAAGATTTCATTGCGTTGTGTTATAACATAATTCATATTTTGATGCTATGTACACCTTGTATCATATACTTCAAAAAATAAGGATACCATTATCGATAAATGCTGATTCGGATTTGCATACTATATTGTGCCTTCAAATTTACAAGAAAAGTTTTTTTAATATTAAGTCCAACATTTATGCATTTGAGTTCAATACTGATAGTAACTAGTGCGAACAAGTGCTTCGCACACGGGTTATAGCAAAATTTGTGTTTTTAGATCACCAATGTATCTTTGCTTGTTTGCTTGTAGAATTATCATTATAGTTCTAATTAAATTGGACATTTCATTTAGTTCATTTTAAAAAAAATATTTAAACAAAATTATTTCAAAGCATTTAAATTTAGATCATTAATGTTTTAAGTAAACAGAAATGCACAATGTTGTTGAAGAAAGAACATACTCCTAAGCTCAAAATGAGATCACATGCCTGAAATGTTCAAATATTGAATATAATGCCTTCTTATACATCTAAACACTCTGTCGCATCTGTTCCATTTTTTACATGCAGATAAAGATACACATTTAAACATCTAAACTAACATGAAAAAAATTATGGAAAACAAAATATACTTTGATGTTGTACGCGACTTGCATTTAGACATGATTTTGCTAGCTTTAAAAATGTCCCTTCTTATCCCTTAGATCTCAGCCATGAATGATCTTCCATTATAAGAGTTAGGAATACATTGTTCAGAACTACGAATATCTATAATTGCTTGCACCTTGTGAAACAAAAAGTCGATGGAACGATAAAGTAACAAATTGAATTATGCAATGTGACCATCACATAATTCCAAATTTAAAGTCTAATTTCAAATATTTTCACATGCACATCATTTCTCGATCATTGCACATACCCATATAAAAACTCTATTACAGGATAAAAGTAGAAACTTAAAATATCAATGTAAACCTTTCTGATATCTAACTATTTATAGTGAGCATACATTCATATCATTATTAAGTCATTATTATCATTGTTACATCACTATTATCATTATTACCTTGCTTTGTATACAGTTAGCATTCATATTACTTCAAATTGTACAATCTACACATCAAATAGAGAATAAAGGATGCTAATATCCTCAATGTTTAACTGCATATGTTTTATAAGAAGATAGTGGTAAAATACAAAGGCATATACTAAAGCCGTTAAAAAAACATGGTTCCTATAAAATAGGATTAAAAAGTGAATAAGAAAATAATGTTTCCACTACTTGGTTGTGCACATGTTTGTTGGATAATGACAATGCATTATTTATGTTATGAGGAATTGATCTGAAACCAAATACATATGCATGTATGCTATGCAATCGCAGGATAGTAAACTAAAATTGCAATAAAATACAAAGAAGATAAACACCCCAATACCATTATCAGCAATGAATATTTTATGAAAAAGGTACAATTAAAATACAAACTATTTGTCTCCATGTGATCAAATGCCATAAATTAATGATGTAAAGTGTAAAAGTGTAATGAATTTGATACACACATAGGAAATGGCTAAAACAGTAGAAATAATATAATTTCATTTGGTTAGTTCATCCATTTGTTCATTATCCATTCCTAGTGTGTACATTGTTTTACTACGAAGTTGTGTATACCCTGTAACTTCAATAACACAAATTGTAAATTATAACACTACTTCGGAGTGCATTAAAACCAACCAAACATTGTTTTTTACCTTAATTCCATAAAACCCAAATATAAATTCTTGGAAACCCATTCTATATTGCATATGTTATATCAAAGAACCTTTTATACAGAAATAACCAATAAACTCCAAAAACTGAGCATTTATCAATATATTCTCTAGTTAGCTTCCTATCGACACTCATCAAAAACATATTAATAATCCTTACTAAATGCATAGTACTACAAACAACCTGTTTGTATCCCAACCAGCCTATACAAATGTGCAGCTTGCAATCTCCAAAATGTATACTTTGAACCAATATCTTGTGAAGGCTTTCTTGGCACGTCTCTTTAAAGTCATTAAAATAATAGGAGGAAAATGCATTTTAGCTAAAATTATAAAAGAGAAAATATTAATACATGCACAATTTGCATGAAATCTTATGATGGCATATGGAATGACTAACTGGTATGTTCTACTGTAAATACATGAAAATATATGATGAGTAGAAAATAAAATAGAGATATAGTTTGCTCTATAGCATTGAGCTAAAACTAACCTGGATTTGATTGATTGGCAAGTGCTCTAAACCAGTGGGTAAAAGATGATGAAATGATAGAAACTATTGGAACTTTTTTGAGTTGAGTAGACACACATAAAAATCTATTATAAATGCATTAATATATGTGCAACAACATTGCTTACAAAATCACTGATATTAAGGCCCATTATCATTGTAAGTACAATTTTAGGCATAACTTTCTTTTTTTCTTGCTCAGTACAAATTCATACAACATTCACTATATAAGAGAAAGTATCATGTAATTATTCACCTTGTACACCTCCTCTCAGTACACTTGCTTAACTCTTATATATATATATATATATATATATATATATATATAGACACACACACACACACACATATAGTTGAAATTATGAATAGAAATAAACAGAGAAGATGGTTGGATGATAGAGTACATGCATGGGTTCTACTTTTTGTTGATTATAGAGGTCTATGTAGGAAAATAACTTCAGTTCTCAGATTGGATTACCTATGTATCGTAAAACAGATAGAGAAAATATTCATGCCATACAATTTTATGATATCTTACTAAGCAAGGTAAACAATCATACACTTGGCGTTCAAATACGTACCACAACATTAAACTTCCATACATTGACACATAATTATATTGTTCCGACACTGCTAAAAACCATATTAAGTACATAAAATCAAATAAATGGACCCTTGAATTTCAAATAAGAAATTATCATGTACAGATTGTTATACGTCTAGTATACCAAACAGAAAATAATCAATTATAAACCCGTCTCACAAGTTTATCAATCAGATTTCCACTACTCTAGAAGTCTGTATTAGCTAATTTAAGCAATAGGTATGTCGTAATTAAATTACAACCACAAACTAACAACTATGGTAAAATTACTATAGATATAGATCAAACGTTATACTATTTAAAGAAATAGCGCAACATAGAAACGAAAATGATATATATATATATATATATATATATATAAATCAATCATAAACCAAACTGGTTGAAGAAGAAAATTCCGTCCGAGGCTTGTCGTAACAATTTTCTTAAGACTTTTTTTAAATTCTCCCAAGATACAACAGACGTAATCTACACGAGATTGTAATGAATATGTCAACTCTATGATATATTATATAGAGCACTAGAAAAGAAGAAGCAGAAGAAATTAGAATTGGAATAGGATAAGAATGTGATCAGTATTCTCTTATATTTATAATTTCGTCCGCACCCCTTCGAACAGTCGCGTTCGCCTGACGGGTCGCACCCGTTGCCTTTCATTGCTTCTGTTCGTTAACGGGCTGCACCCGTTCGCTACTGGTTCTGAGTTCGCACCCGTTGCTGCCATAAGTCGCGCCAGTTCGCGTCTAACGAGTCGCATCCGCATCCGTCTGCTAATGGATGTGTCTGTTCGCCAAAAAACCCATGCCCGCTTCAGAAGTCGCACCTCCTCAGTCAATCCGCGTCCGTTCCTGAACAGATTCGCTCTTGTTCGTATAGCCTGCAACTGTTAGAAAACCCGGCCCGGTTTTGCATTAAACATAGGATCATTTGGACCCAAACCTAAACCCAAACCCAAACCCGAACCCGAACCCGAGCCTGGTTTGGGTCGAACGAGCAGTGGCGTCGCGCGTGTGTGTGGTGGTGATGCACGACTCCTTCCTCACAATGAAGCAAACAGTTGGGTGCCCCAAGGCCCCAACCCCTTCATTGCAAAGCTATTAATATACTAGAATAACTTTGCAATTTTGGCGACGTGGGACTATGTTGTTTTCATTCATTTGGGAATTCCAACAATCCCCCACATGAATGATAATATACATATCCCTCATACAAAGCGAAATATCACAGAGTACATATAGAAAATGCTTTATCGTGGATAAGTAGATATTTCATTTTGAACTATCCCTAGTTAAAACTTATCGGATCTACTTGGCTAATCGGTGAATTATTTCATCTTGAACCGTCGCCCTTCATTATATATCTAGACAATAAGCTTTACGAAACATTGATTCCCTTCTCATCCAATCTCTTGGTTGTGTTCATTTTGGTCATGAACAATTTTTGGTTCTGTGAGTGTTTATAGAAAATATAAGCCTTTAATATTCTCATAGAGCCGACCCAGCTCACACTAACATAGGTGATCGCAACTATTAAGAGTATCCTACATATACCCCACTTGTTATTTCCAAGATATGGTCATCATTAAAAAACATAGCTTTAACCTTTAAATACTTCTATAGGCATGCATTTATATTATGGAATATAGTTGGACTATGTTCACGCAAATGCATTACATCTTGAGTTACTCAAAATTGGTTTGCCTATTGATCCTGGTTCGTGGGATCTCCAGTAGCTAGGATAGGTTTCCGTATAAGATAACTCTTGGTGGTTTAGGCTTTTAAACCCATTCCCCTCGATGCGCAGTCAATTTTCTCTCTTGATAAACCTTTAGTAAATGGATCTGCTAGGTTATCATTTGTTCTCACATAATCTATAGAAATAGTTCCATTTGAGAGTAACTGCCTAACTGTGTTACGGCATCGACGAATGTGACATGACTTTCCATTATACACAAAGTTGTACGCTCTACTTAGCGCAGCTTGGTTATCATAGTTTATGCATATGGCTGCTAATCGACGGAAATTCTGTCGGATTAGAAAACCGTCGAAAAATTTAGAAATAAAAATTAACCGCAAGCGCATGACGTACTATTGAAGTACGTGGCGAGTACGGGTCGATCCGTAGGGAATTGATGATTTTAAAAAGCTATTTAATCAAATTAAACCAAGGTTGAAGAGAATGTTAAACTAGAAAGGGAGAAAAACAAGCAAAAAAAATTTGATAAAAATATGAGTGTTAAGACAATTTAGAGGCAAATTCCACTCTCTAGATCACACAAATTAACAGAATGAAGTTATGATCTCTCTTTTCTTGTCATTAGTGAATTAGTTGATGTGCTTATCATAAGTATGATATATTTATGCTATTAATTAGCTCAACATAAACCATCAAACTATAACACAACCAATAATACACTTTTAAATCTCATAAAATATGACAACAAAGTTGAAAGAAAATCTATTTTAAGCATGGCTTATTAACTATTAATTAGAAATATAAGCCATCAAATTTTAATTTCAACAATCACTTCTTTGCCATAATCATTTGTAGATGAAGAGACAATTTGTGTTTTGTTTGTTTAAGCATAACCTATTTGTTATGAACAACATAGACTATCAAATTCAAAGCTAAACAACATCATTAAATCACTTCAGTCATTCTCATTAAGCACAAAAAGAGAGCATAAACATCAAATTAAGTTGAAACTACACGATTAGAGAGCTTCATTACCCCTAAATTGAAGGGGTTTAGCCTCTCATATTTGTTATCATATGAACAAATATAGCTTGCAATATGAAATAAAAGAAAAGAAAAAAGAGAGCAAAGTAAAGAAAAGAAAAAACTATTCTACTTGCATGAAGAATAAATTTACACTACTAACATGAAAGTAAATAAACAAAAGAAGCATGTAAAAGAAAGCGAGCACTAATTAACATTGCATAAAAAAATGAAAGTTACATGAAGTAAAAATGGCTAAGTAGCCATGAAAAGAAAAGAGGAGCTTTCTTTTATTTTGTGCCTAAAACTAATCCAAAGAGAGACTAAGAGAGAGGAAGAGATTACATGAAACATATGGGTATTTATACATGTATGAAACCCTAATTCATATTTTTGGAGAATGTCCAAAATGCCCTTGAGGTAGTGTGGCCACCAAGTAATCATTAGTATGTCATAATCCCCATTTAAGTATACATGAAGCCATTAATTCCATAAGTATGTGCATTAGCCTCTAATTTGTACATTAAGGTGGTGGGTAGGTGGGGTCCTTCATGATCTTCACTTCGAATTATTTTCATCTTCATTCCTTTATATTCATGTTGTGCATGCATGTGTCTTCATGAAACCACTCATATTTGAGATTAAATTCCTACACAAATATATATAGATTTTCAATTAATTTTTCTCAAAGAAATATATGCACATAAATGACCGTTTTGCATATAAAATTGGATATGTGACAATTTGAAATTAATATCGATTTTGGTTAAAACATGTTAAAATACCCAATATGATCATGTATTTATTTTAAATAGAATAAATATTATGGTAAAAATATACACATTTACGTGCACATCAATGGCTGGTACAGATTTAGGCTAAAACGGAATATCTTCTAAAAAGTGACGAAGTCATTCTGCTTCTTCGCCTGCTTTATCTAAAGCGATGAACTCTGATTCCATAGTGGATCGAGCTATGCATGTTTGTTTAGTAGATTTATATGACACCGCTGCCCGTGCTAAGGTAAATACATAACCACTCGTTGATTTTGATTCCATTGAATCAACAATCCAGTTTGCATCACTATATCCGTCTAAGACGGCAGGATATTTTCCATAATGTAAGGAACAATTTGTGGTATTTTTTAAATATCCAAGCACTCTCATTAGTGCTTTCCAGTGTTCTTTTTCTGGATTGCTTGTATACCCGCTCAGTCTACTTACTGCATAAGCTATGTCTGGTTTTGTGCAATTCATGAGATACATGAGACATCCTATTACACGAGAGTATTCCAGTTGCATTACACTCTCATTAGTGTTTTTATGCAGCACTTCTGATGGATTAAAAAGTATTCTTACTCCTTTAATTTCAAAATTTTAAAAAATTTCAATAACTTTGTCTACATAGTGTGACTGAGATAATTCAGTTCCATTAGGTGTTTTTATTATTTTGATTCCCAAAATAACGTCTGCAACTCCTAAGTCTTTCATATCGAAATTGCTAATCAACATCTTCTTTATGGTCTCTATTACCTGAGTATTTGGACCAAATTTGAACATATCGTCAACATATAAACAAATCATCACATATGATTGTCCAATTTGTTTAAAATAAACACATTTATCGCATTCATTTATACGAAAACCATTTCTCATCATGACACTATCAAATTTTGCGTGCAATTATTTTGTAGCTTGTTTTAGTCTGCATAATGATTTTACTAATCTACAGACTTTTTTTCATTTCCTTTGGAAACAAAACCTTTAGGTTCCTCCATGTAGATCTCCTCATCGAGATCTCCATTTAAGAATGCTGTCTTTACATCCATTTGATGAATTTCTAGCTTATAGATTGATGTAATTGCTATTAGCATTCTTATAGTGGTTATTCGTGTTATCGGCGAATATGTATCAAAGAAGTCCACTCCTTCTTTTTGACGATATCCTTTGGCTGCTAATCTGGCTTTATACTTGTCGATAGAGCCATCTGCTTTCGTTTTCTTCTTGAAAATCCATCTACAGCCAATAGGTCTTATTCCAGGTGGAATATCAACAATTTCACAAGTTTTATTAATTAGAATTGAATCAATTTCACATAGGATTTCTTCTTTCCAACATGAAGATTCAGAAGATGACATTGCTTCCTTGTACGTTTGAGGTTCGCGTTCTAATTCATATATGAAAAAATCCAAACCAAATGTCTTGGAAGTCCTAGCCCTTACGCTTCTTCTTGGTTCAACTTCCTCAATCTCATGATGAGTTTCATCTTCGTATGAATTGTTTGATTTTTCTCTTGTTCTTTTAGGGACATTATTCCCTTCATTCCTTTTGTGTGGAAACAAGTCTTCAAAGAATGAGGCATCTCTAGATTCCATGATTGTATTTACATGAATATCAGCTATATCAGACTTGAATACCAAAAATCTTTAGGCACTACTATTTTGGGCTGGTCCTAAGTAGTAACAATCTACTGTTTTTGGTCCAAGTTTGACTTTCTTGGAAGGTGGAACTGGAACTTTTGCCAAGCACACCACACTTTAAGGTATTTAAAACTTGGTTTGTGTCCTTTCCATAACTCATATTGAATTGTTCCTGTTTTATTGTGAGGGACTTTGTTTAATATGTGATTAGACATATTTAAGGCTCCCCCCCAAGTTCGTCGGTAGACCAGAAGTTAAAAGCATGGCATTAATCATGTCTTTTAACGTTCTGTTCTTCCTTTCGACAACACCATTTTGTTGTGGTGAATATGAAGCTGTTGTTTGATGAATTATCCATTTTCGGTACAGAACTGTTCAGATGGTGATTCATATTCTCTACCTCGATCAGATCTTAATATCTTGATCTTTTTATTTAACTGATTTTCTACCTCAGCCCTGTACTTTATAAATGATGTAATTGCTTCATCTTTACTATTCAAAAGATATACATAGCAATATCGTGTATAATCATCAATAAACATGATAAAATACGTTTTCCCACCTCTTATAGGTAATGATTTAAAATCACATAAATTTGTATGAACCAAACCTAGTGGTCTGGTGCTTTTATCAACAGATTGAAATGGTTTTTTAACCATTTTTGCTTCTACACATGTCTCACATTTGTAGTTCTTATCTACTTAGAATTTCGAAATTAATCCCAAGTTTGATAATATTTTCATTTTTCGGAAATTTATGTGTCCCAATCTATTATGCCATAGTAAAATTTCATGCTCAAGCAAGTAAGAAACTTCAATTTTATTAATAGCACAATCAGAATACATAGTTCTGTTTCTGATAATGGCTACATTTGCCTCAAATAGGCCATCACATAAATAACCCCTTCTGATATACATTCCAGCTTTGGACAGAACCATCTTATCTGAGTCGAACACTATTTTGAATCTTTTCTTCGATAGTGCTGTACCAGAGATGAGATTCTTGCGTATGTCTGGAACATGGAGCACGTCATCCTATTTGACAGTTTTTCCAAAAGTAACCTTGAGGATTACCGTGCCAGTGCCTTCGATCATGGATACTGCAGAATTACCCATATAGAGGTTTTCTTCACGATCGAATTTCTGGTATGTAGAAAACATGGATTTATCAAAGAAGACATGACGAGTAGCGCTTGTGTTTACCTACCATTGGTTAGGATTCTAAACCAAATTGCATTCAGATACAACTGCCGAGAAGTTGGACTCATCTACTTCCATGTTGTCTACTATATTTGCCTCTATGTTGCGTTCTATTTTGTGTCTGCAATCTCTAGCGGCATGTCCAACCTTTCCACAAATCCAACACTCATCATTAAACTTTTTGGTTCGTTTGTTGTCTTTTGGTTTGTTGTCTGAAGCTTTCCTTTTCTTCTGGAAATTCTTTTTTATTTTTTGGTCTTCGAACCTTTAGCCACAAATGCCTCCTCGCTTGGTTTTGTAACTCCACGGTTATCTGCCTCAATTTTCAGTCAGACTATGAGATTCTGTAAAGAGAATTCCTTTTTCTTTTGCTTTAGATAGTTGCAGTAATCTCTCCATGACGGCGGCAATTTTCCCATGATGGCTTCAACCAAAAAGGATTCTCCGACCTTATGACCTTCTGCTTCGAGTTCATGAATAATGATTTGCAGTTCATGCAGTTGAGCGGTCACGGGTTTGAAATCAACCATCTTGTAGTCTATGAATTTTTCTAAAATGAATTTCTTAAGACTGATATTCTGCATCTTATACTTCGTGGCAAATGCATTCCAGAGCGCTTTTGCTGTCTTTCGAGGCTGATATACTTTGTATAGCGCCCTGTCGAGACAATTCAGAATATAGTTTCTGCATAGAAAATTGGAATTCTTCCACATATCAACATCCGATTCCTTGCCTGGTGCAGGGATCGGTTCCTTCTCCTCGAGATACCGTTGCAGACCGAGTGTGGTGGGATAAAATAACATCTGATTCTGCCATGTTGGAAAGTCATCACCATCTCCTTTAAAAGGATCGAGCCTATTGTGTGTTGTAGCCTTTGTTGAGAGCTCTACTGTTGCCATCTCTATTTTAGTTAAAAAAGGAAAGTCTTAAGATGTTATACTTCTACTATACCAAAACAGAGAATAATCAATTATAAAACTCATCTCACAAGTTTATCAATCAGATTTTCACTACTCTGGAAGTGTATATTAGCTATTTAAGCAATAGGTATGTCGTAATTAAATTACAACTACAAACTAATAACTATAGTAATAATAACTATAGCGATAGATCAAACGTTATAGTATTTAAATAAATAGTACAACTTAGAAACAGAAATTATATATATATATATATATATATATATATATATATATATATAAAAATCAATTATAAACCTAACCGGTTGAAGAAGGAGATTCCATGTGAGGCTTGTCGTAACAACTTCCTTAAGACTTTTATTTAAAGTCTCCCAAGATACAACAGATGTAATCTGCACGAGATTGTAATGAGTATGTCAACTCTGTGATATATTGTATAGAGCAGTAGGAAAGAAGAAGCAGAAGAAATCAGAATTAGAATATGATGAGAATGTTATCAGTATTCTCTTCTATTTATAATTTCGTCTTCACCCCTTCGAACAGTCGCGTCCGCCTGACGGGTCGCACCAGTTGCCTTTCATTGCTGTTGTTCGTTAACGAGCCGCACCCGTTCGCTACTGGTTCGGAGTTCGCACCTGTTGCTACCATAAGTCGCACCCGTTTGCGTCTAACAAGTCACACCCGCGTCCGTCTGCTAATGGATGCGTCAGTTCGCCAAAAAACCCACGTCTGCTAACGAGTCGCACCCGCGTACCTCTTCAGTCAATCCGTGTCCGCTTCTGAACAGATTTGCGCCTGTACGTATAGCCTGCAACTGTTAAAAAATCCGGCCCAGTTTTGCAGTAAAAATAGGATCATTTAGGCCCAAACCCAAATCCGAGCCCGGCCCGATTTGGTTCGGTCAGACGGCGGCGGCGCACGCGTGTGGTTGTGATGCATGATCTCCCTCCTTACAACGAAGCAAACATTTGGGTGCTCCAATGTCTCAACCCCTTCATTGCAAAGCTATTAATATACTAGAATAGCTTTGCAATTTTGGCGATGTAGGACTATGTTGTTTTCATTCATTTAGGAATTCCAACATAGATTTATTCACTCCACAAATCCTTGTGCAATCCACAAAACAATGAAATTGAAATCAGTTATGAATGGAAAAATAGCAATGCCATGAAAGCAAAAGGAGGCAAACATTCTCTAAAATCACAGTAGATGTACATATAAAGAGGCAAACATCTTTCCTTCAGACGGTGTTGCAGTTTAGCATGAAAGTCCCTTGGTGCCTGCATGTTAAAAGTATATATAAAAATTATTGGATGTAATAATACAATAGCGGTGCGTTGGTTCTAATGTAACATGGTTGATGGGTGTAACAGTAGGGGTGAAATTTCTGCGTGGACCCCTTGTGTTTTCAGTATTGATTGCAGCGCCTTGATGTTTCCATCCACCTGCATTTGTTAGGATTGAATGATGTTAAATGTGTTGTCCTCTAATTTTTAGTTGAAACACATTTTGCAGGAAACTTTGCGCTCAGTTTAGTATAAATAATTACCTGTCCATTGATATGTACCTATTATGTCCAGATGGTAACAACAGTGGTTAGCGATGTAGGTTATCAAAATGTGTAGTAGGTACATGTTTAGCGCAGTGGAACACTTTTGTGTAAATACATGTATACATATGTGTGTACGCATTTATTTATTTATTTATTTACATGTGTGTGTGTATGTGGGGTGTGCTTGTGTTTTTGTCAGTTTGTGTATGTGAGTAAGTGTATGGATACGTATTCATATAACTACACTTGTGTGTGTACAGAGACATTAACATTTATGTATATGTGTAGATGTATTGAAATGTGCAATATTTAATCGGTACCTTAGTGCGGGACTATCGGGCAAATTGGTTGGCGGGCAGCTATGGACATCAGATGGGCAGTCGTAGATTCGACAGTCAGAAGGGTATTAGGACATTGATTTGGGAAAAAACTACAGTGAATGTTATTTTCAATGATAAAAAAATGTCGATAGTTAATGGACGATGAATGCAAAATGATAGAGTGTCCGTATACTTGCATGGTATATGGATTACATCATATTCCAATGGTAGACTTGAGTCGGATTATTTCGGAGATGTTTTTCCCGGTGAGAACAGTTGGTTGGCCTTCAAAATGCACCTCCTCTTCCGTAATTGCTGGGAGCTTTCTTTTATGGAAGCTGTGGAACAACCAAAGTAGAAAAATCATGTTAGGCAAGGTGAATAACTGCTTTATTTGAGGGTTATTCATGGAGTATATATGTTGATTACCTCAGACCTCATTGTGTATATGCGTGTTGCGCTAGCTAAGTTTAAGTTGGGTCTGCCAGAATTCATGAGGTGAAGTGAGCAGCATTAAATGACCATAGGGGGATATATTTTGACGGTATGGTTTGGTGTTTTGGGACATAAACTTGTAACTCTTAACGGTTATAGATGTTAGAATAATAGTTTTAGTGGTCTCTTATAACACAGACTGATCGAGCAAGGAGGCAGATAAGAAGATTATAGTAAGATACCTAACTTATATGCAGTAGTTGTGATATTGAGGGGAAAAACATAATGAAAAAGCATATTTGATGTAGAGTTAACATATGAGAAGGTGAATTCTTGAGCGATATGTTGTGATTCTGTGTTATCTAGTAAGTTGTGTTTATATAAACATGAAGGAGTACTAACGTGTGACATTTGGCCATTCAAACTGAGCAATTAAACTATGGAAATTTTTTGAATAGCAATGTATATATTATTTTTTACCCTTTTTAGCCGGTGCTAGGTGCATGGTGTCACTATGAATTCCAGTAAACCATGCTCGCTTGCATAGTAATCTTGTTTCAAACGCTACTTCTAGAAAATTCCAAATAGTACATATATTAAATAGTTAGAATAGAATCCTACGTATTTCATCGCATAAGCTATTTAAGCAAGCTAGAAAAATAAGTACCATGGAGTTGTTTCTTTGTTAAGAAACCAAGTAAAAGCATTTCTCAACTCTCAGTGTAAAAGAAGAGTATGACTTATACTTTCAAGTGTAGGAAGAATAAAAAAGTTGAAAAGCTGATAAGATGCAAAAGCCAAACTAATAGGAGATGAATTAGTTTGCTCAAATTAAAAGAAAAATCACTTAATAAAATATGCCAACTTGAGATCCATAAAAACCTAACTTATACTTTTGGACTTAGGCCCGGCCCAAGGGCAAGGCCCATGAGGCCTTTGAATTGGACAACCCCCTTGATGGGACAACATAAGGAGAAGAAGGACTTTATTCAAACTGTAAATAAACTATTACAATATACTTACTCAATAAAACTGTTTGGTTGAGTGAATAACTTGTTTAAAGTGAAGCAACATGTGCCAAGTTCAATTCCTGTCGGCATCAGAATTTTCGGTAGTTGTACTTTCTTTTTTGCATTTTTTCCTTGGCCTATCACTTTGCATTTTTTCCTTGGCCTATCACTTTGCCTAGGGCAACCCAGCCCATCGGGCCGGCCCTGTTTGGACTGAACAACAAAATAATGGGCACAAAAATTACAGTTACCTAGAAATGAGAAACATCACTCACCTTGTGTAAATTACCAACCTTTTGGGGAAGAGAGACTGTTAACTCAAGAAATCTAGAAATTGCAGAACGGAAAAACTACAGTTTTGACTTAGAGGAAGACAAAGGTTACATGAACTCAGGCAGAATGAAAGACTTTGATTTGAATTGAATCAGAATCGAAAAAGTATGGGACCGTAGGCACGATGGATCTGAATTAATGATTAGTGTTTTTGGAATTTTTTGATTTTGATTTGAAGAAATGATGGAACCATTTTATGGCTTAAGGTGAATCAACAAATATATTTACAGGTTACCGATATTTATAATCCATCAATAATAAAACATTTATAGGGTTAAAAAGTAAAATTGACCTCACTTAAAGAAGTAACATTAGGAGTAAGATGAAATAAGAGGAAAAATACTTATGTTAAGTTATTCAATTTTATACATATGGTCGATCAAAATGCTGAACTGCTATTTTGCAACCTTTCATAGTTGGATGCTCCCACCATTTTCATTATTGTTGTTTTTATTGTTATTCCTTGCACTTTTTGTATCATAAATTTTCAAAGAAGTATAAGGAACAAAGTTGTGCACATAAAATGTTAGAATCTAGGTACAACACCACCAAGGTATATAGCAGTAAGTTTCATTACCATCTAGATTGCCAGTACAACTAAACCGACGTTTACAGTCATCAAAATCAATTACATTAGAAGCACATAACATAATAAGCATCTAGCATCCAAATAACGTGAATAATTCATCATCATATGAGCTAGCATGTCCTCTTCTCTTCATATGATTTCCAAAAAATCATTCAGCTTAAACTATTTTCATCCGAAGTCAGATCCTTCACCTAATGCATCAAGCGAAGGGTTAAAAAATTCTTTATGAGATGGTTGACTGCTCTAATAGCATTAAAAACTGCCAAAAGGAAAATATACAGTCAAGATATACAAAATAATGCTGTTAATTTAAATATAAATCTAAAGGCGTATGCAAAAAATATAAAATAAAAAAAAGTATGGGTACATAAATTTGAAGACCACGTTGAAATTTTTTGTTGAAGATACTTTGGAAGTTATCATGTTTTGAGGAGAATAAAAAGTTTAAAAGATGATGACTAATACTAATCCGAGCATACCCATAAATCTTTTCATAACGTGCTTATTTTAATAAAAAATTTAAAGATGATAACTAATACTTATACGAAGATAACAAATTTAAAGATGCTAATTTTAAAAAAATAAAGTTATGATATTTTTAGATTCCCTTATGATATTGCTTAATTTAAAACTGTGATTAGGGACTTTGGTTAGTTTAGTGATGAGGGGAATTTGATTAATTTAGTATCTAATAAGAACGATGGCGTTCAAATCATTGCTGAAATCTTTCAAAAAGGAAGTTCATCAAAAGTAGTTTCACCAAATTTTAAGAAATAATGTCTTTGTGAATTAATTCAAACTAAAATTTAAAATACAGTAACTTATTATGGAGGTAAACTAAAATATCACATTTAATCCCTAGCCAAGCATATTTGGATTTTACTCAGAAATGATGTATACATCTATACACACAACCATTAAAATCAAAAAATCAATATGTGAAATAGAATATAAAATTCTGCATGATGCATATACATAACTGCATCTTGGTCTCAACCATTGAATTCAAAATTGTACATAACTGAAAGTGGAGTTGGAACGTGACATCTTAGTCCCGTTAAAAGCATAGGGAGGCGTCAACTTTTTGCTAAAAAGTAAAAATAACCAAGCATATATCTAGAATTTATGGGAACGTTTTTTTTACATTTTATAAAGGATGTTACCAAAGAAATAGGAGTATGTATTATTGAAATGGAAGAAAATTGTGTGTGAATATCTTACCTTGCTTCATGCTCTCCTTTCACTCCTTGGTGAATTAGCAAGCTGCATTCCAATTTTCCATGCTATGGGAAGCATGTTTTTCTCCATTTGCGTTCGCCAACTCATAAGTAATTCTATGATGACATGCATATGGAAAAAATAATTTAAATTTATATTCACATGAAGTTTATTTGATGCAATAAAGCTTATGGTATGACTATGCAAGTGATAAATCCAGTCTCACCCTAAATAACAGGTGAGTAATTATGATCAGTTTATTCTAGCATAGATCCTAATTTTTGACCTGCATGTTCTTGCTTATAACATACGACTACTTAAATTCATCAAAAAAATCTTATTCCATAGGGTATGAAATTATATTGCCCATGGGGTATTAAATAAAAAAAAAATAACGGTGAAGAAATGGACAGTTAGTAAAAAGTAAGGGTGACTTAGACTATTAAATGAGAGAATGTTTACGCCTATAATGTTTAATTGAACTACAATTTACCATGTTCATCCAATTTTCTAATGCAAGTATTCCCTAATAGTATAGTAATAAACATGTATTTGGAAAATATTGTTTACAGAAATGAGGCTAAAAATGTAAAGGGGATATGTAACGATCCCTATTTTTGAGTAAAATTAAATTTAGTAATTGATATAGATTTGTGAATTTAAATTGTAAATTAATTTAATTTTTGCCAAAATTTAATAAGATATTTGTTTATTTGGGTATTGATTTTAAATTTAATTGTGGCTTTGAAATTGTAATTTTAATATCTTATAAATAAAAATTTGGATTTGAAAACTATATAATTTTATAGAAATTTGTTTCCTAATTTGAAGAGACATATGTAATATATTTATAAAGTTATATTTTGAAGAAATACAGATGATTTTCAAAACAATTGTTTAAAGCTAAATTCTATAATATACATATCTTTTAGGAATAAATAAGAAAACATACATATGTAAGATTGGTTTGTAAATTCATAAAATAAGATTTTAAAAGTGTATAACATTTAAACTATAATAAGTATAATTTGAAAATAAACATATGTGAATATAAGAATTTAGTAATTTATAAAAAAGAAAAAGGTTTGAAACATAATTTATAAACAAGAGGGTTTAAAACATAAGAAACAAAGTCAATTCACAAATTTTAAAATGATAGAGTTAAAATATAATTTATAAATAAAATAAAGAAAAGGATTTAGAAATAAAAATGCTTCCATCTTACAAGTGTAGATGAAGGGAAAATATAAACTAACAAATGTTAACATAAAACAACAAGTGGCAAAATAAATATATATTAGAGAAAAAAAAGAAACCAGGTTAAGACATCAGTTTTCTCTTCATCTTCATTTTGAAAATTTGAAATCTGATATCAAAGAAAAAAAATTCTTCATCTACCTTCTCTTCATCAATACTGAAAAACCAAAAGAACAAAAGCAAAAAAAAAGCAAATCAAGTAAATAAGCTTTAGTCCAAATTAGAATTCCAGATCATCTCAAAATTTAAAACCTAAAAACAATTCAAAGCAAAATAGTGTAGTAACTCAAACAACTTCATTTGAAAGCAAACTGAGATTATAAATCCAAATCAAAGACCAGAGAACAACCAAGCAAACCCTCTGTAAAATTTCAAAGCCTGGGATTTTTCCTGAAATCAAATCATCTCAACATAGTTTTTAGATTTCAATCTTCATCCTGGAAACTCAAAGATCTGAGACAACTAAAACAGTGCAAAAGAATCAAAAACAAACAGCAGTTTTTCTAAGCAACTTCAACCTGAAGGATTAAACCCAGAAGACCAGAATCATGGTTCAAGTTCAAATGACCAGAGCAAAGAAAAAATTGAAACAAATCAAATAGCAAATTCAAAGTACAAGTACAAAACTAGTTTCCAGTTTTCAAGAAAAAATCAAAATCTGCTCCTCTGCCTTCACATTCCAGGTGAGCAAACTAATCTTTTTATTGATACTTTGTGATGTTGTGATGAATGCTTGAGACTGATGCTATGAAAATCTCTGGTATGAATATGAATGTGTGTGTGTGTGTGTGTGTGTATATGTGATGAATGTGCATGCATGTCTATGTACAGATAAATTTATGTTTAGTAACAGAGTAGCCAAAACTGAAGAAAAAAAATTCATATCTCAGATTTTAAATAGATTTAGGCAAGGATTTCTAAATGAAAGTTGATCATATTAGTATAATACTAATTCTGAAAATATTTTCGAATGTGTTTATGCAGTAAACATTCTAAAACTTTAGTATTACAGTGATAAACATTTATATCTGAAAATTCAAGTGTTATAATTTCTAGTTTCAGTTTATGATTGGATTTGTATTTGAAATCTATGAATTTTGGCAATAATATTGGAATTTTTAAACTTGAAATTGATGGGAATTTTCGAGTTGATGAATATTGAGAGTTTTGGCATTTTCTGGCGATCGAACATAAATTGGATAACGGGGTTCATGCTAAAGAAGGTTGGAGGTGTTGTGATCATGGGAAAAATACGAATCAAATTTATAAATGAACGATGCGATGGAACGAGGTTGAATTAGGGTTTAAGCCCTGACTTTTGTTAACTATGTTCTCGATGCTGTAACATCGTCCAGTTAGAATCGAATGGTATCGCACGTGGGAGAAAAGACTCGTAGGTTATCGAAGCACCTCTGGTTTCGGCGGCGATGTTTTTGGTGGTCTGGATCGATGGGCCGAAGTGATTGGTTGATCGGTAATGGGTTCCATGAAGAAGGAGATGAGTTTGAATTTGATTCCTAGTTGAATTCGACAATCTATAAGTTGGTGATGATGGGGGGGATGATTGGCGATATGCTGAAGTCGGCGTTGATGATCGGAGCTACTCCGATCAAGTGTGCATGTGCACGAGATATCACCAATATCTGGTGATGTTGGAATTTGAGGAAGAATAAGAAATGCTCGAAGTAGTGCTCGTGAAAACACGGTGATAGCTCGAAGGAAGCATCGGGTTGGTGTGTGGGTTTGTTACAGTTTTAAAATTTAAAATAAGACAAAGTTTAAAATGAAAGAAACAGGAGTTACTCGGGGATGGACCTGAGAATTTTGGTTGTTGGCTCGGGTAACTACTCGAGCTACCTTGGGTCTGGGTGATTATATGTATGACAGTTTTTAAATTTTAAAATAAATCAGCTTTAATATTTATATAAATCCAGTTTTGACTTGTTTTCTTAAATAAATTTTTGTAAGTAATTGATACTCATTTCAGTGTTTGAATAAACGAGAGTTGTAGAATTGTTTTAACTTGAATTTATTTAAATATATAATTGATTAATCGTTTAAGAAAATGTTTAATTGTTAATTAACTTAAAGTCTTTAGTTAATGGGATAATAAATAAATCTTTTTCAAAGGTTTATTAAAGTAAGGTTTAAATGTTGTAATTAAGTAGTTAATTAAAGATTAAAAGGATTATCTTTAAATTTAATTATGTTTTTGATAAATTAAAAATATAATTAAGTGATTAAATAAGAATAATTACTTTGTGTAATTACATTTAAAGCTAATTACTTTGGGTAATAAATTGGAGGCTAATTAATTTGATTAGTTAAGGAATAATTAATTTCAGTAAATTTAAAAAGATAATTAATTGATGAAGTTAATTGATTAATAATTACTGAAAAGATAATTTCTTAATTAAGAATAAATGATTAATAATTGATTTATCAAAATGATTAAAGGATAATTACTTAATGAACTAAATTTGTGATTTATTTATGGTAATTAGTTAAGAACAATTTATTAAGGTTACTAATTAATTGGATAAATGAATAATTAAAGGATAATTAAATAATTAAAGGTTAATTATTTATTGATTAAAGGTTGATTAATTTATAATTAAAGGTTAACTAATTTATTAATTAATAAATGATTAAAAGATAATTAATCAAATGATTTGAAATTAATTAATGTTAATTAACCTAGATTAGTGACTAATCTGGTTTCAATTAATCAGATAATTAAATTTACCTTACTTATGGGTGTTAGGATTGTATTTAATGTTGAACTATTTGATATCCATGATATGTTATGCTTTGTACTATGAATTATTTTGGTGTGCTATGTGATGAATGTAATTTATTTATCTATGATAGAATTAATATATTATATGTGATTCTGTGTATATAGGTAAGCGTTATAGATTATACCGCTTATCGATATTGCTGTGTTTGAATTGTGATGATTGAATGTTGTTGCACTATTGTGTAAAACTCTTGGACTACAACATACACACACAAACATGGATTGAACGAGGAAATTGGTTATGTCACAGATTTTTAATGATTTCAAAAATTGAATTTTTGAATCCAAAATAGTTTTGGAAATGGAATTGAAAACTTTTGAAAGAAGTTTCAAAGATAAAAGTTATTTTAAACAACTTTATAAAATTTTGAAATTTAGATAATTTGATTTGAATTTGAATTCAAAATTTGAAATTGAATTCTATGTTTGGAAATTATGGTTTAAAAGGCGATACAAGTTATAACTGTGTTTATATGGGTTTTAAACCATTTTAAAAGTATTGTTTGGGAATTTGAATTTAGACTAAATTTTATACTTGAAGGACTTTAACTTGTGCAATTGTAATCGGATTTTTCTGAAACGAAAACTTTTTGTTTTCAAATAGTAAAAGCTTTCGTATAAGGAAAGAGTTTTCAATTTGTGTTAAAGGGATTTCAAGTTTGAAATGAAATGATTTTCCAAGTTATGAATGAATCTTTGGAAACGGATTGAAAGCTATGAATTAAATCTTTGATTTAAAGATTGGATGAGTTAATCCGATTTGAAATGGGAATTGTTTTCGGTGAATGAATCTTTGTGAAAAATGGGTAAATTTTGTGAAATGAATCTTTACGTTTAAAGATTTGAAATGATAATTTGTTTAAACCATTTGAAAGAAAGGTTTTGGGTTTTAAAGTTGTGACTTAACTGAAATCCCAATCTCCATATGTTTTTAAAATATTGCGCTCATTATTCGGTTTAACTAGGAGAGGACCTTGTGTCAAATAACCCATTCCGAATAGTGATATGACATTATGGATTGAAATTGAAGGCCGGGTGTCTTCGAGAACGATAGGATAGCCTGTCGAATGACTCTGCACTGAGTTGCTCCAGTATAGAGATCTCTATATATGATGGGGAGTCCGATCGGGATTGAGGATGCCCGGATTTGCAAGGGCTTCTTTTGAAGTGCCTTCGGTTCTGTTCGAATTCGGAATAGACTTGTATGGTTGTATGTCTGACATTACACTTTGAGATATAAAACTGATCTCTATGAAATACATTTCTATTTGGTGGCGGAAAATTTATTCTCTTAGCTTAACACCCTTCTCTGAGACATACGAGCTCAGAGGTTATGTAGTTGATAATTATCAGTGATATACTCCCAATTTGGTAATGTGGCATGCTGAGTGTCGCTGCTGTGTGTTATTGGTCATTTGTTGGTCAAAGCATGACTTTTATGTAAAGCGTAGCTTTGTGGATGAGACTGCATCAGGACCTCACACCCCGGAAATGGTCGAAACAGGAAAGATGCGGCAAGGTTATGAGGGTCGTGCCCTTTTAGGTGTGTCATTCCCTTCTGAAAAAGGGTGGTATCATGGTATGGAGCCCAGATACTTAACTCATTTGGTCACTGCAAATCTATTACTTTATGGTTGTTGGTTGAGAGGCGCCTCGGATAAAGGTCGCAAACAACCGGGGGATGACATTCTCGAGTAGTAGTTACCTAGTTACGGAGGTAACCCGACCTTGTGTTGGCGGAGAGCTGGGTAGGTTCTTAGGACGTCCCTCCTGAGGCGTACCCATGTGGCAGTAGAAAGTTTCTTAGCCTGACCATTTGTTGGAAATCCAATCATCCAATATGAGCCTTGTACGGTTTTAGTCGTAGAACCTGCCATTTAACATGATATCTATAGTAGGCTTACTATAATGGTACGTATGCTGGCTAAGATTAATATTATACTTGCGAATGTTTTCTGCACTATGCACTTATAATAATATCAAAATGGTTTTCGCGTGTCAAGCATGTTTGACTGTCATAAGGAGAAATCTCCTCCAAGTTTGCGCTTGCATTGTGTGTGTGGTAGGAGGCCTTATGACAGTTTCATTTTCTAAAAAACATTGCGGTTTTCAATATTTTAAATTTTTTTGTTGTTTGTTTTAAAGATAAACTGTTTTTGTTTGCTCATACCGGTCCCAATACTGACCTGGAGTTTATTGTTTCGTTTCTAAATTCTGGGTGCCCACAATTTTCCACACGACAGTCTAGAGTTGGGTTTTTTCAGATAATCGAATAACAGATGTAGGATTCGATAGCATTCAGCTTTGGGATTTTGTGATCGCATTAGAGGGTTTCTCGCTTCACATTTGGAAAGCTTGTTGGTGGATCTAGCTTTTAGATTTTTTATAGCTTTAGCTATGGAGATGCAATCCTAGATTCTCAAGCTCTCTCTCTTCTATTGAAGTTAATATTGGTGTTCCCATTGTCAAAGACTTTATTCCGCTGTTATATTCTACCTCTGATATTTGTATTGATATTCATTGTATTAGAATGTTGTATCGAATATTGTATATCAATGATATATTCATTTTCTTCCACTATATTGTTATACTTAATGTGTTATAAGCTTCCATGAACCAGATTCGGCATTTGAATCTGCGGCATTCGGGTACAAGTAAAGTACGGGTGCCGATTTTCGAAAGTCGAGTCAGCGTCATTAGAATTGGTATTGGTGCTGAAGGTTGAAACTTTAGCTCAGGAGTATAACACATTAGGCAACTCATTAGAGATAGGGTGAATCATACCACAGAATGAGTATCCCTAAGATATCCGTCCGTGTGCCTCAGTAAATTCTCGTACTGTCCACGGATAGTAAGTATGAGTGTAAGAAGAGGACGAGACAGGGGACGGAGAAGTACGACTACCATGGTCAATACCCTGTAATAACAGAAACAACTGTCTTTACCAATGTCCTTTGATTCAGTTTCAAATTCTTTGATTGCTTCGCGGCAACTTGAGGGAGAAGCTTTGATGTGGTAGTGGCTCCACGAATCGTGTAGATAGGTTTCTATCTCGTATTCTCTTCATCAAATTTCTACCAGTTTTTCGTTTGGAACTTTATTGAATTTAAAAGTCTATTTAAAATGAATTGATGAATAAAATATGAAAATTTGTATCAATAAAACGATTTCTATTAAAACCAAATTTGAAATTCTATTGTAATTTCTTGTGGGAATGAAAGTCCAAAGAGGGACAAGTTGATATATACTTTAGGATTGAGTATCCATTATTTGTTTTGTTGGGTCCAGATGTTCTATGAATGGTTAGTTGTCCTTCGAACTAACCACTACCCCTGTATATTTCATAGATCTGGTAATCCGAGTATCTTGTGTAATATTGAAAGAGTTCTTTCTTATATTGATGATATTCTGATTTGGTGAGCCAAATACAGAATTAATAATTGGCTTGATTAATGAGTCGATTCTATATCTTTGTGTATCCATTCTTTGTTGTCTCCCTTGCAAATTTCGAGGACGGAATTCTCTTGAAGGGGGAAATCTGTAACGATTCCGATTTTTGAGTAAAATTAAATTTAGTAATTGATATAGATTTGTTAATTTAAATTGTAAATTAATTTAATTTTTCCAAAATTTAATAAGACGTTTTTTAATTTGGGTATTGATTTTAAATTTAATTGTGGCTTTGAAATTCTAAATTTAATATCTTATGAATAAAAATTTGGATTTGAAAACTATACAATTTTATAGAAATTTGTTTCCTAATTTGAAGAGACATATGTAATATATTTATAAAGTTATATCTAAATAAAAATGATTTTCAAAACAATTGTTTAAAGCTAAATTCTATAATATACATATCAATTAGGAATAAATAAGAAAACATACATATGTAAGATTGGTTTGTAAATTCGTAAAATAAGATTTTAAAAGTGCACAACATTTAAACTATAATAAGTATAATTGGAAATAAACATAGGTGAATATAAGAATTTAGTAATTTATAAAAAGAAAAAGGTTTGAAACATAATTTATAAATAAGAGGGTTTAAAACATAAGAAACAAAGTCAATTCACAAATTTTAAAATGATAGGGTTAAAAAATAATTTATAAATAAAATAAAGAAAAGGATTTAGACATAAAAATGCTTCCATCTTACAAGTGTAGATTAAGGGAAAATATAAACTAACAAGTGTTAACATAAAATAACAAGTGGAAAAATAAAAATGTATTAGAGAAAGAAAGAAACCAGGTTAAGACATCAGTTTTCTCTTCATCTTCATTTTGAAAATTTGAAATCTGATATCAAAGAAAAAAAATTCTTCATCTACCTTCTCTTCATCAATACTGAAAAACCAAAAGAACAAAAGAAAATCAAGTAAATAAGCTTTAGTCCAAATTATAATTCCAGATCATCTCAAAATTTAAAACCTGAAAACAATTCAAAGCAAAACAATGTAGTAACTCAAACAACTTCACCTGAAAGCAAACCGAGATTATAAATCCAAATCAAAGATCAGAGAACATCTAAGAAAACCCTCTGTAAAATTTCAAAGCATGGGATTTTTCCTGAAATCAAATCATCTCAGCATAGTTTTCAGATTTCAATCTTCATCCTGGAAGCTCAAAGTTCTGAGACAACTAAAACAGTGCAAAAGAATCAAAAATAAACAGCAGTTTTTCTAAGCAACTTCAACCTGAAGGATTAAACCCAGAAGATCAGAATCAGGGTTCAAGTTCAAATGACCAAAGCAAAGCAAAAATTAAAACAAATCAAATAGCAAATTCAAAGTACAAGTACAAAACTAGTTTCCAGTTTTCAAGAAAAAATTAAAATCTGCTCCTCTGCCTTCACACTCCAGGTGAGCAAACTAATCTTTTTATTGATACTTTGTGATGTTGTGATGAATGCTTGATGATTGATGTTATGAAAATCTCTGTTATGAATATGAATGTGTGTGTGTGTATATATGTAATGAATGTGCATGCCTGTCTATGTACAGATAAATTTCTGTTTAGTAACAGGGTAGCCAAAACCGAAGAAAAAAAATTCGTATCTCAAATTTTAAATAGATTTAGGTAAGGATTTCTAAATGAAAGTTGATCATATTAGTATGACACTAATTCTGAAAATATTTTCGAATGTGTTTATGCAGTAAACATTCTAAAACTTTAGTATTACAGTGATAAACATTTATACCAAAAAATTCAAGTGTAATAATTTCTAGTTTCAGTTATATGATTGGATTCGTATTTGAAATGTATGAATTTTGGTAATAATATTGGAATTTTTAAACTTGAAATTGATGGGAGTTTTCGAGTTGATCAATATTGGGTGTTTTGGCATTTTCTGGCGATCGGCCATAAATTGGATAATGGGGTTCATGTTGAAGAAGGTTGGAGGTGTTGTGATCATGAGAAAATACGAATCAAATTTATAAATGAACGATGTGATGGAACGAGGTTGAATTAGGGTGTAAGCCCTGACTTTTATTAATTGTGTTCTCGATGCTGTAACATCGTCCAGTTAGAATCGAACGTTATCGCACGTAGGGGAAAAGACTTGTGGGTTATTGAAGCACCTCTGGTGGTACCGGCGATGTTTCTGGTGGTCTGTATCGATAGGGAGAAGTGATTGGTTGATCGGTAATGGGTTCCAGGAAGAAGGAGATGAGCTCGAATTTGATTCTTAGTTGAATTCGAAAATCCGTGAGTTGGTGATGATGGGGGGATGATTGGCGATGTGATGAAGTCGGCGTTGATGATCGAAGCTACTCCGATCAAGTGTGCATGTACACGAGATATCACCAATATCTAGTGATGTTGGAATTTGAGTAAGAAGAAGCAATGCTCGAAGTAATGCTCGTGAAAACACGGTGATAGCTCGAAGGAAGCATCGGGTTGGTGTGTAGGTTTGTCACAGTTTTAAAATTTAAAATAAAACAAAGTTTAAAATGAAAGAAATAGGAGTTACTCGGGGACCCGAGAATTTTGGTGGTTGGCTCGGGTAAGTACTCGAGCTATCTTGGGTCTGGGTGATTACATGTATGACAGTTTTTAAATTTTAAAATAAATCAGGTTTTAATATTTAAATAAATCCAGTTTTGACTTGTTTTCTTAAATAAAATTTTTGTAAGTAATTGATACTCATTTAAGTGTTTGAATAAATGAGAGTTATAGAATTGTTTTAACTTGAGTTTATTTAAATATATAATTAAGTAATCGTTTAAGAAAATGTTTAATTATTAATTAACTTAAAGTGTTTAGTTAATGGGATAATAAATAAATCTTTTTCAAAGGTTTATTAAAGTAAGGTTTAAATATCGTAATTAAGTAGTTAATTAAAGATAAAAAGGGTTTATCTTTTAATTTAATTATGTTTTTGGTAAATTAAAAATATAATTAAGTGATTAAATAAGATAAATTACTTTGTATAATTACATTTAAAGCTAGTTACTTTGGGTAATAAATTGGAGGCTAGTTAATTTGATTAGTTAAGGAATAATTATTTTGAGTAAATTTAAAAAGATAATTAACTAATGAAGTTAATTGATTAATAATTACTGAAAAGATAATTTCTTAATTAAGAATAAATGATCAAAAATTGATTTATCTAAATGATTAAAGGATAATTACTCAATGAATTAAATTTTTGATTTATTTATGGTAATTAGTTAAGAATAATTTATTAAGGTAATTAATTAATTGGATAATTGAATAATTAAAGGATAATTTAATAATTGAAGGTTAATTATTTATTGATTAAAGGTTGATTAATTTATAATTAAAGGTTAATTAATTTATTAATTAATAAATGATTAAAAGATAATTAATCAAATGATTTGAATTTAATTAATGTTAATTAACCTGGATTAGTGACAATCTGGTTTCAATTAATTAGATAATTAAATTTACCTTACTTATGGGTGTTAGGATTGTATTGAATGTTGAACTATTTGATATCCCTGATATGTAATGCTTTATACTATGAATTATTTTGTTGTGGTATGTGATGAATGTAATTTATTTTTCTGTGATAAAATTTATATATTATCTGTGATTCTGTGTATATAGGTAAGCGTTATAGATTATACTGCTTATCGATATTGCAGTGTTTGAATTGTGATGATTGAATGTTGTTGCACTATTGTGTAAAACCCCTGGACTACACCATACACACAAATATGGATTGCATAAGGAAATTGGTTAAGCCACATATTTTTAATGATCTTAAAATTGAATTTTTGAATCGAAAATAGTTTTGGAAATGGAATTGAAAACTTTTGAAAGAAGCTTCAAAGATGAAAGTTATTTTAAATAACTTAATAAAAATTTGAAATTTAGATAATTTGATTTGAATTCAAAATTTGAAATTGAATTCTATGTTTGGAAATTATGGTTTAAAAGGTGATACAAGTTATGACTGTGTTTATATGGGTTTTAAACCATTTTAAAAGTATTGTTTTGGGAATTTGAATTTAAACCAAATTTTATACTTGAAGGACTTTAACTTGTGCAATTGTAATCGGATTTTTCTGAAACGAAAACATTTTGTTTTCAAATAATAAAATCTTTCATATAAGGAAAGAATTTCCAATTTGTGTTAAAGGGATTTCAAGTTTGAAATGAAATGGTTTTCCACGTTATGAATGAATCTTTGGAAACGGGTTGAAAACTATGAATTAAATCTTTGATTTAAAGATTGGATGAGTTAATCCGATTTGAAATGGGAATTGTTTTCAGTGAATGAATCTTTGTGAAAAATGGGTGAACTTTGTGAAATGAATCTTTTCGTTTGAAGATTTGAAATGGTAATTTGTATAAACCATTTGAAAGAAAGGTTTTGGGTTTTAAAGTTGTGACTTAACTGAAATTCCAATATCCATATATTTTTAAAATATTGCGCTCATTATTCGGTTTAGCCGGGAGAGGACCTTGTGTCATATAAACCATTTCGAATAGTGATACGACGTTATGGATTGAAATTGAAGACCAGTGGTGAAGACCGTGTGTCTTCGAGAACGATATGATAACCTGTCGAATGACTCTGTACTGAGTTGCTCCATTACAAAGATCTCCATATGTGATGGGGAGTCCGATCGGGATTGAGGATGCCTGGATTTGCAAAGGCTTCTTTTGAAGCGCCTTCGGTTCTGTTCGAACCCGGAACAGACTTGTATGGTTGTATGTCTGACATTACACTTTGAGATATAGAACTGATCTCTATGAAATACATTTCTGTTTGGTGGCGGAGAATTTATTCTCTTAGCTTAACACCCTTCTCTGAGACATACGAGCTCAGAGGTTATGTAGTTGATAGTTATCGGTGATATACTCCCAATTTGTTAGTATGGCATGCTGAGTGCTGCTGCTGTATGTTGTTGATCATTTGTTGGTCAAAGCATGGCTTTTGTGTAAAGCGTAACTTTGTGGACGAGACTGCATCAGGACCTCACACCCCGAAAATGGTCGAAACAGGAAAGATGCGGCAAGGTTATGAGGGTCGCGCCCTTTAGGTTGTGTCATTCCCTTTTGGAAAAGGGTGGTATCATGGTATGGAGCCCAGATACTTAACTCATGTGGTCACAGCAAATCTATTACTTTGTGATTGTTCTGTGGTTGTTGGTGAGAGGCGCCTCGGATAAAGGTCGCAAACGGCCAGGGGATGGCATGCTCGTGTAGTAGTTACCTAGTTACGGTGGTAACCCGACCTTGTGTTGGCAGAGAGCGGGGTAGGTTCTCGGGACGTCCCTCCAGAGGCATACCCATGTGGCAGTAGCAAGTTCCTTAGCCTGACCATTTGTTGGAAATCCAATCATCCAATATGAGCATTGTACAATTTTAGTTGTAGAACCTGCCATCAACATGGTAGCTATAGTAGGCATACTATAATGGTATGTATGCTGGCTAAGATTAATATTATACTTGCAAATGTTTTCTACGCTATGCACTTATAATAATATCAAAATGGTTTTCACGTTTCAAGCATGCTTGACTGTCATAAGGAGAAATCTCCTCCAAGTTTGCGCTTGCATTGTGTGTGTGGCAGGAGGCCTTATGGCAGTTTCATTTTTCAAAAAGCATTGCGGTTTTCAATATTTTAAATTCTTTTGTTGTTTGTTTTAAAGATAAACTGTTTTTGTTTGCTTATACCCGTCCCATGACTGACCTGGAGTTTATTGTTCCGTTCCTAAACTCTGGGTACCCACAATTTTCCACACGGACAGTCTAGAGTTGGGTTTTTCAGATAATCAAATAATAGATGTAGGATTCGGTAGCATTCAGCTTTGGGCTTTGGCGATCGCATTTGAGGGTTTCTCGCTTCGCGTTTGGAAAGCATGTTGGTGGATCTAGCTTTTAGAGTTTTTAAAGCTTTAGCTATGGAGATGCAATCCTGGATTCTCAAGCTCTCTCTCTCTCTCTTCTATTGAAGTTAATATTGGTGTTCCCTTTGTCAAAGACTTTATTCCGCTTTTATATTCTATCTCTGATATTTGTATTGATATTGGTTGTATCATAATGTTGTATCGAATATTGTATATCAATGATATATTCATTTTCTTCCGCTGTGTTGTTATACTTAATGTGTTATAAGCTCCGGCCAACCAGATTTGACATTTGAATCTGCGACATTCGGGTACAATTAAAGTATGGATGCCGATTTTCGAAGGTCGAGTCAGGGTCGATAGAGGATAGGAATCAGATATTAGATAATTCACTTGGGCATACATTGTTTTTTAAATAATTTGTACGGTTAATAAATGTATTAGAATTCTTCAATAACGTATCTTAGGTTTAAATATAATCATTCTTGATTTTAGCAATAAAAATCCAATTTGATATGTAAAATATAGGCACATAAAAAGCAAATTGCTGCTACAAATTTTGATGATAATAACAACTGTAACAAATGTTAATAACATATACAAATATAATTTTAAGAACTACTAAACCATTGTATTAACCATTTTGTCAACGGTGAGAATACACTGAAAAGTTCTAGCTAAACAGGACATATGGACCTTCAAGACAGAAGTGAGCGTGCCAAAGCACAAAAATGTAATCTTACCTATCATGCTAGCAACAGTCTCGCGTGCTACATATATATAGCATCTCCTATCATGATGTTCAATACATTTATAGAGGATGATGTATAATTAATCTAATTCGGCGATGAGCGTTCCTTTTCTGAATATAGTTAATGGTGTTCGAATATAGTTTATAGGAAAATATGAATTTCAATTACGCATTCACCTCAAAATAACAGCAAACCACAACTAATGGTAGAAGTAAGACTGTAAGCAAGATGATAATAAGCAAATAGAAATTATCCAGATGTATTCTCATGAATGAGAGGAAAACATAAGTATTTGACAAAATTAAATTTATCGTATATACGTTATGCCATAATTAATGCATACAAATACACATGTATATAGACGTGTATGAAAATGTATTCGAGAGCTTCCAAAAGTCAAATGTGGCAACAATGTAAACAGATATAAAAAAATTAGACTATTTTTTTTAATGAATAATGTATCACTAATAAATAGGAGACCTAGAGTACAAATATTGTTACCTCTATAATGCTAGTATGTGGGTGTGTGTGCATGCGTGTGTGTGCGAGAACTTTAATGACAAAAAATTCAATTATTGTATGGTTATTACTCACAATAGACCATTATATATATTTAAATGTTTAATGAAAATTAAACGGATTAAAACACCCATTACAACTCCTTAAGTGGTCCAGATACGAAAATGATTCAATAACCAAATGTTGACCCAAAGCTAGCTAGCTTTACATGTTCTAACTATAATGACGAATCCAAGATTCAATGATTCAATAATAGAACTCAAAACGTCAATCACAAAATGCAAACAGAATACAACCTTGATAGGTAAGTAGAATTTTGTAGATCTGCATTAAATTTAGATAGAATATTACCAACTATGAATTAGATGACTTCTTACCCAGACTGGCAATCCAGCAAATTCCAAAAACTCATGTAGCAAGCTTTCAGACAACATTCATCCGAGCAATGTCTTCATTGTGTATTTGATGCTCTTCAAGAACATGAAATTACAAATGAATATTAATTTTCTATAATCACCACAAAGTGGTAAACAATATAGAAAGAGAGGTTCCATCCTAAGATTACAGTAAATTATGTGTAGAAGAGATGTAAAGAAAGAAGAATTTCTTCTCTCAGTCTAACTATATCACTTCGTAAAGTGCATATAAGTGCAGATGATGACATGGCCTCTTGTGAAAATGACATAAACTTATAAATTTTCTAAATTTCTTTTCAATTATAAAAATAAATCTTTCTACTTTAGCTTTATTCTTGGTTTACTCAACAAACCCAAACAATAATCTGTAATTCTTATAAACAAAGGAATTAGGCCATCATGGAATAGGCTCCATGATTATGATATACATGCTTTAAAACATAAAAACGTATGCAATCATGGAAATAGGAAAGGCAAAATATTTATTTATATCACTTAGTAGGTTTGCTTTACAAATTCATTAGATATAAAATATGATTAACGGATCATCAATGCAATGCATAAAATGCTTGGTTCAACATTAGATAACATTCTGACATGTTATGATTAAGTAAATACGGAGGAGGATAGTAAAGAAATTATTCTCCGAAATAGAGAAGGGAGAAGGTTTCCAAATAGGTCTACATTCATATATATGCATGTTCAAGAATTCTATAAAATTGGTTAGAAATATACGAAAGAAACATACCTATTCCATATGTCCATGCCCTGGCTTTCTACTTTGTGAAGTAGAATCCAATGCTCTATGAAAACTACACTGAAAAATACTATGTTCTGATTAGATATCATGTACCTTATGTTATAAAGAAATATGCAAATAAAAATACCCGTGTTTTGAGCTCCTCGTTTGCTTTAACCATAACTCCAAAGAAGCCCTTCACCTTTCCAAGAACTGCCATGTTAATGTTAGAAAGGAAAACATATCACGGAACAAATGAGTTGGAAAAATCAGTTTTTGATGTGGTTTTAATTTGACAAATTTATAATAAAAGGTAGATAAAATGGCAAAAAATAGTTAAATATATAATCTAAGCATGTCTGATACTGTTTCGGTTGACCAACAATGAAACAACTAAAAAAGCAGTTCTCTTACACATAGATGATCAATCTATTACCACCGACCAAATCGATTACATGAATTTTATGAAAGGAAATTTATAGTAAAAGTTTATATTTTGATATCCATAACATATCAAGGTAGTTACCTAAAAAATCCATTTCATAAACACTCATTAAAAAAATTTGGGCTAGAAAAATCTATTCATCTAGAATTCAAATTATGGAAAATACTATGAAAATTCACATTACATATGCCCTAATAGGTATTAACTAAAAATTAATTAATTAAACAAACCATCTTCAAATATCAAAATAACATAAAATAGTTATTCAAATATAACATCTATTAATGAGTTTGTCAAATATTCACATGACTAAACTTTAGTAGCACATAATTTTAGTATATGCAAGCCATTGCACATAGTTTATCCGTTAAAAGTTGCCACTTTTGAGGCTTAAAATGGATCGATCACAACGAATTCCCCAAATTTATGGAATTCCCCATAACTTGATTAAAAAAATGTATAATCATTCTCACATTAATATAAAACGCACAACAAATTAGTGAATCAAGCTAAACTGATTCTAATGTTATAAGTCTTATGTTTTCCCTATTCTTTTTGCGTGAAACCCAAGTCTAAATTCCTAAATCAATAACACAGGTGAAAAAAATCAATGCTATAGAGAAGCATAAAGAGATTGATTCATTAAAAAAATTTAAAATAGCAATCTTTAAAATACATATCTGATATCCGTACCAAATGATAAAGGGACAAACTTAATCAATAGGGTTGAATGTGCGAAGGAATAGCGATACCAAAGACAACGCAGTACCAAATTAACCTAGAGAATGAAAGGAGAAGGACCTATGGTAGCAAATCCATAGGAATACGGTGATGGGAAAAAACGAGAACAACAGAGGTTGCCAAAAGAGTAGCCAATTGAGAAAGCTAATTTTGACGATTGACTCACTGCTCCTTTTGCTTTATCGAAGATTATTCTGACACCATTCCCACAATCCGTGTTAGGTGATGAGGTAAGAACTAATGGATGAATAACGCAAGGCAGGCGAATTATTTTGTGATTTAGTGAGGAGGTGTGGGTACGAACAAAAAGAAATAATAAACGCGGTCATTCATTTCTCAAATTGCTTAAGTGGCTTCTACGCTCTTGAAACCAAACTCAGTAATCATAATATAGTATGGAATTTTCGATTACTACTGAGCATCAAACTACTTCAATTTGTAGTGGTTCTTTGAGTATTAATTCTCATGTTGAGTCATAATCTTATTTTAAAGATAGTATGAAGAAAGGATCTCAGAAAAGTCTTGTGGATTTTATTGTTTATCGTTCAACGGCGATGAAGATTTTAGAGTGTTTTTAATGATTTATCAAATAAAAGAAGGGTGCGATTTGATTTTTATTAAGAATTGTCCTAAAAGAATATCTGCTATTTGCTCGTGATATAAGAAAGGTGTAAGTTCAATATTGTAACGACCCCACCGCTATACCCATATAATTAAAAACATTATAAATAATGTCGCCTAATAGCACAGAGAATATTGCTTGTTAAGGGCGACCAAATGTGAATATATCTTTAAACTAACACTGACACATCATACTTAATGTTTTGCTGAGTGTATGGAATAAAATTGGATGTTTATAGCCTCAGTCTAAAGTAATAAACACATCGGTTTCTCCAAAACAAAACAGTACATCGTATATGTAATGACTCGATTTTTCGAAAACCAGGTGCTCAGCAATTTTCTTCTTTCAAAAATTTACCAAGAAAACACGTGTCAAAGAAAAGGTGCCAAGCATTTGAAAAGTATCAACATATAATACCTCTTGTAAAAACATTATTAAATACATATATATTTAATTTTAAATTCAAATTCAAATCGTCCTGATTAATGCAACTTACAATCTCAATCTCCTATCGAAGCGTGCCGCTAGGCGTTCATAATGTTAAACCCCTATTTCGAACACAATGGAAAAGGTTTCGAGTCCTAACTCGATCATATGGAGAAGGTAGCTTTTTGAACCCAGTTATTTACTAAATTTTCAATATAGATTTTAGCACGTTTTATCTACCGTACGACCAAACGATCACTCTACACCCTACAAAAATTGAAATCCGATAATAATAAATACTACGGATCCAATGGAATTGGTTTCATCGAATTTTGAGACTGTGCCTCGGAAGGCTATTTTTAAATTCAAATTTAAACGATATATTATTAAAACTGAACAGATCACTTTAAAATTCAATTTTATCACTTCTATTACATTCAATATTATCAATATAAATTTTATAAGGCTTTGAAATATTTTTAACAAGCTCAGAATTCCTATTTTCAACATTTTTCCCAATCCAATTATTTAATTCAATATTTAATTTATTAAATAAATAGCAATATTTGAAATTCAAGTTAGAAACTAACTTTTAAATATTTAAAACCAATTAAATATTCCAATTTCAAATATCTAAAAATTCCGGGTCGTTACGTTCCTCCCCCCTTAAAAGAATTTCGTCCCCGAAATTACTAGTTAAGAGGAATGGTCTGTAACGTACTATTCCTAATCCTAACAGTTTTAACATTTTCCAAAATCAAACTATTTTAACATCAACCCAAACAACCTTGTCATTAAAGACACTACACTCTTACTAATTTCCTAAACTCCTCTATAACCTCCAAACAATATTACTTAATCAATCATTTTGAATTCAAATTTAAAACCAAATTCAAATTATCTAAATTTTCTCAAATTTTTTCTAACTCTCTGAATTTTTGAAATTTTTTGCCAGCGACTCGTTTGCACGGCTAGCTTGGTACAATTACAAAATTCCTCTATGGGCCTCCAAATTTCAAAAGAAAACAAAAATGCCAAGTGGCTAGACCCGAAAATCATCAAATTTCATACAGAAATTTAAATACACACCTTTGCTGAGCAAATTTCAATTTATCTTCAAAAATCAAAAATCCCAATTTCCTTTAAATACCTATACTTATCTACCGATAGTGTTTACTGGTACAGTCAAATTTATTTTACTCATTTCTTTACAAAATATCAATATTCACTTCATTCAAGTCCGTACGATGTCCGTATATCATTCGTACGCAATACCAAATCCGATCGCTCACTCGATCATAAAATTTCACTTTCGAACTAGTATCGTCCACCTGACTTCCTAGTGCGGACTCAGATTTAGTTTCTTGATCAGAAACCGTCATTCTCCTTGCATAGCCGCAAACTATGATAAAGAATTTCCAGAATCAATCAAAAATCCATATCCAGGGTTTGCCGTCGAAAATCGAATGAAAAATCCTAACTCGGACCAATATAATTATCTCGAAATTCTGTGCTCGAATCTGGATCAAATCACTATGCGAATTAAATAATATATGTACATCTTACGTATTTATATCCATTCTCTTTTATTCACATTCATTTGATTTCTAACTACTTATTTATAATTTTCCCATTTCACAACTTTCAGTTTTAATCTTCATTCAATTATTCACTTAGAATAATTTTCCCAATACCAAATTTAATTAAGAATTTCACCACTCATTTTTTAAGTTCAAAATAAGCATTTTATATGCTCTTATATTATTACTTTCACTTTAGCCTTTATATCCACCCATTTGAAACTGGATCTCCAATCCTATATTAATTCAAATTACCTTCATCGCAAGCCATATTTAATTAATTTTTTCTTTAATTAGTCTCATTACTAATTTACTTAAATCCCAATGGATTTATTTCCAAATTTAAATTATTTTTAGTCTACTACAAATCACAACTGGTTCATAACATTATTTAAAATTAGTTCCATCTACTAATTTATTTTAAATCTCAAACAATTTCTTATTTCCAAACTTTTATAATTTTAGCTTACTTCGAATTAATTTCATAACTTCCCTTTATTTTACACATTTTAAATTAAATATCATCTTAACATCCAATTCCAATTTATTTGCTTACCTTCTTGAATCAATTAGTTTACTCACTAATTTTTATATTTCAGTCCATTATTTTGTTTAGCCAAATCTTGACTAACTTCCGTTACACACATTTCAAATTAATTTCCAATATTCAGTTTCAATTCTATTTTCTTACAAATGCAAATTCATTTGTCTATCCACAATTTTATTTCCATTCCATTTACCAACCTTTTTTAATTGGCTTATCTTTCTAACTTTATTCTCTAGTCACACTTACCTTTATTTGACCCTTTTCAAGTTGAATCTAATTCCATAAATTTCAATAAAAAGTTTATTTCTAAACTTTTACTTCTTTTAGTTCCTTTACAATTCACTTTTCTCAACACAATCTAAATTGATTTCATTATTCAACTTTAATTCTAGTTCATTTACTTACAAATTTAAATAAATTTGTTCTCCCATAAATTTACTTCTAATAAAATAAATTTTTACCTTTATTTAATGGATTCAATTACATTCCATTTCCTATCAAATCTTTAAACTTCCTTAAGTTTCCAACTTATTTAAATTGCATAAACATTTTAAATAAGATCCCATAGTCTTTTCATCAATTACTCAACATTTCAAAATCAATTTTGAAATCAATTATATCCAAAATCCTTTGGTATCAAATTATCTTTTGAATTTTAAAATCAAAAGGTTTTACCAAACCAAAACTTCAACATTTCAAAAACCATTTTTGAAATCCATAATTCAATTGCATCTCCAATTATTCCTTGAATTTTTAAAACCAACCTAGTTTTGCAGACAACTCCAAATTAAATCGTTCGATAGCAATTCCTCTCCTGAAAACTCGAAAATGAACATCGATGATGCTGCAGTCATCACCGAAGTTATTTTCCAGCGACCGAAGTGAGTTCAATGCTTTTATCTCTCTAAAACATTCTTACTAAATATTTTAATTTTCAAATCTCACCAGATTTCAAATCCAAAGGAATTTTAACCTTTCCCAAAATTACAAATTTCAAATCCTTTCAATTCATATTCAACTATTACTTTGGAATTTTATTTCTTTTAATAAATCCCATTAATAAATTTCATTTTTTTAATGAATTTATTCCTTAATATTTGTCTATAATTTCAATTCTTTATTCAGCTTCCACTTAACAATTATAATAATTAAATATTATCATCTTCTAACAACCAAGCAACCATATATAACTATAATAATTTATAAAAAAATTATTTCTTTTATATACAAAAATAATGTGGATAAAATTATTTCATTTATCCTATTTTAAAACAATACTGTGTCGGTTTGTCTTGTTTAAGAGTCTAGAAACCCTTATCGATAAAATGGCGTCCCATATATCGACCAGAATCCATAAACACTCAACCGATAAATCAACACAATATAAAAACATTTTTTATATTCACTAACAAATACGTGCTCGTATTTATTAATACACTCAACTCATTCTAGAGTACTACGGACTCTATTAAATGAGTAATCCCCACCAAAGTCAAGGTTCTCGCTTAACCTTCAGCTTTGATATCAAATGTAACGGCCCGATTTTTCGACGACCAGGTGCTCGGCAATTTTCTTCTGTCAAAAATTTACTAAGAAAACACGTGTCAAGGAAAAGGTGCCAAGTGTTTGAAAAGTAGCAACGTGTAATACCTCTTGTAAAAACATTATTAAATACATATATATTTAATTTTAATTTCAAATTCAAATCATCCTGATTAATGCAACTTACAATCTCGATCTGCTATCGAGGCGTACCGCTAGGCATTCATAATGTTAAACCCCTATTTCGAACACAATGGAAAAGTTTTCGAGTCCTAACTCGATCGTATGGAGAAGATAGATTTTTGAACCTAGTTATTTACTAAAATTTCAATATAGATTTTAGCGTGTTTTATCTACCGTACGACCAAACGATCACTCTACACACTAGGAAAATTGAAATCTGATAATAATACAATATTACTGATCCAATTGAATTGGTTTCGTCGAATTCCGAGACTGTGCCTCGAAAGGCTATTTTTAAATTCAATTTAAAAGATATATTATTAAAATTGAATAGATTTAAAATTCAATTTTATCACTTCTATTACCTTCAATATTACCAATATAAATTTTATAAGGCTTTGAAATATTTTTAACAAGCTCATAATTCCAGTTTTCAACATTTTTCCCAATCCAATTATTTAATTCAATATTTAAGTTATTAAATAAATAGCAATATTTGAAATTCAATTTAGAAACTAACTTTCAAATATTTAAAACCAATTAAATATTCCAATTTCAAATATCTAAAAATTTCGAGTCGTCACAGTATAAAACAATAGTCACAAATCACAACGGAATAATATACATCATAAACAACTACATACTGCGAGTCTACAAAACATAATACCAAACCCACGTATTATACATTCAAAATAAGTCACTATCTCAAAATATACATCCCTATATATATCCTATAGAAGATAAACTGAAAAGTCAAAATAGTCTATCTTCATGCTAGCACACCTACCCAAAAGCTTGCATGTCCTGTAACATGAGAAGTCTCGGCCTGACCCGAGTATTATAAAATAACTAACGCGAACCCGTGCTTCGCACATGGATTTTTGTCAAACAATTAATTAACATTGCACTATTATTTTAGTTTAATGATAACATGAATAAGGATTGGCTTTTTTATATAATACGGTTCCTTAAAAGATGTGTGCAGCTTATACTTCACTTGTGAATAGCCAGAGCTGTGAAATGTACTAATTGATATTGTGTCATAGCTCTGTCCTTTGAAAGACTCTTACGTTGTTCGCATATAAAAGCAGCCACAACTACATTGTATTTCCACAGACTACAGCCATTGGTATAAATAACATATGTATATGATTGTGGTAAACTATGTAATTCCACTTGAATTTACTGAAAATTCATTTCATATAAAGGTATAAAATATTGATGAGATTATATTATTCAGAGGATGGTTGTTAAAGAACTAAGTAGTAGCAGATAGGCAGACTTTAATTTTTTTTACATAACAATTAGACTATTTGAATATATGCATGGAATTTACTAAGTAATTGAAAAGTTGGGAAAATAGATGAATAACCTAAGTTTAAAATGCATGCAGGTTGGTGCTTGTAATATATTAATGATGTTGGGTAGTTTGCATTATTCCATATGGCTACAAATCCAAATTCTTTATTCAATTCCTTGTCCTCTTCTTGTTCCTGTAAGGACAGCTAGAAAGTATGTTAGAAATGGCACTGTAAAATTTGTATGTTACAGGACATTAATTAGAACAAAACCATGGTGGAAACGTGCATGAAGATGTAGTAGACTTGGAAATAAAATATGAGTTTGTTCTCTTCTTTAGCACTTTCAGTTTTGCTGTGTATATGGTTTATGGCGGTATCTCATACTCATAAAGGTGTAAGAAGGTATTTAATTATAGGTGCAAATTACTTATAGCCAATGCTATGGTTATCACAAAAAATTTCAAAGTAATAATATATTGATACCTAAGTAGGAAAATTAAATAGAAAACCCTATGAGATGATAATACAATGAACATAGGAATGCATGATGGAAATTCATGCTAAATAAAACATAACTAAGATTAAAAAAATGAAAACAATCATCATCGACCAAGTTGCGATTCATGTCATAATAACTCTTCCATGCCATGCCTCTTATTAATAGAATTATATGAAGTTCAGCTAGTTCCAACTTTACCAAAATGCCTTTATAATGATCAACTATAGTAGCTCGTGCAATACTTCATGTCAGCACCCACTTCCATATCAACATCCACTCTTATAGATGCTTTTGCTTACACATTCATGTCAACATCCACTATAGGCATAGGCATATAAGTAGTCATCGACTCAGCCTAGTGCTTCACCTCATTCACTCTTCCATATCAAGTATATATCATGTAAAAATTGCACGTGCTTCCACATGTAGTCACCGGGCAACCAATTTGATTCACCATGGCATTAACTCACAAGCACCATGCCCATTTTCAGTTGAAGTAACTTCTCTATTGCACAGTTCAAATTGCATCATCATATAAACTGTAGTTAGAAGCAGCAGCCAGTAAGCCTATTAATTTGCAGCTTGAAGTTATAATTTAATTATTCACATAAATAATTGTTACCGTGGTCATATATAACATGTAGGATCGTTTTCACCCTAGAGGAGGGGTGAATAGGGTGTACAAATAATAATAAAAATTAATGTGGAAATAAAAACAATAATAGAAAGTAATGCAGTAGAGATCACACACAGTTTTACCCAGATTCGACAATAACCTGTCTATGTACTGCCTCCAAGGTTTCTACTAGAAATTAGGTAATCAAATGCTTACAAACAAATGTAAACTAGCGAAACCTGCTAACTCAATTAACCGAACTCTAAGGTCAAAACTCTATCACAACTCAGCCATTGAGTTGCGAATTCTCCGAACTACGCAACGTAGTTTGTAACCTAGTTAAAACTAGAGTTTGACTCAAATAAAAAACAAACAAAAGTAGTTAAAAATAAGAAAACAAAACCCTAATACAAAACTATACGACCCAATAAATAAAATGAATAAAGGAGTACCCTTTTTATAATGTGGCCAAATAAAATATAAACGTGGTTTCCTTTTTACAATGTGGCCCAAATAAAATATAAACAAGATTTTCTTTTTCACTGCTTCCTACTCATGCCATCTTTTTCCTTTTAAGATCTGGAGTTAAGGCTTTGTTCCAATTGAAGATGCCGCTTGATAATCGATCGATTGAAGTGATTATGTTGCTTTGATTGGCTTCGTCAATCGACTCCTGCCTTTGATTGCTCTCGGTCGCTTTAGTTTTGAGTTCGAATGGTATAAAAATTGGCATGTGGTTTTTACTCCAATTTCTCTGTTGATTACTTGAACTCGAACTAATTGATTTTTCCGATGATGAAATTGGGAATTTATAGGGAATGGAACCCTATAATCACTTTTGTATATTTTGTTTTGACTTCTTTAGTTATTTCGCTTGGCCTTAGATTTGTGCTTGAGCGTTTGTGATGATTCTAACTTGTTCATTGTTGAATTTATTTGAATTGCTTTGGGTTGGTTTTGCTCTGTGCTCCTATGACTTCGGCATTTGAATTTTTGAGATAATCTAGACTTGACGAATTTTAACTTGTCAGATTTGTTTCCTCTGATTGACTTCACCGTAACATTTTTCTACTCCTCGACAGGTTCGAACCGCTACTGTTATTTACTATTTTTGAACATTACCCTAATTTTAAACTACTTGCTTGGTCCATATTGAAGTTGAGCTTTGTACATGTTGAAATTGAATGCTTTGTTGTCACCTCTATTGCGTATTTAAATTTGGTGCACCGATATCTTCATTGATTGGTTTTGTTCCTCTTGAAGTCTTGTTGCATCCATGTTAGACTTGCTGTTGCATATGTAGAACTAGTGTCTGCATTTTCTTGAACATTTTGCTTCGTTTCAAGTCTGATTTCATGTTGTTTGTAGTTTGAAAGCATTGAACTCTAGATGCATTCCTTGTGCTATACATTTGGTTGTCTGCACTTGTTTTTGGTCTGTGTTTGCATTGCTTTGAGTCGTTACATGGTTTGCTTATGTACTTCATGTACTTGTGCTGTCCTTGTATTTATTCCCAAAATCTGGTGTGCGTGTGTATGTATGTGTTATTGTGTTTTCATGTGTCATTTGAGTCTGGTTTGGTTGACCTGCTTTCATGTCTCCTCATTTAAAGACTGATTCATTGGTTTTGTTCCATTGACTGGCTTTGTGTTCACTTTATTCTTGTGCCTTTGTTATAGTTGAATCTTTCTAATGTGGTTCCACATGAGTCTGTTGGCCTTCATGTTGCATTTGAATGAAGTCTGGTGTGCATGTTGAAGTCTTGTTTTGTTTGAGTCATGCTTTAGTGTCTGTGATCACCACTGATGTGTTCTTGTTTTCATGTTCATTTTGTTGAGTTGCAGTCCTTGTGTTTGCACATGTATCAGTGCATATTTGTCTGCATTGTTCTAGTTTCTCCATGTCCAGTTGCTTGCATTCTTGTGTGTATGATTCTCTGAATTGTTATTCAAATGCTAGTGTAGTTTCATTTGAATTGTAGACGGGTCTAGTGGAAGCTTTGCATTCATGTTATTTAACTTTGCATTTTGGTTCATGGTTTTCTTGGTTGATTTGCTTTTGCATTTGCACTATCCATTGTACATGTGATTGAGGCAGTTGTCATATTTGTTGGACCTGAGCATGTTTTGTTGTTTTGGTCGAGACTTCATGTGTACATTGATTAGAGAACTACCTTGATCTTTTTTACATGTCTTTTGTACTTTTTGAACTGAATTTCATTTGCATGCACCTTAGTTGAATCCAGTCTCGGCTTGGGTTTGACCTTGTGCTCATCTGTCCCTGCAATTTTAACAAGCAAGTTTATATCGGGTGTGCACGACCTTGAGACATGTGTAATGATACACTGTGCATGTCACAAGTTGTTCGTGTAAGATGAATTAAAAGAAATGATTGTGAACAACCAAAATAATGAGGCAAACAATATTTTCAAACACACATTTCATTGTACACTGTAAAGTATTTTTTTCTCCAATTTTTTTGCATTAGTGTTTATTTTGCAGATATTTCAGATGGCTGGACACAAACTGGAGCAAAGTTGAAGATTAATACGAGTGATGAGTAAATATATGTAGTAAGGTGGAAATTGTAAAGTGAAAATTGTATATTGAAAATTGTGTTGTAAATGAAACTTGTATAGTGATTGAAAATGTGTAAATGAAGTGAGAGCTCAAATTTGTACTATTTGAATTTCTAATAAAATATTTGTTTGAATAAAATATTTGTTTAAATATGCATTCTGAGTTATTTATTTTATTCAAAAAATATTTATTTAATTATGTGGAAAAATAAAATAATACAATAACAAATACATTTAAATGAATGAATATATATATATATATATATATATATATATATATATTTTCATCAAACAAAAATCATAGGCTATTGTATTCTACATAACATAAATGGTATTATGAATGTTCTGGCTTCTTTCAAGTTGTCAACTGGTTTGGATATTAATAGATGCAAATCCAAGTTTAAAATTGTTGGGTTAGATGATAACCATAAGTGTTTTATTTCTACATTATCTGGTTTATCTCCCTTTGATGAAAATGAGTCTTATCTTGGTATGCCTGTCTTCTCCTCTAAGATTAGATCTAACCAATGTCTTCAGCTCTTTGAAAGGATCACTGCTAGATTATCTTCTTTGTTTGAATCCTGCTTATCTATGGCTGGTAGGTTGATTGTTGTTAAATCCATTGCTTCTGCCATGTGTTATACTATGCAAGAATATATATTTTGCCTGCCAAGTTATTATCTATGATTAATTCTGCGTAAATCATTTTCTTTGGCACGACAATCCTTTTTCTAAGAAACTAATTCCAATTGCCTTCAGTTCTGTTTGTTTTCCCTTCAAGTCTGGTGGTCTTGGCATTTTGGACATCGAGGTTTGGAATATGGTTGCTCTGTCCACTAGAATTGATAAATTGATGAATAATTTTAACAACCTTTGGGATTCTTGGACTAGGAGTTTTTTGATCAAGAATATGCATCTATGGACTATGGATATCCCTAGGGATTGCAGTTGAGTTTGGAGGAATATTCTCAGATGCAGGTCTTCCTTTCTCCCCTTTTTTTGGAAATGTATTAAGAATGATGGTACTTCTTTCTGGTTTGATCCTTGGTCAGCTCAAGGCTGTATTCTTGCGAATGTTATTAAATTTAATTTAAGGGTCCACTCTAGGATCAATGATAATGCTAAGGTGTGCTCATTCTGGTCTGATGGTTGCATTAACCTTCCTTTCTCTAGTTCTTACGCTATCAGACAAGTGTGGGATAATATTCAGAACAATGTTTACTTAAAGGGTAATTTCCATGATTTATGGGCACGGAAGAATCATTTAATTACTGCTCTTTATAAGTCCACTTCCAAAGCTTTGTCCAGCTTCCCTTGGGACTCTAGAATTTGGAGCAATTGTTCTATCCCTAAAGAAAATATCATGCTATGGAAGGTGATAAGGAATGGTATTAATACTCTTGATAAGCTTAGGGCTAGAAATCTGGTTATTTCTGCTTCATGTCTTCTATGTTGTAAGGAAGATTAGAGTATCTGCCATCTATTTTTTAACTGCCCTTACTCTTTCTTCATCTGGAAAAGAGTTTTGAGGTCTCTTAACTTGCACAATCCTAGTATGATTTCTTCTATTGAATGTTTTAACATCTTCAAAGCTACTAGATGGAAGAATAGTAAGAGTATTTTACTATTAAAGCTTCTCAAGAAATTTGTATATTTGGTTTGGATGGAAAGGAACAAGAGGGTATTTTATGGCACTTCTACCCTTAAGCACATTTTGTTCCTCTCTATTGCCAAAAAAATTTGTTGCTTCCTAATTGTCATGCTTTGATGGTTCTTATGGTGTATTGCTTGGGGTCTTTGTGCTGCTGCCTTGGGTCTGGTTGTGGTGGTGTGCTTTGACTCTTTTTATTCAGCTTAGTGATGGCTTTGGTTGACTACTTTGGGTCATGCTCTGCTTGTTACTTAGTGTTCCTCCTGTGCTGCTTGTATTTGTATCTTATGGCTTTGTTTTTTTTTTCTTTTTTATTGTCTCTTCTCTCTTGTTTGTCTCTGTAATTCCTATTTACACTTGTACTTTTTGCATGGTATAAATACTAGGTAGGGGTCCTTTTAACCCCGCTGGCTTTGCCAATTTTTTTTTTGTAATCTATTCAACTCATGGATGATCTAATTTTCTATGCTTTTTATTCTCGACCACCAACCTTAGTTAATTATATAATAAATAAATATAATTTCTTTCCTCCAGTTGAAACTACTGTTTCATTGGAAAAAATTGAAAATAGTGATATTTGAACCCCATTATTTATAAAATGTTTACAAGAAGAACATCTGACTTCTATATCATTCTGCTAAACTTCTATTTTACACATTTTATCCTTAATTTATTAGTAATGTATCCATATTTAAGGGTCAAATCCAAGTGGTAAAGTGAGCTAATATGCTTAGTTATATGCAAATATATTTCACACGTTTAGAAATAAAACTCACATATTGACTCTTGTCATATGAACCTTAGTTTAAACTTAATTTAGGAGTGTATTCAAAACCGAGGAGATAAGAGTATTATACCTTATTTTATTTCAAAATGAAGCATTAGTCCAATATATTTTCATTGGTCGTCTCCTATTTTGCACTAAAACCTATATGAATTATGTTACCGTATTTTTTTTATAATATTACCATTTGTTATTCATTCATTTTATTGATGCAAAGAAAGAGTTATTGTCATAATTTTTTTTAATATATATTTGCCTTTTCTAAGTGGAGTAAGTTGGAAAAAAATGGGAGTTTAACTTAATTTTGATGTAAGTATGAATATTAAATGCTTGAGAAAAATAAAGGGACAAATCAAGTTTGGCTTGAAAACGTTAATCTAGCCAACCTATATGGAGAGATAAATAATTTTGGATGGCACAAAATAAATTGAACCTATAATAAGTTAAATGATGTTTGTACCAATCAGTGTGATTTCATATATTGGACGCATGTCTTTTTTATCAAATTTACCACCACTCTTTATCAAGACTTCCTTGCACCTTTTTTGTAACGATCCCGATTTTGAAGCCAATGTTAAATTGGAAACTAATATAAATTTTCGATTAAAATTGTGAATTAGATTGAATTTTTCCAAAATTAATAAAGATATGTGTTGTTACTATATATATTTACGTATATGGATTTTTAATTTGAATTTTGGAATTGATATTCTAAAATAAATAAATTGGATTTGAAAAAACTATATTTTAAATTTATAATTTTTTTTATATATGTATAATTATTTATTAAGTGTATAACTTGAATTTAAATTATTTTTCTTAAGGTTACATAAATATACGTATCTTTTGAAAATTAATAAGATAGAATAAAGGGATAATGGTCTTTCTCTTTAAAATAATACATATATATACGTATAATTATTAAAGAAAAATGTATTTGTTTAAATAGAAAATATAATATAAAGTTATAATTAAATATTATTAACATGAAAATATAAAGTGTTTAAAATATAAACCTAACAAAAAAATGAATAAGGGTTTAAACACGAATCTCTTACATTTAAACATTTAATATATATATATATATATATATATATATAATTTACAAGTGTAAAAGTTTTATCATACAAATTAACATTTGTAAGCAATTTAAACATGAAGATCAACGAGGTAAAGATTTTAAATCATGCATTGAACAAATGTCATTGATGTCTCTTTATCTTTAAAATAATGAATAAATTGAAAATCAAAGTTACATATCCCACAAATTTCTTCTCTTTCCATTTTGTTCAAAATTTGATCTGGTTCATACCAAAAACCAGAAATTAAATCAACCTCTGTTTCTTAAATCATTTAACTAAGCAAAGAAACTCAAACCTGAAACAAACCACAATCAAAATACAATTTCAACCTGAAGCAAATAAGAATCAAAATCAAAGCAAGTTATGAATTCAACCCAGTTTTTGTCAAGCTTCAGATTAAATATATCAAAGTCCAGATCAAAGGGAAAAGGAAAACTGAAAGCAATTAAAATAAATTCAAAATTGTTTAAGTTCAAAATCCTGAAAGCAACTAAATTCAACTCAATTAAGTCAAGCAATAAGTAGCAGATAAACTCATAACAGATTCAAATTCAACCCAGTTATTCAATAATCATGTAACGACCCAAAATTTTCGATCCCGAAAATTTTACATAGTTATGAAAAAGAAGAAAGAGATAGAAGAAGAAGAAGAATAGAAACATCAACATCTCACATTCGCAGCGGACAAAATATAATAATAGATAATAGCAGTTTACAAAGAATACTATATTTGTCGATTACATTTTAATACATCAGAGTTACACATATATACAGACACTGGATATACACAATTATCATGTCTTCGATTTACAATAATAAAATATAGCGGAAATACACTATACGTTCTTGCCATCCAGCCCGTCTCCCAAGCTCCAGAACGTCCTTACCCGAAAATCTGTAATACTCAGTCTGACCCGAGCAATTACACCAAAGTAACGCCTGGGTCAGGCTGGAAACCAGCGTGAGTAAACTCATCCAACATGGGATACAAAGCATACAACTTATATAGAACTCGGGGCAATTCGAATCAATTTACAAATCCATAATTTATTATAGACATCACTTATTCCACACATCCATTTTATAAATACCAGAATTTATATTTAAATAATCGAATTCCTTTAAATCACTTCATTCCAGCCTATAGATTCCACATATCAATCTATAGAAATTCGAAGTGGTTTCGGGTATTTCCTAATACCTGACCCCAGTCTCTTCGAGTCTCATGTCATCCTAACCCAAGTTTTCCAAATGAAATACACAACATTTCCTATCAGAGATATCAACTTATTCAAAGCGTCCAATACCATTCAAGCATTCATAAGCAAAGCTTAATCACATACAAATTTAATTTAATTAATCCGGATTGAATTACTAACCTCAAACACTTATATTTCACGTTAATTAGTTCCAAATTAATTAATCAACCATCTTATTCATTTTAATTAATCACCCTGGATTAATTATCTTTCAACTACATTCATGTAATTATCTTTAAATTAAATTTCACGATATTAATTATTCTTAACCAAAATCAATAAGTAATCTTTAATTACTTCACGAATTAATTAACTATTTTAATTACATTAACCCTTAATTATTTATATTAATTAACTTCTCATAAGTCACTTACTATTGCTTAATTCATCTTAATTAATCAATCTTTAATTGCATCATTAGTTATATAAATTAATGATTTCCAATTATATTTTAATTTGTTCTAATCTAAATTAATTACTTTAATGTAACCACAATATTAATCACTCTCGATTAATTTCAACCTGGAATTAACTATTTTTTATTTACTTCATTAAATAAATTAATTACTCCTTAATTAACTATCCTAATTAACCTCTTGATTAATTTCACAAAGTAATTATATTATATTAATTACATTAAGTAATTACCTATCAAATCATCCATTGATTATTCTAAATTAATCAAACTTAATTAATTAACCTAAACCTTCATTAATTAATTCAAAACCCTTAATTACTAAATTGATCAACCCAAATCATTAATTAATTGAATTAATTTATTATACGTTTTAATTACCCTTCTAATTTGATGAATCACAAATCATTAAACCCTTATTAACATTAAAATGAGAACATTTTCTTATTTATGACTTAAGTTTAAAAACAATTTAAAACCCGAATACTTCTAGTCAAGCAACAATTAACTCGAGAACCATCTAAAACCAAAGTCACCAGATCATCGGTGCACATCCAACCAGTTCAACCATTCAATCTATTTATTTAAATTTAACCTTTTAAATTCAAATAAAAAATCCAACAGAGTGAGATTTACTCACCTTTGCTTTCATTTACAATCCACCTCAAAATTGCCTTGGTTTCCTCGATTTTTGACCTTGTATAAATAATTAGATAGTTTATTAATATTTGAACAAATCGAAAAATCAATTACCATTTGATACTTTAATTAACTAATAAATTTATTTTAAAACAATAATTTCCTTCTTAAAAATCTTTTAGTGGCTAAATAAATTAAATCAATTTATTAATCAAATTAATCACTAAAATACATTATTTAAAATAACTGGTAGATTTAAATAATGTGTTTATGTATTTTAATTTATTTTTTTCTTCATTCCCAAACTGCATAATTTTTTTTATATATGGTTAAAATCTAACTTTTATATAAACTTTTAACATTTAAAAAAAATCATTAACTTTAAAATAAAAACAACTTAACATGTCAAGTTTACTTTACTGTAAACTCCTTTAATATATATAAACATATGAACCATAAGAATCTGATTTTTAAATTTCTTCTTCTGCTTACTGTAATATGTGAATATACGCATTCACATACAAACTTAAATAAATAAGTCCAAAATACCTTAATGAGTCGTCTACCCAAACTCTCGTTCGAGTACGAGCCTCCCTGATTGTCGCTGCCACCATGAACCCGAAGCTCTATCGACCCACTCAAAATTCGCCAAAATCACCAACCCTACCCGCACGACGAGCCACCACTGCTTAGCGTTTCCCCTCTTCCTTCATCGCGTCTTCCTAAAATTACAGCGAACCCTAGCTCACGCGTGACCCAGGTCGCGATGGTCGGCTGCAAAAACATCATCGCACATGGCAAAACCCTCGGTCTCCCTCACGCTCGCGACCGCGTCTCTTCCCCCTCAAGTTCGAGTCGAACTCGTATGCTCCTTTTTTTCGGAAACTGGAAATCGCGATTGGTTACGTTTGTTTTAGAAATTGAACAGCTTCGAGTTGATTTCGGCTATTATGATTCTTCTTTGGTTTGATTTTATGATTCAGTCGCCATATTTTTATTTTTTCTTCGTGGAATTTTGATTTCTGTTTTAAGCTTAGAGAGGGGACGATGACATATAATAAAATTGTGAATGGCTTCTTGAGTACGCTTGATTATTATATAATTGAATATTGAAAATATCTCGTGTTGCATACCGTGAAATTTCGAACTCCTAATCAGACATGCCGCCAGGCGTTTATAAGGCTTTACCCGTATTCCGAACACAATGGAATGTGTTTCGGAAGCTAATTTAATCTTATGTGGAAGTTAGCTTTATAAATCGATTTAAAATATTAAATTATCGATTTTAATTTCAACGCGTTTCTCACCCATACGAGCAAACGGTAAATCCAAACGCTACGAAAATTGAAATCCAATAATAACTAACTATTACAGATCCAATGGAACTGGTTTCATCGAATTCCGAGACTGTGCCTCGGAAGGCTATTTCTAAATGTCAAATTAAACGATATATGATTAAAACTGAACAAATTACCTTTAAATTAAATTTTAACCATTCTATTATCTTCAGTATCATCATTATAAATTTTATAAGCCTTCAAATTATTTTTAACAGGCTTAAAATTTCATATTCAACATCTTACCTAATTTCGAATTATATAATTCAATAATTTAATTATCAAGTAAATATTAATATTTTGAATTCAAGTTGAAATTAACTTTTAAATATTTAAAATCAATTAATTATTCCATTTTAAATTGTTAAAAATTCCGGGTCGTCACATTCCTTCTCCCTTAAAAGAATTTCTTCCCCGAAATTAGTAGTTAGGAAGAATGGTTCAATACCCGTTTATTTTTTCCCAAAACCAAACAGTTATATCAACTTGCCATAACATATCTTTTATTAAAGACCCACTATTACTTCAACCAACTTCCCAAAATCTCTATAGTTTCCAACAACATTATTTACTCCACTTATTCAAATTTAAATTTAAATTTAAATTATCACAACTTTCTCAAAAATTATCTAACTCTCTAAATTTTCGAATTTTTTTGCCAGCGTCTCTTTTGCGCGGCTAGCTCGGTATAACTACAAAATGCCTCCACGGGCTCTCAAATTTCAAAAGAAAACAAAAGGCCAAGTGGATAGATCAAAAACCCAATCCAATTTCATAGAGAAATTTAAATACATACCTTTTTCTCGGGCAATTCAAATTTATCTTCTGAAATCAAAACCAATTTTCCTTTCCCTTTATAATACCTGCATAACTTACCTAGCAATAATATCCAATCATAGCCCTTTTAAAATCATTTTATACATTTCCTTACAGAAGTTTTCATATCTACTTCTATTCAAATTAGTTTTTCCCATTTCCATATGAATTCAATTTGTCTTCAATTCTGAATATAATTTATCTTTCATTTATAACAGATTCATAGCATTATTTTAAATTAGTTTCATTCACTAATTTATTTCAATTCCAACTTTGAAATCGTTTTGTTGCTAATAGAAAATTTTTCAAAATTTTTCTAACTCCCAAAATTTTCAGAAAATTTTGGCAGAGTCTCCTTTGTACAGAGGAGCTTTTGCAATTTGACAAGAGATATAAATATATATACGTCAGTCCACACGGTCGAAAAAACAAAAACAGTTCATATTTTCTATTTTTATTGCGTAGGCGTAACTTTATTAAGCATTTTAAGCAAGCGGTTTATTATTTAAGCAATTAGCGCAATCAAATCCAGCCAAACGGCCTTCAGGTACCTATACTTTCTCAATTTAAATATGTAAGTGCCATATATATGAAGTTTATAACATTTCTCTTACTTAAACAACTACAACACATCAACTCTAAAAGAAATGCGTTCTAAATAACTTCCACGAGCAATTGATATGATTTCAACTCTAATTCAATTTCTTTCAACCAATTCATACACCATTTCAATTTTATTGGTTTACAACTCAGTTGCTTACATTCAATTTATTTTTAATCCAAACAAGCTTAGATTCACTTCAAATGATTCAAAATCAATTTTATTTAATCTCTATCAACTCATAGAATTTTAATTACTTTTGTTTACGTCAAATGACAACTATATTTTTTTTATGTAAATTCGGCGATAGTTGCTTAATAGAGTATCCATTTTAGTTTATACCACTTTAAATTAATTTTCAACTCATTCTGCATTTGATTCCATTTCATTTCTAATTCATTTACCAACCATAAATCTGCATTTCATTTCATCTCCGCATTGGATTCGATTTAAAATTATTTCATTGAGCTTGACAACATTCGATGTTTGTATTAATATCCACTTTCCAAATAAATTTAACCCAAACTTTTATTTAATAGTCTTCCATTCTTACTCGAAACCAAGCTTTAATTGATTTAAGTAATTTTTCTTTAAATTAACATGCTTCTGAACTTAAGTTCATTCTGATAATCCAATTCCAATTAAAATTTTGATTTAATTTCCATTCAATCAGACTTCATCCATTTATTATTTAATTCGATTAACCCATTTATCCACTCCATATTTAAATTTTTAATTCACTTACTTAATTCATATTCTAATTTATTTTATTAATACAAAGCCATTGTCAATTTATTTCTACCTACCTAGGTTTTGTTTGCAATTCAAACCATTTCTATTATAATTCACCTTCATTTCATTCGACAACACTTCCCTTATATCTAATTTACTTGCAAATTTCGTTAAATATTATTCATATCACACTTGAATTTTATTTGTAATTCAAACCATCACTGTTTCGATCCAACTTTTTTTTTATTTTTTTATTTTTACAACGTCTCTTCTTATTTAGTTCATTATCAAATCCAAGTCGAATTCTATTTACAATTCGAATTCATTTCCAAACTCCATTATTAACTTACAATCCATTTTATTTAGCCGAGTTAAATTTTATTAACATACTTTATCATATAACTATTTTGCTAATTAGCTTATTTCAATTTTTATGCCAATATTCAATTTTATTACAAAAATTACTTCATTAAATTTTCCTGACTTCAAAACCTTTTTGTTTACATAATTCCAGTTTAGATTTCTTTCATTTTCCAAAATTCCAACATTTTTATTTTAAAATGTTAGAAATGCTTTTAAATTCATATAATACTATTAAAATAGCTCTTTATAAAAAATATTTCTTATAACTCGATGTCTCAACCAGTCCATCCTTGTTCTCACAGAAATTCAGTCATACGTTGATCAGGCGTAGAACTGAAAATCCACAAGTACTTAGCAGACCCATTCTCAACATCCAGTGAAAATAGTTGAAAAATAATTTTATTGAAAATATCGAAAATAGTTTTTGAAAATAGAGGAAATATCTTTGTGGGAATGCTCTGGAAATCATCACCCTCATCCATGGTCGCAGTTACATCGTGGGTTACGTTGTCATCGCAGCAAAAGTCCATGTAACTGTAGGTCACGCCCCTCGATTACGCCATGGAACCCACGATAGGTCGCAGTTACATTCCAGGGTTACGTTGTCATCGCAGCAAAAGTCCATGTAACTGTAGGCATCAACGCCCCTCGATTTTCGCTGTGAAAATGAAACTTCTCCACTCCTACATAGGTCGTAGTCTACCGATGTAAAATCAAATGTAGACTGTTGGCTCTCAACGGCACACACGACTTTCGCTATGTTACCATAGGTCGCGGTCTACCGATATAAAATCAAACGTAGACTGTTGGCTCCCAGCAGCGCACACAACTTTCGCTATGTTACACATTACTCATAATCCTCAGGAACAAGTTTTGTCCGGACTCTTCACAGGATCAACTTTAGAAACCCCCCTTGGGGCTCAAGGCAGCACCACCCGGTGGCACTCCTGAGAAGTTCATTTCAAGGGAGCACCTTTTTCCCCAGAGCCATCATCAAAACACTTTATACTATACACATATAGTATCTTTCAAATCATAAACCTAGTATGATCTCATTCAAATCTCCTTTACACAAAATTGATTATTCCAAAATTGATAGTTCTCAAACTAGGCTTTCCAAATTTCAGTATTGATTTTACCCAAAAATCAAAAGCCTTTCCAAATCCAAAAGTTCCAGAAACCTTTTTCCAAAATCCTCATAAGATGTGACGCCCCACCTCTATACCCACGCTAGAGAAGAACACTACTGTGAATGCTGTCAACTAGCACGGAGAATAAGGCAGTTGAGCAGCGACCATCTGTATAATTGCTTTGTGCGAGTACCGATATAACGGATATAAATATAACTTTTCATCTCAAGAGGAAATCCGACATACCGACACAAACTCAAAGCTACTACACAGTGGCTATAAAGGTCTTCGGAAACAAATATAGAAATAAACATAACATAAATCAGTCACAGACAATTCATATCACAAAGGCGGAAATAGATATGAATATTACACATAAAAGTGTATATCAGAGTAGTGGTCAAAAGATCCACGATAATACAAAAGAATAACAACACGTGCTATACAAAGGAATACAACTATGAGTCTATATCTCAAGTGTATACAACAAAATAAACTACTAATCTAAGTAGTTTGCCAAAAGTCAGAGTAATGATCCAGGATGAGAAGTCAAGCAGAAGCACCTGCATCATCTCGGTCTGACCCGAGTATTATTCAAGAAGAAAATAATAAACGAATCAGTCTAGCTATAAATATCAGAAGAAATGATATAGAATAGGAGATATGACATAAACATATAATAATCACAATGCCAAGCTGTGATAAATAAGTAATTGAAAATCAACAAGAGATTAATCAATATCACAATAATCTACTCAAGATAAAAAGGAATGTCATACTCCTGATTTCATTCACCAAGCCACAATAAGTGACATATATATATCCATGCCAATCGTAAAAGTTGGTGAAACACAAATTCCAGAAATCAACACACGAAATCCAGAAATCACAATAAAAAGGATGGCCAATCCCAGAAAAATGAGCCGGAGCTCCTCCAGACAGGGTATAGTCCCTCATTGCGGACATTGAGCCGAAGCTCCTCCTGGTGAGTCAAAAACTCCTCCTGACAGGGTATAGTCCCCCATTGTGGACATTGAGCCGAAGCTCCTCCTGGTGAGTCGAAACTCATCCTGACAGGGTATAGTCCCCCATTGCGGACATTGAGCCGAAGCTCCTCCTGGTGAACCGAAGTTCCTCATAACAGGGTATAGTCCCCCATTGCGGACATTGAGCCGAAGCTCCTCCTGGTGAGCCGAAGCTCCACAAAAAAATGAAGTATCGTCCTCGACATGGACAAAGAGACATCGCACATTGCTAGTCTAAATCACAAAGATGATCGTCATGATCAGTGAGAAGTGTCAATTACAATAAGCCAGTAAATATAAAAGTTTAGCTTCATGTCCCATAACCACTTACTTAACTTAAACATTTACGAACAACTGTAAATCTCCACTAGAAAATTGTCACAAGAGATTCAATCGAACAAGTCCAAGAATTAACCGACGAAGTAAACACAAGCGTTTCATACCACTTGTTTTACTAAGCCATTTAATTAGATTTCTCATACGAGTGAGATAAAGGTTTGTATATACTAATAGATTGGAAAACGGTTTTATAAATGAATTTGGTATTAAAGTAGAGTTGAAATCATTTGAAGAAAGAGTTTTGATATTTACTGCTAGTATAGAAAACCTTTATATTTTTAAAGTGACAAATCACAAAGAAGATTGTAAGAACAACCAATTACTAAATTCACATTCGAAGACGTGAATAAAATCCAAAGAAATCGATACCAAATCCATAGAAATGGATATTTCCAAAAAGATCCATGAAAAGAAGTCATCAAAGTCGACGATAAGTGATAACGATTAATAGGATCGCTAAAATCGATAAACAATGGAAATTCATACAAAACAGCTTGAATAGGCAAAAATAAACATCTCCAGACGTCTGATTTGGAATCCGTACGTCTGGATCTGTTCTCTGGAAATAACCCAGAGAACACTCAGACGTCTGAAACCTCAAGTCAGACGTCTGATACCTATCCAGACGTCTGGTTTGATGGTTCAGACGTCTGAAAATAGTCTTTGGCTTTTTTTTATAATATGCATGCATACATTTTTACCTTCCAGGTCCAAAACAGACGTCTGGACTTGGTCACCAGACGTCTGGTCACCTGGTCTAGGCAACAATTTGCCTAGGCCAAAGTGGCCAAAACGTATCGGGAGCGATCGGACGAGCAACGACGACTAAGGATTTATGCCTAGCGACAACCCGGTCTTAAAAGCTCTCCGAAACACCTCTTAAAGCATGATCAAACATCAAAGTTATGATTTTTAGAGAATTGGCTTCAAACACCAAAAAAAAGAAATATTCACAAAACCAATCCAAATCAAAAGCAATTGCACATGAAGAAATGTTAGGGATTCATACCTAACAACAAAGATAGATATAGACATAGATGTGAGATAAAAAATCTCACCTTTGAACTAAATTTATGAAGATGAAGCTTGAAAGCAAAGGAAGATCAACCACACTTCAATCTCAACACTAGAAGCTTGAATCTAAGCTTAAAACAAGAACATTCCCTAAGTTAGGTTTAGGAAATTTCTGAAATTGGAAGGAGAATGAGTTGGAGAAGATGAAGGAGATGCTTACCAATGGGTTCTCTTGAGTTTTGGAGCAAGAACTTGAGCTAGCAAGAGGAACTAGGGCTTGGAGTTTTAATTTCCACTCCTCTCCACCATTAATACTAAGAAAACTGAAAAGAGAAAGAAGTGAGGGAGAATGAGGAGAGTGGTTCAGTTTTGGAGTATAAGTTAAAACATAGGGCTGAGCCCAAAACCAAACCCAAAGTGAAAAGTAGCAAAAACCAACTTTCTCCAAACATATCGAAGCTTATACTCAAAAAGGTCGCAAACGTCATTTTGAACTCGATGGAAGTGGTCTCGAGTCCCAATTCGACAGTTTGCAAAAAGTAGGTTTTCGGACCAAAATCCGATGAACGGTGAAATATTTAAATAAAATATTTAAATATATAATTGATAAATATGCGGGTTGTTACATACTCCCCTCCTTAAAGAAATTGCGTCCTCGCAATAATTAAGAAGGAAATATAAGAAGTAACAACCATAGAAGCATATTAACACAAAAGAAAATTTGAATCAAGAAGTTCACCATAAAGAGCACGAAGGAGTAAATCCGAAAGTTTTCGTTCGATGAATTCTCCAGATTTCACATGAGCAATCCTTAGGATTTGAGAACCATTGAACTTCTATCAAAAAGAATATCTTTATATCGAAGGCGCTCAACCTCCGAAGCAATGATGTGAATGGAATGGTGCTCAAAAGTCAAATTTGGTGAAACTTCAATCCCTCAATAATACCGGGCTCATGAATAAAAACCGGAAACATAAAAGCATTTCCATAGTTAAAAGACGTGGAAAACGTCAAGAATAGCAGAAAGTTGAGCCGGTGCAACGGCGTAGTACAATCACGGTACGCCCAAGAAACTAGAAACTCAAATAATTTGGGACAACGGCGTAGTACAAAACGGTACGCCAAATGATCCAAAGCTCGAATAATTTCGAAACACCGACGTAGTACAAGTACGGTACGTCCAATGAACCGAACACCATAAAAGAACATCAGACGCAAGTCCATAAAAGAAATGAGATGAAACTCAATAAAACGAAGTATATCAAAACGCCCGATGAACTTGAAAAAAAGATAATTTCATTTGGTCATCAACAAAGAAACAACCCCTTGTTGCTTACGACTAAACGCATTGACAACACGATTTCCCTTTCGGGAATAAAAAGAATATCAAGATCATAAGAAGCTAGGAACACGAGTCAACATGAAGTTCCTAAAGAGAACACAAATATTTCACAGATTTATGATCGAGGTAGAGAACAAATTTCTCATCTAAATATGATGATGCCAAATTCCAAAAGCAAAAACAATAGCCACGAACACTAGATCATGAGTGGCATATCTAGTCTCGATAAGCTATAATGGTTTAGAAGCACAAGTGATAACACGTTCTCTTAGGCAAGAGAATGGCATTCCAAACCAATACGACTAGTATCGGTACAAATAGCAAAGTCTTGGTTCCCCTTCAGGAATCACAAGAATAAGAGTATCGAAAGGAAGGGTTCTTTTAAATAATCCTCTTTCCCGAAAAATTAAAACTTTCAAAATTACATTTATTTCAATGTAAAAATTATTTCTAGAAGAATTACATTTTACAAGTTAATATATCGTGTCTGACTGTCACATCAAAGCGTTTAGGAAATTCCTATCGATAACGTTGATCAAGCGCATCGACCAAAATTCTTAAAGCACTCAACGGGCAATACAATCACAAAATCATCTTTTATAGGATAAATAAATTTCTTAAAAAGTTTTAAGAATATTCTTTGTTCGTTTGAAGAACAAAAATCCAGTTTTACTTATAAATAAATCTTATGAAAAAGATTTGCAAAATTTTAAATTACTATTTTCATCCAAAATCAATAAACTCAAGAATGGTCTCATCGAAATATTCATAGAATATTCGATTTATAAAATGGATGAAATAAGCTGGACAAATTGAATGACATAATAAGTCATTCATAAGAATCATAACGAGTGCGGAATGCGGTAAGTGGAATGCTAACTTCCGCAACTCGTAGCAAACGAAAACCGGTGATAAAGTCAAACTGAAAAGACCTTCGCACCACACAAAAGATATTGCTTAGGTGATGATCCTAAGACAAGCTCAAAAATACCAGAATTTTTTTCAAACGATATGATTGAGAGAAATAATACTTTCCTTATCATGCGGGTTTTAAGGAATAAAAAGATGCCATCAAATTGGAATCAAAATCACAAAGGAAAAATAGAAATCTGCTTAACAGATTGAAAATGTCGAAGATGAATAATCCACTCGGAAAAATAGGATATGGGCTTCACAATTTAAGCCAATCCTTACAGAAAAAGTCAATTCCGAAGCCAAAGTAAATATCGGCTCGGAAAGAAAAGTCACATAAAATAATTTTCGACATAAATAAAAAGAAAATTGAGTGTTGCGGATCTACCATCCGGATTCACAATCCTCAAAGAAGTCATCAAACCCAAAATATTTTCAAAGAAAAAGAATCAACAAGTTCTTTTGATATAAAATAGTGAGATGGAACCTATATCAAAAGGAACACGAACAAGATAATCTCAAAGCAAATGTCATCAAGGATTGAATGAGAAATACCTTGACCAAGAGAAGAGTTTCTAGGGGCTTGCACAATATTTAGCTTTCTCATGTCCTTGTTCAAAAGCTTGGGACATGCAGATAAAAGATGACCCGGTTTCTTGCAATAGCGACAAGAATGGGGTTTTGGACACATATTCGCATAGTGTTCCTTAGAATTACAATTGTAGCATCCTCCATGATTAGGGATCGGAGTCTTTGCTACAAAAGTAGTTTGCTTCACTCTCTTATTGGGATTAAGGCTCTTGAACTCAATATGCCTCTTCTTGGAAGTCCCAATATCACAAGCACTTCCTTTACCAACCTCTCCATGAAGAAGAGTAACATCCACAAGCTGATTGAAAGAAACTTCAAGTTTCAAAGGTAGAACCATTTCGGGGTTCTTACCCAAAGCATAGATAAACTCTTGATTCTTTACAAGGTCCAAAAGTTGTTGGGCAGACATAAAAACTCCATCCAGGGGAGTAGCACTAGATTGACCGGCGCAGGGACGGCCTGGTCTAACCATTTCTCTTCTTTGAGAAAGAAAGAAAGAAGAGGAAAAAGTTATTCTCAAAATAAATATCAAGCAATCTTGATAGATAAAACAAGGAATCATAAAAGAAAATAGGATGAATCGGTACGAAGACTCGAATTAAATCCTAAAGCACGACTCCTAAGAAAGACTTAGCACGATGGTCCTTGTTATAATATTCCATATTGTTCTGAAGTTTGGCTTTGATACCAAGCTGTGACGCTCCACCTCTATACCCACGCTAGACAAGAACACTACTGTGAATGCTGTCAACTAGCACGGAGAATAAGGCTGTTGAGGAGCGACCATCTGTATAATTACTTTGCGCGAGTACCGATATACCGGATAAAAATATAACTTTTCATCTCAAGAGGAAATCCGACATACCGACACAAACTCAAAGCTACTACACAGTGGCTATAAAGGTCTTCGGAAACAAATATAGAAATAAACATAACATAAATCATTCACAGACAATTTATATCACAAAGGCGGAAATAGATATGAATATTACACATAAAAGTGTATATCAGAGTAGTGGTCAAAAGATCCACGATAATACAAAAGAATAGCAACACGTGCTATACAAAGGAATACAACTATGAGTCTATATCTCAAGTGTATACAACAAAATAAACTACTAATCTAAGTAGTTTGCCAAAAGTCAGAGTAATGATCCAGGATGAGAAGTCAAGCAGAAGCACCTGCAACATCTCGGTCTGACCCGAGTATTATTTAAGAAGAAAATAATAAACGGATCAGTCTAGCTATAAATATCAGAAGAAATGATATAGAATAGGAGATATGACATAAACATATAATAATCACAATGCCAAGCTGTGATAAATAAGTAATTGAAAATCAACAGGAGATTAATCAATATCACAATAATCTACTCAAGATAAAAAGGAATGTCATACTCCTGATTTCATTCACCAAGCCACAATAAGTGACATATATATATCCATGCCAATCGTAAAAGTTGGTGAAACACAAATTCCAGAAATCAACACACGAAATCCAGAAATCACAATAAAAAGGATGGCTAATCCCAGAAAAATAAGCCGAAGCTCCTCCAGACAGGGTATAGTCCCCCATTGCGGACATTGAGCCGAAGCTCCTCCTGGTGAGTCAAAAACTCCTCCTGACAGGGTATAGTCCCCCATTGCGGACATTGAGCCGAAGCTCCTCCTGGTGAGTCGAAACTCCTCCTGACAGGGTATAGTCCCCCATTGCGGACATTGAGTCGAAGCTCCTCCTGGTGAACCGAAGTTCCTCATGACAGGGTATAGTCCCACATTGCGGACATTGAGCCGAAGCTCCTCCTGGTGAGCCGAAGCTCCACAAAAAAATGAAGTATCGTCCTCGACATGGACAAAGAGACATCGCACATTGCTAGTCTAAATCACAAAGATGATCGTCATGATCAATGAGAAGTGTCAATTACAATAAGCTAGTAAATATAAAAGTTTAGCTTCATGTCCCATAACCACTTACTTAACTTAAACATTTACGAACAAACTGTAAATCTCCACTAGAAAATTGTCACAAGAGATTCAATCGAACAAGTCCAAGAATTAACCGACGAAGTAAACGCAAGCGTTTCATACCACTTGTTTTACTAAGCCGTTTAATTATATTTCTCATACGAGTGAGATAAAGGTTTGTATATACTAATAGATTGGAAAACGGTTTTATAAATGAATTTGGTATTAAAGTAGAGTTGAAATCATTTGAAGAAAGAGTTTTGATATTTACTGCTAGTATAGAAAACCTTTATATTTTTAAAGTGACAAATCACAAAGAAGATTGTAAGAACAACCAATTACTAAATTCACATTCGAAGACGTGAATAAAATCCAAAGAAATCGATACCAAATCCATAGAAATGGATATTTCCAAAAAGATCCATGAAAAGAAGTCATCAAAGTCGACGATAAGTGATAACGATTAATAGGATCGCTAAAATCGATAAACAATGGAAATTCACACAAAACAGCCTGAATAGGCAAAAATAAACATCTCCAGACGTCTGATTTGGAATCCAGACGCCTGGATCTGTTCTCTGGAAATAACCCAGAGAACACTCAGACGTCTGAAACCTCAAGTCAGACGTCTGAGACCTATCCAGACGTCTGGTTTGATGGTTCAGACGTCTGAAAATAGTCTTTGGCTTTTTTTATAATATGCGTGCATACATTTTTACCTTCCAGGTCCAAACCAGACGTCTGGACTTGGTCGCCAGACGTCTGGTCACCTGGTCTAGGCAACAATTTGCCTAGGCCAAAGTGGCCAAAACGTATCGGGAGCGATCGTACGAGCAACGACGACTAAGGATTTATGCCTAGCGACAACCCGGTCTTAAAAGCTCTCCGAAACACCTCTTAAAGCATGATCAAACATCAAAGTTATGATTTTTAGAGAATTGGCTTCAAACACCAAAAAAAAGAAATATTCACAAAACCAATCCAAATCAAAAGCAATTGCACATGAATAAATGTTAGGGATTCATACCTAACAACAAAGATAGATATAGACATAGATGTGAGATAAAAAATCTCACCTTTGAACTAAATTTGTGAAGATGAAGCTTGAAAGCAAAGGAAGATCAACCACACTTCAATCTCAACACTAGAGGCTTGAATCTAAGCTTAAAACAAGAACATTCCCTAAGTTAGGTTTAGGAAATTTCTGAAATTGGAAGGAGAATGAGTTGGAGAAGATGAAGGAGATGCTTACCAATGGGTTCTCTTGAGTTTTGGAGCAAGAACTTGAGCTAGCAAGAGGAACTAGGGCTTGGAGTTTTAATTTCCACTCCTCTCCACCATTAATACTAAGAAAACTGAAAAGTGAAAGAAGTGAGGGAGAATGGGGAGAGTGGTTCAGTTTTGGAGTATAAGTTAAAACATAGGGCTGAGCCCAAAACCAAACCCAAAGTGAAAAGTAGCAAAAATCAACTTTCTCCAAACATATCGAAGCTTATACTCAAAAAAGTCGCAAACGTCATTTTGAACTCGATGGAAGTGGTCTCGAGTCCCAATTCGACAGTTTGCAAAAAGTAGGTTTTCGGACCAAAATCCGATGAACGGTGAAATATTTAAATAAAATATTTAAATATATAATCGATAAATATGCGGGTTGTTACATAAGATCCTTTATATATATATATAAATTTTTTTCTTTAAAACCTTTGGATCATTTCAATCTTGTATAAAACTCCTTTTATACTTCAAACATTTTCAAAATCCTTTCTTTCTGGCAGTAGATTCAACAATGGGAGATTTATCTTATATAACAAAGATATATAACTTTGTTTATTCTAAATCAAATATTCAAATTTGATTACTCTTTCCAATATCAATTTCATTCAAATCTGTACGATGTACACTTATCATCCGTACGCTATACCACTCGATCACACAATTTCACTTCCGAACTAGTATTGTCCACCCGACTTCCTAGTGCAGACACAGATCTGGTTTCTTGATTAGAAACCGTCATTCTCCTTGCATAGCCATAACTATGATTGGGAATATTCAGAACCAATCAACAATCCATATCCAGGTTCGCTGTCGAAAATTGAGTGAAAAATCCCAACTCGGATCGATATAACTATCTCGAAATTCTGTACTCGAATCTGGATCAAATCACTATGCGAATAGAATAATATACGTACATCCTACGTATTTAACTTCATTGATTATTAGCCAAATCAATTTCTCTTTCTATTCACATTCCCTTAAATTTTCACTCACTTATTAACTTTTGCCTTAATCTCCACTTGGATTATATCTTCAATTCTTATCTCAGTTGAGTATTTAATCAATAACAGTTTGAACTTCGACTAGTTTATTTTTAGAAAATAGCTTGAAAATTTTAAAAATAGACAAGTAGTTGAAAAATAATTATTAGTTTGCAAAATAGATGTAAAACAGTTAATTAATTGTAAAATAGTTGAAAAATAGTTAAATGGTTTCAGAAATTGTAGATAACTGCAAAATAGTTGTAAAATAGTAATTAATTTGTAAAATAGTTGAAAATAATAATAATTAGTTTATAAAACAGTTGAAAAATGGTTAATAGTTTCAAAAATAATTGTAAAACAAGTGTAAAATAATTTGGCTTTAAGAAAGGAAGTTTACATATATTAAATAGCTTGGGAAAAAAAATAAGTTTGTATTAAAACAATTTATACTGAAAATAGTCCGGAGTCAAAACTGTTCACTTCCCTATCAAGTCAATTTGAATCTCCACTTCCATTTAAATTGACTCAATTCCAATCTGAATAACTTCAATTCCCATTGAAATTTATTTAATCCAATTCAAGTTGAATCAATCTTGATTTCTTTCCCAATCCAAATCAAGTTCCATTTGATTTTAATCCTGTTCAACTTTAATTATAATTTCAAATTATTCCAATCAATTTGGACTAATATCAATTGAACCCACTTCAATTTCAAATCATTTCAATTTAATCCAATTCAAATTTTCCACTTAAATTTTTTTAACCTATCCATCTTCAACCACAAATCCAATTAATTTATATCAGATTCAATTTGAATGAATTCAATTCAAATTTCAAATTTTAAACCATGTCGAATTATACAAATTCGAGTTAAATTCTCAAAGGTTGGTTTAACTTTTTAAACCAAATTAACTTTGTTCATTTAAAGTTTTTAAACAATTTAATTTCTAAGTTCTAATTCTAGAATTTCATTCGAATTAATTTAATTTTAATTTGGTTGTATTTCTGTTACCACTTAATTTAATTCCAGTTCAAGATTTCAGTTTGGTTGTATTTTATATTACTTCTTAATTTAATTTCAATAATTTAGCAACCAATCACCTTAATATTTATTAGAAAGAAATATTACTTTATATATCAAAATATATTTTTATATACAATCATTTAAAACCTTTATATAAGAAAATAACAAGTACGCTCTCATATATATATATATAGACACACACACTCATCTCATCCTAGAGTACTACGAACTCTATTTAAGGAGTAGTCCCCACCAGATCCAAAGTTCTCGCTTAACCTTTCAGCTCTGATACCAACTGTAACAACCCGAAATTTCCGATCTCAAAAATTTCAGATAGTTATGAAAAAGAAGAAAGAGATAGAAGAAGAACATAAGCATCAACATCTCACATTCGCAGCGGATAAAATATAATAATAAATAATAGCAGTTTACAAAGAATACTATATCTGTCGATTACACTTTAATACATAAGAGTTACACATATATACAGACACTGTATATACACAATTATCATGTCTCCGATTTACAATAATATAATGCAGCGGAAATACTCTATACGTTCATGCCATCCAGCCTGTCTTCCAAGATCTAGAACGTCCTTACCTGAAAATCTGTAATACTCGGTCTGACCCGAGCATTACACCAAAGTAATACCTGAGTCAGGCTGGAAACCAGCGTGAGTAAACTCATCCAATATGGGATACAAAGCATACAACTTATATAGAACCCGAGGTGACTCGAATCAATTTACAAAACCATAATTTATTATAGACATCACTTATTACACACATCCATTTTATAAATACCATAATTTATATTTAAATAATCGAATTCTTTTAAATCACTTCATTCTAGCCAATAGATTTCACATATCAATCTATAGAAATTCAAAGTGGTTTCGAGTATTTTCTAATACCCAACCCCGGACTCTTCGAGTCTCATGTCATCCTAACCCAAGTTATCCAAATGAAATACACAATATTTTCTATCAGAGATATCAACTTATTCAAAGCGTCCAATACCATTCAAGCATTCATAAGCAAAGCTTAATCACATACAAATTTAATTTAATTAACCCGGATTGAAATACTAACCTCAAACACTTAGATTTCACGTTAATTAATTCCAAATCAATTAATCAACCATCCCTTCATTATTCATCTTAATTAATCACCATGGATTAATTATCTTTCAATTACATTCAAGTAATTATCTTTAAACTAATTTCACGATATTAATTATTCTTAACCAAAATCAATAAGTAATCTTTAATTACTTCACGAATTAATTAACTATTTTAATTACATTAATCCTTAATTACTTATATTAATTGACTTCTCATAAGTCACTTATTATTGCTTAATTCATCTTAATTAATCAATCTTTAATTACATCATTAATTATATAAATTAATGATTTGCAATTATATTTTAATTTGTTAATTAATCACTTTAATTCAACCACAATATTAATCCCTCTCGATAAATCTCAACCTATAATTAACTATCTTTTTATTTACTTCATTAAATGAATTAATTACTCCTTAATTAACTATCTTAATTAACCTCCTAATTAATTTCACAAAGTAATTATATTTTATTAATTACATTAAGTAATTACCTATCAAACCATCCATTGATTATTCTAAATTAATCAAACTTAATTAATTAACCTAAACCTTCATTAATTAATTCAAAACCCTTAATTACTAAATTAATCAACCCAAATCATTAATTAATTGAATTAATTAATTATACATTTTAGTTACCCTTCTAACATGATGAATCACAAATCATTAAACCCTTATTAACATTAAAACGAGAACATTTTCTTATTTATGACTTAAGTTTAAAAATAATTTAAAACCCGAATACTTCGAGTCAAGCCACAATTAACTCGAGAACCACCCAAAACCAAAGTCACCAGATCATCAGTGCACATCCAACCAATTCAATCATTCTATTTATTTAAATTTAACCTTTTAAATTGAAATAAAAAATCCAACAGAGTGATATTTACTCACCTTTGCTTTTATTTGCAATCCACCTCAAAATTGCCTTGGTTTCCACGATTTTTGACCTTGTATAAATAATTAGATAGTTTATTAATATTTGAACAAATCGAAAAATCAATTACCATTTGATACTTTAATTAACTAATAAATTTATTTTAAAACAATAATTTCCTTCTTAAAAATCTTTTAGTGGCTAAATAAATTAAATCAGTTTACTATCAAATTAATCACTAAAATACATTATTTAAAATAACTGGTAGATTTAAATAATGTGTCTATGTATTTTAATTTATTTTTTTCTTCATTCCCAAACTGTATAATTTTTTTATATAGGCTTAAAATCTAACTTTTATATAAACTTTTAACATTTAAAAAAAATCATTAACTTTAAAATAAAAACAACTTAACAAGTCAAGTTTACTTTACTGTAAAACTCCTTTAATATATTTAAATATATGAACCATAAGAACCTGACTTTTAAATTTCTTCTTCTGCTTACCGTAATCTGTGAATATATGCCTTCACATACGAACTTAAATAATTAACTCGAAAATACCTTAATGAGTCGTCTACCCAAAACCTCGTTCGAGTACGAGCCTCCCTGATTGTTGCTGCCACCACGAACCCGAAGCTCTATCGGCCCACCCAAAATTCGCCAAAATCACCAACCCTACCCGCGCGACGAGCCACCACTGCTTAGTGTTTCCCCTCTTCCCTCATCATGTCTTCCCAAAATTACAGCGAACCCTAGCTCGCGCGCGACTCAGGCTGTGATGGTCGGCTGCCAAAACATCATTGCACATGGCAAAACCCTCGGCCTCCCTTACGCTCGCGACCGCGCCTCTTCCCCCTCAAGTTCGAGTCGAACTCGTATGCCCCTTCTTTTTCGAAAACTGGAAATCGCGATTGGTTTCGTTTGTTTTAGAAATCGAACAGCTTCGAGTTGATTTCGGCTATTTATGATGCTGCTTTGGTTTAATTTTATGATTCAATCGCCCTTTTTTTATTTTTTCTTTATGGAATTTCGATTCTGTTTTAAGCTTAGAGAGGGGACATAGACGTTTAATAAAATTGGGAATGGCTTCTTATGTACACTTGATTATTATATAATTGAATATTGAAAATATCTCGTGTTGCACACCGTGAAATTTCGAACTCCTAATCAGACATGCCGCCAGGCATTTATAAGGCTTTACCCGTATCCCGAACAGAATGGAACGTGTTTCGGAAGCTAATTTAATCGTATGTGGAAGTTAGCTTTATAAATCGATTTAAAATATTAAATTATCGATTTTAATTTCAACGCGTTTCTCACCCGTACGAGCAAACGGTAATTCCAAACGCTACGAAAATTGAAATCCGATAATAACTAACTATTACAGATCCAATGGTACTTGTTTCGTCGAATTCCGAGACTGTTCCTCGGAAGGCTATTTCTAAATGTCAAATTAAATGATATATTATTAAAAATGAACAAATTACCTTTAAATTAAATTTCAACCATTATATTATCTTCAGTATCATCATTATAAATTTTATAAGCCTTCAAATTATTTTTAACGGGCTCAAAATTTCATATTCAACATCTTACCTAATTTTGGATTATATAATTCAATAATTTAATTATCAAGTAAATATTAATATTTGGAATTCAAGTTAAAATTAACTTTCAAATATTTAAAATCAATTAATTATTCCGTTTTAAAGTGTTAAAAATTCCGGGTCGTCACAAATCAAGATTGGATCAAATTCCAGTTGCAAGTTTCAAGCCAATTTTCAAAAATAAAAGTCTTCTCTATTCTCTGCTTAATCAACTTTTAGGTGAGCAAACTTTAATTTTTAAACCAGTTTCTTTTAAATCTTATGCCTGTGATGATAGTGTATTGATGGATGTGAATGTATCTACTAGTTTATAATATATATATATATATATATGGGTGTATGCATGTCTAGGTTTATGTATATTCACATACCTTTGTTAAAACAATAGGCTCCAACCCGTAAAAATAAATTCAATTGCTCATTTTGCAATCGAATTTAGGCGCTGATTTCTAAAGTTGAAATATTTGTAACAATGTAATATAAGTTTTAAAAATAATTTCAAGTGATTAAGTTGAATATTTGTTTCAAAAATGATAAAATACAGAGATGATCCTATATAAGTCTAAAAATCAATGATCATGATTTCTTGTTTGGATTTTATAACTCGATTCGTCTTAGAAAATTATGATTTTAGATAATAGTGTCAAGATTTTTAGTTTGCCATCGAGCGAGAAATCTGGAGTTGAACAGAAAACACCTTTTTGTCATTTTCTGGTGATCGACGAGGTTAGGGATCTCGAGGTCAGTGCTGAAGCAAGATGGGGGGTTGGAGGTCATAGCAAAAATAGTTGCAGTGGTTATCATTCGTCGTGGCGGTGCGACGAGGTGATTGTAAGGTTTAAAACCCAAATTGGTCGGGGTCGGAGAACTTGGTCTCTACATTATCTCAGGAGGATCGTGGTTCACCGGTCCAAGGGAAATTGATGTATAGATGTGTGAACAGCTTTGGGTATGATCATGAGGTTGCCAGTGGCCGGAGGTGGCCACACGAGGCGGTTTATGGTGACTGAGTTTATTCCAGGTGGAGGTCGATACGTTCGATTTTGATTGTGAAGTGGTTCATGGGTTCTAGGTGATTGAGTTCATCGGAGGGGTCATGGTCGACTTGTCGATGATCAGAGCAGTGACCGAAGGTGGCCGGAGTCCCAGTGCACGTGCATCATGTATTTGGGATGTTTGGATAGTTGTGGATTTGGGAAAAAAGATGAAGTACTCGAGTTCGACTTGAAGAATTCACGAAAAATACTCGGAGAAAAGGAACATGTAGGTTACTCGAAGTTATGCTTGGCGAATTCATAGCATGGCTCGGGTCTGTCGTTTTAATATAAAAACATGCTTTAAACTTTAAAAACAAATTAAGTTTTATTGAAACAAAGTTTGTTAAAACTACTTCTTTTGTAAAGAATGAATGTTTATCTAAGTTTTTAAATTTGTTAAATGTTTTCAAATAAAAATTATTTCAAATTAATTTAGTTTAAAGTGTTTAATCTATATCACTTTTATTTTAAAAGTTTATTAAAATTATAACATTAAATTTATTTAATCAATGTAAGTAATTAAGGTATGATTACTCAATGGAATTAATTACTTAATGAAATTAAGGGGTAACTACTCGGTGTAACTGCATTAAAGGATAATTAATTTATGTGATGAAGTAATTAAAAGAAATTAATTACTTAAAGATAATTACTTAACTAAAGCTAATTAATTATCAAAGTTGTTTAATCAAGTGATTAAAGAATAATTTAATTAAAGGGATAATTAATTTATATCAATAATTAATTAAGGTAATTAATTTGAGGATAATTAATTAATTAAAAGTTAATTAATCAACGAAAGTGATTAAGGGATGATTTATTAATTAAGGCTTAATTAATCAAGGATAATTAATTAAAGGATAGTTAAATAATTAAAGGCTAATTATTTAACGATTAAAGTTTAATTAATTTATTAATTAAGGTTGATTAATTAATAATTAAGGGTTAATTAATTTATTATTAAAGGTTAATTAATAAATGATTAAAGGATAATTAATTCAAATGGTTTGTAATTAATTAATATTAATTAACTCGGATTAGTAGTTTATTCATAAGTAATTAATCTGATTTAAATTAATCAGATGATTAATGGATCTTGCTCATGGATTTTTGGATTATATTGGATGTTGAATTGTTTAATATCCCTGATATGTGATGCTCTGTTTTGATTAGAGCTGTGATGAATGTAATTTATTTATCTGTGATGAATGTAATCTATTTATCTGTTATAAATTTATATTATTTATCTGTAAATCTGTGAATGAAGATAAACGTTATAGGATTATACCGCTTATCAATATTGCTGTATTTGGATTGTGATGATTGATGATATTGCACTATTGTGTAAAACCCCTGGACTACACCATACACACACAAATATGGATTTTACGAGGAAATCGGTTAAGTCACAGATATTTAAATTTAATATATTTTATTCAAAAAGGTTTTAAAAGTTGAATTTTAAATCCTAAAAATGGCTTTTAATTGGAATTGGGTTTAATATGAAAAGCTTTTGAAAAGGAGTTTTTAGTTTGAATAACTTGTTAAAGTTTTGTAATTTAAATAGTTTGATTTGAATTCAAGATTTGAACTTGAGTTCTATAAATATACGTTTAGAAATTATGGTTATACAAGTTATATAATGTATTTATATGGGTTTTAAACCATTTTTAAATTATTATTTTGGGATTTGAATTTAACCCAAGCTTATACTCTAAAGGCTGTAATTTGTGCACATTTGTCCGAAACGAAAAGTATTTGTTTTCAAATAATAATGGCTTTCATATAACGAAAGAACTTCCAGTTTTTGTTGAAAAGATTTCAAGTTTGAAATGGATTTGTTTTGAAAGCTATGAATAAATCTTTGTAAAAGATTGTCGAACCTTGTTCTGAAATTGTAGAGGATCTTGAAGGTATATCTTTTGTATAAAAGATTTGAATTATAAATAGTTTTGGAAACTATAAATGAATCTTTGTGAAAGATTGGTGAACTTTGTGAAGTGAATCTTTTTGTTTAAAAGATTTGGAAATGGTAATTTGCTTAAACCATTTGAAGAAAGATTTTTGGGTTTTAAGTTGTGACTTAACTAAGATCCCAAAATCCATATGCTTTTTAAATATTGCGCTCACTATTCGGTTTAGCCGGGAAAGACTTTGTGTCATATAACCCATTCCAAATAATGATACGCTATAATGGATAGCATTTGAAGACCAGTGGTGAAGACCGGGTATTTTCGAAAATGAAAGGATTACCTGTCGAATGACTCTGCACCGAGTTGCTTCGATATAGAGATCTCCGTATATGATGGAGAGTCCGATCGAGATTGAGGATGCCCGGATTGTAAGGGCATCTTTTGAAGTGCCTTCGGTTCTATTCGAACCCAGAACAGACTTGTATGGATGTGTGTCAGACATTACACTTTGAGATGTAAAACTGGTTTTTAACAAATACATTTCTGTTTGGTGGAGAAAAATTTATTCTCTTAGCTTAATACCCTTCTCTGAGACGTACGAGCTCAGATGTTACATAGTTGATGGTTACTAGTGATACATTCCCAATTTGGTAATGTGGCATACGAAGTGCCACTGATCATGTGTTGATCGAAGCATGGCTTTTGTGAAAAGCGTAGCTTTGTGGACGAGATTTCGTCAAGCCTCACAACCCAGAAATGGTCGAAACATGAATTTTGCGGCAAGGTTTTTATGGGTTGTGCCCCTAGGGTATGTCCATTTTCTTCTGGATAAGAGGTGGTATCATGGTTTGGTGCCCAGATATTTAACCTATGTGGTTGCCGCAAACTTACTGCTTTGTGGTTGTTGGTGGTTAGAGCTCTCGGATAAAGGTTGGTAATGACGGGAATAGCATAGTTGTAGGTGTTACTTCTGGGTAGGGGTAACCCGGCCTTGTGTTGGCAGAGATCCAGTTTGGTTCTTGGGGGTGTCCCTCCAGAGGTGTTCCATTCGGTGAGGAAGTTCCTTATCCTGACCATTGTTGGAAATCCAATCAAACAATACGAGCCCTTTACGATTGCAGTTGTATAACCTGCCACCTCTGGTGGTAGCTATAGCAGGCATAATATAATGGTACATATACTGGCTAAGATTAATATTATACTTTCGAAAGGTTTTCTGCACTATACACTAATAATAATATCAAAAGGTTTTTGCGTATCAAGCATGTTTGACTATCATAAGAAGAAATCTCCTCCAATTGTTCCCTTGCATTATGTGTGCGCGGGGAGGCGCTATGGTAGTTTCATTTTCCAAAAAGAATTGCGGATTTCTTTTATTCCTTTTCTTTTGCTTTTGATGAAGATAAACTGTTTTCGTTTGCTCATACCAGTCCCATGACTGACCCGGAGTTTATTGTTCTCTTTCTAAACTCTGGGTGTCCATAATTTTTCCATACGGACAGTCTAAAGTTATATTTTCCAAATAGTCGGATATTAGATGTAGATTCGATATCTTGGAAGTCTTTGGATTTTGGCTATCGCTTTGTGCTTCTCTTCAACATTCGGGATCGCATTTGCTACAAGTCCAACTTGATGGTGGTTCTCGCTTTCGATTTGAAGTTTTGGGAGCTTTGGATTTGGGATGTAGTTTGTGGATTCATTCTCTCTTGAAGAATATGTTGGAGTTATCTTATCTGTTGTTGTATCTTTCCATTGCTGTGTATCTCTGATTATGTGATATTCATTGTATCAACTGTTGTGTATCAATGATATTATTCATTTCTTCCGCTGTGTTGTTGTACTTAATTTGTTATAAGCTCCGACGAAACAGATTCGATGTTCGAATCTGCGGCACTCGAATGAAGATTCAACGAGCGGGCATGAAAAAAATGTAATAGTTGTGTTTGTTGGTGACAGATGGGGAGGAAGCGGAAATGTCGTAGTAAAAGGGAAAAATATAAAAGGCTACCGTTCAGCTGACAAAAATCCAAGGAGGCTTCTGTTCCATTGAAATGCAACTCAGTAGTAATATAATTGTATAGATAAACAGGTCAGACCATCTCTAAATAAAAGGGATGAGAACAAGATATAACACAAGGGTATATGACATAAAAATATACATATGTCATAGATATAAACAAGTCACTTGGAATATCTAACTGCGAATCTATCACAAGACACAAAAATATTTAAATCGTAAAATGCAGAATAAGTCATAAACCCCAGAATTCCATAAGATAGTAATATCTCATAATTCAAGAAAACCAAATCCATACCGATCACAATGATCGTTCATAGCAGTCACAGTGATTGTGCTCATACCATGGATACGAAATGTCAACCGAGTTCAAGGCTTGTGGAAAACAAAATTTTAACCGATCTCAAGGATCGTGGAAAACAAAATCTCAATCGATCTCAAGGATCATGGAAAATCCTTGAGTTACCTTTTAAGAATTTATCGGCCTGAAATCCAAACACCAAAAGAGAGTAATATCTAAAGTGCCAAATACTATCACTTTAGTGATCATAAGAACTTAACCAGAACATTCCATAGCGCCGAACGTCGGGTGAAATTCAAGTACTCACCAGAAGTTAGTGGGTCTCACTCATTTTGGATGTCACTGATGAACTTGAATTCTATATCTCTTAAGGATCTATCAGCCTGCACAAATGTTGAACACCAAAAGAGATTACAAGTCTAAAGTGTTAAATACTTTTTCAAAGGCAATCACAAGAATTCAACCAAAGCAGCACATACGACACAGTGAAATTCAAGTATTCACCAATGGGTTAATAAATTCCACTCAAACATTCTATTTAACGAGTTATACCATATTCAATGAAGTGCTATTTGAGAGCATTTGTAACGACCCGTAATTTTCGATAATTAAGAATATTTAATTTAATAAGATGTTGGTGTTTAATTTTGGAAGAAATTAAACTTTATGATTTATTAATGAGAAAATAACTAGAATGAAATGTAATAATGTTAATGTAGGATAATGGATAACTACCTTAATGTAATTCCAATTAATTGAAATGATTGAAAAGTTATAATTGGTTATAAATTGTGAATAAGAAAATAAAATAAAGGTTGTATTAATTGGTGAAATAATATGTAATAAACTGAAATTGATTAATATAGAATAATTAATTAGTATGTGAATTTATTAGTTTGTTGTTAACTGATAAACATAGGGATGGGTTTGAAATTTGTAAGTACAATAATTTGTTTAATTACCATTTCATTTATTTATCCATTGAAATTGATTTGGAAATCAACTAAAATTAATGTAGTTAATTATTGCAATTAATCTAATTTGATATTGCAGTAAATGTGAATTAAGATGGTAATTGTAGAGTATTAATGTAATAAATGGTAAACCAATGTTAACTATGTTTATAAAGTAACGGTTGATTGAATAAAAAGATTGAAATCAAATTTAATCAATTTATTTGAATTTAAATTATAATTAATGGGTTTATTGCAATTGAAATTAAACACTGTAATTAGTGCAATAATTTACATTGAATTTAACATGGGAAATTGGTTTTAAAAAGATTGTTAATCTCTATGTAATTAGAAATGATGAAATATGTTAATTGTAAAATTTGAATTGAAAAGTGATTTAATTAATTTAATAATTATTTATTTAACTAACGTGAAAATAGCCATTTTAACCACGGTCTCGAATTTCGACGAAACTAGTTTCATCGAATCCGTAACGGTGAACTATTGTAAGATTTCAAGTTTCGTAGTGATATGATTTGTCGTTTGATCATGCGGGCTCGAAACGCTTAGAAATCAATTTAATTGAACTCAACTGAAATAAACTGATTTTAAAGGCTAACTTCTTCATACAATAGAATTATCAATTGAAACCTTTTCCACTGGTTTTAAAAATACCGAAAACATCTATTTTGATATATGGGATGACCTACTTTCGTTTTGGAGATGGAACGGGCTTTACGGGTCGTTATTGTCGTTTCGAACCAATTCAATGTGTTATTCTTTCTTATCAGGTCTTGTCCATATAAATAGTTTTGTTCTAACACTAGCTGCTTTTATTTCTCATTATTGTAAGTCTTCTGTCGTTTCTTTCTTCTCAATGGTTGGAAACCTAAATCCGCATATCTAAATTCAAATCAACATCAATTTCAAAAATTCAAACTCCTTCAAATTATGACATATTATATACCGTTTCGAAGCTGTCGACGAGCATAACTTACTGCAATAATTCATTTCTCAAATCGAACCATTGTTTTGCCAAAAGATGTTTTATTCTCGCCCCTCCATAGGCCATAACTTCGTTTAACGTTGGATTTGCGACGAAGAGTCAATCAGGAGGTATGGGCGCGTAGAGGAGGATGAGGGTTTTCGATCCATATGGATATGTCTTATCAATAGTCAATAAATTTTCTAGAATTTCCATAAATAGAGAGCAGCGGCGTGGGCCCTAGAGCTGACCGAAGATGGCCGCTCAGCCAGGGATGGTACGGCTCAGGGAGGTGGTCGTGGTGGAGGATTTCGATCGTGGCATATGTGGCTCATGCATCGTGCGTAGTCGATGTAATGGTGGCGGCCGTTCATGTGCAGGCGACGTTCGAACGAGAGTAGCGTGTAGGGTTTCACGCGTGATGAGCTGCTGGTGACATGTCTCTCTTCTTATTTTTTTTATTTTTATAAAATAGTATAACTTATAATCGTTCTAACTTTTGCATATGAGGTCGGATTTATGCACAATTTGTTCCACCATGATCGTATCGAAATTTCAGACATTATGGAACTAGTTTGGATGAATTCGGAGACGTTGAATTTTGGTTCTTATTTTGGATTTCAAATCGATTTGATAAGCGTTTTAACCCACTCACAGCTACTAAATTATTTTATGTTAGTTAAATTGAATTTATGATGCGATTAAAAATTGATTGATTGATGTTTGGTATATGTAAATTGTCATTCCAGTTATAGCTGACTTTTATTGAATATTATCGCCATTAATTTAATATTAAATTATAATTGTCAATTAATATCCATTATTGATAATCAGTCACTTATTATTGTTTATTGATTGGTTTGAATGATGATTGTGATGGATGTTTGATTGTTTATATTGGATGATTGAATGTTATATTTTGTACTATTATAACACTCCAAGTTCCCAATGGATTGAAATGATACATACCCCAACGATCTATAGATTAGAAAAAAATTGTAATGGGTTAAAATGATAAACCTAAGCAATTTTGTGGATTTTTAATGTAATTTAGGATTGCGGGTTGAAATGATATATACCTGTAAATTAAAATTATTACGGATTGAAATGATATATATCCGTATCACTTGACCTTAGGGTAGAAAATTATATATGGACACTGGATTGGTTAAATTAAATGATTTTAAATCCTTAATTTTTGAATTTAGTTAAATGATATTTTGAAATAGAATTTGATTTATATAAACTGAATTGTTTTAAATGAATTGTTCAAAGGATTTAATTTGAAATTTTGGAATTGTTTTAAGTGAATTGCTTAAGTATTTAAATTGAAATTCTAAAGTTGAATTTGAAGTATAAACGAAATTGATCAAAATTGAGTTTGAAACATTTGAATTGTAACTTTGAAATTTATTGAAAACTGGAATAGCTTAAATTGATATTTCAAGATTTGAAATTGGGTTTTGATATGAAATCTAGATATGGTCCAGATTTGTTGAAATGGAAGAAATAGTTAAATTTGATGTTGATTTCCAATCTATTTTTTAATATAATATGTTTAAAATTATATCATGAAAAATCCCGACTATTGAGATTTTCAACTATTAAACTAATTTAATCAATTTTAAACTAGTTTAAACTACTTTAATCCATTTAAACTATTTTAATTTATGTGAATCTATTATAATCTATTTAATCCAATTTAATCTATTTTTTCCTATATTAAACTAATTGATCCATTTTAATCTATTTTAAATCAAATTAATCTATTTTAAATCTATTTAATCTATTTTAAGTCTATTAAAAAAGTATCTTAAATCGATTTAAAATGTTTTTATCTATTTTTAAACTATCTTAGAGTATTCTAACTATTTAAAATTTATTTTTAAGCTATGCTAAATTATATATAACTATCTAAACTATTTTATTAATTTTAGACCGCGTAAAGTGGGATGGTTTATATTAAGCGAATACGGTTAAATGATGTTATAATCTAAGTTGGGATTAAAATGAATATTTAATTAAATATGATGATTTTGAAATGAGAATGTAACCTATTTGGTCGATATAATTTCGAAAGTGAATATGATTTCAAAAGTGACATGGTTTGAATTGAATATGATATTTTGATATCAATTATGAATCGGTTTTGAAAATGTAAAAGAATCATCCGGTGTGAAATAAACATTTGGTTGTTAAAGAGACCGAGATCATATATTATCATACTCTCTGCCAATACCGAAAACCACTTTAACAATTGTGTTCGTGGTGGAGATTCCAGAATGAAGTAGGATGGTTTGACGAACGATTCTGTATGAGGTATTTACGTTGCCCTTACTCCCGTAAGTCAGCTTGATGAAGCTAAAACAGGAGCCATGCCAGGCCAAGTGAGGTTGCTCCTCCTATCAGGCACATTTCTTCGATATCATATTATGACTTTATGATTGCTTTTGTGGCCACCCATCGATTTTGATTATAAGAGTGTGCTCCAAGGTGGGCGGTAGTAGCTACTATGCGTTACCACCAGTCCAGATCTTCAAAAAGGTAGTATCCTACCTTGGGAATTGCCTCGCATGCCTTTCACATGCATTATCGCGCCTTCTACGAGTTTGGCTTGTACCATACCTATGGAGTGCCCTCTGATAGTCCTCCAGTTTACGGAGGAATTATGGTACTGCATAGACTACGTGAATACATAAAAATGTGTTAAGGGGGATATAGGTAACGCATTAACGCTATTTTAATACTTTACTTTACCGTAGACATTATTATAATAGCGTATTGTACTATGTATGTAGATAGTTTAACGGATCCTTAGGAGATGGAAATCCCAAATATCTCTTAAGTTATTTCAATCACGTTAGATACTAGATAAGGGATGCCAAACCCCGTAAACATCTCCGAGGCCTTTGCACTAATATTTATTTATTGTTGATTTAACTTACATAAAATATTTTAGTTATGACTCGAATTTTTTGTCTTTTCAATTCGCTCGGGTCAGTTTAAGCTTTTTAATGTATCGAAGATTGCTTTTTTGGAGGAAGAAGACAGAGATTTGTATACTATTATTATTTATTACATTTATTCCACTACATCATGTTGTTCCGCTGCATTTTAAGCATTTTTGTTGTATGTAACTCTGATTCTGTATTGTAAAAGTATAATCAAATGTTATTTATAAAACAGCTTTATGAACTATTTATTTGATTATTATATTTCGTCATTCCAGTGTGAGATTCTGTGTTTTGTTTTTTCTTTCCTTTCTCTTCTTCATCTTCTTGTTTACCCCATAACAATCCTTCCTTTGGAATGGTTGGAGTCCGACATGTGTGGTTTATCATCGATTTAAACTGTATAAAAGGTGGGTCGTTGCATATGGTATTAGAGCCTTGGTTTAGCGATAAGCTTAGCTTTGTGGGGTCTTACTCATTAGAAATAGGGTAGTAATACCCTAGAATGAGCCTGTTTGAGTGTATATATGAGAGAGCGTATTTGTTAGTGTTATAAATGTTTTGTATTGTGTTAATTTGTTCTGTTTAGTAATTATAAATTCTGGTCGGTACATAGGACGCTATGGCATCAATAGGGATTTCTAAGCACTTAATAGGGCAGACCGACACAATATTGTTTTGAAATACAGGTAAATGAAATAATTTACCTAGTATTATATTTGTATATAAAGGAATAATTTTTATAAATGGATATAGTTGTATATGATATGCTTGTTTGTTAGGAAGTGAAATTTAGAAATACTAGTTGCAAAAATGAGATTATAAATAAAATGAATATAAATTGGGAATTTGAGAACTTAAGCTCTGGGATCTTGGCATTGTTTTCAAAGGATTTTGGAATATATTATTAGCAGTATTTGGAAGCATTTTCGGATAAAAATATTTTAAGGTGATTTGAAAGAAAGTTTTAAAAAAATTGATAGAAGGAAAGAAGTTCTTTACTCTCCTCTCTGTTACTGGAGAAAATTTCAATGATGAGTGCATGCATCATCGATATTCAATTTCGAGTTTCAATGTCAGAAGACTGCTGTAGTAGTCTTAACACACATCTATTTTGATGAGTAAATCTTAATTTTTAATTCCTAAATATGATTGGTCTATAAAGGATATATATATTATTTTCAAAATGACTGAAATGAATCCGGGATTTAGTTCTTAAAACTTTCTGATAACTAGTAGTTTCAGTTATTGTAATAGAATGAAATCTTAGCTATATTAATAATTGGAACATTCTTAACAGAAAATAAGAAATACGATGCTAAGTGAATAATGGAATATATATAAGAAATTGAAAATTTGTAACCTGCAGATATGAAAATGTGGAAATTGGCCGCAAGGGCCTCTTTAGTAGGTGCAATTAGTTTCTAGAACACACAACTGAAATAATTACTTTTAAGAACAAATTGCAAAATAATTAGTTTCTAAAGCCTAAGAACCTATGAAATTTATGTCCTTGAAAGTAATTAGACTAGTGATTTTGTCCTTAAAAGTAATTATTCTGCTGACTTTGGCCTTGAAATTAACTTCTGTGAATATGTGTCCTAGAAACTAATTGGACTGCAAAATTCGTCCTTCTAGTAAAATGCCCTTATGAATATTTAGAAGATGTAATTGTTGAACCTTTTGTTAACTAAGATGGGTAAGATAAACTTGTGTAACATTCAATTCCATTCTATAAAACATATATATAACTTACCAAAATGTTAAAATTTGAAATGTTAAATGGGAATATGTAATAGAATATTATACAAATGAAACTTAAAAGTGTTCAATGGAATTACTTCTATAAATAAGAATTTCGATGTTATAAAATGTTATAAACTTAAGTTAATAATTTGAACCAGAAATTAAATTTAACAGGAATACTGTAAGTAAATGGTTATGAACTTAAGTCCACATTTTAAGCTATTTATAATCAGACTAAATGGTAAAGGTGAATCTTATATTAAATAAATGATCGTAACTTATAAAATGTTGAAATGATTAAGAAAAGACTTGATATTCAATTGACATTACAAAAGGAAAGAGAAAACATAAATTAAAATTAAAAAATACTTAAGTATGAAATGATCTATTTGTTGAAAATTAGGAATATCATTTAATAATAAATGTGAATTAAACTGCAATAAAAGGTATGGAATACTTAAATAAGGAATTCATATATTATTTTCAATAATTGAATGAAAGAATATATGTAAACAAATGAACATAAATTAATGGAAAATGGCTGTAACGACCCAGAATTTTATTTAATTAAAATTTGAATATTTAATTAATTTTAAATATTAATAAGTGAATTTATAAGTCGAATAAATTTTTATTTGAATTTTTGGATTTAATTGGATTATTAAATCGATAATTTAATGCGTTAAATTATGGAAATAATTGAAAATAGAGATAAATATGATTGAAAATGATTTTTAAAATTTTCTTTTATCATATGGAAGTTAGAATGATATTTTAGAACTTTTAAAATCGAATTTAAAGTTAATTTGTGAAAATTGAATATTTTAATATTTAAATCGACTAGTGAAAATAGTCAATTTTTGAACAGTCTCAGAATTGAACGAAACTAGTTCCATTGGATCCGTAATAGTTAGTTATTACCGGATTTCAATTTTCGTGTCAATCGGAGTTATCGTTTGAGCGTGGCAGCTCGAAACGCATCGAATTATTTTTAATTTAAATTTGGCGAGTCAAAATAGCCATTTTTCAAAAAGTCTCGGATTTCGACGAAACCAGTTTCATCGGATCCGTAATGTGATATTATTGTAAGGTTTCAAATTTCAAGTCAATTGGATTTACCGTTTGTCCGTTACAAATTAAAACGCCTAGAAATCGACTTAAATCAGTTTAATTTAAATTGAGCGTTTATAGCCATAACTCGCACATACTTCCAAATTAGCTTCCGAAACCTGTTCCATTGTGTCCGGAACGCGGGATAAACCCTAGAAACGTCAGTTACCGCGCGTAAATCGGATTCCGGAAAACCTGGATGAATAGTGTTCGAAAATTTCTATAAATTGGCATCAAAATTCACAAAAATAAAAGAAAATGGCTAGGGTTTTATAACAGAGCCGCCTCCCTCATTATCAACGGCCGAAATCATCTCGTCTTCCTCCCTCATTTTCTTTGAATCCACAAAGCAATCGCAAAAACTTCCAACACGAGAAAGATGGAGCTTGGCGAGATCTCTACATCTATACGGAGATGATCATGTTTAGCGAAGCAAGGAGGTTGCTAGGGGGCCGCGTTCATTACCGGCAGTGCACGCATTTTCACAAGGTAGGGGGAGCCGAGCCTTGCAGTGCTCTGGCCGAAGGCGTAGGGGGAGGTAGGCGTTCTAGTGGCGATGTTTGATCGTCGGGAAATGGATCGTAGGAGGTGCGGCATGTAACCCTAAGTCACGTTAATGGGTTGGTCTCGTTCTATTTACCTGGAGCACGAACGGCCTGGGGAAGAAACATCAACATGCGGCCTAGATTCACTCTTCAAAATCATATGGCCCTGATTTCCCTTAGGTTAAAATTATAAAAGAAATTTGTAATTTAATTTTATTATAATTCGTGAATGTTTAAAATAGTATAACTCTTTGCTGCGAGGTCGGAAAATTACGAATCTTTTTGCGTTGGAATCGTTTCGACGAGCTCTTCGCAATGGAACTGATTTGGAGACGATTGGAGTCAGTGAGAATTTTGGATAAAATTAAACGCGCGTTTAATTTTATTCGAAATAAGAAGCTGAAACGAAATAAAATCAAGGTGAGAACTTCTCACTCAATCGAATCAGTTTCGATTTTATTTTAAATAGTTAGATTTAAAATATTTGAATGCATGTTTGAATGTTGATTAATATCTATTGATTGTTAAAATAGACATTATACGCCGTTAGTAAGCGGATGTTATTTAATAAAAACATATACCGCGAATATTTCATAAACAGTGAAATTGGTATTATATATAATAGCAATATATATATATTGGCATATGTATATATTGGAGTTGTTGATTTCCCGTATTTGTTTAGCGGATGAGACCCTATTGCGCCGTTATTAAGCGGATAATATTTAATAAGAACATATACCGCGATAATTCGTACTGGAGCGAAATTGGTATTGTGCTAATGTTTTTGGATGCAGGAAAACAGGTTGGAGGGATCCAACTGGATTCCTCAACAGTTTTTATTTAATTTCAGATATTTTGATATTTGATTGATTATCATATCGATATATGATATCGTTGTAGTCGTGATTGACTATTTGGTGTGTAGCATCATTGGACCAAATTTGGAATTTTAAAATAATTTCAAAGTGATTTTTTGAAAGTATACGTTTATAAAATATTTTTTTTGAATTGATCCATTTTAAATAAATAAACGTTATAATTTTTAATGTTATAAAAATTATGATTTTTGTGAAATACAGTTAAAAACTGATTTTTGAGAATATGATGCTATTGAGTTTATAAAATAGTTTAATCGAGATACTTTAGAATTTATTGTGAAAAGTTTAAATATAGGATTTATAAAATTTAATTATTTTATGAATCAAAAATGGTGAAATTATAAAGGAATTTAAAGACGTTTTAGAAGAATAATATAAATTGATTTATATTAAGAGATTTATAAATGGATATTTATAAATTGAAATATAGACATTATAAAACGAGTTTTTATAAGTGTTTGAATGAAGTGAAAATGAATTTCATAAATGAATGAAATTAATTGAATTATAAACTGTGAAGTTATAAATAAAATTTATAAATAGTAAGATTTATAAATTGGTGAAGTTAATTGAGGAATAGATTTGGGTGAATAATTGAATCTTATAAGTTATAAGATTTATAATTATGAAGTTCAAAGGAACGATTTTTGTAAACGAATAGATTATAAGTATTTAACTTATAATATGAACTTTTAGTTATAATTGAGTTATAAACTGGAATAGGTTAATAAAAGAATTTATAAAAAGGAAGTTTTTATAAATAAATAGAAATGGAATTTATAAACGTTGGTTTATAAATTCGAAATGACTTATTTTGATAAGTAAATTGTTGAAACCTATAAATGGAGTTATATTCACATTTTTGAATAGTGAATAATCCTTTGAAATAAAATGAATAAAAGGATGAAATCTGTTAACAAAGAATATTCACGTTTTTGAATAGTGAATAATATGTTAAAGAAAATGTTTGAATGTGATATTGAAATTGAATTAAAACGATCTAACGATGTTTTAAATGTGTTGAGATTCGAAACCATAGATTTCAACAATTATATGTTGAAATAGACGTTTTCGAGAAATAGAAGGAAATAATGGACTATAACACTGTTGTTATAGTAAATGATTTCCGAAAGGAAATGTTTTGTATAGTATTGGGACTTATATATCTATTTTAATTTCGAATCCCTATACTAGTGATTTTGGGTTGTCGTAACGATGTTTTACGTAACATTCGTTTTGGCCCAAATAAATATGTTAAGAGAATGATTTCCTTAATAGAATGAAATATATACTTAATCTCGATTTAAGTATATTGAATATTTTCTAAGTGTTGAAAATAAAAAGATTTGTGAATTACTTATTGAATAAGTATGGAATTGTTTTCCAATATGAAGTGATATTTAGAATTTATCTTTTTGGAAGATAAATTGAAAATGAATAATTGAAATCGAATATTCATTGATATTTTGGAATTATAAATTCACTAAGGAATTTATAAAGGAAGTGGAATTTGTCTAAAAATAAATATTGATTTATTTTTGAAGTATTGAAATTGTATATCTTGTAAAGATATTTTGTGAAATAAATAATTGGAAAATTATTTGGAATCTGGTGATGTGTGCATATCCAGTGATAGTTCAATAACCGACTATCAATATTTCCCTTTGAATGGGTAATTGATGTGAATTGTTTGAATGTGAATGCTACACTTATTTTTAAATAAGCGCTCACTATTCGGGTTAACCGGGAAAGGACCATGGGGTCGTATAACCCATTCCGAATATGTGATACGTCGTTGTGAATTGCATTGAAGATCGATGTTGAAGACCCGGTATTTGCGAGAGCGATAGGATGACCTATCGATTGTCTCTGCACTGCGTTGCAACGGTATAGAGACTCCCTAAGTGATGGGAAATCCGATCAGGATTGTGAATATCCGGATTGCAAGGACTTCTTTGTAAGTGCCTTCGGTTTTGTTCGATCCCGGAACAGACTTGTATGGATTGTGTGTCTGACATTACAAGTTGAGATATAAAGCCGATTTCTTTCAAATATATTTCTGCTGGTGGCGAAGAATTTATTCTTTAGCTTAACACCCTTCTCTGAGACGTACGAGCTCAGAGGTTATATAGTTGAAGTTATCAGCGATATATTCCCAATTTGGTAATGTGACATGCTGAGTGTTGCTGAAATGATCATTGTGTTGATTATTGTGATAGGATCGTTTATTTGATCGTCTATCTTGGTGATCATTGTGTTGATCATTTGTTGACCCAAAGCATGGCTTTTGTATAAAGTATGTTTTTGTGGACGTGACTTCGTCGAACCTCACACCCCGGAAATGGTCAAAACAGGAAAGATGCGGCAAGGTTATGAGGGGTAGCACCCTTTAGGGTATGTACATTTCCTTCTGGATAGAGGTGGTATCATGGTATGGAGCCCAGATATTTAACCTATGTGGTTACTACGAATTTATTACTTTGTGGTTGTTGCTTTTCGGGATCCCGTGAGAAAGGTCGTTTACGATCGGGGAATGGCGTGCTCGTGTCAGTAGTTACCCAGTTAGGGGTAACCCGGCCTTGTGTTGGCAGAGTTCCGGTTTGGTTCTCGGGGATGTCTTTCCAGAGGCATTCTCATGTGGCAATGGGAAGTTCCTTGGCCTGACCATTTGTTGGAAATCCAATTCCCAATACGAAACTTGTACGGTATTAGTTGTAGAACCTGCCATTCACTTATGGTGGTCACCACTGTTTGGATGGTAGCTATAGTAGGCATAGTTCGAAATGTCTATGTTGGCTAAGATTTATATTCTACTTTCGAAATGAATTTTTTTCCCTACACTATGCACTAGTAATAATATGAAATGTTCTTTTAAATGCGTATCAAGCATCTTTGACTATCATAAGGAGAAATCTCCTCCGATTCTGCATTTGCATTGTGTGTGTGTGCGGGAGGCCTTATGGTAGTCTCATTTTTAAAAGCATTGCGAATTAACTTTAAAAATATTCCTCTATTTTGATTTTAAAGTAAATAAACTGTTTTGAGTTCTCACACCAGTCACATGAATGACTTGGAGTTTATTGTTTTCCTTCCTAAACTCTGGGTGCCCACCAATTTTCACACGGGCAGTCAAGAGTAAGGTTTATCAGGATATTCTGGATATTCTGGAGTTGCTGGAGGCAAGCTGGATGGCATGGCATATTACTTATATAGTATTTCTTTTTCCGCTGCACTATTTGTTGTTGTTGTACACTCTGATGATATGATGTAATGAAATGTGATGTAATGTAATAACAGATATAGTTCTTTGTTTAAAGATTATTCATTTATTATTATATGTTGTTCCGCTGCGAATTGTGAGATTCTGTTATTGTTCTGTTGTTTTCTGTTCCGTCCTATTTTCTTCTTTTTTTCTTTTTCCTCTATTCTCTTTTCTTTCAATTTTAAAATTTTCTATCTTCTTTTCCCTATCTAAATTTTCTATCCTTTTCTTTTTCTTTTCCTAAATTCTTTTCTTAAACCCTAACTATTCGGTTTTTCGGCAACGAAAAATCGAAACGTTACATCTGGTATCAGAGCTTATGGTTAAGCGACAACCATGGTTCTGTTGGGTATTACTCATTAGAGATAGAGTCAGTAGTGCTCTAGAATGAGTTGGAGTGTAATAATAGCTATGAGAGCGTATTTGTTAGTGAATATATAAATTGTTTTATATTGTGATGATTGGTTTGTTGAGTGGTATATGAACCTTCGTCAGCACGGTCTGGACAACTATGCCGAAGGGGTTTATAAACATTTGAATAGAACAATTCGGCACAATATTGTTTTTAAATTGGGTAAATGAAATAATTTTACTTGATTATATTTTATATATGAAGGAATAATTTTTCAGAATTATTAAAGAGTATATAAGTTGATTGTTTAGTTGTTTGAATAATCTAAATAAAAGAATAATTGTATAAGTAAAAAGAATTATAAGAATTGAATTATAATCAAAGTGATTTACAATTGTGAAATAAACTTATATATATAAGAAGTGAAACTATATGAATATGAGTTGTAAATAAGGGTGAATTTAAAGTTAAATGGAAATTTACTTTAGAATTGAAATCTGAATTTATTTACAAGTAGGAATTAAGTTAAGTAAAACAAAGTGATGTTTGTAAATGAAATATAACTTAAGTGATATGGAATGAAGTTGATATTGGTACCGAAGTAAATTAATAAAGTTAAGTGATAGATATGAACTTAAGTTATATAAATAAAATTCAACTGTTGTAATTGAATTGAATGAATAGATTGAATGAAAATCAATTAGTTAAACCAAAATGAATGTAAGTGAAGCAAAGGAATTTGGTTGTAATTAAATATACATTGGTTGTTATATGATTGTTAGTTGATTGTATATAATTCATTAAGTGTTAATGAAATTGATTAATGAAATTGATTAATGAAATTAGAAGCTAAATTAATTGAAATTCAATTGGAAGTTAAGTGAAATTTGAATAGAATTAAATTTGAATTGGAAGTGAACCAACTTGAATATGAATTAGTGAATATAAGCAGGTTGAAAATGAATGTTAGTAAAAACATCCACTGTTAATGAATCAAATGTGATTTAAATTGAAAACCTATTTCATTGTATATAAATGAATATTATTGGTTATGAATGTTAGTTGGATGATAATTGGTTGATGGTTGAAAATATTGCTATTGAATGCATTTGCTATGTTAGCATATATAGTTATTATGTTACTATATGTTGTATATTGAGATTATTGTCTATATGCATGTTCTCATGTTGTTTGTTGAGTGATTAGTAGGTGCGGATCGCGTTTGCTTCGCATTTGGAGCTCGCTTTTGCGCTATATTAGCCATATATGCTTGCTAATAAAATATAAGGTACATATCTCGGATTACATACCGTACTTTTACACTTTTTTTCCCTGCGGGATGCCTCATTACTTGATGAGATGTATATTTGTGATATATATACTGTCATTTTTTTTTCGGATCGAGCCGCGCAAAGGAGACTATGGCGAATTTTTCCGAAAATTTAAGACGTTAGAAATTGAGAAAATTGGAAAATTTTTGAAAACTTTAACTTTGATTTTAGAATTGAAAGTTAAACAATAGTAGTTGTTTTTGAAAAGATAACTAAGTATGATTTGAAAACTTAGTAAAGATTTGTAAGAAGTTTAACTATGAATTTTGGGAAAATTAATAGATTCTGTAACTTTTCTTACTTAATAATTTCGAGGACGAAATTCTTTTAAGTGGGGAAGATTGTAACGACCCAGAATTTTATTTAATTAAAATTTGAATATTTAATTAATTTTAAATATTAATAAGTGAATTTATAAGTCGAATAAATTTTTATTTGAATTTTTGGATTTAATTGGATTATTAAATCGATAATTTAATACGTTAAATTATGGAAATAATTGAAAATAGAGATAAATATGATTGAAAATGATTTGTAAAATTTTCTTATATCATATGGAAGTTAGAATGATATTTTAGAACTTTTAAAATCGAATTTAAAGTTAATTTGTGAAAATTGAATATTTTAATATTTAAATCGACTAGTGAAAATAGTCAATTTTTGAACAGTCTCAGAATTGAACGAAACTAGTTCCATTGGATCCGTAATAGTTAGTTATTACCGGATTTCAATTTTCGTGTCAATCGGAGTTATCGTTTGAGCGTGGCAGCTCGAAACGCATCGAATTATTTTTAATTTAAATTTGGCGAGTCAAAATAGCCATTTTTCAAAAAGTCTCGGATTTCGACGAAACCAGTTTCATCGGATCCGTAATGTGATATTATTGTAAGGTTTCAAATTTCAAGTCAATTGGATTTACCGTTTGTCCGTTACAAATTAAAACGCCTAGAAATCGACTTAAATCGGTTTAATTTAAATTAAGCGTTTATAGCCATAACTCGCACATACTTCCAAATTAGCTTCCGAAACCTGTTCCATTGTGTCCGGAACGCGGGATAAACCCTAGAAACGTTAGTTACCGCGCGTAAATCGGATTCCGGAAAACCTGGATGAATAGTGTTCGAAAATTTCTATAAATAGGCATCAAAATTCACAAAAATAAAAGAAAATGGCTAGGGTTTTATAACTGAGCCGCCTCCCTCATTATCAACGGCCGAAATCATCTTGTCTTCCTCCCTCATTTTCTTCGAATCCACAAAGCAATCGCAAAAACTTCCAACACGAGAAAGATGGAGCTTGGCGAGATCTCTACATCTATACGGAGATGATCATGTTTAGCGAAGCAAGGAGGTTGCTAGGGGGCCGCGTTCATTACCGGCAGTGCACGCATTTTCACAAGGTAGGGGAGCCAAGCCTTGCAGTGCTCTGGCCGAAGGCGTAGGGGGAGGTAGGCGTTCTAGTGGCGATGTTTGATCGTCGGGAAATGGATCGTAGGAGGTGCGGCATGTAACCCTAAGTCACGTTAATGGGTTGGTCTCGTTCTATTTACCTGGAGCACGAACGGCTTGGGGAAGAAACATCAACATGCGGCCTAGATTCACTCTTCAAAATCATATGGCCCTGATTTCCCTTAGGTTAAAATTATAAAATAAATTTGTAATTTAATTTTATTATAATTCGTGAATGTTTAAAATAGTATAACTCTTTGCTGCGAGGTCGGAAAATTACGAATCTTTTTGCGTTGGAATCGTTTCGACGAGCTCTTCGCAATGGAACTGATTTGGAGACGATTGGAGTCAGTGAGAATTTTGGATAAAATTAAACGCGCGTTTAATTTTATTCGAAATAAGAAGCTGAAACGAAATAAAATCAAGGTGAGAACTTCTCACTCAATCGAATCAGTTTCGATTTTATTTTAAATAGTTAGATTTAAAATATTTGAATGCATGTTTGAATGTTGATTAATATCTATTGATTGTTAAAATAGACATTATACGCCGTTAGTAAGCGGATGTTATTTAATAAAAACATATACCGCGAATATTTCATAAACAGTGAAATTGGTATTATATATAATAGCAATATATATATAGTGGCATATGTATATATTGGAGTTGTTGATTTCCCGTATTTGTTTAGCGGATGAGACCCTATTGCGCCGTTATTAAGCGGATAATATTTAATAAGAACATATACCGCGATAATTTCGTACTGGAGCGAAATTGGTATTGTACTAATGTTTTTGGATGCAGGAAAACAGGTTGGAGGGATCCAACTGGATTCCTCAACAGTTTTTATTTAATTTCAGATATTTTGATATTTGATTGATTATCATATCGATATATGATATCGTTGTAGTCGTGATTGACTATTTGGTGTGTAGCATCATTGGACCAAATTTGGAATTTTAAAATAATTTCAAAGTGATTTTTTGAAAGTATACGTTTATAAAATATTTTTTTTGAATTGATCCATTTTAAATAAATAAACGTTATAATTTTTAATGTTATAAAAATTATGATTTTTGTGAAATACAGTTAAAAACTGATTTTTGAGAATATGATGCTATTGAGTTTATAAAATAGTTTAATCGAGATACTTTAGAATTTATTGTGAAAAGTTTAAATATAGGATTTATAAAATTTAATTATTTTATGAATCAAAAATGGTGAAATTATAAAGGAATTTAAAGACGTTTTAGAAGAATAATATAAATTGATTTATATTAAGAGATTTATAAATGGATATTTATAAATTGAAATATAGACATTATAAAACGAGTTTTTATAAGTGTTTGAATGAAGTGAAAATGAATTTCATAAATGAATGAAATTAATTGAATTATAAACTGTGAAGTTATAAATAAAATTTATAAATAGTAAGATTTATAAATTGGTGAAGTTAATTGAGGAATAGATTTGGGTGAATAATTGAATCTTATAAGTTATAAGATTTATAATTATGAAGTTCAAAGGAACGATTTTTGTAAACGAATAGATTATAAGTATTTAACTTATAATATGAACTTTTAGTTATAATTGAGTTATAAACTGGAATAGGTTAATAAAAGAATTTATAAAAAGGAAGTTTTTATAAATAAATAGAAATGGAATTTATAAACGTTGTTTTATAAATTCGAAATGACTTATTTTGATAAGTAAATTGTTGAAACCTATAAATGGAGTTATATTCACATTTTTGAATAGTGAATAATCCTTTGAAATAAAATGAATAAAAGGATGAAATTTGTTAACAAAGAATATTCACGTTTTTGAATAGTGAATAATATGTTAAAGAAAATGTTTGAATGTGATATTGAAATTGAATTAAAACGATCTAACGATGTTTTAAATGTGTTGAGATTCGAAACCATAGATTTCAACAATTATATGTTGAAATAGACGTTTTCGAGAAATAGAAGGAAATAATGGACTATAACACTGTTGTTATAGTAAATGATTTCCGAAAGGAAATGTTTTGTATAGTATTGGGACTTATATATCTATTTTAATTTCGAATCCCTATACTAGTGATTTTGGGTTGTCGTAACGATGTTTTACGTAACATTCGTTTTGGCCCAAATAAATATGTTAAGAGAATGATTTCCTTAATAGAATGAAATATATACTTAATCTCGATTTAAGTATATTGAATATTTTCTAAGTGTTGAAAATAAAAAGATTTGTGAATTACTTATTGAATAAGTATGGAATTATTTTCCAATATGAAGTGATATTTAGAATTTATCTTTTTGGAAGATAAATTGAAAATGAATAATTGAAATCGAATATTCATTGATATTTTGGAATTATAAATTCACTAAGGAATTTATAAAGGAAGTGGAATTTGTCTAAAAATAAATATTGATTTATTTTTGAAGTATTGAAATTGTATATCTTGTAAAGATATTTTGTGAAATAAATAATTGGAAAATTATTTGGAATCTGGTGATGTGTGCATATCCAGTGATAGTTCAATAACCGACTATCAATATTTCCCTTTGAATGGGTAATTGATGTGAATTGTTTGAATGTGAATGCTACACTTATTTTTAAATAAGCGCTCACTATTCGGGTTAACCGGGAAAGGACCATGGGGTCGTATAACCCATTCCGAATATGTGATACGTCGTTGTGAATTGCATTGAAGATCGATGTTGAAGACCCGGTATTTGCGAGAGCGATAGGATGACCTATCGATTGTCTCTGCACTGCGTTGCAACGGTATAGAGACTCCCTAAGTGATGGGAAATCCGATCAGGATTGTGAATATCCGGATTGCAAGGACTTCTTTGTAAGTGCCTTCGGTTTTGTTCGATCCCGGAACAGACTTGTATGGATTGTGTGTCTGACATTACAAGTTGAGATATAAAGCCGATTTCTTTCAAATATATTTCTGCTGGTGGCGAAGAATTTATTCTTTAGCTTAACACCCTTCTCTGAGACGTACGAGCTCAGAGGTTATATAGTTGAAGTTATCAGCGATATATTCCCAATTTGGTAATGTGACATGCTGAGTGTTGCTGAAATGATCATTGTGTTGATTATTGTGATAGGATCGTTTATTTGATCGTCTATCTTGGTGATCATTGTGTTGATCATTTGTTGACCCAAAGCATGGCTTTTGTATAAAGTATGTTTTTGTGGACGTGACTTCGTCGAACCTCACACCCCGGAAATGGTCAAAACAGGAAAGATGCGGCAAGGTTATGAGGGGTAGCACACTTTAGGGTATGTACATTTCCTTCTGGATAGAGGTGGTATCATGGTATGGAGCCCAGATATTTAACCTATGTGGTTACTACGAATTTATTACTTTGTGGTTGTTGCTTTTCGGGATCCCGTGAGAAAGGTCGTTTACGATCGGGGAATGGCGTGCTCGTGTCAGTAGTTACCCAGTTAGGGGTAACCCGGCCTTGTGTTGGCAGAGTTCCGGTTTGGTTCTCGGGGATGTCTTTCCAGAGGCATTCTCATGTGGCAATGGGAAGTTCCTTGGCTTGACCATTTGTTGGAAATCCAATTCCCAATACGAAACTTGTACGGTATTAGTTGTAGAACCTGCCATTCACTTATGGTGGTCACCACTGTTTGGATGGTAGCTATAGTAGGCATAGTTCGAAATGTCTATGTTGGCTAAGATTTATATTCTACTTTCGAAATGAATTTTTTTCCCTACACTATGCACTAGTAATAATATGAAATGTTCTTTTAAATGCGTATCAAGCATCTTTGACTATCATAAGGAGAAATCTCCTCCGATTCTGCGTTTGCATTGTGTGTGTGTGCGGGAGGCCTTATGGTAGTCTCATTTTTAAAAGCATTGCGAATTAACTTTAAAAATATTCCTCTATTTTGATTTTAAAGTAAATAAACTGTTTTGAGTTCTCACACCAGTCACATGACTGACTTGGAGTTTATTGTTTTCCTTCCTAAACTCTGGGTGCCCACCAATTTTCACACGGGAAGTCAAGAGTAAGGTTTATCAGGATATTCTGGATATTCTGGAGTTGCTGGAGGCAAGCTGGATGGCATGGCATATTACTTATATAGTATTTCTTTTTCCGCTGCACTATTTGTTGTTGTTGTACACTCTGATGATATGATGTAATGAAATGTGATGTAATGTAATAACAGATATAGTTCTTTGTTTAAAGATTATTCATTTATTATTATATGTTGTTCCGCTGCGAATTGTGAGATTCTGTTATTGTTCTGTTGTTTTCTGTTCCGTCCTTTTTTCTTCTTTTTTTCTTTTTCCTCTATTCTCTTTTCTTTCAATTTTAAAATTTTCTATCTTCTTTTCCCTATCTAAATTTTCTATCCTTTTCTTTTTCTTTTCCTAAATTCTTTTCTTAAACCCTAACTATTCGGTTTTTCGGCAACGAAAAATCGAAACGTTACAATGGCATTGTATGAATAGAGGAGAAATGAAATTCAAGTGAGTAATGAATGTAAATTAATGAAAATAAGAAGTGTATGAATGAAAGGAACCGAAGAACAGTAAATAATGTGAAAGGAGATTTATAAGAGTGAACTTAAATGATAATTGAAACTATTGTTTATTTTGGCTTATGGGATGGTTGGGAAAGGATACTTCTAACTGTATGAAGGTTCATAAATAATCTATTAAGTTTTACCTAAGACTGTTGAGTGTATGGTATACTTAGTAGTTTATTTATCATCTTATACGACTAAAAGTTTCTGAACCCGGAAAAAACCATTTGCCTTGGTTGTTATGGATGGATGGTTGATTTCTTTCAACGCATGCGATGATTGTACGGTTTGTATGCAAGTGACTATTGTTATGTTGTGTTGTTTTGTTTTTTGAATTGAAACAACTTAATTTCCCTTTTATATAATTATTAACTTCTTTCGATTGTATATGTGAAATACATGTTTACGGAAGAAATAGCTACTGCTTTTGGTTACATAAATAAACGTTGTTTGCCCGACAAATAGGTACGTTTTTGGACTACGGCTTTATAGCGATATTATATTGTTTTTCCCATGGTTTAGGGTATTTTATCGTGAAATATGGTATATATATTGTTATCATTGATATTATTATTTCGCCATGACCCCTCCGTACAAAGAAGACTCTGCTAAATTTTTCGTTAATTTTGGACTTAGAATTTTTTTGTAAAAGTAAAGATATTTTCAAAATTTGTTAACTTGAATATGAAGGATTTAAATTGGTTTTTAATCGATATAATTTATTTAAATACTTAATTATATAAATCAATTGTTTATAAATTGAATACTTTGAATAAAATATATCAACTCCTTAATTCCCTCATTTCCTTTTTGAGGAAGAAAAGTTTTCAGTGGAGGAGAGTGTAATGGTCCGCAATTTTCGATAATTAAAAATATTTAATTTAATAAGATGTTGATGATTAATATCGGAAGAATTAAAACTATGTGATTTATTAGTGAGAAAATAACTATAATGAAATGTAATAATGTTAATGTAGTGTAACATTCTTGAAAATTCACTAAGTTTGGCAACTAAATTCATTTTTGAAAATAAATTGTGAATTCATTGGAGATTTCTAGAATAAATAAATAAATTTTGATTATAAATAGGAATTTAATTTGAAATTCAAGCATAAGTATCTTACAGATAAATATTGGGGATAAATAAATTTGATTTTAAATATAAGAATAAGTGATTTATAAACAAATATTGAATTTCAAAATATAATGTATTAAAAATAAAAAAGAATTTAAAAGCTTTGAAAAAAGCTAATGATAGTTTGTTTCCTAAATATTAAATTTGGAAGATGTATTAATTTTCAAAATATTATTCTTTAATTAAATTCTCTTATATAAATAAAAGTGTTTAATTGTTAATATAAAATCAAAATTTTTAAATCCTTCTTTTCTTTTAAAAGTTGTACAAAAGTAAATAATAAAAAAATGTGTATGAATGTAAATTTTACAAATATATAATTGTATAAACATGTTGAACAAAAATTAAATGTAAAAATTATTTGGGATAAATTTTTGTTTGTGTAAATATAAATATAAAAAAAGTACATTTATTTATAGAATGAATATGATATAAAATTTTATATAAAAAGTTTCTTTTATCTTTGAAAATTACAAATGTAAACTTACATAAGGAAGTAAAGGCAATCAACATGCATTTAGGTTTCATAATCAATTTTTTTACACATGGCATTCGGATTTTTTATTTAATAAAATAATGGAATTTAAAAATTATAAAAACTTTTCAGTTCCCCATATGAAATTATTGTCTCAGCAAATTTGTATATACAGTAACAAGGATTGGGTATCTCAACATCCAAGAAAAGATTAACGTAGAAAGGAAGGATAAAAATCAGGAAAAAAAAGTAGAAGAAGAAGTATAAGTTTAGAAACAAAGATCAAAACTATAATCCAAAGATCTGAAAGCAAATCAACCTGAAGCTAATATAAAGAAGATCAGATCAGAAACAAACTAAAGCATTTCAAAGATCTGGGAAACAGAAGGAAACCAGAAAATAAAATTACAGTAAAAAAATTCAAGAATGCAAAAGCTTCAACCTGAAATAGATTAGAGCAGTGCGGTTCTCTCTGGAATTAAATAAAGGTAAGTAAATTTTCTTAAAGATTCGAATTTAATGTTGATAATCAGTGATAAAGCATAATTTTAAAGCAATTGAAACAAAAATCAAAATGCAGATTCAAGTTGAAAGCAAATGTAAATTGAAGTCTGCAGCATGGCAAAAATAAAACAAGTTTGAAGCTTTAAACAGATTCAAAACTGTAAGTAAATAGATTCTTTTGTTTGTTATTATTGAGTAAGTAAAAAAATACAACAGAAAATTAAACAAAGTTTTGTATTAATAAACTTTTGCAGATCAAAGAAATTAAAGGAAAAATTTTACAGGCAAAGCTCTATCTTTCTGAAACCTTCTGCCTTCATAAAAAAAGGTGAGCAAACTAACCCTCTTGAATTTGATTCTGATATGATGTTAAAGTTGTTTGATTATATACATATACTTTTGATTAGATAGCTGTGTGAATATTTATATAGAGGTATCTCTCTGTTAGGGATCAGGTTACTAAGCAAAAAAAATAAAAATTTATCTTCCTTTGCAGTAAGCATTAAGCTTGAATCATCAGAAGTTAATTGAGCAAAACATCAAAATGAAAATTTCAAAAATGGTCCTAAGTAACAATAATTAGCAGATATTTAAAAAGAAAGGGATTTACAGTAAAATCCATTAATTTCAGAAAAATCAATGTTTTTAATATTATAAATGGACTTTGAAATCTGATAAGGGTTACGCATTGATGAATTTTGATAACTAAATCTTGTTTTTAAAATGAGTAAATGGCAAGAAATTGTATGATGATTAGAAAATCTATTTCTGTCAATCCTCGATGATCCACGATGAAGTGGAGATCGTGATCATTGGTAAAGTTAGCTGGAGCATCAAAGATCAATAAAAAAATACAAATCAAATTTATTAATGATCAGGGCATTGGAATGATATGGATTTAGGGGTTTAACTGTTAATTTGGTCGAGTTGGGAAATCATATCGTCGCGTCACCGTCGAAATGCTTCAGGCGATCGGTCATGGGGGATGGAAGGTTTGGCATGTGGTGAAGCTATGGCCAGGCTTGCGCCGATTCTAGTGGCTTGACGTGGTGTGGAGACGATTTTTTCTGATGGTGGTTCAAATCCAGGAAGAGGAGTCGAGTTACAAAATTTTGTTTCTGACGTGGTCATCGGAGATGGGTGGTCGAGGTTGGTAGAGGCGGTCGACGATGAGGTGGGGATGGCCTCGGCGGCAACCAAAGATGGCCAGAATTGTGTGCATCGTGCACGCATGTGTTTCGTGTATCAGGAAATTTAGGAGGAGGAAGAAGAAGAAAGGTGGAGACGAAGGTAATATGCTCGAGGTTACTCTCGAGAAAATGTGAAGATAGCCCGAGTTTCAACTCGAGTAAGTTTATGATATACTAGGTTAATAGTTAGAAAACTTAAGTTTTGTTAAGTTTGATTCTACTCGGGTTGTTCTGGGAAGAACTTGAAGTCGAGTTCGTGAATTCGTTGGTTTGGCTCGGGTAGATCAATGTGTGGCTAGGAAAGTGTGAATACAACATGTTTTCTTTATTTTTTTAGTTAAATGTTTAACAAGGTTTAAACAATTAAATGTTTAAAGCAAGTTTAGGTAATGATGAAATTAATCAAGTTTTCAAATTTATTAATCATATTTTAGAAGTTAAAAAGAAAATTAAATGAGTTTTTAACAAAGTTACCAAATTTAGTTTTTAAGTTAAACATTAAAAGTTGATTGTTTTTTTAAAATAATATATATATATATATATACACTAACTATGTATCTTATTTTTGATGCTTTCAAACAGAATCTAATGATTAATTATTGGGATAGGTGATTAATTATCAATATAATTAAATTAATGGGTTATTTGTTTAATCAAAGTGATTTGTTAAATTTTACTAATCCATTAAGAATTAAGGTAAAACAATTACATGGATCGGGTTAATTAAATAATCAACTGCTAAATAATTAATGAAAGTAATTAAGGAATGATTATCAACTTAGGATTAATTAATTTATCATTGTAACAAATTAAAGATAATTAATTATTAATATAAGTTTAATTAATTTATAATTAAGGATTTATTGATTAATGTAATTAATAAATGAAGATTAAATTAATGAGAACAATTACAGTTAATTGATTGCTTAAAGATAATTACTTAATTAAAAGTAATTAAAGGTGGGCTAATCAAGTAATCTGTGTAGTTAATGCCCCGCTATTACCCCGCTACAACCCCGCTATATCTTATAGCGTATTTCAACCGCTATGATTTTTCCATATAGCCCCAAAATATAGCCTTTCCGCTTTAATCCCAGCTATTTCCGCTATATCCCGTTATTTCTGCTATATTCCTCTATTCCCGCTATATCTTTTTTAATAAAATGAATTAAAAAATTGCATTTATACGTTATAAAATTATGAAACTAATTTATTTGATTTAATTTTTAATACATTTTCAGAAATGAAAGTACTCTAATATTCTACCAAATTCAATTATGTTATATAACAATTTTTCATTTTTTTGAAGTATATTCGCACATGTTTTTATTTAAAATTATTTATGTATTATTTATAATTCAATTGAATGATAATTTTTCATTTAATTACCATTTATATATTTGTAAAAACATTAAGTACGAGTTTTATATGCTATTTTAGAGCAATCCGCTATATCCCGCTATATCCTCGCTGTATCCCCGCTATGACTTTTTGCACCTCCACCGCTTTGAATCTACCGAGCGCATTAACTGCACAGCAAGTAGTTAACATTGATTTAAAATTAGGGATAGTTACTTTACGTAATTAATTAAGGATAATTAATTTAATGGTAATTAATTAATTAAGGGTTAATTAATCAATTAAAGAAAATTAATTAAATGGTTAATTAAGTCACTAAAGGTTAGTTATTTAAAAATTAAAGGTTGATTAATTTTAATTAAAGATTGATTAAATTATTAATAAGTGGTTAATTAATAAATGATTAAAGAATAATTAATCAAAATGATTTGTAATTTATTAACGTTAATTAACCAGGATTAGTAAGTCATAAGTAGATAATCTGATTTGAATTAGTCAGACAATTACTGATGTGACGACCCGGAATTTTCGAGCATTTAAAATAAGAATATTTAATTGAATTTTAAATATTTAAAAGTTAATTTTTAACTTGAATTACGAATATCACAATTTATTTGATAATTAAATTATTGAATCAAATAATTTGAAGTTGAGTAAAATATTGAATCTGGAATTTTAAGCCTGTTGAAAATAAATTAAAGGCTTATGAAATTCATATTGATAATACTGAAGACTAAGTGTTAAAATTGAAATTAACAGTGATCTGTTCAGTTCTGAAATTTTATCGTTTTACGTTGAATTTAAAAATAGCATCCGGACGCACAATCTCGGAATTCGACGAAACTAGTTCCATTGGGTCCGTAATATTGTATTATTATGGGATTACAATTTTCGTAGCATTTGGAGTTGTTGTGTGAGCGTACGGTGGGTAAATACGCTAAAATTTACATCGAAAATTTAATTTAAAATATATATTTTGCTCAACATTTTTACGTCAGCTGAAATTCTGTACACATCAGAACTTTTTGTTCTCATTTTCAATTCACTGTAGTCAAGCTTCTTCCGCACGCCTTACTCCTTCCTTTCAAATTTAAAAGCCACCTTCTTTCAGCTGAGAATATCTCAAACTAATAAGAACCGATATCCTTTCTTTTTCCTCTTCAAGTTCGTTCAAAATAAAAAAAATGTGTTTATGGCCGCTGCAAATGAAATGGAACATCATCTCGATCCTAAATCGATCTCGATTCCGTGCTAGAAAATAAAAAAAGGGAGAGAGACGATTGCTGTAGGAGGAAAGTCGCCGCATTCGCGATGCCTGGCGATTCTCGCAAGCGGCGGCGTGAAGTTTTCAATCAAGCTCGAGCTTCCGATTATCGACGCGACTCTGGCGCAGTCAATGTCGCGTGAAGGGGAGACTCGCGGTTTTAGGGTTGGCCCGCGATGGAGGTTTGCGACCGAATGAAGGCGGACAATGGAAGGGACAGAGGCGTGCATGCTCGCACGAGGAGCTGCAACGCGAGCTCGAGCGGCGACTATTGCGTGCTACCGTGGCTAGGGTTTTTTTTCCTCGGCTGTGAGGTATCGTCTTGATTTAATTTACTTTATTTAAATTTCTTTATTTAGCTTAAATAAGGAAAAAAAATATAAAAATAAAGGACTGTTGTTATATACGTTGAAGAAAAAGGAAAGAAAAATATATATAAGGATTTTAAATGCCAAAGAGTTTTATAAAAGCTGGATTTTTAATTTATAAATTAAAACATATATATAGTATATTTTTGGAAATTAATTTAGCTAATTATTTGGTTGCGAAAATATTCTATTAAATAGGGAATTAGTTTAAAATTAAATTTATTTTAAGACTTAATCATCGGTTAATTTAAAATTTATCAACTATTTCTGTTTATAGAAGAAGATTACTTTTATAAGTATATATATGAAGCTTCGAAAATAAAATAAATACACATTTTAAATCTACTCGTTATTTTAAAATAATGTATTTAAGGTAATTCATTTGGTTAAATAACTTGTTTAATTATTTTAGTTATCAAGGGCACTGTATTTATGGAATTTAGTTTTAAATAGATAGTTAATTAAGTTTGTTTAAGAGAGGTTTATTTACTTAATTAACTTATCTAAATTATTTTAGTACTAAAGGTTATTTATTTTAGGAATTTTTTTTAAATAAATTAGTAGTTTAAAACCATATTGTTAGTTTAAATTAAACGAATAAGTAGTAATTAATTGTTTGATTAATTCAATGTTAATTATTCGTAAATTATTATTCAAGGTCTAAACTGTGAAAAATTGTGAAGAAACAAGCTGGTTTGGGATAATGTGTTACAAACAAAATAAGATGAGTCAATCTCACTCAGCTGAATTTAAATAATTTAAATGATTAAATTTAAATAATTGTTTGAATGGTTGAATTGATTGATGTGCTATAGTATGGTATATTTTGAAATTGGCATTTTGTATTATGCTAACGTCTGTGGATGCAGGGAAAACAGGTTGGAGGGATCCAACTGGATCCCTCAACATTCATTTAAATTATTTAATGCCATCTGTCGTGATTATTTGATATTCTATGATGAATTATATTGGAATATTGAATGCTATGGTTCGATTGGATGTAGTTGGGTATAATGAATTACCAAAAAGATATAAATTGGATTTTGGAAATAAAATAAAGAAGTGAATTTGTAAGTAAAATAATTATATAAATTTGAATAAATTTAAGAATAAATTGGAAAAGAAATAAAGTTACTTTAAAATTCTAATAAATAAATCTTTAGTATAGAAAGGAAAATTTTGAATAATCAGAAGATTAATGAATTTTAAACTTCGGTATTATTATTTTAAAAGAACAAAACATTTATTTAAATGTAAGACTTAAGTTATTGAAAAGAATAAAGAAAAAATTGGGAAAAAACTAAAATTTGTACATTTCAGTTAAAAGATTCAAAATCAAACGGAAGATAATAACAATTGTAATAAAATCCATAATTAATGAATTTTGGAAATGAACTGAGAAGTAAATAAATTATTTCAAATGGAATAAATTGGAATCAATGTGGAAAATTGATTTAAGTGATTGAGATTGGAAATTCTCCCTGCATAATCAAGTACGTTTTTTAAAGTAAATTTTTTAAACATAAGTTAAAAGTTTTAAAGTTGTTTTTAAAAAGCAAGTTTTGGATAATTTATTATTTCTAAATATTTAAATTCTAAAGTAAGTATTTTCTTTTAATCTATTATAGCAGTAATTATTTAAAAGTGACTTAGTATTTTGTTTTTAAAAGTGAAAATCTAGTTTTATATTTTATTAAGTAACCTTATTTTCAAATATTCATATAGTATGTATTTTTAACAAATCTTGTAGTAGTTTTAACTTAAATGTTTTAAAGTATATTGCAAGGTAAAGTGTTTTAAATTATCTTAAAAATTTAGTTTTGTGCTTGGTGATTTCAGTGGAGATTGAGAATATTTGTGAAAGTTATTCTGAAAAGAAAGATGATTTGAAACTGTTTTCAAAGGATTGAAAATAGAAATATATCTTGTGAAGATATTTGAGGTTAATAAATAATTTGGGAAATTATTTATTGTTTGATGGTTGTTTGTGAATATAAATTGATAGTTAAATCACCGACTATCCATATTGGACAAATATGTTGATCGTTTCGAAGAGACCGGGATCGAGATTTATTTCTCGAAAACCACTTCGATCCGGTTTGTACGTTTCGTGGAAAACGATTTTGGATTCGAAGTTGGAGCAGTGAAGTGCAAGGGCTAGTCGCTACTAATCCTGAGGATATTTCCAAAATGGATGTAGTAGGAGTAGTGCATTCGGTTTCGTTCGAACCCGAGACAGACTTGTATGGATGAATGCTTCCGGAACATCGTCAGGTGGACGATGGGAATTCTAAGGGATATGTTCTAAAAAGGTAACACTTAGCCTCAAGCCTCATCAAATGGGAATGATTGAAAATCAGGGGTTATGCAACAAGGCTAGGTGGGTAGCACCCAAGCAGGGTGAGGTCATCCCTGTCTAGATGTCCCTTTTTATTTCAGCTTAGTGGGCGGTTGCTGATCCCAAACGCGGGCTGATCTCACTCGAGTTTATCCAGTAAGGGGTAGTCCCGGTCTTGTGTTGCAGGGGAGCGGGCGTACTCCTCGGTACTGTGATCTAGGCCACGTACTGTGACAGGTGGTACCCAAGTGCCTAGTCATTAGTTGGAAATCCATTCTCCCTACGAGCCTTGTACAAGTTTTGTTTGTATTACCCACTCCATGGCTAGTAGCTGGAATTTAATGAATGTAACAATTTCGGCTATTTTATAAGTATTTGTATAAAGACCCTATTATAATATCAGAGGATTTCTATAAAAATTGTTTAAGTTATCGTAAGGTAAAAACCCGACACGTTTATTTGTGGCGTGGTCTTACGAGATGCTTTTGTTTTCAAAGGATTTTGAAAATTTAATAATCAATTGGGTGTGATTTTCTCACGCTGGTATTCCAGACTGACTCGGGTGTTATTTAACTCTAATTCTCGGGTCAGACCGAGTATTATAGGGTACATGATATGCTACTATGGAGCTTAGGAGACGAGTTGGATGACGATACGTACTTCCGTACTTGTTTATATATATATATTCGCTGTATTGAGTTGCAGTGTATCCATTTGTATGTTGTTGTTGTTGTTGAACTGTGATTGATGTACTCTGATGATGTAATATATAAACAGAAATATTCGATTTTTGAATAAAGATTATTTATTATCTATTATATTTTATTCCGCTGCGATGGTTAGATTTTATTGTTGTTTCTATTTTCTTCTTCAACCTCTTCGTCTTTAACCCAAATTGTTTGTATTTCTGTACAACTTGAGTTGATTTAGGTAGAATAGTGTTAACTCAAGGGGTACAGATTTGCGGGCTGTTACAATTGGTATCAGAGCTTAGGTTGGTGATAACCTTGGCTTTGGTGGGAATTACTCATTTAAATTAGAGTCCGTAGTACTCTAGAATGAGTTTGAGCGTATTAATAGATATGAGCGCGTATTTGTTAGTGAATATAAATTGTTTTAATATTGTGTTGATTGGTCTATTGAGTGGCATATGAACTTTCATCGGCACAGTTTGGACAACTGCATCGAATGGGTTTCTAAATGCTTGAATAGAACAGTTTGACACGGTATTGTTTTTAAATGTGGGTGAATGAAATAATTTTACCCAAAAATATATTTTGACCTAAGGAAAGTTTTTGTAAACTATTTTAGCCAATATATGGTTGCTTGGATGTTAGGAAGAATAATATTAAAGTATTATCATCGTTGTGTAAAAATTTAACTAGAAATCGAAAATATAACCAAAGTTTAAAGGAATAAATTCATTATAAAAATGAAATTTATAAATATGAATTATGAATGTAATTTATAAATTGAAATATAATCAAATGGAAATTTGTATGAGCATAAGCTATGCAAATAAATTATAGTTAAAATTGATTTAAGCAGGATTTGGAAATTTAAATCCCGGAGATTTGGAAGTGTTGTGGAGATAAATAATAACATTATTGTTTTAGAGGTATTTCTGAAAGGAAATTTGTTTAAAATAGATTTATAAAGTGATATAGCATTGAAATCACTTGGATCATTGGGAAATAATTCTGACGATGACGGCCGCATCATCAGTATTCATTTTCGAATTTCTAAGTGACGGATTGCTGCCAAATTTATTTGTTCAGAAAAGCTAGTTGTTTTTGAAAATTTCGAAGGAAATTTGTTGGGAATAAAACCAGGATTGGTTTAACTTTGGAGAATGTGATTTGAGATGTTGAAGATTTCAAAATGCTTTGAAACTAAAAGCGGGTGTTTTAAAAATCCTGATGAGGTAGGTTATAAGCTTATAAATTAAGATGATTTTTAAATCAGGAAGGAAATATAAGCTTTGAATGTTGGAAATTTAAATTCAAAGTGAAAAGTTAAAAATGAAATTAATTGGATTGGGGAATAAGATTTAACTGAATTGAAATAAATTGGATAGGCTGAAGACAATATCCAGTTGTATTCGAATTAAGTTGAAATCAAATTGAGGTAAATAAATCTGAGTTAAAATAAAATTGAATTGGAATAAGAATTCAATCGAGTTATTGAATGGAATGAATTGGAATAACTTATAAAAAAAAAATACATGGTAATAAAAATATGCTTGGGTTATAAATAATCATAAGGCTTAAGTTAAAAATAAAAGAAGAGTATATTCAAGCCTAGAATGAATGGAAATGTGTAAAATAATAAGTTGTGACTTATAAAATTTGAAAGTGAAACAGAAAACTTAAAATTAATATTTTTGACGAACTAGAAAATAAAATAAAAATCCAAACTTGAATTATAAAATAAATTTGAACTTAAAAAATTAAATGAAGAGATTTTGAGATTAAAATCAAGTTCTGGATTATAATTTGGGGAAAGACTATTTAGATAATAAATTAGATAATGAAATATGTAATGGAAACCTAATGTAGTTAAATAGAAGCTGAATTGTGAGTTTATGATGGAGTTTGGAAATAAAACTCAAGTTATAAATTAAATTCGACTTAAATTGTTGGTGAAGTAAATGTAATTGAAATGTGAGTTCATGAAATTGGGTGGTAAATTGAAAATGGATAGTGGATTCAGAACTTGAGTTATAAATTAAAATTAAAATTGAAGTGTTAACAAATTAAATATAACTGGAAATGCATCGAATAAAATAATTTGGAATGAATTGAGTATGGAAATTAAAAATTCATAATGGATTGAGTGAATAAACTAAATATATCGAATCTGGAATTTTAAATTTTATAATAACTAATCAAATGAAATTGTAAATTTAAAATGAGATTTAATTGAGATAGAATAAAGATTAATAGAAAAGAAAAATTTACTCGTAAGATGAAATGAGCTTAAGTATAAAATTGAAGTAAATTAACTTAAGCTAATAGATGGAGGACAACTGAATTTAATTCAACTTAAACTAAGTTTAATGATATTGGATTGGATTTAAATCAAGTGAAAATAAATTTGAATCGAATTAAAATTTGGTGAGTTATGGATAATATCTAATGGAATGAAATTCTTAATTAAATAATTGTAAACCATTTAAATTGTTAAGGAATTGAAATAACTTAGTGACAATGAGAAAAATAGAATGTTTTCAAGTTACTAGAATGGATTTAAGTGAATGCGGATAAAAATGAAACGCAAATGGATAGACCGTGAATAAAATTGAAATGGTTATTGAATGAAATAGCCTGGATTGTTCGAGCTAAATAAAATAGTTTGGAATAAACAAATATGGAATGAAATGTAAATGAATGGATTGTGAATAAAATTTAAACAGAATGTGTCGAGCTAGATCAAATGGTTTTGAATGGAACCTATTTGAATAATGAAACTAGTTTGGTTAATGAAATGCAAGTGAATGGATTCAAATTTAAAATGCAATGAAAATGAGAATATATGGACTGTGAATAAATTTAAAAATGAAATATAATTAAGTATAAATTGATTATAAAACATAATTACTTATTTATTCACATAGATCTCATCAAATTGCATAGAACAAATTGTCATTTGATGTAAAAGTAATTAAAATGATATGAATTGATAGGAGTAAAATAAATTGATTTTGAGATCAATTGAATTAAATATGAGTTCGTTTTGCTTAAAAATAAATTAATGTAAGCTTGTGAGTTGTTAACCATTCGGATTAAGTGAAACGATGTATGATTAGTTGTAAGCAATTAAAATTAATGTTGGAATATTTAAATTGCTTATAAAAAGTGTATAATGTGCATTTCTTTTAGAATTCATGTGTTTAACTATTGCAATAAGTGAAATATTGATAAACTTTATATATATGGCACTTACATGTTTAAATTGAGTAAATACAGGTTCAGGGAAGTCGTTGGGCTGGATTTGATTGTGCTAACTGCTAAATAAATAAGCCGTTTGCTTAAAAATGCTAAATAAGGTACGCCTACGCAATAAAAATAGGAAATATGAACTTTTTTGGTTTTTCCGACTGTGTGAGTCGATGTATATTATTTATATCTTTTGTCAAATTGCAAAAGCTCCTCCATACAAAGGAGACTCTGCCGAAAATTTTCGAAAATTTCGGTAGTTAGAATTTTTTTGAAAATTTTGGAAAATTTTGTTAACGACAAAACGATTTCAAATTGGAAATTGAGATAAATTAGTAAATGAAACTAATTAAAATAATGACATGAATTAGTTATAAATGAAAAATAAAATTTAAATATTCAGAGTTAAAGATAAATTGAATTCTTATGGAATTGGGAAAACTAAATTGAATAGAAGTAGATATAAACTGAAGTGTTAAGGTGAAAATAAAATATAAGAAGCATATAGAATGCTTATGCTAAATTCAAGTAAGGAATGTTAAATTCTTAATTGGAAATTGAATATTGCAAAAATATTCTAAGTTGATATTTGAATGAATAAATATTGACACGTGGAAGGAAGTCGATAAATTGTTTTTAAATATTGTGATTGGATATTATTGCTAAGTAGGATATGTAGGTAATATAAGGGAAATGAGAATTGGTTTTGATTTCAAGAAGATAAATTTGAAATGCTCGACAAAAAGGTATGTTTATAAATTTCTGTGAAATTTGATTGGGTTTTTGGATCTAGCCACTTGCCTTTTTGTTTTCTTTTGGGATTTGGAAGCCGTAGAGGCCTTTTGCAGTTGTACCAAGCTAGCCGCGCAAAGGAGACGCTGGCAAAAAATTTCGGGAATTTAGGGAGTTAGAAAAATTTTGAGAAAATTTTGATAATTCAAAATTTGTTTAAATTGAAAGTTGAATGATTGAGCATGTAATGATATTTGAAAACTATGGAAGGTTTTGGGAAGTTAGTAAGAATGATAGTGGGTCTATAATAAAAGATATGTATGGAAAGTTAATTAAACTGTTTGGATTTGGGAAAAAGAATAAACGGGTATTGTGCCATTCTTCATAATTAGTAATTTCGAGGACGAAATTCTTTTAAGGGGGAGGAATGTGACGACCCAGAATTTTCGAGCATTTAAAATCGAAATATTTAATTTGTTTTAAATATTTAAAAGTTAATTTTTAACTTGAATTACGAATATCACAATTTATTTGAAAATTAAATTATTGAATTAAATAATTTGAAGTTGAGTAAAATGTAGAATCTGGAATTTTATGCCTGTTGAAAATAAATTGAAGGCTTATTAAATTTATATTGATAATACCGAAGACAATAGAAGTGTTAAAATTGAAATTAACAGCGATCTGTTCAGTTTTGAAATTTTATTGTTTTATATTGAATTTAAAAATAGCATCCCAAGGCACAGTCTCGGAATTCGACGAAACTAGTTCCATTGGGTGCGTAATATTGTATTATTATTGGATTTCAATTTTCGTAGCATTTGGAATTGATGTGTGAGCGTACGGTGGGTAAACGCGCTAAAATTTACATCGAAAATTTAATTCAAAATATATATTTTGCTCAACATTTTTACGTCCGCTGAAATTCTGTACACATCAGAACTTCTTGTTCTCATTTTCAATTCACTGTAGTCAAGCTTCTTCCGCACCGCCTTACTTCTTCCTTTCAAATCTCAATGCCACCTTCTTTCAGCCGAGAATATCTCAAACTAATAAGAACCGATACCCTTTCTTTTTCCACTTCAAGTTTATTCAAAATAAAAAAAATGTGTCTATGGCCGCTGCAAATGAAATGGAACATCATCTCGATCCTAAATCGAGCTCGATTCCGTGCTAGAAAAAAAAGGGAGAGAGACGATTGCTGTAGGAGGAAAGTCGCCGCACTCACGATGCTTGGCGATTCTCATAAGCGGCGGTGGGAAGTTTTCAATCAAGGTCGAGCTGCCGATTATCGATGCGACTCTGGAGCAGTCGATGTCGCGTGAAGGGGAGACTCACGGTTTTAGGGTTGGCACGCGATGGAGGTTTGCGATCGAATGAAGGCGGACGACGGAGGGGGCAGAGGCGCGCGTGCTCGCACGAGGAGTTGCAACGCGATCGAACCGCGAGCTCGAGCGACGTCTATTGCGTGACTACCATGGCTAGGTTTTTTTTTTCCCTCGGCTGTGAGGTATCGTCTTGATTTAATTTACTTCATTTAAATTTCTTTGTTTAGCTTAAATTGGAAAAAATATATAAGAAAAAAGATTGTTGTTGTATACGTTGAAGAAAAAGGGAAGAAAAAATATATAAGGATTTTAAATGCCAAAGAGTTTTATAAAAGCTGGATTTTTAATTTATAAATTAAAACATATATATAGTGTATTTTTGGAAATTAATTTAGCTAATTATTTGGTCGCTAAAATATTCTATTAAACAGGGAATTAGTTTAAATTTAAATTTTTTTAGGACTTAATCATTGGTTAATTTAAAATTTATCAACTATTTCTGTTTATAGAAGAAGATTACTTTTATAAGTATATATATGAAGTTTTGAAAATAAAATAAATACACATTTTAATTCTACTAGTTATTTTAAAATAATGTATTTAAGGTAATTCAATTGGTTAAATAACTTGTTTAATTATTTTAGTTATTAAGGGTACTGTATTTATGGAATTTAATTTTAAATAGATAGTTAATTAAGTCTGTTAAAGAGAGGTTTATATATTTAATTAACTTATCTAAATTATTTTAGTACTAAAGGTTATTTATTTTAGGATTTTTTTTAAAATAAATTAGTAGTTTAAAACCATATTGTTAGTTTAAATTAAACGAATAAGTAGTAATTAATTGTTTGATTATTCAATGTTAATTATTCATAAATTGTTATTCAAGGTCTAAACTGTGAAGAATTGTAAAGAAACAAGCTGGTTTGGGATAATGGGTTACAAACAAAATAAGGTGAGTTAATCTCACTCAGCGGAATTTAAATAATTTAAATGATTAAATTTAAATAATTGTTTGAATGGTTGAATTGATTGATGTGCTATAGTATGGTATATTTTGGAATTGGCATTTTATATTGTGCTAACGTCTGTGGATGCAGGGAAAACAGGTTGGAGGGATCCAACTGGATCCCTCAACATTTATTTAAATAATTTAATTCCATCTGTCATGATTATTTGATATTCTATGATGAATTATATTGGAATATTGAATACTATGGTTCAACTGGATATAGTTGGGTATAACGAATTACCAAAAATATATAAATCGGATTTTGGAAAGAAAATAAAGAAGTGAATTTGTAAGTAAAATAATTATATAAATTTGAATAAATTGAAGAATAAATTGGAAAAGAAATAAAGCGACTTTAAAATTCTAATAAATAAATCTTGAGTATAGAAAGGGAAATTTTGAATAATCAGAAGATTAATGAATTTTAAACTTCAGTATTATTATTTTAAAAATAGAAAACATTTATTTAAATTTTAAGATTTAAATTAAAAACTGAAATTTGTATATTTCAGTTAAAAGATTTAAAATCAAACGGAAGATAATAACAATAATAATAAAATCCATAATTAATGAATTTTTGAAATGAACTGAAAATTAAAGAAATTTATTTCAAATGGTATAAATTGGGAATCAATTTGGAAAATTGATTTAAGTGAATGAGATTGGAAATTCTCCCTGGATAATCAAGTACGTTTTTAAAGTAAATTTTTAAACATAAGTTAAAAATTTAAAGTTGTTTTTAAAAAGCAAGTTTTGGATAATTTATTATTTCTAAATATTTAAATTCTAAAGTAAGTATTTTCTTTTAACTATTATAGCAGTAATTATTTAAAAGTGACTTAGTATTTTGTTTTTAAAAGTGAAAATCTAGTTTTATATTTTATTAAGTAACCTTATTTTCAAATATTCATATAGTATGTATTTTTAACAAACTCTTGTGGTAGTTTTAACTTAAATGTTTTAAAGCATATTTCAAGGTAAAGTTTTTTAAATTATTTTAAAAATCTAGTTTTGTGCTTGGCGATTTCAGTGGAGATAGAAAATAGTTGGGAAAGTTATTCTGAAAAAAAGATGATTTGAAACTGTTTTCAAAGGGTTGAAAATAGAAATATATCTTGTGAAGATATTTGAGGTTAATAAATAATTTGGGAAATTATTTATTGTTTGATGGATGTTTGTGAATATAAATTGATAGTTAAATCACCGACTATCAATATTGGACAAATACGTTGATCGAAGAGACCAGGATCGAGATTTATTTCTCTAGAACCACTTCGATCCGGTTTGTACGTTTCGTGGAAAACGATTTTGGATTCGAAGTTGGAGCAGTGAAGTTCAAGGGTTAGTCGCTGCTAATCCTGAGGATATTTCCAAAATGGATGTAGGAGGAGTAGTGCCTTCGGTTCCGTTCGAACCCGGGACGGACTTGTATGGATGAATGCTTCCGGAACATCGTCAGGTGGACGATGGGCATTCTAAGGGATATGTTCTACAAAGGTAACGCTTAGTATCAAGCCTCATCAAACGGGAATGACTGAAAATCAGGGTTATGCAGCAAGGATATGTGGATAGCACCTAAGCAGGGTGAGGTCATCCCTGTCTAGATGTCCCTTTTTATTTCGGCTTAGTGGGCGGTTGCTGATCCTAATCGCGGGGTAATCTCACTCGGGATTATCCAGTAAGGGGTAGTCCCGGTCTTGTGTTGCAGGGGAGCGGGCGTACTCCTTGGTACTGTGATCTAGGCCACGTACTGTGACAGATGGTACCCCAGTGCCTAGTCATTAGTTGGAAATCCATTCTCCCTATGAGTCTTGTACGATTTTTGTTTGTACTACCCACTCTATGGCTAGTAGCTGGAATTTAATGAATGTAACAATTTCGGCTATTTTATAAGTATTTGTATATAGACGCTATTATAATATCAGAGGATTTCTATAAAAATTGTTTTAGCTATCGTAAGGTAAAAAATCGACACGTTTATTTGTGGCGTGGTCTTACGAGATGCTTTTGTTTTCAAAGGATTTTGAAACTTTAATAATCAATTGGGCGTGATTTTCTCATGCTGGTATTCCAGACTGACTCGGGTGTTATTTAACTGTAATGCTCGGGTCAGACCGAGTATTATAGGATACATGATATGCTGCTATGGAGCTCAGGAGACGAGTTGGATGACGATACGTACTTCCGTACTTGTTTATATATATATTCCGCTGCATTGAGTTGCTGTGTATCCATTAGTATGTTGTTATTGTTGAACTGTGATTGATGTACTCTAATGATGTACTATATAAACAAAGATATTCGATTTTTGAATAAAGATTATTTATTATCTATTATATTTTGTTCCACTGCGATGGTTAGATTCTGTTGTTGTTTTATATTTTCTTCTTCTACCTCTTCGTCTTTAACCCAAATGGTTCGTATTTTTGTACAACTTGAGTTAATTTAGGTAGAATAGTGTTAACTCAAGGGGTACGGATTTGCGGGCTGTAACAACTGATCTTACTTATGGATGTTTGGATTCTATTGGATGATTGAACTGTTTAATATCCCTCATTGTGATGCTCTGTTTTGATTTGAGTTTTGTTTGATGTTATCTATTTCTGTGATATATATATCTGTGATCTACGAATAAAAGATTAGCATTACGGTTTGTACCGCATATGAAATATAAGCATTATAGTTTATACCACTTATCAAATATATTGCTATATTTGAATCTGTGCTGATTGATGTTGTGGCACTTTTATTGTGTAAAATCCCTGGACCACACTTATACACACACAAATATGGATTGCACGTAGAAACGGTTAAGTCACAGATTTTGAAATAGTTTTAAAGATTGAATTTTTGAATCCAAAATAGTTTTGGAATTAGAACTGAAAGCTTTTGAAAAATGAATTTCAAGAATAATTTTTTTTTAATAACTTGATTTAGTTTTGAAATTTAAATAATTTGATTTAAATTTGAATTCGATATTTGGGATTGAATTCTATGATTTGAAACTATGGTTTAAAAAGGTTATCCAACTTATAAATGGGTTTACATGGGTTTTTAAACCATTTAAAGGTGTTGTTTTGGGACTTTAAATTTAACCCAAGATTTTAACTTGTATAGATCTACTTGCAATTTTCCAAAACGAAAACTATTTGTTTTCAAAGAACAAATGCTTTCACATAAGAAATGAACTTCCGAATTGTGTTAAAAAGATTTCAAGTTTGAAATGAAAATAGTTTTCCCAGTTATGAATATATCTTTAGAAACGGGTTTGAAAGCTATAAGTTAAATCGTTAATTTAAAGATTAAATTGAGTCAATCCAAATTGAAATGGAAATTGTTTTTGGAAATCTATGAATAGATCTTTGTGAAACTGGATGAACTTGGTGAAATAAATCTTTTTGTTAAAAGATTTGAAATGGTAATTGGTTTAGCCATTTGAAAGAAAAGCTTTGGATTTATAAGTTGTGACTTAACTGAAATCCCATATCCATATGTTTCTAAATATTGCGCTCACTATTCGATTTAGCCGGGAGAGGACCTTGTGTCATATAACCCATTCCGAATAGTGATACTACGTTATGGGTTGCATTTGAAGACCGGTGTTGAAGACCGGGTGTCTTCGAGAATGGCAGGGTATCGTATCGATTGAATCTTCACTGAGTTTCTCCGATATAGAGTTCTCCCTTAGTGACGGGAAGTCCGATCGGGATTGTGGATACCCAGATTTGCTAGGGCTTCTTCGGAAGTGTCTTCGATTCTGTTCGAATCCAGAACAGACTTGTATGGTTGTATGTCAGACACTACACTTTGAGGTATTAAACTGATCTCTATCAAATACATTTTTCTTGGTGGCGGAGAATTTATTCTCTTAGCTTAACACCCTTCTTTGAGACGTACGAGCTCAGAGGTTATGTAGTTGATATTTATCAGTGATATACTCCCAAATTTGGTAGTGTGGCATGCTGAGCGCTGCTGTGTATCATTTGTTGATCAAAGCATGACTTTTGTATAAAGCGTAGTTTTATGGACGAGACTTGCTTATCTAGGTGAAACGTGATGGGGGATTCCCGCTTTTTGTTTGGTGGCGAGCAGGAGACTCTTACCCCCACACGTCCTCTTTACGGGGTTGGTTAGCGTAAGCCGTGATAGTCGAAAGGCTAGCCGTAAAAGCAAGTTTCGGGTACCAGTGTCTGCCACGACGGGGCTGGGATGGTTGAAAAGCCTACCAGTCGAGAGAGGCCGCTGTCGATGGTTGAAAAGCCTAGATCGTGACATTTTGGTATTAGAGCTGAAGGTTAAAACTTTAGCTCAGGAGTATAACACATTACGTGGCTCATTAGTGATAGGGTAAAGTATACCCTAGAATGAGTATATCCCGAAGATATCCATTCGAAAGCTTCAGTAAATTCTCTTACTATCCACTGATAGTAAGTATGAGTGTAAGAAGAGGACGAGATGGGGGACAGGGGAGTACCACTACAAATGGTCAATACCCTGCAACGGTGGAAAAAAACTTTCTCTATCATCTCCTTTGATTCGATTCCCAAATTCTTTGATATCTTCGTAGCAGCTACAAGAAGAAGTTTCGATGTGATGGTGGCCCTATGAATCGTCGTAGAAAATCCTTACTTCGTATCTTCACCGGTTCATTGTCAGTTTTTCCATCTAAAACTCTAATGAATTTGGAATTTGAAATTGAAAATTTAAATGAATTGGAAATTTTAAAACGAGTTAAATTGGTTAATAGGATATGAAGCTAAATTTGAATTGAATGAATAAAACGATATCGGTTAAAACCAAATTCGAAATTCTATTAATTTCTTATGTGGATCCAAGCCCGAAGAGGGACAAGTTGATGAATACTTTGGGATATTTCGAATTGAATTTGGAATCCATATCTCGTGTTTGAGAATTATAGAAGATTAAATCCGTCTATCTATTCTCTGGGATCCGATATATTCTACAAACGATTAGTTATCCCTTCGAACTAATTAATGCCCTTGCATATTCGTAGACCGGTGGACCCAAATATCTCGTGTAATATTGGATGAGTTTGGTCTCATATTATTGATATTTTGATTTAGTAAACCGAATGCAGAGTAAATATTTCGATCTGATCTGATCAATCATTTCTTTATCTATCATCTATCCTTCTCGTCCCCCTAGCAAATTTCGGGGACGAATTTTTATTTAAGGGGGGGAATCTGTAACATTTTTGAAAATTCACAAAGTTTAATTTGTCAATTAAATTCATTTTTGAAAATAAATTGTGAATTTATTAGAGATTTCTAAAATAAATAAATAAATTTTGATTATAAATAGGAATTTAATTTGAAATTCAAGCATTAGTATCTTACAAATAAATATTGGGGATAAATAAATTTGATTTTAAATATAAGAATAAGTGATTTATAAAAAAATATTGAATTTCAAAATATAATGTATTAAAAATAAAATAGAATTTAAAAGCTTTAAAAAAAAGCTAATGATAGTTTGTTTCCTAAATATTAAATTTGGAAGATGTATTGATTTTCAAAATATTATTTTTTAATTAAATTCTCTTATATAAATAAAAGTGATTAATTGTTAATATAAAATCAAAATTTTTAAATCCTTCTTTTCTTTTAAAAGTTGTACAAAAGTTAATAATAAAAAAATGTGTATGAATGTAAATTTTACAAATATATAATTGTATAAACATGTTGAAAAAAAATTAAATGTAAAAATTATTTGGGATATTTTTTTTTTGTGGAAATATAAATATAAAATAAGTACATTTATTTATAGAATTAATATGATATAAAATTTTATATAAAAAGTTTCTTTTATCTTTGAAATTACAAATGTAAACTTACATAAGGAAGTAAAGGCAATCCACATGCATTTAGGTTTCATAATCAATTTATTTACACACGGCATTCAGATTTTTTTATTGAATAAAATAATGGAATTTAAAAATTATAAAAACTTTTCAGTTCCCCATATGAAATTATTATTTCAGCAAATCTGTATATACAGTAACAAGGATTGGGTATCTCAACACCCAAGAAAAGATTAAAGTAGAAAGGAAGGAAAAAAATCTGGAAAAAAAAGTAGTAGAAGAAGAAGTATAAGTTTAGAAACAAAGATCAAAACTGCAATCCAAAGATCTGAGTGCAAATCAACTTGAAGCTAATATAAAGAAGATCAAATCACAAACAAACCAAAGCATTTCAAAGATCTGGGAAACAGAAGGAAACCAGAAAATAAAATTGCAGTAAAAAAATTCAAGAATGCCAAAGCTTCAACCTGAAATAGATTAGAGCAGTGCAGTTCTCTCTAGAATTAAATAAAGGTAAGTAAATTTGCTCAAAGATCCGAATTTAATGTTGTTAATCAGTGATAAAGCATAACTTTAAAGCAATTGAAACAAAAATCAAAATGCAGATTCAACTTGAAAGCAAATGTAAATTGAAGTCTGCGGCCAAGGAAAAATAAAACAAGTTTGAAGCTTTAAACAAATTCAAAACTGTAAGTAAATAGATTCTTTTGTTTGTTATTATTGAGTAAGTAAAAAAATACAACAGAAAATTAAACAAAGTTTTGTATTAATAAACTTTTGCAGATCAAAGAAATTAAAGGAAATTTTTTACAGGCAAAGCTTTATCTTTCTGAAACCTTCTGCTTTCAAGAAAAAAAGGTGAGCAAACTACCTCTCTTGAATTTCATTCTGATATGATGTTAAAGTAGTTTGCATGAATGTTAACATGCACGTATGTTTGACTATATACATATACTGTTGTTTGGATATCTGTGTGAATATTTGCACAGAGGTATCTCTCTATTAGGGATCAGGTTACTAAATAAAAAAAAATTATCTTCCTTTCCAGTAAGCATTAGGCTTGAATCATCAGAAGTAAATTGATCATAACATCAAAAGGAAAATTTCAAAAATGGTCCTAAGTAACAATAATTAGCAAATATTTAAAAGGAAAGGAATTTACAGTAAAATCCATTAATTTCAGAAAAACCAATGTTTTTAATTTTATAAATGGACTTTGAAATCTGATAAGGGTTACGAATTAATGAATTTTGATAACTAAATCTTGTTTTTTAAATGAGTAAATGGCAAGCAATTGTATGATGATTAGAAAACCTATTTCTATCAATCCCCGATGATCCATGATGAAATGGAGATCGTGATCATTGGTAAAGTTAGCTGGAGCATCAAGGATCAATAAGAAAATACAAATCGAATTTATTAATGATCAGGGCATTGGAATGATATGGATTTAGGGCTTTAACTGTTAATTTGGTCGAGTTGGGAAATCATATCGTTGCGTCGCCGTCGAAGTGCTTCAGGTGATCGGTCATGGGGGAATGGAAGGTTTGGCGTGTGGCGAAGCTGCGACTAGGCTCGCGCCGATTCTGGTGGCTTGATGTGGTGTAGAGACGAGTTTTTCTGATGGTGGTTCAAATCCAGGAAGGGGGGTCGAGTTACAAAATTTCGTTTCTGACGTGGTCACCAGAGATGGGTGGTCGAGGTTGGTAGAGGCGGTCGACGGTGAGGTGGGGATGGCCTCGGCGACAACGAAAGATGGCCATAATTGTGTGCATCGTGCACGCGTGTGTTTCGTGTATCAGGAAATTTAGGAGGAAGAAGAAGAAAGGTGGGGACGAAGGTAACTATGGCTCGGGGTTACTCTCGAGAAAACGTGAAGATAGCCCGAGTTTCAACTCGAGTAAGTTTTTGATATACTAGGTTAACAGTTAGAAAACTTAAGTTTTGAGAAATTTGATTCTACTCGGGTTGTTCTGGGAAGAACTCGAAGTCGAGTTCGTGAATTCGTTGGTTTAGCTCAGGTAGATGAACGTGTGGCTGGGGAAGTGTGAATACAGCAAGTTTTTGTTTTTGTTTTTTTAGTTAAATATTTAACAAGGTTTAAACTATTAAATGTTTAAAGCAAGTTTGGGTAATGATGAAATTAATCAAGTTTTCCAATTTATTAATCATATTTTAGAAGTTAAAATGAAAATTAAATGAGTTTTTAAGAAAGTTACCAAATTTAATTTTTAAGTTAAACATTAAAAATTGGTTGTTTTTAAAAATAATATATATATATATATACAAACATACACACACACACACAGAGTATCTTATTTTTAATGCTTTCAAACAGAATCTAATGATTAATTATTGGGATAGGTGATTAATTATAAATATAATTAAATTAAAGGGTTATTTGTTTAATTAAAGTGATTTATTAAATTTAACTAATCCATTAAGAATTAAGGTAAAACAATTACATAGATCGGGTTAATTAAATAATCAATTGTTAATTAATTAATGAAAGTAATTAAGGAATGATTATCAACTTAGGATTAATTAATTTATCATTGTAACAAATTAAAGATAATTAATTATTAATATAAGGTTAATTAATTTATAATTAAGGATTTATTGATTATTGTAATTAATAAATGAAGATTAAATTAATGAGAACAATTACAGGTAATTGATTGCTTAAAGATAATTACTTAATTAAAAGTAATTAATTAATAATTAAAGGTGGGATAATCAAGTAATTAACATTGATTTAAGACTAGGGATAGTTACTTATCGTAATTAATTAAGGATAATTAATTTAATGGTAATTAATTAATTAAGGGTTGATTAATCAATTAAAGAAAATTAATTAAATGGTTAATTAAGTAATTAAAGGTTAGTTATTTAAAAATTAAAGGTTGATTAATTTTAATTAAAGATTAATTAAGTTATTAATAAGTGGTTAATTAATAAATGATTAAAGAATAATGAATCAAAATGATTTGTAATTTATTAACGTTAATTAACCAGGATTAGTAAGTCATAAGTAGATAATCTGATTTGAATTAATCAGACAATTACTGATCTTACTTATGGATGTTTGGATTCTATTGGATAATTGAACTGTTTGATATCCTTGATTGTGATGCTCTGTTTTGATTTGAGTTGTGTTTGATGTTATCTATTTCTGTGATATATATCTGTGATCTGTGAATAAAAGATAAGTGTTACGGTTTGTACCGCTTATCAAATGTAAGCGTTATAGTTTATACCGCTTATCAAATATATTGCTATATTTGAATCTGTGCTGATTGATGTTGTGGCACTTTTATTGTGTATAACCCCTGGACCACACTTATACACACACAAATATGGATTGCACGTGGAAACGGTTTAGTCACAGATTTTGAAATAGTTTTAAAGATTGAATTTTTGAATCCAAATAGTTTTGGAATTAGAATTGAAAGCTTTTGAAAAATGAATTTCAAGAATAAAAGTTATTTTTTTGATAACTTGATTTAGTTTTGAAATTTAAATAATTTGATTTAAATTTGAATTCGATGTTTGAGTTTAAATTCTACGATTTGAAAACTATGGTTTAAAAATGTTATCCAACTTATAAATGGGTTTACATGGGTTTTGAAACCATTTTAAAGGTGTTGTTTTGGGATTTAAACTTAACCCAAGATTTTAACTTGTATAGATCTAATTGGAATTTTCCAAAATGAAAACTATTTGTTTTCAAAGAACAAAAGCTTTCACATAAGAAATGAACTTCCGAATTGTGTTAAAAAGATTTCAAGTTTGAAATGAAAATAGTTTTCCAAGTTACGAATAAATCTTTGGAAACGGGTTTCAAAGCTATAAGCTAAATCTTTAATTTAAAGATTAAATTGAGTCAATCCAAATTGAAATGGAAATTGTTTTTGGAAATCTATGAATAGATCTTTGCGAAACTGGGTGAACTTTGTGAAATAAATGTTTTTATTAAAAGATTTGAAATGGTAATTTGTTTAAACATTTGAAAGAAAAGCTTTGTATTTATAAGTTGTGACTTAAATGAAATCCCATATCCATATGTTTTTAAATATTGCGCTCACTATTCGGTTTAGCCAGGAGAGGACCTTGTTTCATATAACCCATTCCGAATAGTGATACGACATTATGGATTGCATTTGAAGACCGGTGTTGAAGACCGGGTGTCTTCGAGAACGATAGGGTAACCTTTCGATTGACTCTTCACTGAGTTGCTCTGGTATAGAGTTCTCCCTTAGTGACGGGAAGTCCGATCGGGATTGTGGATTCCTTGATTTGCAAGGGCTTCTTTGGAAGTGCCTTCGGTTCTGTTCGAACCCAATACAGACTTGTATGGTTGTATGTCTGACATTACACTTTGAGGTATTAAAATGATCTCTATCAAATACATTTATGCTTGGTGGTGGAGAATTTATTCTCTTAGCTTAACATCCTTCTCTGAGACGTATGAGCTTAGAGGTTATGTAGTTGATATTTATCAGTGATATACCCCCAAATTTGGTAGTGTGGCATGCTGAGTGCTGCTGTGTATCATTTGTTTATCAAAGCATGACTTTTGTATAAGTAGAGCTTTGTGGACGAGACTGCATCAGGACCTCATACCCCGGAAATGGTCGAAACAGGAAAGATGCGGCAAGGTTATGAGGGTCGCGTCTTTAGCGTTTGTCATTCCCTTCTGGAAAAGGGTGGTATCATGGTATGGAGCCCAGATATTCCACTCATGTGGATGCTGCAGATCTATTACTTTGTGATTGCTTTGTGGTTGTTGGATTAGGGGTACCTCGGATAAAGGTCCCAAAGGACCGGGGGATGACACGCTCGTGTAGTAGTTACCTAGTTATAGAGGTAACCCGTCCTTGTGTTGGCAGAGAGCTGGTTAAGCTTCGGGACGTCCCGCCAGAGGTGTACCCATGTGGCAATGGGAAGTTCCTTAGCCTGACCATTTGTTGAAAAATCCAATCTTCAATACGTGCCTTGTACGGTTTTAGTTGTAGAACCTGCCATTTAACATGACAGCTATAGTAGGCATAATATCATGGTACCTATGCTGGATTGGATTAATATTATACTTTCGAAGGTTTTCCACTATGCATTAGTAATAATATCAAAGAATTTTTGCATAGTAAGCATGTTTGACTATCATAAGGAGAAATCTCCCTCATGTGTGCGTTTTCATTGTGTGTGTGCCGGGAGGCCTTATGGTAGTTACATTTTCTAAAAAAGCATTGTGGATTTATTTAAGTTCTTTGCTTGTTTTAAAAGACCAAATATTTTTGTTTGCTCATACCAGTCCCACGACTGACCTGGAGTTTATTTTTCCTTTCCCAAACTCGGGGTGCCCACTATTTTACTACACGGACGGTCTAGAGTTGGGTTTTTAGATAATCGAATAGTAGGTGGAGATTCGATAGCTTTCAGCCTTAGGATTTGGCAATCGCATTTGGATCGAGTTTCTTCTCTTCATCTTGATTGGGAGTTCGAGCTATTTCTAGAGTGGTGCCTTGGAGATGGAGATTACCGACACTGGAGTTCTTCCTTGAAGACCATATTGGAGATTTTGTTACGCTGTTGGTGTTACCTTTCCTTTCCACTATTATTTCTTGTATCTCTGATGTATATTGATATTCATTGTATCATCTGTTGTATCACATTGTATCAGATATTGTATCAATGTTGTATATTGATATATGCTATTCATTTCTTCCGTTATGTTGTACTTAATGTGTTATAAGCTCCGGCACGAGTCGAATTTCAACGTTTGAATCTGCGGCATTTAAGTACAAGTGGAGTACGGATGTCGATTTCTGAACGTTGGAATTTGGATCGTGAAGTTTAGGGTAATGGATAACTATCTTATTGTAATTCCACTTAATTGTATGATTGAAAAGTTATAATTGGTTATAAATTGTGAATAAAAAAATAAACTAAAGTTTGTTTTATTAATTGGTGAAATAATATGTAATTAATTAAAATTGGTTCATATAGAATAATTAATCAATATGCGAATTTATTTGTTTGTTGTTAACAGTAAACATAGGGTTGGGTTTGAAATTTGTAAGTATAATAATTTTTTTAATTACCATTTTATTTATTTATCCATTGAAATTGATTTGGAAAACAACTGAAATTAATGCAGTTAATTATTGCAATTAATCCAATTTGATATTGCAATAAATGTAAATTAAGATGGTAATTGTAGAGTTTTAATGTAACAAATGGTAAACCAATGTTAACTATGTAAAGTAATGATTGAATAAAATAATTGGAATCAAATTTAATCAATCTATTGGAATTCAAATTATAATTAATGGGTTGATTGCAATTGAAATTAAACATTGTAATTAGTGCAATAATTAACATTGAATTTGACATGGGAAATTGGTTTTAAAAATATTGTTAATCTCTGTGTAATTAGAAATGATGAAATTTGTTAATTATAAAATTTGAATTGAAAAGGGATTTAATTAATTTAATAATTATTTATTTAATTAACGTGAAAATAGTCCTTTTGGCCATTGTCTCAGATTTCGACAAAACCAGTTTTATCGGATCCGTAATGGTGAATTATTGTAAGATTTCAAGTTTCGTAGCGATCAGACTCGTCGTTGATCGTGCGGGCTCGGAACGGTTAGAAATCAATTTAATTAAATTCAATTGAAGTAAGCTAATTTAAAAGCTAACTTCTTCATACAATGGAATTAGGACTTTAAGCCTATTCCATTTGGTTTAAAAATATCATAAATATCTATTTTGGTATATGAGATGGCCTACTTTCGTTTTTGAGACGGAACGGGCTTTTCGGGTCGTTATTGTCGTTTCGAACAATTCAATGTGTTGTTCTTTCTTATCAAGCCTCGTCCATACAAATAGTTTTTTTCTAACCCTAGCAACCTTTTTATTTCTCATTATGGTACGTACTGAAATTTCTGCCGTTCCTCTCTTCTAAATGGCTGAAAACCTAAATCCCCAAATCAAATTCAAATAAAAATCAATTTCAAAAATTCAAACTTCTCCAAACCATGACATACTATATACCATTTTGAAGCTCTTGACGAGCGTAACGCACTGCAATAATTTTTCTCACGAATCGAGTCATCCTTTGCCCAGAAATCGGTGTTTTAGTCTCGACCGTCTTTAGGCCATATCTTTGTTTAACGGTGGATTTTTGATGAGGAGTCGATCGGGAGGTATGGGCACATAAAGGATTCTAAGGGCTTTCACTCCATACAGATATGTCGTATCAAAGTCAGTAGATTTTCCAAAATTGCCATAAATAATCAACGGCGGCCCTAGGGCTGACCAGAGATGGTCTCTCGGCTAGGGATGGTGTGGGATAAGGAGGTGGTCGCGATGGAGGGTCTCGATCGAGGCATAGGTGGTTCGTGCAGCATGCATAGTCAATGTGGTGGCGGCGACCGTATGTGTGCAGGCGATGTTCGAACGAGAGTAGCATGTACGGTTTCACACGTGATGAACTGCTGGTGACGTTTCTCACTTCTTTTTTTTACAAAATCATATGACTTCTAATCATTATAACTTTTGCATATGACATCGAATTTACGCGCGGTTTGCTATGCTACAATTGTATAATTTTTTTGGACATTATGGAATAGGTTTGGATGAATTCAGAGATAGTTGAATTTTGGGCCTTATTTTGGATTTCAAATCGATTTGAATTCAAAAGCGAGTGTTTTAACCCACTCACAACTACTAAATTATGTTATGCTAGTAAAATTGAATTTATGATGCAAATAGAAATTGATTTGTTGATGTTTGGTATATTCAAATTGTTATTCTAGTTAATTCTGACTTTTATTAAATATCATCGCTATTGATTTAATATTAAATTCCAAATTGCCAGTTAATACCCATTATTGATAATCAATCACTTGTTATTGTTTATTGATTGGTTTGAACGATGGTTGTAATGGATGTTTGATTGTTGATATTGGATGAGTGGATGTTATATTTTGTATTGTTATAACACTGCAAGTTCCCCATGGGTTGAATTGATACATACCTGAAGATCTATAGATTAGGGAAAAATCGTTATGGGTTGAAATGATAAACCTGAGCGATTTTATGGATTTTTAACGTAATCTGGGATTGCGAGTTGAAATAATATATACCCATAAATTAAATTATTACGGAATGAAATGATATATATATATATATATATATATATATATGTGTGTGTGTGTGTGTGTGTATGTGTGTATATATATATATCCTTATCATTTGACCATACGGTAGAAAATTATGTACGGACACCGGATTGGTTAAATTAAACGATTTTAAATTCTTAATTTTTGAATTCAGTTAAATGATATTTTGAAATAGAATTTGATTTACAGAAACTGAATTTGTTTTAGATGAATTGTTTAACAGATTTAATTTGAAATTTTGGAATTGTTTTAAATGAATTGCTTAAGGATTTAAATTGAAATTCTAAAGTTGAATTTGAAGTATAAACGAAACTTATCGAAATTGAGTTATTGAAACATTTGAAATTGTAACTTTGAAATCTATTTAAATTGGAATAGCTTAAATTGTTATTTCAAGATTTGAAATTGGGTTTTGATATGAAATCTGTATATGGTCGAGATTTGTGGAAATGGAAGAAATAGTTAAATTTGATGTTAGTTTCAAATCTATTATTTTAATATAGACTGTTTAAAATTATATCATTTTGAAAATCCCGACTATTAAGATTTTCTACTATTAAACTAATTTAATCTATTTTAAAATATTTTAATCCATTTAAACTATTTTAATTTATTTTAATCTATTATAGTCTATTTAATCCAATTTAATCTATTTTTACATATTTAGATTAATTAATCCATTTTAATCCATTTTAAATCTATTTAATCTATTTTAAATATATTTTAAATATATTAATAAACTATCTTAAATCCATTTAAAATGTTTTTATCTATTTTTATACTTTTTTAGAGTATTCTAACTATTTAAAATTTCACTTTTAAGCTATGCTAAATTATTTAAACTATATACAACTATCTAAACTATTTTCTAAATTTCAGACTTTGTAAAGTGAGATGGTTATACTAAGCGAATATGGTTAAACGATGTTATAACCTAAGTTGGTATTTAAATGACATATTTATTCAAATATGATGATTTTGAAATGCGAATGTAACCTATTTGGTCAATATGATTTCGAAAGTGATATGATTTGAATTAAATATGATATTTTGATATCAATTATGAATCAGTTTGGAAATATAAAAGAACTATCCAGTGTGGAATAAGCATTTGGTTGTTAAAGAGACCGGGATTAGATATTGTAATACTCTCTGCCAATGTCGAAAACCATATTAACAACTGTGTACATTGTGGAGATTCCAGAATGAAGTAGGTTGGTTTGGCGAACAACCCTGTATGAAGTATTTGCATAGCCCTGACTCCCGTGAGTTAGCTTGATGTAGCTAAAACAGGAGCCCTGTCGGGCCAAGTGAAGTCGCTCCTCATATCGGGCACATTTCTTCGATACCATATTATGACTCTATAATTGATTTTTTAGCCACCCCTCGACTTTGATTAAGGGAGTGTGTTTCGAGGTAGGCGGTAGTAGCTGCTATGCGTTATCACCAGTTCGGATCAGCAAAATGGTAGTATCCTACCCTGAGCATCGCCTCCAGTGCCTTGTCACATGCCTTATCGTGCCTTCTATGAGTTTGGCTTGTACCATACCCATGGAGTGCCCTTTGATAGCCCTCCTGTTTATGGAGGAATTGCGGTACTGTATAGACTACGAGAACGTATAAAAATGTATTAAAGGGGATATGGGTAATTCCTTAATGCTATTTTAATACTTTACTTTACTATAGACATTATTATAATAGCGTATTGTACTACTTATATATATAGTTTAATGGATCCTTAGAAGATGGAAATCCAGAACATCTCTTAAGTTACTGCACTCATGTTAGTCACCGGATAGGGGATGTCAAACCATGTAAACATCTCCGACGCCGTTACACTCGTATTTATTTACCATTGATTTAACTTACATAAGATATTTTAGTTCTGACTTGAATGTTTTTTCTTTTCAATTCGCTGGGGTCAATCTAAGCTTTTTGGTGTATCAAAGACTGCTTTTCTAGAGGACGAAGATAAAGATTTATATACTATTATAATTTATTACATTTATTCTACTACATCATGTTGTTCTGCTGCATTTTATGTATCTCTGTTGTATGTAACTCTGATTCTATATTGTAAAAGTGTAATCAAATGTTATTTGTAAAACAGCTTTATGAACTGTTTATTTGATTATTATATTTTGTCATTCCGCTGTGAGATTCTGTGCTTTGTTTTTTTCTTTCCTTTCTCTTCTTTTTCTTATTTACCACATAACAATCCTCCCTTTTGAATGGTTTGAGTCTAGAGTGTGTGGTTTATAGATAAAAGTATGAGCTTTCTAACGAGAAAAAAATCATTATAATTGGACTTATGGTTTAAAGATTGGACTTATGGTTCAAAGGTTGTGATCAAAATGATTTCCAGTTTTAAATTCCGTAATCTCATCTATTATTATTAGACCAACAGCACTAAAGTGCAATTTCGATCATTTAAACCTCAAATTTTTTAAAAATTCAAAGCACAAAATTTGTAGATAAAGGTGTAAACTTTCCAACCGAATAAAGACCATTAAAATTGGACTTACTATTCATAAGTTATGGTCAAAATGGTTTTAAGTTTTTAACTCCTTAATCATGTTGTTTATTCTAGGCACAACGACAATAAAATGCATTTTCTATCATATAAACCACAAAATATATCGAAACTTAAAACACAAAAGTAGTATTGAAAAGTCTATTTTTTAGAACATCAAGAATTATCGAATTCTGACCAGTAATGAAAAAGATATGGCCAAGTCAATTTTAGGTTTAAGACTCATAAAATTACACTAAAGACAGAATTGTGATTGTACTTTCAATTCTATTTCAGGTCAAATAAACAGAAAAATATTAAAAAAGTAACCAAAAGAAAAATTGTTTCCTATTGAATCTAGTTTCTAACCTAAAATTGACCCCAACGGGTTCGAAATTTGCAAGTTGTGGTTGTTTTACTTCATCACATTTTCTTAATACATTTTCAGCAACCATATCATGTTTTCAAAAGAGCGTTACTTTTAATTACCACATAATCATGGCAATTTGATTCAATTTCTACTGAAATCATTAGCTTAAAAAAATACAAACTTGCAATCAAACTAGAGATAGCTAGTGAGGTTTACTCATCTTTATAACTTCCAATAGCTTGCTAAATCTTCTCTAAAGCCTTGCAATGCTTTATCTTCTCCAACACTGCCTATAAATCCGAAATTCCAAATCAACATAGCTGCATATGATTTGAGAACGAGATCAAAAAAACCAATTAAAAGAACTTAAAGGATGTAGATGTGGCAGAGAAGCTAACCCAAATCTATGTGGATTTTATTGGAATTTATTTCCTGTTTATTACGATGATTTTGTTCTCTAATGTTTTTTAGTTTTCTAGTTCTTGAGAAACCTAGTTTGTTTTACTAATATTGCAAATGAACATATGTTTAATTATTTAGGGAATTAGGAGAGCAGAATCCTCTCATACTTGCACTATTGGGCTGAAATTATTAAGCCCAAACCCACACTTAAATTAAAAGAAGTTAAAACTACTTTTCACTTATTTTTTCACTTTTTAACTCCTATTTCAAATTTAGATTTCACATATAAAAATTAATATAAAACTATAATTATACTTCCATCTTCTAATTTCAAAATAAAAGATATAATTATAATTTAAATAACCATTTTAGCCTTCTTTTTAATAATTAAAAAGAGACAATCCCTTATTTTCATTAAGTGAAAAATTCAAAAGTTAACACTTTTTATTCTAAATAAATCCATTTTGCATGATTATTAGATATTTCACAATTTCCACACTCACATAATTCCAAATAAAATTCCTAATCAAATTTCCCAAATTAACATTTCATCTTAAATGCCAAATTTGAATAATCGCTTTAATAACATTTCAAATTTAAAATAAAATCGTCTTAAGAAATGAAACTCATTTGATTTTTAAACCAAAACAGTTATTCCAAAAAAAAATACATTTAATTACACAATTAAAATTCACAAACTAGAACTAATTAAGCATGACTAAACTTAATTAATTAGGTAATTAACAATAGGGTTGTTGTAGACTCCCTCCTTAAGAAAATTGTGTCCCCACAATTTTCTTAATGAAAAGGAATCGATACAAAAATTCTTCTAAATTATTTTTTATACGTACATTTTCAACTGCATGCCAAATTTTGAAATCTTAGCATCATTTAAATCAAAGTATTCCTCGCTTCTGCTAAATTTTCAAATATTCCCTTTTCATTGAATTTTTTTATAATTTATATGTATTTTCAAATTCACAATTTTAAAACCTAATATCAACAAGTTCAGAATTTCCATATAAGAGTTGTCCTATTTGAAAGTTTATATGGATCGGTTGTATGGATAAATATACCAATTTAAAAACTTGTGTGATAAAGCAGCATAAAATAGTCGATAAATAAAAGAAATGTAAAGCGATAAGTAAATGACACCAGATATTTTTATACTGGTTCGAACTTCACGTTCTACGTCCTTTCCTAGAATCCTTCTGGATTTACTAACACCCTCGCTTCACCTGAAGGAATAGGGTCCTAAGCAACCGAATAGGATTTCAATACACTTTCCCAAGCCGCTGAACGGGACTTCCAATACAAAGTATTTAGTTTCTTGACTTGATGTATTCTTGAAAAACACTTATTAGTCGATATAGTACACCCTTCCTATAATCTTCTCCCTTGTGGTATGTAGTGTTTGTACGTGAAGAGAATGGAAGATTTAAATAGAATTCTCAATAGAATGCTTGTATGAATGTTTTAGAAAGCAAAGACTACAGAGAGTAGAATCAAAATATAATAGAAAGAATTGTAATGATTGTTGTTAAAAAGAATTTGATTCTTGGCTATATTTATAATGAATCAAAAGTTCTTTTCTTTCACGAATAGTAGTATTCAAAAGAAACGGAAACAAAAATTGAAGTTGAGATGTTTCACTCCATTGAAGAGACGCATCTCTTCATTAAAACCTAGCCGTTATATGAATTCAACAATCTGACTGCAGATGATTCATCCGTCCGATTCAAACCCAAAAAAATAGTGCAAAAGACAATACATTCAACTGGCTGACTCAGTGGATTCAACCGGCTGAATATTGTGGTAAATTTAAATTTACCCAGTATTCAGCCGGCTGGATACCCGTAGTCAGCCGGCTAAAATCTGTGTCTTGTGCATGTGCATACTTCTAAGATACGTATCAATTTTGTTTTGCAATATACCACTTTGGAGAGATAACTTATATCTAACTAGACTTAGAAATAATAAAACATCCAATCTATCTTCGTGTATTTCTGAATCCATCCTTCAAAGATTTATCTTCTCCTGCAATTTTGGTTAGTATATAATAATAATATAGCTCATATTGTTGTCACATTCAAAATCGAGGATTTTTGGATCTTAACATTCTACGCCTTTTTTATGATGACAACTATGTAAGTGTAATGCAATATAATTAAGAATATACTCTCACAAATTTGTTGCTCCTCCTATCGATATGATTTACCTTCTCCCTCTTTGTCAATGACAAAAAGGAGTAGTCAATAGAAGGTAAGCATAGATGTGATAAATAGAAATATCTTAAGCACATAGCACATCACAATATTCAGCACTTATAAACGACATTTTTACCATTGTTATGTAATTTAGAATAGTTATGTATATGTATAAAACTATGTAGCAAAACATCACATAACTAACAATATATCAACATCATAGAAACATCACAAAATATTACAGAACAAGCATAGACATATGCTTTTTTTCAAAATTAAAGATTGTCACAAATTAAACATACACATACAACATAATAATGTTAAACCACATAAGTTTACAGCTAAGTTATCACAAACATTTTAATCAGAAGGTCAGGAAAGAAATACTTAAAAAGTTGAAAAAGAGATAAAATAAGATTCATACCAAAATGTTTCATTCTTCATCCGTAGTATCCCATTCAAGTGTAGTCAAATCTTCAACCACTCCGGTAAAGGTTGACGAAAACAAGAAACCTTTTTCCATATTTTGTTTAAGAAATCCTTTATAGAGTCAATTTTTTTTTTGTGGATTTTTCGAACTTTTCTTTGCGTTGATTAAGCTTTACTTTATTTTTAGCTATTGTTTTTAGTGCATTCTTGGGGTTGAAATTGGGATCGATCTCATGAACGTCATAATTGCTTTCCTCTTCTTCTTCTTCTTCTTCTTTGGATTGATGAGAAGAGGATGCAATTTTCGTGTTTCGGGGTTGAGGAATACCTTGATTATGGTTTTCAACCCATTCTTGAAATGAGATGATATCATGATGAGGCAAAACTCGAGGAAGACCCATTAAACTTATATTTTTAGCTCGAATTTCACTTATAGTCGAATAGTCGGATTTGAGAGCCGGTACATAAAAATTCAAAATTATCCTCATGATATATTCACCGTAGTGAATTGTCTTATATCTTCGAACGTTGACATTTGAAAATTCGTCGATTATTATGTTTCCCCAATTCACTCGTTGCTGTGAATATAATTCATATAGGGCTTCAAAATCATGTTTATAAATCTTCTCGTAGCTACTAGTTCTAGGTTGTAATGACCTTATTAAGGCTCGGTGAATTAATCTTGCCTTTAGCCGTAAAGCTCTAGTTCGAAGATCATAGTCGGATAAGAATAGATGAGAGACTTCGTCTCTTAGGACCATATCGACAGTAATATCATGAATGTTAATGCCTTGGGATGGAAAATGAAGTATGTGTCCTAATCGTTGTAAAGAAAGAAAAAATTTCACACACGCACTAAAGTCCAAACACAATCTTCCGTATTATGAGGGTTGTGATGATCTAAATTCATATTTGCAAAGAAGAGCTTGATTAGAAAGTGATTAATTTTTACATTATTCGAATCAAAACCAATTAAAGTATCGATTCGGTTTACCACGGAAAATTCCTAAAAATTATATCCATCGAATTCTTGAAACTTGACGAAAGCTCCATCGAAATATTTTGTGTTTTTCTTGCTATTATACCTCACCACAACGGTATCATTATGGAGCCATTGTCGGATGTGAGATTTAGAAGGCCCTGAAGGGGAGTCTCTTAGTCTTTTGGTTCTTGGAGGCATTGATTTTTGAAGGGGTTGGAGTTTTTGAGAAGAAATGGAGTTTTTAGGTTTTGACAGTTTAAATTTTCCGTGTTGGTGAAAAAAAATTAAAGAGGAAGGTAAAGATGAAACGGTGCCTTGAAAATAGAGCGGGTGGTCAAAAAAATTGTAAACCTGAAGTACAGCCGGCTGACCCAGGGTTATCAACATCTGAATTATTCCTGAAAGAAAGTAGACTAATTTGCATATAATTCAGCCGTCTGAACCAAGTATGCAGTTGGCTGCATCTGGGTGAAAAATTTATTTCATATGAATATTCAGCCGGCTGTTTTCACTGGTGCAGCCGTTTGAATTAGTTGCTTGAAGCCCAATAAACCCAGTTTCATAATATATTCTTTATTTATTTTAAATTTTATATCTTTTACACATTTTATATATATTTTTAAATATTATCAAGATACAATAAACAGAATACAAATAAATAATTAATAATATTTTATTTGGAGGAAGAAGGTTTAGTAGGAGAATCACATTCTTCTGGCTCGACCTTTGTGTTCTCCTGAGCTGGTTAAATGGTTGATCTGTCCCAAGAATTAGGAGAGTATGGTGGCCTCTTAGGAGATTGAATATGTGCATTCATGTTTATGGGAGATGATCCACATATCTTTGAAGCACATCTCTCTAAAAAGCTAAGTCTTCTTCCGTGACTTTTCTATTCGTAGTACAATTCTCACTGTAGATTCAAAGTTTCGCATTGATAGTGATGTAAATCATCTATCTTGTCTTTCGTAGAAGGAGAAGGAAAGAGATTGCTTCTAGAAAGCTTCTTTTCTTGAGTATATCCAGTGTGATGATGAGGAGGACATACTGGAATATAATATGGAGTTGTTGCATTTTCGGATGATTTTGAACACGAAGAGCTATAAATGATTGATGAGTATTCAGAGTTGTAGCTAGAAGAGCTTGAATTATTTTGAGAAGACATTTTTATATTTTAGAGCTTGAATCTTTTGATACTTGTTATATATAAGTGATGATGTTTTGAAGATTTCTGAGTTCTGATATATATATATATATATATATATATATATATATATATATATATATATATATATTCTATTATTTATAAGAATGCAATTTATGGTATAAATTTATTAACAATTGTAGACCAATACTAGTTTTAGATGTTCAATATATAACTTTTAATAATTTTTGGTTGATACTAATTGCAAGTATGATGCAGACAAGAATTACTAAATAGCAAAATGGAAATGACACTATACTTCTTCTTATGCAATCCTGAGTTCGAGTGCCAGCAGCTCCAATTTTTTTTTATTTTTAAAATTTATTTTGACTACAAATTCTTATAATTTTGTAGATCTTTTAGAGATAAAATTCCTAGTTCTCTTCTTAACTTTATAAACGTATTTTCCTTTAATGGTGTTGTAAAAATATCGGCAACTTGATTTTCTGATGATACAAATTCTAAGGAATTTTTTTCTTTTTCGACATTATTGCGTAGAAAATATTGTCTAATATCGATATGTTTTGTTCGAGAATGATTGATCGGCTTCTTAGATAAGTTAATAGCACTTGTGTTGTCACAAAATATTGTTGATTTTGATAAATTTATTCCAAAATCCTGAAGTGTTCGTTGCATATAGATGACTTGAGCACATGCTAAAGCGGCAGATATATATTCTGCTTCACATGTCGAAAGTGAAACACATTTTTGCTTTTTTTTACTAAACCAGGATACTAAAGATTGTCCAATGAAATGACAAGTTCCACTCATTCTTTTTCTATCGATTAGACATCGTCCATAATCAGCATCATTATATGCTACTAATTTGAAAGAACATTCTTTTGTAGAAAAGTCCGAATTCTTTAGTATTGCTTAAGTGACGCAAAATTCGTTTAGCTGCTCGCAAATGTGATTCTTTAAGATTTGCATGAAATCGAGCACATAAGCAAACCTTATCATTATACTAGGACGACTAGCAGTTAAATAAAGTAAAGAACCTATCATACTTTGATATAGTTTTTGGTCAACATTTTTACCATTTTCATCTCGATCGAGATGAATTGTAGTACTCATAGGAGTAGATTTGGCAGAATTGTTTTCCATACCAAACGTTTTATTAAATTATTATAATATTTTTCTTAATTAATAAATATTCCATTTTTGACTTGTTTAATTTGAAGTCCGAGAAAATGTGACAATTCTCACATGTGTAACATTTCTAATTCTTTAGTCCTAATGTCCGAAAATTCTTTACAAAGTTTTTCATTTGTAGAACCGAAAATAATATCGTCAACATATATTAGCATTACTAAAATATCCTTTTTATCTTGTTTTATAAAAAGAGTTTGATCCACTTTTCCAGTTTCAAATCCATAATTTAAAAGATAACCTTTAAGTCGATCATATCAAGCACGTTGTGCTTGTTTTCATCCGTATAATGTTTTCTTTAATTTGTATACGTGATATTGAAATTTTCCATGAGAAAACAAAGGAGTTTTTTCTATATAAACATTTTATTTAATAGAACCGTTTAAAAATGCACTCTTGACATCCATTTGATATAGTTTAAAATCATGAAAACAAGCAAAGGATAATAAAATACGTATTGCTTCTAGTCTGGGGATAGGAGAAAATGTTTCTTCATAATCAATTCCTTCTTCTTGATTATATCCTTGAGCTACTAATCTAGCTTTATTTCTAGTAATATTTCCTAGTTCATTAGCTTTATTTTTGAAAACCCATTTAGTGCCGATGACGGTTTAATTTTCTAGTCTAGGAACTAAATCCCATACATCATTTAGTTCAAATTGATTTAGTTCTTCTTGCATTGCTAAAATCCAATAATCATATGTTGAAGCTTCTTTAGCATTTTTAGGTTCTGTAGTAGAAATAAAAGCTATATGACCTATTTGATTTAGTTGATGTCGTGTTTTTTACATTTTCGTTAACTTCACCAATTATATTTTGAATTGGATGATCTTTTAAAATTCTTGGTGGAGATTTCAAAACGTTTTCTAAATGATTTTCTCAAATATCATTTTCTATAGTTTTATTTTTAGAATTCTGTTCAGTATTACTAATTATTTCATCATCGTTGTATTTATTAGTTTTGAAATTTTCATCGAACGAAACATGAAGTGTTTCTTCAATGGTTTTAACTCTCAAATTATAGAATCTATATGCTTTACTACGATCTGAATATTCTATAAAAATTCCTTCATCTGATTTTGAATCAAAATTTTCAAGTTGATCTTTAGTATTTAAGATAAAACATTTTGAGCCAAATATTTTTAAATATGATATGTTTGGTTTTCTTCCATTAAATAGTTCGTATGGAGTATGTTCTGTTAGAGGACGAATGGAGACATGATTTAAAATGGCCAGGCAGTTGCCACTGCTTCTGCCCAAAATTGTTTTAGTAATGTGCATCCATTCAATAGTGTTCTGGCGCATTCTTGAAGTGTTCTTTTTTTCCTTTCTACAACCCATTATGTTATAGAGTTCTTGGAAATGAAATTTTTTGAACAATTCCTTTCTTGTTATAAAATTTTTCAAATAATTCGTTTTTGAATTTTCCTCCATGATCGCTTCTAATATTTTGAATTTTTAAAACTTTAGCATTTTGAATTCTTTTAACAAAATTCTTAAAGTTTTCAAATGTTTAATTTTTATGTTTCATAAAAAATGTCCAAGTGAATCTTGAAAAACCATCAACAATTACAAAATCATATTTATTATGATTTATAGACTGAACTTGAGTTGGTCCAAATAAGTCTAGATGTAATAACTCAAGTGGTTGTAATGTTGAAATGATTTTCTTTGATTTGAAAGATGCTTTTATTAACTTTCCTATTTGACAAGCATCACAAATGTTTTTAACTTTAAAGTACATTTTTGGTAATTCTTTTACTAAGTTGTTTCTATATAGTTTACTTATAGCTTTGAAATTTATGTAACAGAATCTTTTAAACCATAACCAAAGGATCATTTTCTTTAGCTATTAGACACATATCAATGTTGTGATTGATTTTCATATTTACATATATATTACATTCTCTAATTCCTTCAAATATAAGATTTTTGTTTTGATCAGAAATATTGCATTTGTTTCATGAAAAGATATACTAAATTCCTTATCGCAAAGTTGACTTATACTAAGTAGATTGTGCTTTAAGTTTTTAACTAATAAAACATTTGTAATAAGAGGTAAGTTAGATGTACCGTCATTGCTCACATTACCTTTGCCGATGACATATCCTTTGGGATTATCTCTAAAAGTGGCAAAACCTCCATCTGAGTAGATAATATTTGTCAGCATTTCTTTGTTTCCTATCATGTGTTTTGAGCAACCACTGTCCAATATCCACTTTTCTCTTTTCTTATTTTGTACCTGCAAAAAATATTGAATTGACGTTGGTACCCACTTCCTCTGTTAGGGTCATAAGAGTTAGGTCTTAGGAAGACAAACCCAAGAGGGTTCAGAGTTCCCTTTAAAAGTATAATTAATATTCTTATGAATACTGAAAATAAAAGACTCGGTATACTTACTTCTTATGAGGCCGTTGTTGGTTTTTGGTACCTATATTTTGATAGTTTTCTGATTAGTAGTGTTAACTACAGTTTTTTTTGTAGTATTCTCTTTGAACCTATCATATAACAAATCATATGATTTTCTAGAACTACTAGCTTTGCCATAACCCAGACCTCTCTTACTTGAAATATGTTAGGAATTTCCAATAATTTAAGAGAGATTCTCTTTCCTTTGTTAAAATTCGAAATGTTCTTTGTAATATTTTGTAATTTGTTCTTTAGACTCTCTATTTCTAATTCTAAGACTTTATTTTTGCTTTTCAAATCATTATTTTCTATAGCTACTAAATCATTCTTGTTTTTCAACGTTTCTAATTTTTTTTCAATCAATATGTGTTGAGAAGATAAATTTCTTTCTGATTCTTGAATTTTTACTAATTCTTCTTCAAGAATTTTCTTTTCATCTCGCAACGTATCTACTTCTAGTTCACTCCTATTTAATTTTGCTAATGTATCTTTACTTGATCGTTTCTGATTCTTAATTTTTTTAACAATTCAAAGTTTACTTCTATTAAATCATCAAAAGAGAATTCACTTACATCGTTTTTAGATGCCATGAAGCACACATTAGCTTGGTCGGTATCGCTATCACTATCGGATGACAAAGAGTCGAAATCATCCCAAGTAACTGAAAAAGCTTGCCTTTTCTTTTGAACCGTTCCTCGTTTTTTATTTTTCTTAAGTTCCGGACAGTTCTTTTTTATGTGACCCGATTGATTTCACTCATAGCATTTTAGAGATGAGTTTGAAGGAAAGTTGTTTTGACCTTTATTGCTTCCAAAGTTTTTCTTCTTTATGAGTTTCAAGAATTTTCTGAAATTTTTGGCTATAAATGCCATATCGTCGACATCTTCATCGTTTGGTTCTTCTTTCTCGGCTTGAAATGCTATTGTTTACGGTCTTGTGCTTGTACTTTTTTTGCCTGCAAATTTACTTCATATGACATTAGATTTCCTATCAACTCCTCTGGTTTTATGGTAGAATGATCGTTGGCTTCTTCGATAGCTAAGACTTTTCTTTCCTATTCATCAGTGAGAGTGTTGAGTATTTTTGACACAATAAATATGTATATTTATCTCCTAGTGCCAAAAGTGAATGATATGTGTCTTGAAATCTGGAGTACATATCATTTATGTTCTCATCTTGCATCGTCTAAAGTTTTGAAGTTGATTCTTAAGCATAGGTATCTTACCTTGTTTAACTTTGTTAGTACCTTCATGTGTAATTTTAAATATGTGTCATATTTCATATCCAGTGGTACACATACTAACTCTATCGAATTCATTCTTATCTAGTGTGTAAAATAACATGTTCATTGCTTTCGCAATTGCAGAAGCATCTAATTTTTGTGTGTTAGACCATTCTGCAAAATCATTTGTAGGAACATGATTTCTTGTTGAATAATGTTCAATGCATCAAACCCGTTTGATTGTATATAAACTCTTATCCTAGTTGACCAGTAAGCTTAGTTTAGACCATTAAATAGTGGTGGTCGTGCAGTGGATTGTCCTTCAGTGAAAATAGAGTGACTATTGTCATCCATATTAACAAATATCAGGTAACTTTGTTATGGTTATGTGATGACCTTTCTCTGATACCAAATGAAAGTTTGTGTGGATCGGTTGTATGGATAAATATACTAATTTAAAAACTTGTGGAATAGCAGCAGAAAATAGTCGATAAATAAAAGAAATATAAAGCGGTAAGTAAATGACACCCGATATTTTTATACCAGTTCGAACTTTCCGTTCTACGTCCAGTCCCAGAATCCTTCTGGATTTGCTAACACCCTCGCTTCACCCGAAGGAATAGGCACCTGAGCAACCGAACAAGATTTCAATACGCTTGCCCGAGCAGCTGAACGGGACTTCCAATACAAAGTATTTAGTTTCTTGATTTGATGTGCTTTTGAATAACACTGATTAGTCAATAGAGTACACCCTTTCTATAATCTTTTCCTTTGCGGTATGCAGTGTCTATACGTAAAGAGAATGGTAGATTTAAATATTATTCCCAATAGAAGCTTGTATGAACGTTTTAGAAAGCAAAGACTATAGAGAGTAGAATCAAAATAGAATAGAAAGAATTGTAATGATTGATGTTAAAAAGTATTTGATTCTTGGCTATATTTATAATGAATCAAGAGTTGTTTTCTTTCATGAACAGTAGTGCTAAAAAGAAACGGAAACAACCCTTGAAGTTGAGATGTTTCTCTTCACTGAAGAGACACATCTCTTCATTAAAAACTAGCCATTATATGAATTCAGCAGGTTGACTGCAGAAGATTCAGCTGTCTGATTCAAACCTAAAAATAAGTAGTGCAAAAGATAGTACATTCAGCCGGCTGACTCAGTGGATTCATCCGGTTGAATATTGTGGTTAATTTAAATTTACCCAGTATTCAGCCGATTGGATAGCTATAGTCAGCCGACTAAAATCTGTGTCATGTGCATGTGCATACTTCTAAGATACACGTCAATTTAGTTTTGTAATATACCACTTTGGAGAGATTTTAACTTATATCCAACTAGACTCAGAAATAATAAAACATCCAATCTATCTTCGTGTATTTCTGAATCCATCCTTCAAAGATTTATCTTCTTCTGCAAATTTGGCTAGTATACAATAATAATATAGCTTGTATAGTTGTCACATTCAAAATCGGAGATTTCTGGATCTTAAAACTATTTACTCATAACGTTTCTTCCAAAAAGTTTATAAATTCCAAAATTATAAACTTCAACTAAGTAAAAAAAAATCCATAAAAAGAACTAAATGTTTTCTACCTCATGTTTATCAAACACTCAAGGATGAACAAAATACTCTATCCTTTAAGTTTTCAATTAAAATTTTCAAACCAATTCATCTAATTATGAATTAGAATTATCTCATTATATAAATAATATTAAACTACTAATTATTGTGATTCACTTTGTTACTTACAAAGTTAATCGCCCATGCTATCAACAATGCCTTACCTAGTCACTTTACAAAATTATTTTATGGCTAAAATATTATTTCAAATAATTTTAAATTCAAAAATACATTGCTTTTTCATTTACTAAAATAATTATTTCTCATGTCAAAATACCCACTTCGATGTTTGGGAACTCCTATTGATAACATAAAATCCCATATGTCTATAAGAATTCTTAAACATTTTCCAGATAAGTCAACGTAATAAATAATCCCAAGTTATGTAACAGCTCGATATTTTCAGCCATTCGCATCCACACATGTCGGACTTGAATTGCTCAAAATACCGCATTGTAAATAAATTTAGAGCAAATGAAATACAATCACAGAATCACAGACACAGAAATATCAGAATAACTCGCAGCAGAAATTAAGATACCATAGTAGTTCATGAAGCTACTATAACAAACTCTCAAAACATAATACATAATATCAATCTAAAACATATACAATAGAATTCCCAAATATATAGAAGTTTATAAATACCAGAACTGAAATAGAACAACTGAAACTGAAAGGGAACAGATAACTAGAGAAGCAGAATCTCCAGCGATTCCTAGCTCTAGAAAAGAAATCCAAAGCTAAGCTATAAATACTCAGGCTGACCCGAGCGTAAAGTAAAAACACAGAACCCTAGAGTCAGGACATATATACTTATATAATGTAAACCAACTCAAGTGAACTGCAGTAGTAATGCACTATAACTTAAAGGATGCTTGGGATCGCCCATCCTTGAGGATCAATTAAACCATAAATTAAATACATCCCATGGTAAAAATTTCAAAATAGTAATTTATACTTCGAAAGCAAATATCATTTCAAAATTCAATATCATTCAAAATGCATTTCAAAATATCAAAATATCATATTTTCCCAAACCGCATTCATTTTTATTTAAAATACCATTTCAAAACACATTTCAAAATAGTTTATATTTCAAAACAAATTACTTCATTTTAAATCATTAGAATGAAGTTATTTATTTAATAATTAAATTATTAAATTTCCAAAATTTTAATCTTTCAAAGTTCATTTATTCACTTAAATTTTATAAAACAATGAAAAATTCAACTTTCGCAACATTTAGAAAACGCTATGGAAAGTTACTTTTAAAACAATTCAATTTAACAAAAGATAATATTTAAAAAATGCTGTGATAGGGTTACTTTAGTTCAAATAAAAACATAGTTAATTTCAGCAACTACAGCACTTACAAAGTGCTATAATAGCACTTAATTCAATTTAGTCATTTAGTTCATTTCTATCAACCACAACATTTACAAATGCTGTAATATCCTTTACATTAGAAATAATAACATTTCAAAAATGCTGTTAATTAAATTGCAAATATTCAATATAAATTCGCAAACAATTAAATTTTGAGTTAATTTATTTTAAACTAATAAAATCGAATATTTTCACTTTTAAAACAATCATTTAAATACCCTTATATTCATGATTTTATAAAGTTAAATTTTCATTCTAAAATCAATTTAATAATAATAATTTACTTATAAAATTCAACATTCAATTTCAATTCTTTATAATTAACTTTTTTAACTTAACATTTAAGTTTAAATTTCAAAATATAACTTATTTTTTGTTTTATTTACTTGACTTAAAATTCATTTTTAAACAAAATTCACAAATTTCCAATCTAAGTTATATTTCAAAATTCAACATAAATATTCATTTATTTAACCTTTTAACTTATTCAAAAATCATTAACGCTTTATAAAAATCATTTTAAATTCATTTTAATTCAAATTTTAAATCTATTTATCATATTTCCCACTTAATTTAAATTCCATTTATAACCAAATTATAATTTCAAAAATAACTTATATTTCAAATTTCTAACTTTACCATTAATTTATTTCACTCATAAATTTTTAGAAAATCAATAATACTTTACAAAAATCATTTTTAATCAAGTTTAAATCAAAATATTATAATATTTTCATTTTCAAAATACTTTAAAATTTTTAGAAAATATATATTAACCACGGATCTGTATAACATTCACTAGCCGAGGTAAAGTGATACGGATAATATATCATTTCAATCAGTAATTTACAAAGAAACCCGGGTTTTATCATTTCAAACCTACAATCCCAAGTAAATAGAATAAATAAAAAATCGTTCAGGCCTATCATTTCAGCCCATAACGATTTTTCCTTATTCTAAAGTCCGTTCGGGTATGTATCATTTCAACCCATAGTGATTCTACTCTACAGGGAACTTGCAGTGTGATAAACTGATATAACAGAATAGCATTATATAACAGTAACATATGATATAACAAGTATATAAGCATGGGTGAACATCATATGATCATGGCATAGCAAATATAACATAATGATAGGGTTTACAGATTCAATTGCGATCAGTTTACTAGTCATATAAGTATAAATCCTGTCTGGTGAGAATTACTCACTTGTATAAGCTGGAGATGACAACCAAATGCACAAACAAAGATCTTCAAAGGCACGATAACACGACTACGATTTCAGAGTGGGAGAGCCAAAGCTAATTGCCTTGTTAAATACCAAATAAAACAAATACAAACATGAATTTTCAACCAACTATTTATAAACAATGCTAGGAATAAATACACAACTCAAAGCTAAAGCTTTTGCACTTACATTCAACATCATATGCTTCAGCCATAGGCTGGAAAAGCACTATTGTGGGATGGATTTGGATCAGGTTTGGATCAGGTTTAGGTCATATAGGTCGGCCATAACAATATATAAAGGAGAAGAGAGAGATATGTGTGCATGAACACACGCTACAAGGCAACTACATGGATTTCAAGGCCATCAAAGGTCTCGGCCAAGGGATGATTGGACCAGGTCAGGTCTGGTGAGTGCATGGGTTGATGTGGCAGGGCCTTAGGCTCAGGAAGTGGCTGGTGGTGTATGGTCGGCCAAAGTGGTGGTTGGAATGGTGGAGACAAGGGGAGTTCGGCTATGGTGATTTAGTGGAGTTTTTGTCAATTTTTTTGGTGGATCTTCACATGGATGGCCATGGCTATGGAATGGCAGTGGAAAGGAAGGGATGACGGCTGGTTGTGGTAGTGGTGGAGGCGGCCAAGGTGCTGGAGGTGGAGGGGTCAAACACATGAAGGTGAATGCATGTGCAAAAATCAAATAAATCAATTAGAAAATGTGAAAAAGACATGAAAATTTTACCAAAACTTTGCTTCAGGAAATGGCCGAACTTTTTTTAGGGTTGAGAAGTGTATTTTCACGTGAGAAAAAAATGAAATGGTTGGCTGAAAGAAAAGTATAAGGCAGCAAATTTAATTGATGCATTGATTGGTGAAAAGGTGACTATAATATGAAAAGACAAAGTACACAAAAGGTCAAAAACTTTTCAAATTTCCTTAATTTCTTTTGAAATTTTAAATACATGAAAAATACATATAAATACAGATAAAAACACAAAAATATGACGAATGCACAAAAATAAATAAATAAATTTTAATTAAATATAATTAAATTGAGAAAATAGCAAAAATGGAAACTACGTTATAAAAATTGAAAATAAATACAATAAGTTTTAGAAAAATTATAACATCACTTTAAAAATGTTTTAAAATAAAATATATATCTAACATGTCATATAACACATATTAGAACATGATTTGATAAATAAAAATATTATTTATATAATTTAAAATAGATAATTTTATTAAATAAATCAATTTACACCCAATATTGTAAAAAACATAACTTTCATAATATAAATCGGATTTCAACGAAACTAAAATTAGTATTCTTGAAACAAAATTTAATTTCATAATAAAATATAAAATTCAAAAATTCAAATATTTAAATTTTAAAGTCAAAGTTTGACCAGATTGACCAAAAACCCATTTTTTTTGGAAATATCCTATTTATTCAGGTTTGAAATTATAATTCACAAAAAAATATACTCTTAAAATAACAAAATTTAATCATTTTAATAAATATAGTAAACTTTTTAAAATTAGGAGTTTCAACTTATATAATTAAAATAAACAATTAAAATAATCACAAAATACTGGGTTGTTACAACTTATCCTTAGTTATATTTATTTTATCATTACTAGCATCAACACATCCAATATAATTAAATATAACCAAGAAATCAGTTTCTAACAACTAATCATATAAAACTAAACAATCGCCTTTAGCGGAACTATTCTATTTCTAAAATTTGCTATGCAATTTTGATCAATCCTAGATCATTTAAATTTTAAACTCATTTACTCGATCAAATTTCTAAAATTCTCTATTAAAAGAAAATTGTTTACTTTAAATCAATTCACCCTAATGTATCTCTTTAAAATTTGTAGAATTAATTTTCCAATCATCTAAAAATAAATTTCCATACTATAACGGATTTTAACATGTTACTTTTCAAAACTTTAATGTAACTATCAAATTAAAATTCTAAATCAAAATACGTCCCAAATGATTATCCCGATAATCAATTTATATTCCTATCCCTAAATAGATGCTTAGTACATATATATACTACACACCCCAGGGGATAGGACTTTAGTTTCATTATGTCCAAATCTTTGATATTATATGCTTTAATGTTCTAACTCTACTCTGATACTAACTATAATGACCCTACCGCTATACCTTTATTAGTAAAGAACATTGTAAATAATTTCGTATAATAACATGGAGAATACGACTTATTAAGGGCGACCACATGTGAATATATCTTTAAACTAACACTAATAGGTCATACTTACAGTTTTACTGAATGTTTGGAATAAAATTTGACATACATAGGCTCAGTCTAAAGTAGCGAATGCACCATTTTCTCCAAATCAGAACAGTATATCATATAAACAATAGTTACATATTACAACGGAATAGTATACATCATGTACAACCACATATGGTGAGTCTACGAAACATTATACCATACCCACATAATATACATCCAAAACAAAACATTATCTCGAAATATACATGGCATCATATATACATACACACAAACACACATATATATATATATACACACACACACACATACATACATATATATATATATTCACACTACGGAAGATAGACTGAGAAGTCAAAATAGTTTATCTTCTTATTAGAAAACCTACCAAAATCCTATATGTCTTGTAACCTAAAAAGTCTCGGCCTTACTCGAGTATTATAAAATAATAATACTAAGTCGATTATTAGTATTTCTCATATTATAAAATTAAGGCTCCCAAAACTTTGCAAAACTCAAAACATTAAAGTTGTAGATAAAGTATAAGCTTTCCAACAAGAAATCATCATTCAAATAGGACTTACGAATCAAAATCTATGGTCAAAATCATTTTCAGTTCTAAATTCCTTAATCATATCAATTATACTCAAGCCAGCGAAACTAAAGTGTAATGTCGATCATTTAAACCTCTGGATTTTGAAAATTCAAAACATAAATGTTGCAGATAAAGTATAAATTTCCAACCAAAAAATATCATTGAAGTTGAACTTAATATTCAAAAATTATGATTAAAAGGATTTTCAGTTTTGAATTCCTTAATCATGTCATTTATTCTCGAGACAATGACACTAAAATGCATTTTCGACCAAATAAACCACAAAATGTTGTAAAACTCAAAAAACATAAGTTGTAAGGAAAAGTCTATGCTATCTAGAACATCAAAAATTATCGAATTCCAATCACTAACGCAAAAGATATGGCCGTATCAATTTCAGGTTTAAAACTTAGAGAATTATATTAAAGACAGATTGTAATTATACTTTCAATTCTATTTCAAGTCAAATAAATGTAACATATCACAAGGTAACCAAAAGAGAATTTTTTTTCACATTGAATCTAGTTTCTAACCTAAAAATATTGACCATACATGGGTTTAAAACATGCAAACTTTTGCTATTTTACTTCAGCGCATTTTCCTAATACATTTTTAACAACCATATCTTGTTTCCAAAAGAGCATTCCTTTCAATTATCACATAATCATGGCAATTCGATTCAATTTCTAAAGAAATCATTGACTAAAATAAATATACAAACATGCAATCAAATTTAGAAATAGGTAGTGAGCTTTACTCACCTGTATAATTCCCTATAGCTTGGTTAATCTTCTCTAAAGTCTTGCAATGCTATATCTTCTCCAAAACTGCCTATAAACTTAAAATTCCAAACCAACACAGCAACATATGAATAAAAAATGAGATCAAAAACACCAATTATAAGAACCTAAGGATATAGATGTGGTTGAGAAGCTTACCCAAATTTTGATGGATTTTATTGGAATTTATTTTCAATTTAACATGACAATTTTGCTCTCTAGGGTTTGTGAGTTTTCTAATTCTTTAGAAACCTAATTTGTTTTACTGGTATTGCAAATAAATGTATTGTTCAAAACATAGAGAATTAAGAGAGGAGATCCTCTCTTTCTTGCACTATTGGGCAGAAATTATTAAGCCAAACCCATACTTAAATTAAAAGAAGTTAATACTACTTTTCACTTATTTTCTCACTTTTGAACTCCTTTTTCAAAGTAGATTTCACATATAACAATTAATATATAACTCCAATTATACTTCCATCTTTTAATTTATAAAAAAGAAATAATTATACTTTAAATAACTATATTAACCTTCCTTTTAATATTTAAAAAGAGAATCTCTTATTTTCATTAAATGGAAAATTCCAAAGTTAACAACATTTTAATCTAAATAAGATTTTTCACAATTTCTACACTAGCAAAAATCCAAATAAAATTCCTAATCAAATTTCCTAAATTAACATTCACCTTAAAAGTCAAATTTGAATAATCGCTTTAATAACATTTCAAATTTAAATTAAAATCTGATACTCGTTTCTTAAATAAACCAAATCAATTATTCCAAAAAAATTATATTTAATTACACATTCAAATTTCAAAAACCATAAATTAGAATTAATTAACCATAATTAAACTTAATTAATTAGGTAGTTAACAACATGGTTGCTATAGACTCCCCTCTTAAGAAAATTGTGTCTTCGCAATTTCCTTAGTGAAATGGAATCCATAATAAAATTCATCTAAACTATTTTATACTTCCATTTTCAATTGCATACCAAATTTAAAACCTCAGCATATTTAAATCAAAATATTCCTCATTTCTATTAAATTTTCAAATATTCCATTTTCTTTGGAATTTTTTTATAATTCATATGTATTTTCAAATTCACAATTTTAAAACTTAATATCATGAATTTAAAATTTTCAATATAAGAGTTGCCTTATTTACTAGTAATACCTTTTTTCCAAAGAGTTTATAAATTCCAATATTGTAAACTTCAACTCACTAAAAAAAATAATTATTTTCACAAAAAGAACTAAAAGTTTTTATCTCATGTGAATACAATATTCTATGCTTTAAATTTTAAATTTTTTAAGGAACTTCTAAAAATTTCCAACCAATTCTTTAAGCTGTGAATTAGAATTATGTAACTATATAAATAATATTAAGCCAATAGTTAATTTTATTTACTTCGTTACTTACAAAGTTGATCATCTTTACTATCAATAATGTCTTACCAAGACTCTACACTTCACACAATTATTTTATGGCTAAAATATTATTTCAAATCATTTTAAAATAAAAAAAATGTCATTTTTTCATTTTCTAAAACAATCATTTCTCATGTCAAAATGCCACGTTCGATGTTTACGATCTGCTATTGATAGATGGCATCCCATGTATCGATCAGAATCCTTTAACATAGACAAATCAACATAATAAATAGTCATAAGTTTTCCATAGTTATATTAGTTTTATCATTACTAGCATCCACGCATCCAATATTATTAAAAATAACTAAGGAATCAATTCTTAACAACCAATCAAACAAACAAAAGCCTCCATGTCTTGTAACCTGAAAAGTCTCGGCCTGACCCGAGTATTACAAAATAACAAATGGGTAAGACTATCTTTTTATTAAAAGGGATGAGAACAAGATATAACATAAGGGCATATGACATTAATATATATATATATATATATGTATATATGTGTATGACATAGATATAAACAAGTCACTTGGAATAATCTAACTCGAAATCCAAGAAACCAAATTCATACCAATCATAATGATCATCCATACCAATCATAGTGATTGTGCTTATACCGTGGAAATAATATCTCAACCGATCTCAAGGATCACGGAAAACAAAATCCCAACTAACCTTAAGGATCGTGGAAAACAAAATCTCAAATGATCTCAAAGATCAGTTAAAACAAAGTGTAACTCTTAAGGATCTATTAGCTATAAGTCTGTACACCAAATTATAGTAATCTCTAAAGTGCCAAATACTTTCACTTTAATAATTACAAGAACTTAATCAGAATGTCTCATACCACCGAGTGAAATTCAAGTATTAAGTATAAGTTAGTAAGTCACACTCATTACTGATATCACTGGTAAACATGAACTATATATCTCTTAAAGTTCTATCAGTCTACACAAATGCTGAATACCAAAAGAGAATACAACCCTAAAGTGTTAAATACTTCTCCAATGGCAATCACAAGAATTAAACTAAAGCAACCCATACTATCCGGTAAAATTCAAGTATTTGCTAATGGGTTAGTAAATTCCACTCAAACATTCTATTCAATAAGTTATACCATATTCGAGGAAGTGTTATTCGAGGGCATTTAAACCAATCCATAACACCAAGTCGATTATTAGTATTTCTCATATTATAGAATTAAGGCGCTCAAAATTTTGCAAAAATGAAAACATAAAAGTTCCAGATAAAACTATAAGCTTTCCAACAAGAAAAAGATCATTAAAATTGGACTTGTGGTTCAAAAGTTATAGTGTAACGATCTCGTTTTTTAGCCAAATTTAATTTAGTAATTAATATAAATTTTTGGATTAAATTGTGAATTAGTTTGAATTTTTTCCAAAACAAGTAAAAATATGTGTTTGTTTACACACACACACACATATATATATATGTATATAAAAAGATTGTAAATAGAATTTTGGTTTGAAACTCAAAAATAAATATCTTAAAAATAAATTGAATTTAAAAACTTTATATTTTATAAACTAATAATTTTTTTTCTAATTATAATATATATATGTGTATATATATTTGGAAGTTATATTTTGAATTTAATTTAATAATTTTCAAAAAACTATTTAAGGGTTAAATTCTAATATATATGTATTTATTTATTTATGTATAATTAAATTTTAAAAAAATCATTTTCTTTAAAGTATACAAATACAAAAAATAAGAATACAAAAAAAGCTTTAATAAATATATATATCGTTTGAAAAAATAATAAGTATAAATTCAAAAATATAAAACATATATTAATATAAAAAAGAAGTGAATTAATTAAATTTGAAAATATAATATAAATATTATAAAAACATATATAAATGTAAAATTCATTAAAGATATTATAATTACAAGTGTAAAAAGATTATGCCATGCGCTAAACATGTGTAAGCATTACAACATATATAATAATAAATGTTAGCTTGATTTTAACATGCATTTACAAGTTTCATTGATTTCTTTTTATTTTTAAAATGATAAATAAAATTAATGAAAGATTGTAAATACACATCTACTCTCCTTTCTCATTTTAAACAAACCTGAGAAAAAAATCTAAAACTTATGAAAGCTTAAACCAGTAAAATAAAATCAAACAAGCAACAACTACAGTAATTTCAGACCTGAAGCCAAGATCATTTCAAAACTGAATCAAAACAATTTCAGTATCAAAATCAAAAGCACGCAAGATTCAACTTAGTTTTTATCAAGCTTTAGTTCAATTAAAATATCAAGCTTCAGATTAGTTTTCAAGATCAAGCTCATAGTTTCAGATTCAAAAGTACATCAAGCAGATCAAAAACAAATTTTTCAGTTTTTAAAATAAAAAACAAAGTTTCTAGATCTTTAAAATTTCAAGCCTATTTCTCTGTTCCAGGCGAGTACACTCACTTGAATCTGCCTATATATTTTGATGATGTGTTTGACACTTGATGTATGATATCAAAATTGCTTGATTAATTGTTAAATATGCCTGCATGCTTGTATATGGATGTAAATATGTGTGTGCATGCCTATATATAGAAAATCATGCCTCTGCTCATAGATTACAGGTTTCAAACTTGTTCAAAAATTCAAAATCTCCTCCATTAAACCTTTTTAGGCTTTGATCTCTGAATGAAAAATGTTTGTTTATGTGTAACATCATTTTTAAAAATAAATTCAAGTAAAAATATTTAGTAAATATTTCGAAAATAAAATATTTCAGAAGAGAACCAATTTATGTTAAAAATTTGATGGTTAAATTTCCATGCTTTGATTATATAATCAAATTCGTTTTTGAAAATGGTGAATTTTAATAATAACATCATGATTTTTAGTTTCATATTTATCGTGATTTTTCGAGTAGAACTAAAATTGGGTTTCTGTCGAATTCTGGTGATCGGAAGATGTTTGGGTCACAGGGTCGTGGGTGAAGTTTGCTGGAAGGTTGGAGATTTCGGCAAAAATGGAGACTGGGATTCTAGGTGACATAGTGGCCGAACGACGATGATTTAGGGTTTTAGACCGAGTTTTGGTCGAGGCTTTTTTTCTAGCAAATGCAGCATTGACGTCGCACAGAGTTTGTCCAGAGATGGTGGAATCGAAGAGTTGGATCATGACGAGGCTCGAAGTCGATCGGCAAGGTCTTTGGTGATCGGGATTGGTGGAGCGAGGCATTTTTGGTCGATCGAGTTGGGTTCCAATATGCATTGACTTGTTCGCTTTCGATCCAGGTTATCGTTGAGGGTTCTGGGTGGTTGCTTGGGTTGAGATGGTCGTTGATGACTTGTTGTAGGTCGTAGCATCAATCAGAGTGGTTATGATCATCTGTGCATGTGTACGTGCATCTATGTCTATTGGGCGTGTTGCTGTAGTAGGAAGAAGGGTTGTCTTAGGGGATTGCTCGAGGAAGTTTTGATCTAGCTCGAGTCTGGTATCAGGTTGATATGCGGTTGTGTTATAGGGTTTATGTTTAAATCAAAACTAAGTTTTGAAAAATAATAATAAAAAGAAGGGGTGACTTAGGTTTATACTCGGGAAAAATTGAAATTGGCTCGGGTATTTTTGATTTTGGTTCGGGTCAGGTTAAAGCGTTAACCAAGTTTAAAAAAAAAAGTTTTTCAAATTCAAAATAAATCAAGGTTTAAATTATTTCCTTAAAAAATTTCTTTTAAATAATAAAGGTTTATTCAATTGTTTGGATAGATAAAAAAATTGTATAATTTATTTTAAATAGAAAAAAATTATGTTAATACTTAAGTCTATTTAAATGAATTTGAATAGTGTATTTAAGGAATTTATTTAAAAGGTAAGATGTATTTAGTTATTAATTTAAGGATCTTAAGATAATTTATAAGTAAATGATGAATTAATTTCAAAGGTTATTCAAGATAATTAGTTTGTCTTAAATAATGTTTTGATTATTAATTAACTTAAAGGTTTTAAGTTAAATTATAGGTTAATGATAATTTATTTCAAAGGTTTATTTAATGAGATTTAAATAACGTAATTAATTAAGATAAAGGGTTTATCTCTTAATTATTTAGGGTCTTGATTAATTAAATGATCATTAGTTAATTAACTATCAGGTAATTAGTTAATGTAATTAATCAAAGGATGATTAATTAATGTAAATAATTAAGATACAATTACTTAATTAAATTAATTAAAGGATAAGTAATTAATTAAAGTTTACTTAATTAATGAAAGTAATTAAGGGATAATTTATTACTTAAAGGATAATTATTTAATGTAATTAATTTAAGGGATGATTAACATAAATAATTAAAGGATAATTACGTAATGTGATTAATTAAAGGATGATTTATTTAATGTGAGTAATTAAAGGTTAATTAGTTAAAGAATAATCACTTGATGTAATTGATTAAGGGTTACTTAATTAATGTTAGATGATGAAAGGTTAATTAATTTATGATTAAAGGATAATTAATTAATGATTAAAGGTTAATTAATCAAGTGATTATATGATAATTACTTAATGTAAGTAATTAAAGGGTTATTTTGTTAATGTAACTTAAGGGTAATTAATTTATGTGATTAATTAAGGGATAATTAATTAATTGAGGATGATTAATTAAGATGGATAATTAAGGATGATTAATTAATTTCCATTAATTAATTAAAATAGTATCAAATGGTTTGTAATTAATTAATGTTAATTAAGCGGGATTTAAAAGTAATTAAAGTAATTAATTTAATTTATTTGGAGATTAAATAAAACTAATTAGGAATTGAACAACTAATCAGTCTTGCTTATGGATGATTGGATTATATTGAGTGTCTTGAATTGTTTGATATCTCTGATATGTGATGTTCTTTGTTATGAATGGCTTTGGATTGAACTATGATAATGTGAGTTATCTATCTGTGATTGATTTGATGTGTGAATATGTTACTCTGAACTTCTGAATTGAATTGTTTACTTAAACAACCAGGCCTTTAAAACGGCCTTTGAATTTCGATGCAACCGGGGTTCAGATTCCAAATGGTTACCACATCGAATCTTAAAGGTGGATCTTTTGTTTAAAAGATTAAAAATGGAATTTTTTTGTGAATTTATCCATATGTTTTTAAAATAAGCGCTCATTATTCGGTTAAGCTGGGAGAGGACATCAAGACATAAAACCCATTCCGAATAATGATACGACGAATTGGAATAGCATTTTAAGACAGTGGTTGAAGACTGGGCATTTTCGAAAACTAAAAGATGACCCGTCGATTGTCTCTGCACTGAGTTGCTCCGGTACAGAGATTATCCTATGTGATGGGGAGTCCGGATGTGATTTGGGAATATCCGGATTTGCAAGGACTTTTTTCCTTAATTGGATGAAGTGCCTTCTGTTCCATTCAGACCCAAGATGGACTTGTATGGATGTATGTATGACATTACACTTTGAGATATAAAGCTGGTTTCTATCAAATACATTTCTTTTTGGTGGCGGAGAATTTATTCTCCTAGTTTAACATCCTTCACTGAGACGTACGAGCTCAGAGGTTATGTAGTTGATGGTTACTAGTGATATATTCCCACTCTGGTATGTGGCATGCTAAGTATTGATCATTGGTTGATCGAAGCATGGCTTTTGTGAAAAGTGTAGCTTTGTGGGACGAGACTTCATCGAACCTCACCTCGCAAATAGTCGAAAAAGAAAGGACGCAGCAAGGTTACGAGGCTCATGCCCCTTAGTGTATATGCATTTCCTTCTGGATAAAACTTGGTATCATGGTATGGAGTCCAGATATTTTACTTTTGTGGATTTGTTAGAATTTGTTGAGAGGCCTCGGTAAAGGTCGGTTACGACCGGGGGATGGCATACTCATGACAGTTAGTTACCTAGTTACAGAGGTAACCCAGCCTTGTGTTGGCATAGATCCAGTTAGGTTTTTGGGGCGTCCCTCCAGAGGCGTACCCTTTTGGAAAGGAAGTTCCTTAGCCTTGACCATTTGTTGAAAATCCAATCACTCAATACGAGCCCTATATGGTTTAGTTGTAGAACCTGCCATGTAACATGGTAGCCATAGTAGGCATACTATAATAGTACGTATGTTGGCTAAGATTTATATTATACTTTCGAAATGTTTTCCACACTATGCATAATATCAAAAAGATTTTCGCGTATCAAGCATGTTTGACTATTATAAGGTGAAACCTTCCCTATGTTTGCGATTGCATTGTGTGTCTGATGGGAGACCTTATGGTGGTTTCATTTTCCAAAAAGCATAACAGATTTCTTTTTATTTCTCTGTGATTTTTTTGTACAAATAACTGTTTTTGTTTGCTCACACCAGTTACATGACTAACCTGGAGTTTATTGTTCCCTTTCTAAACTCGGGGTGCCCATAATTTTCCACACGGACAGCCTAGAGTCAGGTTATCAGATAGTCAGCTAGTAGATGTAGATTTTGGTAGTCTTTAGAATTTGTGGATTTGGGGATTCATTCGCTTCGTTGCAGCATGATAGCTTTTGGTTTGAGCTTTGGGCTTTGGCAATGAAGATACAGTCTGTCGGATTTTCTCTCTCTCTCTCATGGAGACCTTGTTGCTATCTTTCCGTTGCCGTTGCTATTGTTTTCCGCTGCTATGTTTTTTCTGCTGTTGTATATTTTGGCTTTAATATTATTGGGCATTGTTATCAGCTTGTTGTAATTCATGTTGTATCCATTTGGTGTATCAATAAAATTCTTCTTTGTTTCCGTTGTATTGTTTTCACCTAATGTGTTATAAGCTCCGGTGAGCCGGACTCCAACGTTTGAAATTCCGACATTCTAATACGGGTGATGTATTGGATGTTGATTATCGGATGCCGGAACCCGGATCGTCACATTTGGTATCAGAGCTAAAGGTTGAGTAGGAACTTTAGCTTTGGAGTATAACTCATTAGGTGACTCATTGGAGATAGGGTAAGAGATATCCTAGAATGAGTATATTCCCTACGATATCTTGTCTGTACGCCTCAGTCAATTCTCTTACTATTCACCGATAGTGAGAATGAGTGCAAGAAGAGGATGACGTAAGGGACAGGGGAGTACCACTACAAATGGTCGAGACCCTGTAACAATAAGGAGCAATTTTTCCATCAACTCCTTTGATCATCATCCAATTTCAATTCTTTAATGGCTTACTGGCAGCTACAAGAAGAAGCCTTCGCATAGTGGGAGACCATTACTTTGGCCGAGTCAGAGTCCGAGGTTACATGGATAGATTCAAGCAAGTGTTTAAGCAGCGTTATATGCCTTCAACTGGTATTTCTAAGATGTACCAAGAAATTATCTTACTTCTTACCTAATTTTCTTATTTATGACAAAATTGTTAGAGTTCTATTCGACACTGGAGTCACGTATAGTTTTATTTCATAGCAAACTGTAGAGAGTTAAATCATGAACCCGAATTCATAGACGAATCTATTTGTGTGAAGAATCAGGTAGGAGCCCCTACGAATCTTTGTTTACATTGTAGAAAAGTTCCTATCTTGTATTCTAATCATCAGTATCCTATCGGCCTTTTTGTTATTGACTTTAATGAAAGTGAAATTTTACTTGAATGAATTGGTTAACAAAATATAAAGCTAAATTAGATTGTATCAATAAAACGATTTCGGTTAACACCAAATTTGGGGAATTTTATTGTGATTTCTTATGAGGATCCAAGTCCGAAGAGGGACAAGTTAATGATACTTTAGGGTATTCTGACCTGAGTTTGGAATCCATACCTATTGTTTGAGAATTTCCTTACGTATTTGTAGCCAAGTCCAATGGATCTTTAAGATGGTGTGTAGATTATCGTGATCTTAATAAGTTAACCCTTAGAAATAAATTTCCTTTGCCCGAGTCGATAACCTGTTCGATCAATTGCGTGTTCGATTCTTTTCCAAGATGGATCTAGTCCTAGGGTTCCATCAGTTGAGAATTGTGGAAGATTGTATTCATTTATCTGTTTTTTATGGGTCTCGATACATTCTACGAATGGTTAGTCATGTCCTTCGGACTAACCAATGCCCTTGCAAATTTCGTAGACTTGATGACCCGAATATTTCGTGAAGTATTGAATAAGTTCGTTCTCGTATTTATTGATAATATTCTGATCTATCCCAAATATAGAATAGATATTTCATTTGATCTGATAAGCCATTTCTCTATCTTTCTATGTGTTCGTATATTCTTTGTTTGTCTTCCTAGCTAGCAAATTTCGAGGAAGAAATTTTCTTAAGGGGGGAATATATAACGATCCCCTTTTTTAGCCAAATTTAGTTTAGTAATTAACATAAATTTTTGGATTAAATTGTGAATTAATTCGAATTTTTTCCAAAACAAATAAAAATATGTGTTTGTTTATACATATGTATATAAAAAGATTGTAAATAGAATTTTGGGTTGAAACTCAAAAATAAATATCTTAAAAATGAATTGAATTTAAAAACTTTGTATTTTATAAATTAATAATTTTTTTCTAATTATAATATATATATGTGTGTGTGTATATATATTTGGAAGTTATATTTTGAATTTAATTTAATAATTTCCAAAAAACTCTTTAAGGGTTAAATTCTTATATATATATATATATATATATATATATATATATATATATTAATGTGTACTTAAATTTAAAAAAATCATTTTTTTAAAGTATACAAATATAAAAAACAAGAATAAATAAAAAGCTTTAATATATATATATATATATATATATATATATATATCTTTTGAAAAAAAAATAAGTATAAATTGCACAGAGATCGGTAAACTTGCTATTAACGAATGCGATTGGTAAGGAAAAGGATAAAAAATTGGGCTTTTACCTCAAAGGAACTAGACGGAGCTCGTATTGAAGAAGCGGATCAGAACTGTCCATCGGCAAAAACCCTAAGTACAAGCTATCTGTGGCTGCCATGAAACTGAAGACGAAGTAGAAGCAGCTGCCTTTTGGTTTTTTTAATTTTGGTAACTTTGAGTTATCTGATTATTATGTCGGTCTCTATTATATGTAACCCTACGCTTTGTACTGGGCTTTAACTTTGGATCGTAATGCCTTTAATAGATATTTTACCCATTTTCAAAAAAAATAAGTATAAATTTAAAAATATAAAACATATATTAATATAAAAAAAATGCCTTAATTAAATCTGAAAATATAATATAAATTTCATAAAAACTTATATAAATATAAAATCATATTAAAGACATTATAATTACAAGTGTAAAAAGATTATGCCATGCAATGAACATGTGTAAGTATTATAACATATATAATAACAAATGTTAGCTTGATTTTAACATGCATTTACAAGTGTCATTGATTTCTTTTTATTTTTAAAATGATAAATAAAATTAATGAGAGGCTATAGATACACATCTACTCTCCTTTCTCATTTTCCTTTCACATATTCAAATCAAAGAAACAACCCTGAGAAGAAAAACTTAAACTTGTGAAAACTTAAACAAGTAAAATAAAATCAAACAAGCAACAACTTCAACAATTTCAAACTTGAAGCCAAGATCATTTCAAAACTGAATCAAAACAGGTTCAGTTGCAAAATTAAAAGCATGCAAGATTCAACTCAGTTTATATCAAGCTTAGTTCGATTAAAATATCAACCTTCAGATCAGTTTTCAAGATCAAGATCATAGTTTCAAATTCAAAAGTACATCAAGCAGATCAAAAAAAAGTTTTCCAATTTTTGATATCAAAAACAAAGTTTCCAGATCTACAAAATTTCAAGCCTGTTTCTCTATACAAGGTGAGTAAACTCACTTAAATATGCCTATATATTTTGATGATGTGTTTGACACTTGAGATATAATATAAAAATTGCTTGATTAATTGTTAAATATGCCTGCGTGCTTGTATACATATGTAAATATGTGTGTGCATGCCTGTATATAGAAAATCATGCCTTTGTTCATAGATTACAGGTTTCAAACCTGTTCAAAAATTCAAAATCTCCTCCCGTAAACCTTTTTAGGCTTTGATCTCTGAATGAAAAATGTTTGTATATGTGTAACCTCATTTTTAAAGATAAATTCAAGTGAAAATATTTAGTAAATATTGGAAAATAAAATATTTCAGCAGAGAATTAATTTATGTCAGAAATTTGATGGTTTGATTTTCATGCTTTGATTATATAATCGAATTCGTCTTCAAAAATGGTGAAGTTTAATAATAACATCATGATTTTTATATTCATGTTTTTCGTGATTTTTCGAGTAGAACTGAAATACGGTTTCTGTCGAATTCTGGTGATCGGAGTATGTATGGGTCATGGGGTCCCGGGTGAAGTTTGCTGGAAGGTTGGAGGTTTCGATAAAAATGGTGAATGGGATTCTAGGTGACCATCGTGGCCGGACGACACCGATTTAGGGTTTTAGACCGAGTTTTGGTCGAGGCTGTTTTTCTAGCAAATGTGGCGTCGACGTCGCATCGAATTTGTCCAGAGATGGTGAAATCAAAGCGTTGGATCGTGACGAGAGTCGAGGTCGATCGGCAAGGTCTTTGGCGACCGGGATTGGCGGCGCGAGGCGTTTTTGGTTGATCGAGTTGGATTCCAGTATGCATTGACTTGTTCGATTTGATCCAGGTTATCATTGATGGTTCTGGGTGGTTGCTTGGATTGAGATGGTCGTTGATGACTTGTTGGAGGTTGTGGCATTGATCGAAGTGGCTCCGATCATCTGTGCATGTGTACATGCATCTATGTTTATTGGGTGTGTTGCTGTAGTAGGAAGAAGGGTTGTTGTAACAACCCGCATATTTATCGATTTTATATTTAAATATTTCATCGTTAGTCGGATTTTAGTCCGAAAAGCTACTTTTTGCATACGGTCGAATTAAGACTCGGGACCACTCCCATTGAGTTTAAAATGCCGTTTGCGACCTTTTTGAGTATAAGCTTCGATATGTTTGGAGAAAGTTGATTTTTGCTACTTTTCACTTTGGGTTTAAGTTTGGGTTCAGCCATTAGCCAACTAATACTTAAAAACTGAACCCCTCCTCCCCATTCTCCCTCACTTCTTCCTCTTTTTAGGTTTTATAGCATTAATAGTGGGAGAGATTGGAAATCAAAACTCCAAAACCCTAGTTCCTTTTGCAACTTCAAATTCCTAGCTCCAAACTCAAGAAGAACCCATTGGTAAGCTTCTCTTCTTCTTCCCCAACTTATTCTCTTACCAATTTCAGAAATTCCTAAACCTAATTTTTGGAATGTTCTTGTTTTTGAGCTTAGATCCAAGCTCAATTGGGTTGTGTTGAAGAGAGGTTGATTCTCCATTTGCTTTCAAGCTTCTTCTTGTTTGATTTTGTGAAAAGGTGAGATTTTTATCTCACATCTATGCTTATATTTATCTTCGATTGTTAGGTATGAATTCCTAACACTTATTCGTGTGCATTTGCTTTTGGTTTGGATTGAATTGGTGTATATTCCAATTTTTAGTGTTTTGAGTTCAATTCGTTAAAAATCCTAACTTCTATGTTTGAACATGTTTTTTGGAGATGCATCAAAGAGCTTATAGGGCCGGGTAGTCGATTGGCATAATCCCTTAGCACCGTTGCTCGAGAGAATGCAATTTGGACAAGATTGAACCTCATTTGCAATAGGCAGGGAAGAGGCTGAAAACAGGTCCGGCCGACCGACCCCTCTGGTCCGGCCGACCGACCTGCTTCCAAATGTGCAGTTGCACTTCTGTTTCTGGTTCGGCCGACTGACCTCTCTGGTCCGGTCGACCGACCTGCTTCCAAGTGCCTAAGCACTCTCTGTTTTAAGGTTCGGTCGACCGACTCAGGGAGTCCGGCCGACCGACCTGATGATTTTTGCCTGCTTTACCTTGTTGCTTAAATATCCAACTCTAATCGATTTGTGTTGTTTCCCTAATTGTTGTTATCAGTTGTTGTTGACTTTGATGACTTATTTTCTTTGGGAATTCTGTGAATATCCGTTTCGATGGATTCGGTATCGATTTCTTTGGATTTTTATTCACATCTTCGTATGTGAATTTTAGTGATTGATTGTTCCTACAATCTACTTTGTGTTTTGTCACTTTAAAAATATAAAGGTTTTCTATACTAGTATAAATATCAAACTCTTTCCTCAAACGGTTTCAATACTATTTTAATACCAAATTCGTTTATAAAACCGTTTTCCAATCTATTAGTATATATAAACCTTACCTCACTCGTATGAGAAATCTAATTAAACGACTTAGTAAAACAAGTGGTATGAAACGCTTGCGTTCACTTTGTCGGTTAATTCTTGGACTTGTTCGATTGAATCTCTTGTGACAATTTTATAGTGGAGATCTACAGTTTGTTCGTAAATATTTAAGTTAAGCAAGTGGTTATGGGACATGAAGCTAAACTCATATATTTACTAGCTTAGTGTAATTGACACTTCTCGATGATCATGACGATCATTTTTGTGATTTAGACTAGCAATGTGCGATGTCTCTTTGACTGCGCGGGAGATTAAACCCCGTTTTATGGAGTTTCGACTCAAATTGGTAGGGTAGTAACCCACGGTCTTTGGACCATTCGTGTGTCAGGTCTTCGGACCATTCGTATGTCAAATTAATGGCTAGCTACCATGAGATAGCTTCTCGTTCATGTGTTACAGCTGTTGGTGAGTTTTCATGCTCCCGTTCGTGTGATAGGCCTCCCCCCTATTTTGTGTGATTTCTGGATTTCGTGTGTCGAATTCTCAGATTTTCTTCTTCACCTATTATTGTGATTTCTATTGATATGATTTATCAATTTTTGTGCATAGGTGAATTTGTGTGTCATTAACTTTTGTGATTTCTGGAATTCGTGTGTCGAATTCTCAGATTTTCTTCTTCACCTATTTTTGTGATTTCTATTGATATGATTTATCAATTTTTGTGCATAGGTGAATTTGTGTGTCATTTACTGGATTTCTTGAGATGATTTCTAGAATTTGTGCTTCACCAATTTTCGTGATTTCCATTGATAAGTTTTATCAATATTTGTGCATAGGTGAATTTGTGTGTAATTGACTTTTGTGATTGACATTGATAAAATCGTCAATATTTGTGGTTTGATGAACGAAATAAGGAGTATGGCATTTCTTTGATTCTTGTGTAGATTTGGTGATATTGATTAATCTCTCGTAGATTTTCAATTACCTATGTATATCACAGCTTGGAATTGTGATTATTATGTGTTTAGTCATATCTCTTATTCTATATCGTTTCATCTGATATTTATAGTTAGACTGATCCGTTTACTATTTTCTTATTAAATAATACTCGGGTCAGACCGAGATGTTACAGGTGCTTCTGCTTGACTTCTCTCTTGGGATTGATTTCTTAGACTTTTGGTTAACTACTTAGATTAGTAGTTTTTGTTGTATACATTCGAGATATTGACTCCATAATGTATACTTATTCTTTTGTGTAGTTCTTGTAACTATTCTTTTGTGATATTGTGGATCTTTTTAGATACTACTCTGATGTACACTTCCTAGTGTAATATTCATATCTATTTCCGCCTTTGTGATATGAATTGTCTGTGACGGATTTGTGTTATGTTTATTTCTATATTCGTTTCCGAAGATTATTATAGCCACTGTGTAGTAGCTTTGTGTTTGTGTCGGTATGTCGGATTTCCTCTTGAAATAAAATGCATGTTATACTATCTGACATATCGGTGCTCGCACAAAGCAATTACATGGATGGTCGCTCCTCAACAGCCTTATTCTTCGTGCTAGTTGACAGCATTCACCGTAATGTTCTTGGCTAGCGTGGGTATAGAGGTGGGGCGTCACAGCTTGGTATCAGAGCCAAACTTCGGAACAATATGGAATATTATAACAAGGATCATCATCCTAAGTCTTTCTTAGGAGTCGTGCTTTAGGATTTAATTCGAGTCTTCGTACCGATTCATCCTATTTTCCTTATGATTCCTTGTTTTGTCTATCAAGATTGCTTGATATTCAATTTGGTGAATAACCTTTTTCTTCTTCTTCTTTCTTTCTAAAGGAAGAGAAATGTCTAGACCAGGCCGTCCTAGAGCCGTACCGTCTAGCACTCCACCCCAAGATGGAGTTTTTATGACTGCTCAACAGCTTCTTGATTTAGTGACCAATGCTCAAGCAGCCGGAGCTAACCCGGAACCTACTCACCCAAAGTCGGTATTTGCACGCTTGTGTAGCGATTACACTAATTTTGGGTGGGGAGCCATTCAAAGGTTCCGAAACTGTTATTGAAGTACAGGCTTGGCTAAGGTCATGCGATCGAATCTTTTCTCGCATGAATCTTATTGACCTTCACCTACTTCAGGTGGCCTCTAGTATGCTCCGAGAAAGAGCATTGGACTGGTACGAGCTTCTTATTTCTGAAACTAATGAAGCGGATCTCACCTGGGAGAAATTCCGAGAATGCTTCGAGTTAAAATTCGTACCGGAAGCTGAAAAAGTGACATTGGCTCGACGATTTATAGACCTTGTTCAAGGTGAGTCCTCCGTGACTGATTACGTCGCCTCCTTCGAGTCGCTTTCCAAATATGGGGTTGAATACATCAACACCCCTTTAAAGAAGAACCAGAGATTCGTCTATGGCTTAAACAAAAATCTCAAGAAGCCATTACTTATAAAATTAGAAGTTTCTTTCGACCAACTCGTTGATATCGCTCTTCGTCTTGAAGAGGCGGATAAGGAGAATGATGTTGGAGTGGTGGGTTCCAAACCAAACTTCAACAACAAGAAGAGGTCAAACAAATTCAAAGGCCCTTATCCCAATAAGAAAGGGAGGCAAGCAACTCCTGCTGAAAAGACCTTTTCCTCTACTCAAGGGAAATGCTATAATTGTGGTTCGAAAGACCATTTTGCGAATAAGTGTTCGAAGCCTCGTACTTGTCGCTATTGCAAGAGCCCGGACCATTTTATGCATGCATGTCCCAAACTTCAAAATAGGAAGGAGGGAAAGCTTAATGTTGCTCAAGCCCCTGGCAACACATCTCGTGGCCAAGGTATTTCTCATTCTATTCTGGATGGAATTATTTTATTTCGTGATCATCCTATTCGAGTTCTTTTTGATACCGGTGCGTCCCATTCTTTTATATCAAAAGAGCTTGTTGATACTTTTTCCTTGGATGTTTGTGTTTAATGACTTCTTTTAGAATTGCTAATCCGGTTGGTGGATCCGCAACAATCAGTTTATTGTGTAAAGATGTCGAGATTATTTTGTGTGATTTTTCTTTCCTTGCCGACTTGCATGTCATGCGTTATTTAGGCTTTGGAATGATTTTGGGAATGGATTAGCTTAACCGTTATGAATCTCATATCCTATGTCCTGAGCGGACTATTCATCTTCGACATCCTCAATCTGTTAAGCAGATTTCTATTAATCTTAAAGATTTAGATTCCAGCTTGGTTGCATATTTGTATTCTTTAAATCCTCGTGATGACGATGATGATGACGAGGGTGATATTATTTCTCTTATTCACGTCGTTTGTGAATTTTCCGACATATTTGAGCCCGTTTTAGGATTACCACCTAAGCGAGCAATTGAGTTCAGAATTAATCTCATTCCTGGAGCTCAACCTATCACTCGCCCTCCGTATCGTATGTCCAATAAAGAAAACGAGGAGATGCGTAAACAATTATCCGAATTGGAAACAAAGCAATTTATTCGCTCTAGTTCCTCGCCTTGGGGAGCTTCAGCTATTTTTGTGAAGAAATCCGATGATACACTTAGGCTTTGCGTTGACTACCGCAAGCTTAATGATCTTACTATCAAAAATAAATATCCTTTACCTCGGATTGATGATCTATTCGATCAGCTTAGTGGTGCTAAGGTCTTTTCACAATTAGACTTAGCTACTGGATTTCATCAGCTTCGTATTGCAGAGGATAGTATTCCTTTGACATCGTTCCGTACTCGATATGGATCTTATGAATGGCTTGTTATGCCATTTGGTCTAACGAATGCTCCGGCGTATTTCGTTGACCTTATGAATAGAGTTTTCAAAGACTTCCTCGACCGGTTTGTTCTCATCTTTATCGATGATATTGTTGTGTATTCTAAAAACGAGGAGGAGCATGAAAAACATCTTCGGATTGTGTTGGAAACTCTTAGGAGTAATCAATTAAAGGAAAAATTTTCTAAATGCCACTTTTAGCAATCTCGTGTGAAGTTTCTCGGTCATATTATTTCCGAATCCGGAATTTCCGTGGATCCTTCAAAGATTGAAGCGATTCAAGATTGGAAGAGACCGGAGAGTGTGACGGAGATTCGTAGTTTTCTTGGATTGGCAGGTTATTACCGCCGTTTTATCAAAGACTTTTCTAAGATTGCCGTGCCTCTCACTAGCTTAACGAAGAAAGGTATTAAATGCATTTGTTCGGACAAATGTGAAGCTTCTTTTCAGAAATTGAAAGAACTCCTTTCTGATGCCCTATTCTTGTTATTCCCGAGGGGAATCAAGATTTCGTTGTTTATACCGATGCTAGTCGCGTTGGTTTGGGTGCCGTTCTTATGCAAAGAGAACGTGTTATTGCTTATGCTTCTAGGCAATTGAAGCCTGCCGAGTTTAGATATGCCACTCATGATTTAGAACTCGCGGCTATTGTTTTTGCTCTCCGTATTTGGCGTCATTATCTTTTAGGAGAGAAATTTGTTCTTTATACTGATCATAAATCCTTGAAATGTTTATTTTCTCAAAAGGAACTTAATTTGCGTCAACAGCGTTGGCTCGAATTTCTTGCACCTTATGCTCTTGATATTCTTTATACTCCCGGTAAGGGTAATCGTGTCGCCGATGCTCTTAGCCGTAAACAACAAGCTGTTGTTTCTATGATGATATCCGAATGGAACGAACTCGAGATCTTATCCACTTGTGAGATTCGAGACCGTGTATCCGATTTATGATCATCATTTGTTTTATGTAGCCTTGAGGCTCATCCTTCTCTTTTAGACCGCATTCTTGAAGCTCAAAGGCTAGATCCCGAAATGGCTCTTCTTGGCCAAAATATAAGGGATAAAATTGATATTGAAGGTTTGAAAGACTTTGATATCGATTCTCGTGGCGGCATTCGGAGATTTGGTAGACTTATCGTACCAAATATTAGTGATCTTCGTAAAGATATTTTAGAAGATTTTCATCGTTCTAAATTTACCATTCATCCCGGAAGTAGTAAAACGTACGCGGATATGAAGCGACTTTATTATTGGGAGGGAATGAAACTTGACATCGCTAACTTCGTTAAGCGTTGCATGACTTGCCAACTCGTTAAGGCCGAATATCAAAGCCCCGGTGGGTTATTGCACCCTTTAGAAATTCCAATTTGGAAGTGGGACAGTATTTCCATGGATTTTATAGATGGCCTTCCCCGTTCTCGTTCGGGTCATGATAGCTTATGGGTGATTGTAGATAGACTTACTAAATCCGCCCATTTTATTCCCGTTCGGTCTAACCGAACCGTTCCTCTTTTGGCCAAGCTCTTTATCAAAGATATTGTTAAATTGCCTGGAGTTCCTACTTCTATTGTTAGCGATTGTGATCCATTGTTTACTAGTGGATTTTGGAAGAGTCTTCAAAAAGCTTTGGGAACGAAGCTTAATTTTAGCACCGCTTATCACCCCAAGTCCGATGGACAAACCGAGCGTGTGAATCAAACTCTTGAAGATCTTCTTCGTGCATGTGTTCTTGATTTTGGTGGAAGTTGGGAAGATCATATTTCACTTGTTGAATTTTCCTATAATAATAGCTTCCAATCTAGTATTGGTATGGCACCTTTCGAGGCACTCTATGGAAGGCCATGCCGATCTCCTTCTTATTGGCTTGAGGCCGGTGAGAAGCTGGTTTTAGGTACAGATTTTATTCGTGATTTCACAGAAAAGATTGATCTTATTCGTCATAGGATGAAAGAAGCCCAGAGTAGGCAAAAATCCTATGCCGATAACCGGAGAAGGAAGTTAGAATTTTCTGTGGGAGATCTTGTGTTCATTCGTGTTTCACCTATGAAAGGTGTTGTACGTTTCAGTCGATCGGGAAAATTGGCGCCTCGATATATTGGGCCATTTCCTATCACCGAACGTATTGGTTCCATGGCTTATCGCCTTTTATTACCGGCTCAATTTTCTGCTGTCCATGACGTGTTTCACGTTTCTCAACTTCGGAAGTGCCTTCGAGATTCCGATTCTATTCTCGAGCCCGGTGTTGTGGAAGAGATTGAAGTTTCGCCTAATTTAACTTATGAGCAACATCCCATTCGTATCATTGCTTCGGAGGTCAAACGACTTCAAAATAAAGATGTTCCGCTTGTTAAAGTTCAATGGTCTTCAAATCCTAAGGATTGTTCTTGGGAATCTAGAGTGTACATCGAGCGAACACATCCAGACTTACTTTCTCGTGCTCTTTGAGGTGAACTTCTTATTTCAAATTTCTTTTGTGTTGAATATGCTTTTATGGTTGTTACTACATATCTTCTTCTTAAATATTACGAGGATGCAATTTCTTTAAGGAGGGGAGTCTGTAACAACCCGCATATTTATTGATTTTATATTTAAATATTTCATCGTTAGTCGGATTTTAGTCCGAAAAGCTACTTTTTGCATACGGTCGAATTAAGACTCGGGACCACTCCCATTGAGTTTAAAATGCCGTTTGCGACCTTTTTGAGTATAAGCTTCGATATGTTTGGAGAAAGTTGATTTTTGCTACTTTTCACTTTGGGTTTGAGTTTGGGTTCAGCCGTTAGCCAACTAATACTTAAAAACTGAACCCCTCCTCCCCATTCTCCCTCACTTCTTCCTCTTTTCAGTTTTTATAGCATTAATGGTGGGAGAGATTGGAAATCAAAACTCCAAAACCCTAGTTCATTTTGCAACTTCAAATTCCTAGCTCCAAACTCAAGAAGAACCCATTGGTAAGCTTCTCTTCTTCTTCCCCAACTTATTCTCTTACCAATTCCAGAAATTCCTAAACCTAATTTTTGGAATGTTCTTGTTTTTGAGCTTAGATCCAAGCTCAATTGGGTTGTGTTGAAGAGAGGTTGATTCTCCATTTGCTTTCAAGCTTCTTCTTGTTTGATTTTGTGAAAAGGTGAGATTTTTATCTCACATCTATGCTTATATTTATCTTCGATTGTTAGGTATGAATTCCTAACACTTATTCGTGTGCATTTGCTTTTGGTTTGGATTGAATTGGTGTATATTCCAATTTTTAGTGTTTTGAGTTCAATTCGTTAAAAATCCTAACTTCTATGTTTGAACATGTTTTTTGGAGATGCATCAAAGAGCTTATAGGGCCGGGTAGTCGATTGGCATAATCCCTTAGCACCGTTGCTCGAGAGAATGCAATTTGGACAAGATTGAACCTCATTTGCAATAGGCAGGGAAGAGGCTGAAAACAGGTCCGGCCGACCGACCCCTCTGGTCCGACCGACCGACCTGCTTCCAAATGTGCAGTTGCACTTCTGTTTCTGGTTCGGCCGACTGACCTCTCTGGTCCGGTCGACCGACCTGCTTCCAAGTGCCTAAGCACTCTCTGTTTTAAGGTTCGGTCGACCGACTCAGGGAGTCCGGCCGACCGACCTGATGATTTTTGCCTGCTTTGCCTTGTTGCTTAAATATCCAACTCTAATCGATTTGTGTTGTTTCCCTAATTGTTGTTATCAGTTGTTGTTGACTTTGATGACTTATTTTCTTTGGGAATTCTGTGAATATCCGTTTCGATGGATTCGGTATCGATTTCTTTGGATTTTTATTCACATCTTCGTATGTGAATTTTAGTGATTGATTGTTCCTACAATCTACTTTGTGTTTTGTCACTTTAAAAATATAAAGGTTTTCTATACTAGTATAAATATCAAACTCTTTCCTCAAACGGTTTCAATACTATTTTAATACCAAATTCGTTTATAAAACTGTTTTCCAATCTATTAGTATATATAAACCTTTACCTCACTCGTATGAGAAATCTAATTAAACGACTTAGTAAAACAAGTGGTATGAAACGCTTGCGTTCACTTTGTCGGTTAATTCTTGGACTTGTTCGATTGAATCTCTTGTGACAATTTTATAGTGGAGATCTACAGTTTGTTCGTAAATATTTAAGTTAAGCAAGTGGTTATGGGACATGAAGCTAAACTCATATATTTACTAGCTTAGTGTAATTGACACTTCTCGATGATCATGACGATCATTTTTGTGATTTAGACTAGCAATGTGCGATGTCTCTTTGACTGTGCGGGAGATTAAACCCCGTTTTGTGGAGTTTCGACTCAAATTGGCGGGGTAGCAACCCACGGTCTTTGGACCATTCGTGTGTCAGGTCTTCGGACCATTCGTGTGTCAAATTAATGGCTAGCTACCATGAGATAACTTCTCGTTCATGTGTTACAGCTGTTGGTGAGTTTTCATGCTCCCGTTCGTGTGATAGGCCTCCCCCCTATTTTGTGTGATTTCTGGATTTCGTGTGTCGAATTCTCAGATTTTCTTCTTCACCTATTATTGTGATTTCTATTGATATGATTTATCAATTTTTGTGCATAGGTGAATTTGTGTGTCATTAACTTTTGTGATTTCTGGAATTCGTGTGTCGAATTCTCAGATTTTCTTCTTCACCTATTTTTGTGATTTCTATTGATATGATTTATCAATTTTTGTGCATAGGTGAATTTGTGTGTCATTTACTGGATTTCTTGAGATGATTTCTAGAATTTGTGCTTCACCAATTTTCATGATTTCCATTGATAAGTTTTATCAATATTTGTGCATAGGTGAATTTGTGTGTCATTGACTTTTGTGATTGACATTGATAAAATCGTCAATATTTGTGGTTTGATGAACGAAATAAGGAGTATGGCATTTCTTTGATTCTTGTGTAGATTTGGTGATATTGATTAATCTCTCGTAGATTTTCAATTACCTATGTATATCACAGCTTGAAATTGTGATTATTATGTGTTTAGTCATATCTCTTATTCTATATCGTTTCATATGATATTTATAGTTAGACTGATCCGTTTATTATTTTCTTATTAAATAATACTCGGGTCAGACCGAGATGTTACAGGTGCTTCTGCTTGACTTCTCTCTTGGGATTGATTTCTCAGACTTTTGGTTAACTACTTAGATTAGTAGTTTTTGTTGTATACATTCGAGATATTGACTCCATAATGTATACTTATTCTTTTGTGTAGTTCTTGTAACTATTCTTTTGTGATATTGTGGATCTTTTTAGACCACTACTCTGATGTACACTTCCTAGTGTAATATTCATATCTATTTCTGCCTTTGTGATATGAATTGTCTGTGACTGATTTGTGTTATGTTTATTTCTATATTCGTTTCCGAAGATTATTATAGCCACTGTGTAGTAGCTTTGTATTTGTGTCGGTATGTCGGATTTCCTCTTGAAATAAAATGCATGTTATACTATCTGACATATCGGTGCTCGCACAAAGCAATTACATGGATGGTCGCTCCTCAACAGCCTTATTCTCCGTGCTAGTTGACAGCATTCACCGTAATGTTCTTGGCTAGTGTGGGTATAGAGGTGGGGCGTCACAGCCGTCTCAAGGGATTGCTTGGGGAAGCTTTGATCTAGCTCGAGTCTGGTATCGGGGCTATATGCGAGTGTGTTACAGGGTTTAAGTTTAAATCAAAGCTAAGTTTTGAAAAATAAAAATAAAAAGAAGGTGCGACTCGGGTTTATACTCGGGAAAAATTAGTTTTGATTTTGGCTCGGGTCAGGTTAAAATGTTAACGAAGTTTAAAAAAAATTTACATAAAATAAGTTTTTCAAATTCAAAATAAATCAAGGTTTAAATTATTTCCTTAAACAAATTTCTATAAAGGTTTATTCAAATGTTTGGATAGATAAAAAAATTGTATAATTTATTTTAACTTGAAAAGAATTAAGTTAATACTTAAGTATATTTAAATGAACTTAAATAGTGTATTTAAGGAATTAATTTAAACGATAAGATATTTTTAATTATTAATTTAAGGATCTTAAGTTAATTTATAAGTAAATGATGAATTAGTTTCAAAGGTTATTTAAATAAGATTTTAAAGATAAATGGTGTATCTTAAATAATGTTTTTGATTATTAATTAACTTAAAGGTTTTAAGTTAAATTATACGTTAATGATAATTTATTTCAAAGGTTTATTTAATGAGATTTAAATGATGCAATTAATTAAGGTAAATGGTTTATCTCTTAAATAATTTGGGGTCTTGATTAATTAAAGGATCATTAATTAATTAACTATAGGGTTATTGATTAATGTAATTAAACAAAGGATGATTAATTATTGTAAGTAATTAAAGGATTAATTAAGGATGATTAATTAATTTCTATTAATCAATTAAAATAATATCAAATGGTTTGTAATTAATTAATGTTGATTAAGCAGGATTTAAAAGTAATTAATTTAATTTATTTTGAGATTAAATTAAATTAATTAGGAATTGAACAGCTAATCAATCATGCTTGTGGATGATTGAATTATATTGAGTGTCTTGAATTGTTTAATATCTCTGATATGTGATGTTCTATGATATGAATGGCTTTGGATTGAACTGTGATAATGTGAGTTATCTATCTGTGATTGATTTGCTGTGTGAATATGTTCATCTGAACTTCTGAATTGAATTGTTTACTTAAAAAACTTGGCCTTTAAAATGGCATTTGAATTTCGATGCGACCGGGGGTTGGACTCCAAATAGTTATCTGAAAACCACATCGAATTTTAAAGGTGGATCTTTTGTTTGAAAGATTAAAAATGGAAATTTGTTGTGAATGTATCCACATGTTTTTAAAATAAGTGCTCATTATTCGGAGAGGACAACAAGTCATAAATCTCATTCCGAATAATGATATGAAGAACTGGAATAGCATTTAAAGATGGTGGTTGAAGACCGGGTATTTTCAAAAACGAAAGGATAACCTGTCGATTGTCTCTGCACTGAGTTGCTCTGGTATAGAGATTACCCTATGCGATGGGGAGTCCGGATTTGATTAGGGAATATTCGGATTTGCAAGGACTTTTTTCCTTAATTGGATGAAGTGCCTTCGGTTCCATTCGGACCAAGGATGGACTTGTATGGATGTATGTCTGACATTACACTTTCAGATATAAAGCTGGTTTCTATCAAATACATTTCTGTTTGGTGGCAGAGAATTTATTCTCTTCGCTTAACACCCTTCTCGGAGACATACGAGCTCAGAGGTTAAGTAGTTGATGGTTACTAGTGATATATTCTCAATTGGATAATGTGGCATGCTAAGTGCTGATCATTGGTTGATCGAAGCATGGCTGTTGTGAAAAGTGTAGCTTTTTGGGATGAGACTTCATCAAACCTCACATTCCGAAAATGATCGACATAGGAAAGGATGTAGCAAGGTTACGGGGGTCACGCCCCTTAGTGTATGTGCATTTCCTTATGGAAAAAAATTGGTACCATGGTATGGAGCCCATATATTTTACTTATGTGGATTTGTTGGAATTTTTTGAGAGGCCTTGGTAAAGGTCGGTTACGACCATGGGATGGCATACTCATGATAGTTAGTTACCTAGTTACAGAGGTAACCCGACCTCGTGTTGGCAGAGATCCGGTTAGGTTCTCAGGGCGTCCCTCCAGAGGCATACCCTTTCGGAAAGGAAGTTCCTTAGCCTTGACCATTTGTTGGAAATCCAATCACTCAATACGAGCCCTGTACGGTTTTAGTTATAAAACCTGCCATCTAACATGGTAGCTATGGTAGGCATACTATAATGGTACGTATACTGGTTAAGATTTATATTATACTTTCAAAATGTTTTCCACACTATGCTCTAATAATAATATCAAAAGGATTTTCGCGTATCAAGCATGTTTGACTATCATAAGGATAAACCTTCCCCATGCGTGCGATTGCATTATGTGTGTGCCGGGAGACCTTATAGTAGTTTCATTTTCCAAAAAGTATGACGGATTTCTTTTTATTTCTTTTGTGATTTTTTTTGTAAAAATAACTGTGTTTGTTTGCTCACACCAGTCCCGTGACTGACCTGGAATTTATTAATCCCTTTCTGAACTCTGGATGTCCATAATTTTCCATATGGGCAGCCTAGAGTCAGGTTATCAGATAGTTAGCTAGTAGATGTAGATTTTGGTAGTTTTTAGAGTCTGGATTTGGGGAGCGCACTCGCTTCATTGTAGCACGATAGCTTTTGATTTGAGCTTTGGGCTTTGGCAAAGAAGATGCAGTCTGTCAGATTTTCTTTCTCTCTCATAGAAACCATGTTGCTATCTTTCCGCTGCTGTTGCTGTTGTTTTCCGCTGCTATGTTTTTTCCGTTGCTGGCTCTGATATTGTTGGGCATTGTTATCAGCTTGTTGTAATTCATATTGTATCCATTTTGTGTATTAATAAAATGCTTCTTTGTTTCCGCTGTGTTGTTTTCACCTAATGTGTTATAAGCTCTGGTGAACCGGACCCCAACGTTTGAATCTTCGGCATTCGAATACAGATGATGTATTGGATGTCGATTTTCGAACACCAAAACCTGGCTCATCACATATGGTTAAAATGATTTTCAATGTTAAATTCTGTAGTCCTATCTATTATTCTCAGGCCAGCGGCAATAAGTGTAATTTTGCCTATTTGAACCACAAAATTTTACAAAACCCAAAACATAAAAGTTGTAGACAATTGTATAAAATTTCAAACCAAATAAAGACCATTAAAATTGGACTTGTTTTTAAATGTTATGGTCAAAATGATTTTCATTTTTAAATTCCTTAATCTTTATTGTTATTCCTCGAGACTGTAGCGACCCGGGATTTTAGCCATAATATTTTAATAAATATTTAATCCAATTAAATAAAATGTAAAGTTATCATTTTTAAATGAATAAGACTTTTGGAAATATTTGCCATTTATTTATATACATTTGTATTTTGAAAAGGAAATTTGATTTGGAAATTTAAAAATAAATCTCTTAAAAATATGTGCAATTAAATCTCTCTTATATAATTAAATTAAAATGCTCTACCTTACTTACATTTGGTAAATATATATACGGATGATAATGTTTAAAATAAAATCAAATTCTATCAATATAAAATATAAATATAACATATGAGTATAAGTAAACCATATGAATATAATTTAAATGTTGATAGTTAGAATACAAAATAGAAATAAAAATAAAAGCAAGAATTAAGTGGTTATGGTATGTTTGCAACATAAGTTGAAAATTTGTAAGCATAAAGTAGAAAATGAAATCAGACAAAGTGTATATGTACATACAAAATATCTATATACAGCAAAATATAATAGTAGTATGTAAACAACTTAGGAAACCATGGCATTAAATGCCATCATCTCAGCCAAAAATAAGTCTATTCAAAATTTTACAAATCTTTTCATTTTCAATAATACAAATCTGATCAAACAAAACAAAACAAAAAGAAGAAAACAGCTTGACCAGTTAAACCTTCCCTTATACATCCTGTTATCTTCTATATATATGTATGCATCTTGCTATTCCAGTTCGTTCAGTAAAACTTAGCTAACCAAAGGAAAACAAAAAGAAGAAAAAGAAGTAAACTCAAATTTAATTCAAACAAAAATAGAAAAAAAACTCAAGGCTGATTCAAAATGCAGTTTACAGAAAAACAGGAAGTGTTCTCTATTCACCGAATTTCCAGGTGAGTAAACATCAACTTTAAGGCTTTAAGTTCAACAAGTAAAGATGATTCATTAATTATATGGTGTTGTATATGTTTTATTTTTGAATATAATTCTGTGTGTATATATATAGGTCGTTCTGTATATTGATCTTCTCTGTTATTGATTACAAGATTGATTATCATTCAAACTCAAATTGTTTTCAACTGATCATTGTAAAGCTTTCAGTTTTCGATCAAACAAGAAGTTTAAACCTCAATCAAGATTTTTTTTCAAAGCTGATTAAAACATGTTACTGAAATATGACTAGAGGAAATTTTGTTTACAGGTAATCAAGTAATATTTTGATAAATTTGATTGTTATAAAAAGCTAATTCAAGTTCATAATTTGAAATCTTACAGCAAATTATTATTTTTAAAACTAAAATGAAGATTTTTAGTTTAGTATTCCAAAAGCAGTTTGTATTTGAAACAAAATTTGTTTTTTCTCATTTTTAGACAATCGAATCAATTTAAAATGTTGGAATTTTGTTTGAAGCATGTATGAACATCTGTGATCTCGAGAAAATTGTTGAATAATTTTTCTATTGCATGGATTAAAGAAACGAGGCCGAATTAGGGTTTTTGTTCGAGCTTTTGGACATGTCAGAAACGAGGCGTGTACGTCTCCTATACGTGATCGAGTTTCATGAGACTCTGGAGGATGGTAGAATAGTGTGTTGTCGTGGTGTGGACAGAGATGGGGCAGCTCCGGTGGACTGAGCGGCGGTGGCAAGGTATTTTATTTAGTGGGTTGTGTTACAGTTTTTCGAGCATACTGCCCTTTTTCGATTTCGAATGTTTGGTGATAAATCGAGTTTGATTTTTGAGTTTATGGGAGTTTTGTGACTTGCCTGAGGTGTTGGAGTTCGCCGGAGCTATGGCGCGTCGCAGTGCACGTGTACGGCATGGTTTCGGTGTCAGCGTCGTTGACGTCATGTGTCTCGAGTCATTGCTCGAGTAAGTGAGGTGATCGCTTCGGGTGATAATCGAGTACGTGAGAGAGTCTCCTAATGCTATAGTTAACTTAAGTTTAAACTTCAACTTACTAAAGAAAAAAGAAGAAGAAGATGCGTACATGAGGAGTGTCTCGGGGAAATGGGTGAGAAACTCAAGTGTTACTCGAGTAAAACACGGGTAGTTCTCGGGTGTTTTTTCCAAACTGCAATAAAAAAGAAATAAGGTTAAGAAAATTGTGTTTCAACCATTTTAAGCACTGTAAACTTAATAAATGTTTAACAATTTAAATTAAGACTTTATACAAGTTTTAATTATTTTAGTTAATACTTTACCATGTTTTAAACTCTTAATTAATTATTTTAATTAAGTAATTGATTTAAGTTAAGTATAAAATTAATTAACATTTAAAGTTGTGTAGTTAGTAATAAATTGATTTTCAAAATTTAAAGAAGACTTTTAAATGTCAATTAAGATGAATAATTAATATCAATTAATTATTTTTGAAAAGAAATTAAGAATGATTAATTTATAATTGTAATTAGAGATTGGTCAATTGATGATTAAGTGATAAATAAATTTGTAATTAACTACTTAAAGTTAATTAATGTATGATTGATAGTTACGTAATTAAGTAATTTAATTACGAATTAATAATTGATTAATTAAGAAATTAGTGGTTAATAAATGGGTAATTAAGTTTTATTAATCAATAATTAAGGGGTAATTGATTAAGTAATTAAGATTTAATAAATTGATTAAGAAATGATTAATTAATTAAATGATTTGAAATGGAATAATTAATTAATTGATAATAAATGATTAATTAAACATGATTAAGTGATTAACTCTCAAGTAATTAATTTAAATTGCATTAATTAAAATAGGGATTAAAGATGTTTGCTTATTAATGTTGTATAGGTAGGATATCTGATTTATAATATCTATTTGGTGATATTCTGTGATGCTCTATGATATGCTTTGATATATCTATGATGATTGTGTATGATTTATCTGTGATAAATACTATGTGAATTCAAAGTGTTGAATTTAACTGTTTAAATTAATTAAACAACTTGACCTTTAAAATGGCGTTTGGATTTCGATGAGACCGGGATCGGATGTCAATTATGATTATCCGAAAACCACATCGATCCAAATCAAACGAGATAATGCCTTCGGTTTCGTTCGAACCCGGAACGAACTTGTATGGATTGAATGCTTTTAGAACATCGTCTGGCGGACGATGAGCATTCTAAGAGACATGTTCTGTAAAGGTAATTGCAGCCTCAAGCCTCATCAACCGGGAATGGCTAAAACAGGGGATGTGCAGCAAGGTTAGGTGGGTAGCACCCAAGCAGGACGAGATATACCCCTGTCTAGATGTCCCTTTTTATTTCGTTTGTGTGGGCAGTTGCTAGCTACAACCGTAGGGTTATCTTGTTCGGAGCTGTTCAGTAAGGAATGGTCCCGGCCTTGTGTTGTAGGGGGTCAGGAGCGATCCTTGGTACGGTGATCTAGGTCTCGTACTGTGACGGGCTGTACCCCAGAAGCCCTGCCATTGTATGGAATTCAATTTCCAATAAGAGCCGTACGTTTTGATTGTGCGCAACTATGTTGGATGTGAGATGTAAGCATTTCAGCTATTTCTGTATTTTACTTGAAAACCCAAGACACTATTATAATATCACTGGATTTCCTATTAAATTGTCTTGGTTAGCGTAAGGTAAAACTTACCCGTGTTTATGTGTGGGGAGTCTTACGTGATACCTTTATTTTCAAATGTTTTCCAAAGTTAAACAACTTTAAACCGTTTACTCATACCAGACCCCTGTCTGACCTGGAGTTTATTTTTGTTTTTCATGAACTCTTGGGTACTCAATTTTTATGAGTAGCCAAGTGATAGGTTTTGCAGTGATGGTTTTTGGAGGAGTTTGGAGCAGGAGTCCAGGCGTAAATATCTATCTAGTTCCGCTGTGTTAGTTGATGTATGTTGTATTTTGGGATGTATGTAGTGACAGATGTATATATGACTGTCATGTGTATGATATTGTGTAACTCTGATATATGTAAACAATGTAATAGTTATGTGATGCATTATATTTTGTTCCGTTTCCGCTGTGAGATTCTGATGTTGCTCTTCTTTCTTTCTATTCTTTTCTATTTCTATCCCTTTTTTTCTTATTGATGATACGTCCTTCTGTGAGTAGAAAGCCGGGTCGTCACAGTTGGTATCAGAGCATAAGTTGAGATAATACCTAGGCTGTGGAATATTTTTTATCTTGAGAGTGCGTCTTTGTATTTTCATATAATTATATACCTATCTGAATTTGTGGAGTTACCTGTTCAGGTGGCCAACATGAGTTCTGGAAGAAGAGGCAGAGGTAGGGGCAATACCTCGACTGATAATGGACGAAGTCAAACTGCTAGTGAGGCTGTAGATCCAGTACCGCCTCAAGTTAGTTTTGCTGCTTTATGCAAGGACTTCATTAACCTTGGAGGTAAACCATTTAAAGGGTCGGAGACTATAATTGAGGTCCAAGCTTGGCTATGCTCTTGTGAGCGCATCTTTAAGAGTATGAAGTTGTCTGATGAGCGGAAAAGGGAAGTGGCTTCATGGAAATTGCAGGGAGGCACAACAGCCTGGTGGGATGCAACGGCAGCAAACATTTCTGAGGAAGACATTTCTTGGGAAAGATTTAAAAAGTTATTTGAGGATAAATTTATGCCAACAGTAGGGAAAACTCGTCTGTATCAGGATTTTCTGAATTTGAGGCAAGGTAGCATGTCTATAGCGGAGTATGAGACTAAATTTAATGAACTTTCTTGCTATGGACTAGGACTCATTGAAACTCCACTAAAAAAGAACGACATGTTTGTGCAAGGATTGAGGCTGAAATTTCATGAAAAGATGTCGGCGCATTTGAAAGGATCTTTTTTTGAGTTAATTGATATGGCTCTGAGATATGAGGATTTGACGAATAAGAGATCAGTGGCACTAGTAGCAGCATCGGGAGGAAATTTTGCTAATACAAATAAGAGTAAGTTCAATCCCATTTGCAGGAAGCAGAGCAAGAAGATGATTGGAAGTAACAGCGGACCTCGCAAATGCTATGAATGTCAACAAGAAGGCCACTTCGCGAATGTTGTGGCTGATGCTCTTAGCAGGAATGCAGTTCTGTCTCTTTTGGAAGTTGTTCCATATCTCCAGGACAGAATCATAAGTAAGAAAATGGAGGATAGATCTTTTGATGAACTAATTCTACGAACTACGGATGGTCGATATTCGGATTTCAAGGTGGACGATCAAGGTGTTTTGAGGACTAATGGTCGTTTGTGTGTGCCTAATATAGATGGATTGAGGGAAGAAGTCTTAGCTGAGTGTCATCGCTCCAGGCTAAATATTCACCCAAGAATCTCTAATATGTATAAAGATATGCGAAGAGTTTTCTGGTGGCCGAGCATGAAGAGGGATGTAGCTGCTTTCGTTAATAGTTGTGCTATATGTCAGCAAGGTAAAGGAGATCAACAAAAGTCGGTCGGTTTGTTGCAGCCTTTGGAAGTCCCAGAATGGAAGTGGGAGATGATTTCGATGGATTTCATCGACGGTTTGCCAAGAACCAAGAAAGGAAACGATGGAATATGGGTTATTGTGGATCGGTTAACTAAGAGCACCCATTTTATACCAGTTAAGGCAACTCGTACTGTAGTTTCTCTAGCAGAGATTTTCTTGAGGGTGATAGTCAGATTGCATGGTGTTCCTATTAGCATAGTAAGTGATTGTGATCCTATCTTTACCAGCAAATTCTGGGAGGCTCTACAGTCAGCTATGGGAACGAGTTTTAGATTAAGTACAGCCTATCATCCTCAGACAGATGGACAGACGGAGAGGCTGAACCGAATTCTAGAAGATATGCTGCGAGCTTGTGTTTTGGATTTTGGTGGATCTTGGGAAGACCATCTTAATTTAGTAGAATTCTCCTATAACAACAGTTACCAATCTAGTGTTAATATGGCTCCTTATGAAGCTCTATGTGGAAGACCGTGTAAATCCCCATCCTGTTGGATAGAGTCGAAAGATCGTCTTGTGCTTGGACCAGATTTGATTCAAGAAGCGCCTGCTAAAGTTGAGCTTATCAAGAAAAGGATGAAAGCTGCTCAGGACCGTCAAAAGAAGTACGCAGATAAGAGAGACGACAATTAGAATTCGTGATTGGTGATTTAGTTTTTGTCAAAGTTTCCCCGATCAAAGGAGCTATTAGATTCGGAAAGACGGGAAAACTTGCCCCGAGATATATTGGTCCATTTCGGGTATTGGAAAGGACTGGTGCTGTAGCTTACAGAACTGAATTGCCAGAACGGATGTCTGGAATTCATAATGTATTCCATGTATCCCATCTAAGGAAATTTGTTCATGATCCATCACTTGTGGAAGCAGTAATCCAGGAAGATTTGGAGGTCGACCCAAATTTGACTATGGTCAGGAATCCAGTTCGGATTGTTGACCAAGACGAGAGGCAACTCGGGAGCAAGGTAGTGAAGCTTGTCAAAGTACAGTGGAGCGAGGATCCCGGAGATTGCGTCTGGGAAATTCTGGATAGTTTTAGAAAAGCTTATCCAGATTTATGTCCGGATAGCTAGTGATGTTTGTTAGGATAAATTTTTTGGTTGCTTGCTAATGTATGAATGATATGTTTAATGGTTGGTATAAAAGCTTTTGAATTATCTTTTGCTTTAAATTTCGGCGACGAAATTCTTTTAAGGGAGGAGGAATGTAACGACCCGGGATTTCAGCCATAATATTTTAATAAATATTTAATCCAATTAAATAAAATGTAAACTTATCATTTTTAAATGAATAAGACTTTTGGAAATATTTGCCATTTATTTATATACATTTGTAATTTGAAAAGGAAATTTGATTTGGAAATTTAAAAATAAATTTCTTAAAAATATGTACAATTAAATCTCTATTATATAATTAAATTAAAATGCTCTACCTTACTTACATTTGGTAAATATATATACAGATGATAATGTTTAAAATAAAATCAAATTCTATCAATATAAAATATAAATATAACATATGAGTATAAGTAAACCATATGAATATAATTTAAATGTTGATAGTTAGAATACAAAATAGAAATAAAAATAAAAGCAAGAATTAAGTAGTTATGGCATGTTTGCAACATAAGCTGAAAATTTGTAAGCACAAAATAGAAAATGAAATCAGACAAAGTGTATATGTACATACAAAATATCTATATACAACAAAATATAATAATAGTATGTAAACAACTTAGAAAACCATAGCATTAAATGCCATCATCTCTGCCAAAAATGAGTCTATTCAAAATTTTACAAATCTTTTCATTTTCAGTAATAAAAATCTGATCAGACAAAACAAAACAAAAAGAAGAAAACAGATTGACCAGTTAAACCTTCCCTTATGCATCCTGTTATTTTCTATATATATGTATACATCTTGCTATTCCAGTTCGTTCAGTAAAACTTAGCTAAGCAGAGAAAAACAAAAAGAAGAAAAAGAAGTAAACTCAAATTTAATTCAAACAAAAACAGAAAAAAACCTCAAGGCAGATTCAAACTGCAGTTTACAAAAAAACAGGAAGTGTTCTCTGTTCATAGAATTTCCAGGTGAGTAAACATCAACTTTAAGGCTTTAAGTTTAACAGTAAAGATGGTTCATTGATTATATGGTGTTGTATATGTTTTATTTTTGAATATAATTTTGTGTGTATATATATAGGTTGTTCTGTATATTGGTCTTCTCTGTTATTGATTACAGGGTTGATTATCATTCAAACTCAAATTGTTTTCAACTGATCATTGTAAAGCTTTCAGTTTTCAATCAAACAAGAAGTTTAAACCTCAATCAATATTTTTTTTCAATGCTGATTAAAACATGTTAGTGAAATATTACTACAGGAAATCTTGTTTACAGGTAATCAAGTAATATTTTGATAAATTTGATTGTTATAAAAAGCTAATTCAAGTTCATAACTTGAAATCTTACTGTAAATTATGATTTTTAAAACTAAAATGAAGATTTTTAGTTTAGTATTCCAAGAGAAGTTTGTATTTGAACAAAATTTGTTTTTTCTCATTTTCAGACAATCGAATCAATTTAAAATGTTGGAATTTTGCTTGAAGCATGTACGAACATCTATGATCTCGAGAAAATTGTTGAATAATTTTTCTATTGCATGGAATAAAGAAACGAAGCCGAATTAGGGTTTTTGTTTGAGCTTTTGGACATGTCAGAAACGAGGCGTGTACGTCTCCTATACGTGATCGAGTTTCACGAGACTTTGGAGGATGGTAGAATAGTGTGTTGTCGTCGTGTGGACGAAGATGGGGCAGCTCCGGTGGACTGAGTGGCGGTTGCGAGGTGTTTTATTTAGTGGGTTGTGTTATAGTTTTTCAAGCATACTGCCCTTTTTCGATTTCGAATGTTTAGTGATAAATCGAGTTTGGTTTTCGAGTTTATGGGAGTTTTGTGACTTGCCTGATGTATTGGAGTTCGCCGAAGCTACGGCGCGTCGCCGTGCACGTGTACGGCGTGGTTTCGGTGTCAGCGTCGTTGATGTCATGTGTCTCGCGTCGTTGCTCGAGTAAATGAGGTGATTGCTTCGGGTGATAATCGAGTACGTGAGAGAGTCTCCTGATGCTATAGTTAACTTAAGTTTAAACTTCAACTTACTAAAAAAAAAAGAAGATTCGTACGTAAGGAGTGTCTCGGGGAAATGGGTGAGAAACTCGAGTGTTACTCGAGTAAAACAGGGGTAGTTCTCGGGTGTTTTTTTCCAAACTGCAATAAAAAAAGAAATAAGGTTAAGCAAATTGTGTTTCAACCAGTTTAAGCACTGTAAACTTAATAAATGTTTAACAATTTAAATTAAGACTTTGTACAAGTTTTAATTATTTTAGTTAATACTTTATAATTATTTTAATTAAGTAATTAATTTAAGTTAAGTATAAAATTAATTAACATTTAAAGTTGTGTAGTTAGTAATAAATTGATTTTCAAAATTTAAAGAAGACTTTTAAATGTTAATTAAGATGAATAATTAATATCAATTAATTATTTTTGGAAAGAAATTAAGAATGATTACTTTATAATTGTAATTAGAGATTGGTTAATTGATGATTAAGTGATAAATAAATTTGTAATTAACTACTTAAAGTTAATTAATGTATGAGTAGTAGTTAAGTAATTAAGTAATTTAATTACGAATTAATAATTGATTAATTAAGAAACTAGTGGTTAATAAATGGGTAATTAAGTTTTATTAATTAATAATCAGGTTATTAATTAATAATTAAGGGGTAATTAATTAAGTAATTAAGATTTAATAAATTGATTAAGAAATGATTAGTTAATTAAATGATTTGAAATGGAATAATTAATTAATTGATAATAAATGATTAATTAAACAGGATTAAGTGATTAACTCTCAAGTGATTAATTTAAATTGCATTAGTTAAAATAAGGATTAAAGATGTTTTCTTATGGATGTTGTATAAGTAGGATATCTGATTGGTAATATCTATTTGGTGATGTTCTATGATGCTCTATGATATGCTTTGACATATCTATGATGATTGTGTATGATTTATCTATGATAAATACCATGTGAATTCAAAGTGTTGAATTTAACTGTTTAAATTAATTAAACAACTTGACCTTTAATATGGTGTTTGGATTTCGATGAGACCGGGATCGGGTGTCAATTATGATTATCTGAAAACCACATCGATCCAAATCAAACGTTAGGTTGTAAATTTCCAAGTGAAGATCGAGATGGTGTTTCAGAATGCAAGGGTTATTGTCGTTGACTCTGAGGGTGATTCCAAAATGAGTGTAACGAGATAATGCCTTCGGTTTCATTCGAACCCGGAACGAACTTGTATGGATTGATTGCTTTCAGAACATCGTCAGGCGGACAATGAGCATTCTAAGAGACATGTTCTGTAAAGGTAATCGCAGCCTCAAACCTCATCAACCGGGAGTGGTTAAAATAGGGGATGTGCAACAAGGTTAGGTGGGTAGCACCCAAGTAGGACGAGATATACCCCTGTCTAGATGTCTCTTTTTATTTCGGCTGTGCGGGCGGTTGCTAGCTACAATCGTGTGGTTATCTTGTTCGGAACTGTTCAGTAAGGAATGGTTCCGGCCTTGTGTTGTAGGGGGTCAGGAGTGATCCTCGGTACGGTGATCTAGGCCCCATACTGTGACGGGCGGCACCCCAGTAGCCCTGCCATTGTATGAAATCCAATTTCCAATAAGAGCCGTACGTTTTGATTGTGCCCAACTATGTTGGAATGTGAGATGTAAGCATTTCAGCTATTTCTATATTTTACTTGAAAACCCTAGACACTATTATAATATCACTGGATTTCCTATTAAATTGTCTTGGTTAGCGTAAGGTAAAAACTTACCCGTTATTATGTGTGGGGAGTCTTACGTGATACCTTTATTTTCAAATGTTTTCCAAAGTTAAACAACTTTAATCCGTTTACTCATAGCAGACCCATGTCTGACCCGAAGTTTATTTTTGTTTTTCATAAACTCTTGGCTATTCTTTCTTTGTTTCCGTTTCCGCTGTGAGATTCTGATGTTGTTATTCTTTCTTTCTATTCTTTTCTATTTCTATCACTTTCTTTTTTTATTGATGATATGTCTTTCTGTGAGTAGAAAGCAGGGTCGTCGTAGGGATAGCGACACTAAAGTGCGTTTTCGACCATATAAACCACAAATTATAGCAAAACATAAAACATTAAAGTTGTAGGGAAAAGTCTAGTCTTTTCTGAACACCAAAAATTGTTGAATTTCGACCCGCACTGAAAAAGATATGGCCAAATCAATTTCAAGGTTAAAACTCAGAAAACTATACTAAAGACAGAATTGTGACTGTATTTTCAATTCTATTTCACGTCAAGTAAATGGAAAAATATCAAAAAGTAACCAAAAGAGAAATTGTTTCTCATTAAATCTAGTTTCTAACCAAAAATGTCTAACCCCAACGGGTTTCAAAAGTATAAGTTATCACAGTTTTACTTCCGTACATTTTCCTAATAAATTTTAAGCAACTATATCATGTTTTCAAAAGAGTGTTCCATTCAATTATCGCATAACCATTTCAATTCGATTTAATTTCTGCCGAAATCATTAACTTCACTTAATAAACAAACATGCGATCAAATTTAGAGATAGTTAGTGAGGTTTACCCATCTTTATAACTTCTTATAGCTTGCTAAATCTTCTCTAAAGTCTTGCAATGCTCTATCTTCTCCAAAACTGCCCATAAACCTAAAATTTTAAACCAACACAATAGCATATGAATCAAAAATGCTAATTAAAAGAACGTAAAGGATGTAGATGTAATTGAATAGCTTTGTAACATCCCGCCTTTTTGCACACTTTAAAACGACACACGTGCCAATTCAAAGTATACGCAAGGGCGGATTGTTATGGGGTAAATAGAAAAACAGAGAAGGAATAAAACAAAATAGAATCTCACAGCGGAAGGATAAAATATAATAATAAATATACTGTTCAAAACAGTTTACAAAACAGTTATTTCACTTATACAATGAACATCAGAGTTACACATACCAATACAACAATGCAGCGGAATATAAAGAGTGTGTGGTGCAATACTATATATAGAATAATACTGATTCTTCGTCTTCGTCCTCCAAAGCTAAAATCTTCGATCCTGAAATGCTCGGACTGACCCGAGCGAATTTGAAAAGACAAAAACACTCGAGTCAGACTAGAATATCTTATGTGAGTTAAATAAACAGAAATAAATATGAATACAGTAACTCAAGAGATGCTCGGGATTTACATCTCCTAAGGATCCGTTAAACTATTTACTATGTAGTATATTGCGCTATTATAATAGTGTCTATTTATAAAATAAACTTACTTTAAAATAGCATTAAGGCTTTACATTTTCCACCTTAACACGTAATAGTCCCAGTAGTCCGTCCAATATCATAGCCCCTCCTGATCGGGAAGCCACTAGAGGATACCACACGGGCTACGGGAGAAAACCAAACTCGTACAAGGCGCGATAGGGTAGGTGACACGGCACAACTAGGCAATGCCAGGGTAGATCTACCAATTGCTATCCAGGCTGATGGTAACGCGCAGCGCGCAGCTGCCGCCCACCTCGAACTAACTCCCCAAAAAATCAAAATATAGAAGTGGCCACTGAATCAATCCAAGTCAAAGTATAATATCGAAGAGGAGCGTCCGATCAGAGGAATGACCTCATTGGCCTGAGAATCGCTCCTGTTTTAGCCACCTTATGCCAACTCACGGGAGTTGGGTCCACGTATTTACCTTACAGGAAACGTCGCCACCACTTACTTCATTCTGGAATCTCCACCGCGTACACGGTTAGTCAAAGTGGTTTTCGGTATCGACAGAGAGTATGTCCATATCCGATCCCGGTCTCTTTGCCAACCAATCGTTATTATAACACCGCGGTTATTTAAAAACATTTTATACTTTAAACCAGAATATAATCCATTTTCAAACCATAATATTACGATATCATTTCTCCTTTTAAACCCAAACAATTCATTTTGATATTAATTTTATAAAACCCAAATCAATGATATCGTTTCCCAAATATTTCCTTTCCAAAATTTTGTCACCTTTTATTATTAAAACTCCTTGAACCAAATATTTGGAAATTTAACTCTTAATATAATACTTTGAAATCCATAGAATTTAAAACCATTATTTTCAAAACCAAATGGTTTGGATATTCAACGGTATGCGGATTAAAAGGTTTAACTTTACTGTTGCTTTATAAAGAAATAAATTACATGGCCTTCCAAATATTTCTTCTTTTAAAGTTAAACCAAAATCCAAAATATTACTTCAAGTCCCAAAACCATTTAAATTTTATATATATTTATATCCATTTTTGAGCATTAATATTTCAACTAAAGTTGGATTTTATCCTTTCAAAATCAATATTCTATTAATTAATCTTGACCATTCACATAAAATCCATAATTAATAAAACTTCAATTTCTGGTAAAATATATATATAAATTTTCCAATTCAATTTTTTTACTAGAATATCCATTTCTATTTATTTTGGAAAAATCCAATTTCAAATATCATATCTTAAAATTTCCAACTTCACATTTAAACATAGGATATAGATTTACCAAACTCCATTTTCTAAATTTTCTTCCATTTTCAATAAAGAAATTTATATTCCTTTTAATTTCAAAATTTCAACTTCATAGGTATATAAATATGGAATAAAATATTTATACAATATAAAATTTAAGATTTATAAACCGTATTCAATCCAAACCATAGAAATCACATTAAAATAGTTATATATAGACCGCGGTGCCTGTATATAATTTTCTATCCTATGGTCAAGTGATACGGATATTTATCATTTCAATCCGCAATTTAAAAATAAAACTTTGCGGTTTTATCATTTCAAACCACAATCCTGAAAATGTAAAATGCATGCTAACTGGCAGTTAATGATATCCACATAAATAATCCATTCAACAACACATCCATCACCCAATTTCAACCATCAATCAATATCAATCACTATCAACCCATATCAATCAATAACAATATTAGTTCGATAATATGCAACGGGTAATAACTGTCAGTTTATTCAAATTAAATTTCAACTATTAATCTAGCCATTTATATTTAGAGATAATTTATATATAACTGTTAACTAGCATTTCATATGCAAACAAAATTCCTAACAGCAAATTAATACGCAATTAATCAATTTAATTAACAGCTAAATTCAATAAATGCAATTCAACAGATATCGATGAAATAACATGCCAAAAGCTCATAAATAAATTTCTATTCATTTCTAAAATTTATTTAACAAACATAAAAGCTTCTAGTAATTGTGAGTGGGTTAAAACACTCACCTTTTGAATTTAAATCGAATTTAAACCCGATTTAAACCCAAAAATTGCACAGTCTCCAAATCGATCCAAACCAGCGTCATCAGGTCCGGAATTAAATTACGATCCTAACAGAAGAAATTTCGTGTGAATCCGACTTCGTATGAGAAATATATTAAGGTTTGAACAACTGAATTTGAAATAGAAAAAGAAATAAAAATGTACCATATTTGCGCCACGTCATCATCCCTCCCACTCGGCTACAGGAACATGAAGATGAAGCCGAACGTGAAACCCAAAACGTGCTCCAACCCTACAAATTCGCACCTCTCCAGAAGCCACGAGGCATCGATCAGAGGTGACCGGGACGTGCGCCTCTCAGCGCTCGACTTTCGGCTAGGACGCGGCCCTCTCCAGCGCCACCATTCACGCGCAAAACGAGAAAAACTGCCGCGACTTCAAGGCCTGATCTTGGAGAATCCGTGACGTAATACGACAAATCAACCGTTGGATGTGTAGATCTCGTAGAGCTCTACAACTATGCTTTTGGAAGTTTTCGAATTCGATGAACGGATGAAGAGAAATCAGAGGAGGAAGGTGATGAATTTTCGGCCATGGAAAAATAAGTAGAGGGGCGGCTAGGGTTCTGAGAATATTAAAATATTATTTTATCGTTTTGCGTGCCTATTTATAAGGTTAGGTCCAAAATAGTCCGAACTCCAAACGCAGCGCGCCGCCAGGCGTTCCTAATGTAAAATGGCCTTCTGAACGCAATGGTACTGGTATCGAAGCCCAATTCCATAAATTTCGTGGGTTACTGCTAGAGTCGAATAGGTTTGAAATGACAATAATGCCCCGAAAAACCCGTTTTGGCTCCGTAACGACAATGGATCATCCCATATATCAAAATAGACGTTTTAAAATATTTTGAACGCAATGGAAAAGGTTTCACGACCAAATTCCATCTCATGAAGAAGTTATGCTGAAAACAAGATTTCCAAATTGATTTTCAAATTGATTTTAATAAAATTGATTTCAAGGCGTTTCGCGTCCGATCGATACGAAATTTGAAATCCTATAATAATTCATCGATACGGATCCGATGAAACTGGTTTCGTCGAAATCCGAGTCCGTGACAAAAATGGCTATTTTTAATATTTATTAAATCAATTAAATAAATCATAAAATCCAATTTTATATTTTCAACTTCTAATATTGGCCAAATTTCATTTCTTAGATAATTCAATCAATTCCAATTGATTTAACAAGCTTGGATTATGAATTAAAATTTATAAATATATTAATTTGCAGCGTTAATATCCGCACTTTCTTATTATTTGGAAATTAAAATCTTTATTCTTAAACTCAATTATTAATTCCTATACTCTTATATTCTCGTCTTAAATCCAATTAGATAAATATTTTTGATTTCCATTCCAACTCCTTTGATTTCAAATAAACTTTTTACCATAAGTTATATTCCAAAATATTAATAACTTTATCTCCATTTATTCGCCTTAATTTATTTAAGTCAAATCCTTAATTAAACTCTATTGCAATGTTTTCAAATATCATTCCCTCCTTTCTCTTAACTATTTTTTTTATTCAAATCTTAATGAATTCAATACTATCAGTTTGATAAATCCATTAAATTCATTCAATAGTTTACAAATTCCAATCTAAATTCAATAACGTAATAATTTACGTTTAATTCCATTTTATATGTATTAAATACCATTTGTTGGATTTAATATTCAAATTATAAATAAAATCTTGCTTTCTAAAGTTGTATCAACCATGGTCCAACTAAATTTGAATTAGCTTTAACTTTAATTTATGGACTTAACTATTGCAACAAATCCAAATAAATAAATAAGGTTTGATTCCTATATTAACTTCTTGTTGTCAATTAACTTTTTATGGTGAATATGAAATTCAATGTAAAATTGACACCTTTATATCCACTTGATTTCACCATTTCATCTTTTTATTATTAAATCCGTTATAGCCGAATGCATGAATTTAACATACATAAATATTTTCAAACTCAACTTAAATCTCACTTAACTTAATAATAAACGTTTAAATTTCCTTAATTGCAAAAATCCAATTACCTTCATTCCTTTACTCTCATAGATAAAATCTTGTTTTAAAACTTTACTATAACCCATAGTCTCATTGTATTAGGAATTTACACTACATGTAAAGTAAATTTTTATCAGTAAAGATCTTACACACTATGTCCCATAAGTTTAGATTTCACAAATTTAGCTACTGCGTTAATTCTAATTTAAGTAGCACAAATGTTCATATACCTTGAAATCATTCTCAATTTCCCAACTCAATTAATTATGCCTTACAATGTGTTTCAAATATAAAGGTATTTTATACTAATAGTTATCATACTCAAAATTATACGCTTATAACTAATTCCTACATTTGCATAATTGTATTAAGTTAGAATGTTTATTGAGGTTTATGCATTTCCAAATTTTGTACTGATTCCACCCAATTATTACTCACAGAACGTTAAATTATTAAATGACCATTTATTATAATTTAATTCCCATAATTGAGTCAAATGCTTATTATTATATATTCTTCATTTTTACCATTCCTTCCCATTATAAATTCATTAACGAATTTACACATCTCTATCTTTCAATATAAAATAACCAAACTGATTACAAACACTGTTTCTATCAATTTTCATAAATTTGTTCAAAACTATACTTTTGTTTACATAAAATAAATTTTATGTTTCTATTAGACCCTTTTCCTTTTCACTACAGACATTAAATATTACTATCTATACTAATTGCACCTTTATACTAATGAATACCATTCAAGTTAACTAACATTCACAGATTCAACATTTATTTGTTTCTTAAAATTTTGCTTTAGATCAAGTTGTGACAATTTACATTATCCACATCTATTGTCATAAAATTTTATAGTTACACTAAATTGCAACCACTATACCAAATCTCTACCTTTATACTTAACCAAATTAGAAATTATATAAATTTGATTTATTAAATATTATAAATTTAACGGGTCGTTACACTCTCCCCCACTCAAAACTTTTCGTCCCCGAAAAGGAAAAGAAGGGGGAAGAAAGAATAAATAATATCTCTTATTTCCAATATTAACTTATATTTTACTGGATTAATTTCCTTTAATGAAATACAGTTTTAGAATCATTATATCCTTTAATACTTGAATTATCAAAGTTGGAAAAATATTATTAACAAGATTCTAAGTCCAAAATTTACGAAAAATTTCGGCAGAGTCTCCTTTGTACGGAGGGACTCTGGAGAAAATATAATATCCAAATATACAAATATATTACATATATATCCAAAACACAATATCCCACACGGGAAAAATATATAAAATAGCGCTTTAAACGTAATCCGAAAACGTACCTATTTGTCGGGCAATACGCTTATATTTTTAAGGAACCAAAGCAGTAGCAGTGGCTTCCATCACCTGTATTTACTAATAAAATCTAAAAGGTTAATTATTTATTTTAAAATGGACTATTCAAGTGGATTCAATCATTCATATTCAATCAAATGCAACAACCATACATTTTTAACAAACAGCACACACCACAAACAACAATCATTCAATCAAACAAACAATCAGTTGTTCGGGTTCAAATTCTGAAGTTGTAAGAATGAAGAATAACTATCAAGTGCATCCTTTACTCAACAGTCTTAGATGGAACAAAGATAGATTATCTATCCATCCAACAACTTCAAAATTTCTTACCTAACAACCATACATCCAACAAAACAATTCAAACCAAACACCAAAATAGCTTATTATACATTTATTTCATAATTCAGTGGTTTGGTTTCATTCTTTCATATATGGGAAAATTTCTTTATTTCTCACAGTTTCATTTTCCATTTATTAGAAAATTCATCATATTGGTATTTCCTTTTTATTTCTTAAGTTTCCTTTCAGTCCCTTTTATCTATTTATGGTTCACCAAACATATATTCGTTTTATAACTACAATTTCAACTTGCCCTTAATTCTTAATCTGCTAACATTCACTCTTATAAGTGGAGGCTTTTATTTTTCCATTAACTATGGGTTGCAGACATTTAAATTCTTCCTACTTTCTATTATGTTAGCATAGGGGAGATCAAAACATACTTAAGTAAATAATCTTACAACATGTCACCTATTAATAATACTTAACTTTATTTTCCATAAAATTTTAATTATCACTTAAGTTTATACCACTTAATTCTTATTTATAACGGTAATTTATTGAATACTTCATTATTTTCAAAATTCCTACTTGTAAAATATTCAATTCTAATTTCTTATTTAACATTTCAACTTTTATATATATAGGTAAGTTATTTATGTTAAAGAAAATGCAATTGAACTTATACAAGTTTAATCTCCATTCTTTTAATTTAATTCAATGTTGATCCACATTATTATTTTTTTCTCTTACGTATCCAATTTCTCTTTCTAACCTTGCAATACTTCTCTTAATTTAATTAGAGGTTTCAATTCATTTATTACTTAACCTCTTTTTCACTAACATAATTTTTAAACAATTAATTAACGGAAAAATTTAGAATTTAAATACCGGGTCAAATTTCAATTTATTTCAAAATAATAGATTTTTTTTTTTTTTTTATAGAAAATTTCAAAATAAATCTGCAGTAGAATTTACTACAGTGGCCTTTCCCCTTCGAAACTCGAAAATGAAAGTCGATGATGCGGCCGTCATCACCGAATTTATTTTCCAGCGACAGAGAGGAAAGTACAGAACTTATTTTCTCCAAATTCTTCTTTTTAAACAAATTTTTCCAAATTATACTATATATTTATATAAGAAAATACTTATAAACCGAATCAATAAATTTCACAAATTCTTTGGAAACAAATTTCAAAAACCCCGGACTTAAGTTCTAAAATCTCTAAATTGGGTTTATTATGATTTCACTTAGCTTCGATTTATTACAAACATTCTTATTGCCTAACATCCAATCTATAGCAACCAAATATATATATATATATATATCTTTATAAAAATATTTTTATATATAGAAAATATAATAGGCAAAATTATTTCATTCACCTATATTAAAAACAAATATTATGTCAGTCTGTCCTATTAAGTGTTTAGAAATCCCTATTGATGGCATAGCGTCCCATGCATCAACCAGAATTTATAAATACAGAGCGGAACAGATTAACACAATATCAAAATCTTTTATAAATACTAACAAGTACGCTCTCTCATATATATACACTCAGCGACTCCCATAGGATATTTCTACCCTATTAACAAAGAGTCAAACCCCACAAAGCCAAGGTTTATCGTTAAACCAAAGCTCTGATACCAACTGTAACATCCCGCCTTTTTGCACACTTTAAAACGACACACGTGCCAATTCAAAGTATACGCAAGGGCGGATTGTTATGGGGTAAATAGAAAAACAGAGAAGGAATAAAACAAAATAGAATCTCACAGCGGAAGGATAAAATATAATAATAAATATACTGTTCAAAACAGTTTACAAAACAGTTATTTCACTTATACAATGAACATCAGAGTTACACATACCAATACAACAATGCAGCGGAATATAAAGAGTGTGTGGTGCAATACTATATATAGAATAATACTGATTCTTCGTCTTCGTCCTCCAAAGCTAAAATCTTCGATCCTGAAATGCTCGGACTGACCCGAGCGAATTTGAAAAGACAAAAACACTCGAGTCAGACTAGAATATCTTATGTGAGTTAAATAAACAGAAATAAATATGAATACAGTAACTCAAGAGATGCTCGGGATTTACATCTCCTAAGGATCCGTTAAACTATTTACTATGTAGTATATTGCGCTATTATAATAGTGTCTATTTATAAAATAAACTTACTTTAAAATAGCATTAAGGCTTTACATTTTCCACCTTAACACGTAATAGTCCCAGTAGTCCGTCCAATATCATAGCCCCTCCTGATTGGGAAGCCACTAGAGGATACCACACGGGCTACGGGAGAAAACCAAACTCGTACAAGGCGCGATAGGGTAGGTGACACGGCACAACTAGGCAATGCCAGGGTAGATCTACCAATTGCTATCCAGGCTGATGGTAACGCGCAGCGCGCAGCTGCCGCCCACCTCGAACTAACTCCCCAAAAAATCAAAATATAGAAGTGGCCACTGAATCAATCCAAGTCAAAGTATAATATCGAAGAGGAGCGTCCGATCAGAGGAATGACCTCATTGGCCTGAGAATCGCTCCTGTTTTAGCCACCTTATGCCAACTCACGGGAGTTGGGTCCACGTATTTACCTTACAGGAAACGTCGCCACCACTTACTTCATTCTGGAATCTCCACCGCGTACACGGTTAGTCAAAGTGGTTTTCGGTATCGACAGAGAGTATGTCCATATCCGATCCCGGTCTCTTTGCCAACCAATCGTTATTATAACACCGCGGTTATTTAAAAACATTTTATACTTTAAACCAGAATATAATCCATTTTCAAACCATAATATTACGATATCATTTCTCCTTTTAAACCCAAACAATTCATTTTGATATTAATTTTATAAAACCCAAATCAATGATATCGTTTCCCAAATATTTCCTTTCCAAAATTTTGTCACCTTTTATTATTAAAACTCCTTGAACCAAATATTTGGAAATTTAACTCTTAATATAATACTTTGAAATCCATAGAATTTAAAACCATTATTTTCAAAACCAAATGGTTTGGATATTCAACGGTATGCGGATTAAAAGGTTTAACTTTACTGTTGCTTTATAAAGAAATAAATTACATGGCCTTCCAAATATTTCTTCTTTTAAAGTTAAACCAAAATCCAAAATATTACTTCAAGTCCCAAAACCATTTAAATTTTATATATATTTATATCCATTTTTGAGCATTAATATTTCAACTAAAGTTGGATTTTATCCTTTCAAAATCAATATTCTATTAATTAATCTTGACCATTCACATAAAATCCATAATTAATAAAACTTCAATTTCTGGTAAAATATATATATAAATTTTCCAATTCAATTTTTTTACTAGAATATCCATTTCTATTTATTTTGGAAAAATCCAATTTCAAATATCATATCTTAAAATTTCCAACTTCACATTTAAACATAGGATATAGATTTACCAAACTCCATTTTCTAAATTTTCTTCCATTTTCAATAAAGAAATTTATATTCCTTTTAATTTCAAAATTTCAACTTCATAGGTATATAAATATGGAATAAAATATTTATACAATATAAAATTTAAGATTTATAAACCGTATTCAATCCAAACCATAGAAATCACATTAAAATAGTTATATATAGACCGCGGTGCCTGTATATAATTTTCTATCCTATGGTCAAGTGATACGGATATTTATCATTTCAATCCGCAATTTAAAAATAAAACTTTGCGGTTTTATCATTTCAAACCACAATCCTGAAAATGTAAAATGCATGCTAACTGGCAGTTAATGATATCCACATAAATAATCCATTCAACAACACATCCATCACCCAATTTCAACCATCAATCAATATCAATCACTATCAACCCATATCAATCAATAACAATATTAGTTCGATAATATGCAACGGGTAATAACTGTCAGTTTATTCAAATTAAATTTCAACTATTAATCTAGCCATTTATATTTAGAGATAATTTATATATAACTGTTAACTAGCATTTCATATGCAAACAAAATTCCTAACAGCAAATTAATACGCAATTAATCAATTTAATTAACAGCTAAATTCAATAAATGCAATTCAACAGATATCGATGAAATAACATGCCAAAAGCTCATAAATAAATTTCTATTCATTTCTAAAATTTATTTAACAAACATAAAAGCTTTTAGTAATTGTGAGTGGGTTAAAACACTCACCTTTTGAATTTAAATCGAATTTAAACCCGATTTAAACCCAAAAATTGCACAGTCTCCAAATCGATCCAAACCAGCGTCATCAGATCCGGAATTAAATTACGATCCTAACAGAAGAAATTTCGTGTGAATCCGACTTCGTATGAGAAAGATATTAAGGTTTGAACAACTGAATTTGAAATAGAAAAAGAAATAAAAATGTACCATATTTGCGCCACGTCATCATCCCTCCCACTCGGCTACAGGAACATGAAGATGAAGCCGAACGTGAAACCCAAAACGTGCTCCAACCCTACAAATTCGCACCTCTCCAGAAGCCACGAGGCATCGATCAGAGGTGACCGGGACGTGCGCCTCTCAGCGCTCGACTTTCGGCTAGGACGCGGCCCTCTCCAGCGCCACCATTCACGCGCAAAACGAGAAAAACTGCCGCGACTTCAAGGCCTGATCTTGGCGAATCCGTGACGTAATACGACAAATCAACCGTTGGATGTGTAGATCTCGTAGAGCTCTACAACTATGCTTTTGGAAGTTTTCGAATTCGATGAACGGATGAAGAGAAATCAGAGGAGGAAGGTGATGAATTTTCGGCCATGGAAAAATAAGTAGAGGGGCGGCTAGGGTTCTGAGAATATTAAAATATTATTTTATCGTTTTGCGTGCCTATTTATAAGGTTAGGTCCAAAATAGTCCGAACTCCAAACGCAGCGCGCCGCCAGGCGTTCCTAATGTAAAATGGCCTTCTGAACGCAATGGTACTGGTATCGAAGCCCAATTCCATAAATTTCGTGGGTTACTGCTAGAGTCGAATAGGTTTGAAATGACAATAATGCCCCGAAAAACCCGTTTTGGCTCCGTAACGACAATGGATCATCCCATATATCAAAATAGACGTTTTAAAATATTTTGAACGCAATGGAAAAGGTTTCACGACCAAATTCCATCTCATGAAGAAGTTATGCTGAAAACAAGATTTCCAAATTGATTTTCAAATTGATTTTAATAAAATTGATTTCAAGGCGTTTCGCGTCCGATCGATACGAAATTTGAAATCCTATAATAATTCATCGATACGGATCCGATGAAACTGGTTTCGTCGAAATCCGAGTCCGTGACAAAAATGGCTATTTTTAATATTTATTAAATCAATTAAATAAATCATAAAATCCAATTTTATATTTTCAACTTCTAATATTGGCCAAATTTCATTTCTTAGATAATTCAATCAATTCCAATTGATTTAACAAGCTTGGATTATGAATTAAAATTTATAAATATATTAATTTGCAGCGTTAATATCCGCACTTTCTTATTATTTGGAAATTAAAATCTTTATTCTTAAACTCAATTATTAATTCCTATACTCTTATATTCTCGTCTTAAATCCAATTAGATAAATATTTTTGATTTCCATTCCAACTCCTTTGATTTCAAATAAACTTTTTACCATAAGTTATATTCCAAAATATTAATAACTTTATCTCCATTTATTCGCCTTAATTTATTTAAGTCAAATCCTTAATTAAACTCTATTGCAATGTTTTCAAATATCATTCCCTCCTTTCTCTTAACTATTTTTTTTATTCAAATCTTAATGAATTCAATACTATCAGTTTGATAAATCCATTAAATTCATTCAATAGTTTACAAATTCCAATCTAAATTCAATAACGTAATAATTTACGTTTAATTCCATTTTATATGTATTAAATACCATTTGTTGGATTTAATATTCAAATTATAAATAAAATCTTGCTTTCTAAAGTTGTATCAACCATGGTCCAACTAAATTTGAATTAGCTTTAACTTTAATTTATGGACTTAACTATTGCAACAAATCCAAATAAATAAATAAGGTTTGATTCCTATATTAACTTCTTGTTGTCAATTAACTTTTTATGGTGAATATGAAATTCAATGTAAAATTGACACCTTTATATCCACTTGATTTCACCATTTCATCTTTTTATTATTAAATCCGTTATAGCCGAATGCATGAATTTAACATACATAAATATTTTCAAACTCAACTTAAATCTCACTTAACTTAATAATAAACGTTTAAATTTCCTTAATTGCAAAAATCCAATTACCTTCATTCCTTTACTCTCATAGATAAAATCTTGTTTTAAAACTTTACTATAACCCATAGTCTCATTGTATTAGGAATTTACACTACATGTAAAGTAAATTTTTATCAGTAAAGATCTTACACACTATGTCCCATAAGTTTAGATTTCACAAATTTAGCTACTGCGTTAATTCTAATTTAAGTAGCACAAATGTTCATATACCTTGAAATCATTCTCAATTTCCCAACTCAATTAATTATGCCTTACAATGTGTTTCAAATATAAAGGTATTTTATACTAATAGTTATCATACTCAAAATTATACGCTTATAACTAATTCCTACATTTGCATAATTGTATTAAGTTAGAATGTTTATTGAGGTTTATGCATTTCCAAATTTTGTACCGATTCCACCCAATTATTACTCACAGAACGTTAAATTATTAAATGACCATTTATTATAATTTAATTCCCATAATTGAGTCAAATGCTTATTATTATATATTCTTCATTTTTACCATTCCTTCCCATTATAAATTCATTAACGAATTTACACATCTCTATCTTTCAATATAAAATAACCAAACTGATTACAAACACTGTTTCTATCAATTTTCATAAATTTGTTCAAAACTATACTTTTGTTTACATAAAATAAATTTTATGTTTCTATTAGACCCTTTTCCTTTTCACTACAGACATTAAATATTACTATCTATACTAATTGCACCTTTATACTAATGAATACCATTCAAGTTAACTAACATTCACAGATTCAACATTTATTTGTTTCTTAAAATTTTGCTTTAGATCAAGTTGCGACAATTTACATTATCCACATCTATTGTCATAAAATTTTATAGTTACACTAAATTGCAACCACTATACCAAATCTCTACCTTTATACTTAACCAAATTAGAAATTATATAAATTTGATTTATTAAATATTATAAATTTAACGGGTCGTTACAAGCTTACTCAAATTTTGGTGGATTTTATGGGAATTTATTTTACAATTTAATATGATGATTTTGCTCTCTAGGGTTTTGAGTTTTCTAATTCCAAGTAAAACTAATTTGTTTTACTTGTATTGCAAATGAATGTACAGTTCAAAACATAGAGAATTCAGAGAGTTCAAAACATAGAGAATTCAGAGAGCAGAATCCTCTAATTCTTGCAGTATTAGGCTGAAATTACTAAGCCCAAATCCATACTTAAAATAAAAGAAGTTAAAATAACTTTTCACTTATTTTATCATTATTTAACTCCTATTTCAAATTAGAATTCACATGTAAAAATTAATATAAAACTCTAATTATAATATCATTTTTAATTTCAAAATAAAAAATAACTGTACTTTAAATATTTGACTTTCTTTCTAATATTCAAAAAGAGACAATCTCTTATTTTCATTAAGTGGAAAATTCCAAAGTTAACAACTTTAAATATAAATAAATCCATTTTGCATAATTATAAGATTTTTCACAATTTCCACACTGATAAAAAACCAAATAAAATTCCTAACCAAATTTCCCATATTAGAATTTCATCTTAAACGCCAAATCCGAATGATCGCTTTAATAGCATTTAAATTTTAAACTAAAATCTTCTTTAAGAAATGAAAATCATTTCTTAAATAAACCAAATCAATTATTCCAAAAAAGCTAGATTTAATTACATAATTAAATTCCATAAACCATAAACTAGAATAGATTAACTCTAATTGAAACTAATTAAGTAATTAATAATAGGGTTGTTAAAGACTCCCCTTTAAGAAAATTGTGTCCCCGCAATTTCCTTAATGAAAAGGAATCCATAAAAAAATTGCTAACCTATTTTTATACTTTCATTTTCAATTGCATACCAAATTTAAAATCTAAGCGACTTTAAATCAAAGTATTCTTCATTTCTTCAAAATTATCAATTATACCATTTTATCTGGAAATCTTTTATAATTTATATGTATTTTCAAATCAAAATTTTTTAAAATTTAATGTCAAAAATTGCAAATTTTCCATAATGGAGTTATCCTATTTACTCATAACTTTTTCTTCCAAAATAATTATAAATTACAAAATTATAAACTTCAACTCGGAAAAAAAAATTCACGAAAAGAACAAAAAAATATTTCCTTATTTTTTTCAAACAAGGGATAAATAAAATACTCTATCCATTAAATTTTTTAGGAACTCTTAAAATTTTCCAACCAAGCCACTAATTATTGTGATGCACTTTATTACTTACAAAGTTGATCGCCTATGTTATCAACAATGCCTTAGAAGTCTCTTTGGTTCACACAATTATTTTATGGCAAAAATATTATGTAAATCATTTTAAACTCAAAAATATATTATTTTTCCATTAACTAAAATAATTATTTCTGATGTCAAAATGCCTCGTTCGATGTTTAGGAACTCCTATTGATAACATAATGTCACATATATCGATCATAACTCTTAAACATTTTCCGAACAAGCCAACACAATAAATAATCACAAGATATTCTTAGTTATATTTATTTTATCATCACTAGCATCCATCCATCCAAGATTGTAAGGACCCGATTCTTCATCTTTCGAAAATTCAACATCGATACTCACTTTATCGACTGCCGAGCAATCGAACGACGGAAAACCGAACACTTATGGTTTTAAGAAAAAGAAAAAGTAGAAATAGAGAGAGAAAAGAAAATAGAGAATAGAAAATAGAACGGAACAGAAAACAATAGGACAATAACAGAATCTCACAATTCGCAACGGAACAACATATAATAATAAATGAATAATCTTTAAACAAAGAACTATATCAGTTATTACATTACATCACATTTTTAATTACATCATATCATTAGAGTGTACAACTACAACAACAAACAGTGCAGCGGAAAAAGAAATACTATACTAGTAATACGCCATGCCATCCAGCTTGCCTCCAGCAACTCCAGAATATCCAGAATATCCTGATATACCTAACTCTTAACTGCTCGTGTGGAAATTGGTGGGCACCCAGAGTTTAGGAAGGAAAACAATAAACTCCGAGTCAGTCATGTGACTGGTGTGAGAACTCAAAACAGTTTATTTATCTTTAAAATCAAAAATAGAGGAATATTTTTAAAGTCAATTCGCAATGCTTTTAAAAATGAGACTACCATAAGACCTCCCGCCACACACACAATGCAAACGCAGACTTGGAGGAGATTTCTCCTTATGATAGTCAAAGATGCTTGATACGCATTAAAAGAACATTTGATATTATTACTAGTGCATAGTGTAGAGAAAAATTCATTTCGAAAGTAGAATATAAATCTTAGCCAGCATAGGTACCATTATATTATGCCTACTATAGCTACCATATTAGATGGCAGGTTCTACAACTAAAACCGTACAAGTCACGTATTGTTTCTTTGGATTTCCAACGAATGATCAGGCCAAGGAACTTCCCATTGCCACATGAGAATGCCTCTGGATGGACATCCCCGAGAACCAAACCGGATCTCTACCAACACAAGGCCGGGTTACCCCTAACTGAGTAACAACTGACCGAATATGCCATCCCCGGTCCTTTGGGACCTTTCAACCGAGCGCTCGCAATCAATTCACACAATCATAACAAAGTGTTTTCAACATGAGTAAGTATCTGGGCTCCATACCATGATATCACCCTTTTCCAGAAGGAAATGCACACATCCTAAAGGGCGCTACCCCTCATAACCTTGCTGCTTCTTTCCTGTTTTGACCATTCATGGGGTGTGAGGCTCGACGAAGTCACGTCCATAAAAAATTACTTTATACAAAAGCCATGCTTTGGGTCAACAAATGATCATAGAAATGATCACCAAGATAGACGATCAAATAAACGATCCTATCACAAATAATCAACACAATGATCATTTACAGCAACACTCAGCATGTCACATTACCAAATTGGGAATATATCGCTGATAACTTTCAACTACATAACCTCTGAGCTCGTACGTCTCAGAGAAGGGTGTTAAGCTAAAAGAATAAATTCTCCACCACCAACAGAAATATATTTGAATGAAATCTGCTTTATATCTCAATTTGTAACGTCAGACATACCATCCATACAAGACTGTTCCGGGCTCGAACAAAACCGAAGGCACTTACAAAGAAGTCCTTGCAATCCGGATATTCAGAATCCTGATCGGATTCCCCATCACTTAGGGAGTCTCTATACCGTTGCAACTCAGTGTAGAGACAATCGACAGGTCATCCTATCGCTTTCGCAAATACCGGGTCTTCAACACCGATCTTCAATTGCAATTCGTAACGACGTATCACATATTCGGAATGGGTTATACGACCCCATGGTCCTTTCCCGGTTAACCCGAATAGTGAGCGCTTATTCAAAAATAAGTGTGGCATTCAAATTCAAACAAATCACATCAAATACCCATTCAAAGGGAAATATTGATAGTCGGTTATTGAACTATCAATAGATATGCCAACATCACCAGATTCCAAATAATTTTCCAAATTATTTATTTCCCAAAAATATCTTTACAAGATATATTATTTTCAATACTTCAAAAATAAATCAATATTTATTTTTAAACAAGTTCCCCTTTTTATTCACAAATTCCATAGTGAATTTTCATTCCAAAATATCCATGCATATACGATTTCAATTATTCATTTCAATTTATCTTCAAAAAGATAAATTCTCAAAGTATTCACTTTATATTGGAAAACATTTCCATACTTATTTAATAAGTGATTCACAAATTTTATTTATTTTCAACACTTGGAAAATATTCAATATACTTCAATCAAAATTAAGTATATATTTCATTCTTTAAGGAAATCATTCTTTTAAACACATTTATTTGGGCCAAAACGAATGTTGCGTAAAACATCGTTACGACAACCCAAAATCACTAGTATAGGGATTCGAAATTAAAATAGATATATAAATCCCAATACTATACAAAACATTTCCTTTCGGAAATCATTTACTATAACAACAGTGTTATAGTCCACTATTTCCTTTTCATTTCTCGAAAACGTCTATTTCAACAATAAATGTTGAAATCTATGGTTTCGAATCTCAACACATTTTAAAACATCGTTAGATCGTTTTAATTCTATTTAAAACATCAAATCTAAACATTTCTTTAACATATTATTCACTATTCAAACGTGAATATACTACGTTAACAAATTTTATCCTTTCTATACATTTTATTTTAAAGGATTATTCACGGTCAAAAACGTGAATATAACTCCATTGATAGGTTTCAACAATTTTCTTATCAAAATAAGTCGTTTGCGAATTTATAAAACAACGTTTATAAACTCCATTTCTATTTATTTTATAACAACTTCCTTTTATAAATTCCTTTATTAATTTATTCGATTTGTAACTCAATTATCTACTAAAATTCATATTATAAGTTAAACACTTATAATTTATTTGTTTACAAGAAATCATTCTTTTGAACTTCATAATTATAAATCCTATAACTTATAAGCTTCAATTATTTATTCAAAACTATTCTTTTAATAACTTTATAAAATTTATAAATCTTACTATTTATAAATTTCATTTATAACTTCACCATTTTTAATTTTATGAATTCCATTCATTTACAAGATTCATTTTCACTTCATTCAAATACTTATAAAAACTCTTTTTATAATGTCAATATTTCAATTTATAAATATCCATTTATAAATCTCTTAATATAAGTCAATTTATATTATTCTTTAAAACATATTTAATCTCCTTTATAATTTCACCATTTTGATTTATAAAATAATTAAATTTTATAAATCCTATATTTCCAACTTTTATAATAAATTCAAAAATCCTGATTTAATCATTTTATAAAATCATTAGCATCATATTCTCAAAAATCAGTTTTTAACTATATTTCTTAAAAATCATGATTTTTATAACATTAAAAATTATACGTTTATTTATTTAAAATGGATCAATTCCAAAAATATTTTATAAACGTTTTCTTTCAAAAATCACTTTAAAAATCATTTTAAAATTCCAAATTTGGTCCAATGATGCTACATACCAAATAGTCAATCACGACAACAACGACATCATATATCGATATGATAATCCATCAAATATCAAAATATCTGAAATCAAATAAAAACTGTTGAGGAATCCAGTTGGATCCCTCCAACTTGTTTTCCTGCATCCAAAAACATTAGCACAATACCAATTCCGCTCCAGTACGGAATTATCGCGGTATATGGGATTTAAAATATTATCCGCTTAATAACGGCGCAATTGGGTCTCATCCGCTAAACAAAAAATGCGGGGAATCAACAACTCCAATATATACATATGCCAATATATATATATTGCTATTATATATAATACCAATTTCACTGTTTATGAAATATTCGCGGTATATGTTTTTATTAAATAACATCCGCTTACTAACGGCGCATAATGTCTATTTTAACAATCAATAGATAACAATCATCATTCAAACATGCATTCAAATATTTTAAATCTAACTATTTAAAATAAAATCGAAACTGATTCGATTGAGTGAGAAGTTCTCACCTTGATTTCAATTTCGTTTTCGCGATTTATTTCGAATAAAATTAAACGGACGTTTAATTTTACACGAAATTTTCACTAACTCCAAACGACTCCAATCCAACTCCATCGCGTAGTGCTCGTCCATACGATTCCAACGCAACTGGTTTCGCGAGTTTTCGACCTCGTATGAAAAAGTTATGCATTTTCAAAGTTACACGATTCATAATATTATAATTTACAACATAATTTTCTAATTATAAACCTACTACAAATCTTGGCCACTAGATCTCATCCCCTGCAATCTCCACCATGCGTATTCTTCTCCCCCATCTCCCAGTATCTTTATACGAGGCCGAACCCATCTTATATCAACTAGGGTTTAAATTTTCACCATCAACACTCGACGATACTTCATCACCACACCCCCAAACGAACACCCTACGCGCGAGCCACCCACGCCCCTAGCACGGCCATGCTCGGCCACCTGTATCTTCCTGAATTGCGTGCGCAAGCTCCAGGGAACGCGGCCCCCTATCGACAAATCTATAGCTCCTTATACGATCTTGACCGTTGGATCTGTAGAACACACTCCCCTCTACAACATTGCAGTTGACACTTTCCTCTAATTGTCGATGGATTGGAAGAAATCGAGGGGGAAAGTAGAGTGATTTTCGGCCATTAAAACCTTATAGGCAGCGGCCTGTTAGATTAGGGTTTTATTTATTTTTTTTATTTTTGTGATTTTAAGGTGTATTTATAGAGAATTTTCGAACACTATTCATCCGGGAATTCCAGACACCGATTTACGCGCGGTGACCAACGTTCCTAGGGTTTATCCCGCGTTCCGGACACAATGGAACAGGTTTCGGAAGCTAATTCGATCATCTGTGCGAGATATGGCAACAAACGATCGATTTAAATTAAACTGATTTAAACGATTTTCTAGGAGTTTTAATTCGTACCGGACAAACGGTAAATCCAATTGACACGAAATTTGAAACCTTACAATATTATCACATTACGGATCCGATGAAACTGGTTTCGTCGAAATCCGAGACTTTTTGAAAAATGGCTATTTTAACTCGCCAAATTAATATTAAAAACAATTCGATGCGTTTCGAGCTGCCACAGTCAAACGATAGCTCCGATTGACACGAAAATTGAAATCCGGTAATGACTAGCTATTACGGATCCAATGGAACTGATTTCGTCCAATTCTGAGACTGTTCAAAAATTGACTATTTTCACTAGTCGATTTAAATATTAAAATATTCAATTTTCACAAATTAACTCTTAATTCAATTTTAAAAGTTCTAAAATATCGTTCTAACTCCAACATCATAAAATAAAATTTTACAAATCATTTTCAATCATATTTAACTCAATTTTCAATTATTTCTATAATTTCACATATTAAATTATCGATTTAATTATTCAATTAAATCCAAAAATTCAAAATAAAATGTATTTGACCTATATATTCACTTATTAATATTTAAAATTAATTAAATATTCAAATTTTAATTATCAAAAATTCTGGGTCGTTACAATCTTCCCCCCTTAAAAGAATTTCGTCCTCGAAATTAACAAGTAAGAAAAGTTACAGAATCTATTCATTTTCCCAAAATTCATAGTTAAACTTCTTATAATACTTTACTAAGTTTTGCAATCATACTTAGTTATCTTTTCAAAAACAACTACTATTGTTTAACTTTCAACTCCAAAATCAAAGTTAAAGTTTTTTAAAATTTTCCAAATTTCTTAAATTTTTTCTAACGCCTTAAATTTCCGAAAAAATTCGCCATAGTCTCCTTTGCGCGGCTCGATCCGGAAAAAAAAATGACAGTATATATATCACAAATATACATCTCATCAAGTAATGAGGCATCCCGCAGGGAAAAAGTGTAAAAGTACGGTATGTAATCCGAGATATGTACCTTATATTTTATTAGCGAGCATATACGGCTAATATAGCGCGAAAGCGAGCTCCAAATGCGAAGCAAACGCGATCCGCACCTACTAATCACTCAACAAACAACATGAGAATCATGTATATGGACAATAGTATCAATATACAACCTATAGCAACATAACAACTATATATGCCAACATAGCAATGCATCCAATAGCAATATATATTCAACCATCAACCAACTAACATCCATAACCAATATATATATTCATTCATATTCTCATTAATATTTAATGAATCAGGTTTTCAATTTAATCACATTTGATTCTTTAACAGTGGATGTTTACTAACATTCATCTTCAATTTGTTTATATTCACTAATCCATATTCAAGTTGGTTCACTTCCAAATCAAACTCAATTCTATTTAAGATTCACTTAACTTCCAATTGAATTTCAATTACTTTAGCTTTCAACTTCATTAATACTTAATGAATTACATACAATCAACTAACAATCATATAACAATCAATGTATATTAATTGCAAGCAAATTCCTTTGCTTACAATTGGTTTAAATTAAATTGATTTTCATTCTATTATTCAACTTCCAATAACATTAGATTTTAATGAATTAACACTTACATTCATTATCTCATATCAACTTAATTCACATTCAATTGATTAACATTCAATCCATTCATTTAATTTCTAAAGTTGAATTTCATTTATATAACTCAAGTTCACATTTATCACTTAACTTTATTAATTTTACTTTGATACCAATATCAACTTCATTCAACATCTCTTAAGTTATATTTCATTTTACTTTAAATTCATTTTTTTATTTACAACTCATATTCATAAATATATTCATATAGTCTCACTTCTTATATATATAAGTTTATTCCACAATTGTAAATCACTTTAATTATAATTCATTCTTATAATTCTTTTGCTTAGATTATTCAAACAACTAAACAATCAACTTATATACACTTTAATAATTCTGAAAAATTATTTCTTCATATATAAAATATACTCAAGGTAAAATTATTTTATTTACCCAATTTTAAAATCAATATGGTGCCGAATTGTTCTATTCAAGTGTTTAGAAACCCCTTCGGCATAGTCTTGCGGACCACGCTGACGAAAGTTCATATGCCACTCAATAAACCAATCATCACAATATAAACAATTTTTATATACACTAACAAATACGCTCTCATAGCTATTATTACACTCAAACTCATTCTAGAGCACTACTGACTCTATCTCTAATGAGTAATACCCAACAGAACCATGGTTGTCGCTTAACCATAAGCTCTGATACCAGATGTAAGGACCCGATTCTTCATCTTTCGAAAATTCAACATCGATACTCACTTTATCGACTGCCGAGCAATCGAACGACGGAAAACCAAACACTTAGGGTTTTAAGAAAAAGAAAAAGTAGAAATAGAGAGAGAAAAGAAAATAGAGAATAGAAAATAGAACGGAACAGAAAACAACAGAACAATAATAGAATCTCACAATTCGCAGCGGAACAACATATAATAATAAATGAATAATCTTTAAACAAAGAACAATATCAGTTATTACATTACATCACATTTTTAATTACATCATATCATCAGAGTGTACAACTACAACAACAAACAGTGCAGCGGAAAAAGAAATACTATACAAGTAATACGCCATGCCATCCAGCTTGCCTCCAGCAACTCCAGAATATCCAGAATATCCTGATATACCTAACTCTTAACTGCCCGTGTGGAAATTGGTGGGCACCCAGAGTTTAGGAAGGAAAACAATAAACTCCGAGTCAGTCATGTGACTGGTGTGAGAACTCAAAACAGTTTATTTATCTTTAAAATCAAAAATAGAGGAATATTTTTAAAGTCAATTCGCAATGCTTTTAAAAATGAGACTACCATAAGACCTCCCGCCACACACACAATGCAAACGCAGACTTGGAGGAGATTTCTCCTTATGATAGTCAAAGATGCTTGATACGCATTAAAAGAACATTTGATATTATTACTAGTGCATAGTGTAGAGAAAAATTCATTTCGAAAGTAGAATATAAATCTTAGCCAGCATAGGTACCATTATATTATGCCTACTATAGCTACCATATTAGATGGCAGGTTCTACAACTAAAACCGTACAAGTCACGTATTGTTTCTTTGGATTTCCAACGAATGATCAGGCCAAGGAACTTCCCATTGCCACATGAGAATGCCTCTGGATGGACATCCCCGAGAACCAAACCGGATCTCTACCAACACAAGGCCGGGTTACCCCTAACTGAGTAACAACTGACCGAATATGCCATCCCCCGGTCCTTTGGGACCTTTCAACCGAGCGCTCGCAATCAATTCACACAATCATAACAAAGTGTTTTCAACATGAGTAAGTATCTGGGCTCCATACCATGATACCACCCTTTTCCAGAAGGAAATGCACACATCCTAAAGGGCGCTACCCCTCATAACCTTGCTGCTTCTTTCCTGTTTTGACCATTCACGGGGTGTGAGGCTCGACGAAGTCACGTGCATAAAAAATTACTTTATACAAAAGCCATGCTTTGGGTCAACAAATGATCATAGAAATGATCACCAAGATAGACGATCAAATAAACGATCCTATCACAAATAATCAACACAATGATCATTTACAGCAACACTCAGCATGTCACATTACCAAATTGGGAATATATCGCTGATAACTTTCAACTACATAACCTCTGAGCTCGTACGTCTCAGAGAAGGGTGTTAAGCTAAAAGAATAAATTCTCCGCCACCAACAGAAATATATTTGAATGAAATCTGCTTTATATCTCAATTTGTAACGTCAGACATACCATCCATACAAGTCTGTTCCGGGCTCGAACAAAACCGAAGGCACTTACAAAGAAGTCCTTGCAATCCGGATATTCACAATCCTGATCGGATTTCCCATCACTTAGGGAGTCTCTATACCGTTGCAACTCAGTGCAGAGACAATCGACAGGTCATCCTATCGCTTTCGCAAATACCGGGTCTTCAACACCGATCTTCAAATGCAATTCATAACGACGTATCACATATTCGGAATGGGTTATACGATCCCATGGTCCTTTCCCGGTTAACCCGAATAGTGAGCGCTTATTCAAAAATAAGTGTGGCATTCAAATTCAAACAAATCACATCAAATACCCATTCAAAGGGAAATATTGATAGTCGGTTATTGAACTATCAATAGATATGCCAACATCACCAGATTCCAAATAATTTTCCAAATTATTTATTTCCCAAAAATATCTTTACAAGATATATTATTTTCAATACTTCAAAAATAAATCAATATTTATTTTTAAACAAGTTCCCCTTTTTATTCACAAATTCCATAGTGAATTTTCATTCCAAAATATCCATGCATATACGATTTCAATTATTCATTTCAATTTATCTTCAAAAAGATAAATTCTCAAAGTATTCACTTTATATTGGAAAACATTTCCATACTTATTTAATAAGTGATTCACAAATTTTATTTATTTTCAACACTTGGAAAATATTCAATATACTTCAATCAAAATTAAGTATATATTTCATTCTTTAAGGAAATCATTCTTTTAAACATATTTATTTGGGCCAAAACGAATGTTGCGTAAAACATCGTTACGACAACCCAAAATCACTAGTATAGGGATTCGAAATTAAAATAGATATATAAATCCCAATACTATACAAAACATTTCCTTTCGGAAATCATTTACTATAACAACAGTGTTATAGTCCACTATTTCCTTTTCATTTCTCGAAAACGTCTATTTCAACAATAAATGTTGAAATCTATGGTTTCGAATCTCAACACATTTTAAAACATCGTTAGATCGTTTTAATTCTATTTAAAACATCAAATCTAAACATTTCTTTAACATATTATTCACTATTCAAAAACGTGAATATACTACGTTAACAAATTTCATCCTTTCTATACATTTTATTTTAAAGGATTATTCACGGTCAAAAACGTGAATATAACTCCATTAATAGGTTTCAACAATTTTCTTATCAAAATAAGTCGTTTGCGAATTTATAAAACAACGTTTATAAACTCCATTTCTATTTATTTTATAACAACTTCCTTTTATAAATTCCTTTATTAATTTATTCGATTTGTAACTCAATTATCTACTAAAATTCATATTATAAGTTAAACATTTATAATTTATTTGTTTACAAGAAATCATTCTTTTGAACTTCATAATTATAAATCCTATAACTTATAAGCTTCAATTATTTATTCAAAACTATTCTTTTAATAACTTTATAAAATTTATAAATCTTACTATTTATAAATTTCATTTATAACTTCACCATTTTTAATTTTATGAATTCCATTCATTTACAAGATTCATTTTCACTTCATTCAAATACTTATAAAAACTCTTTTTATAATGTCAATATTTCAATTTATAAATATCTATTTATAAATCTCTTAATATAAGTCAATTTATATTATTCTTTAAAACATATTTAATCTCCTTTATAATTTCACCATTTTGATTTATAAAATAATTAAATTTTATAAATCCTATATTTCCAACTTTTATAATAAATTCAAAAATCCTGATTTAATCATTTTATAAAATCATTAGCATCATATTCTCAAAAATTAGTTTTTAACTATATTTCTTAAAAATCATGATTTTTATAACATTAAAAATTATACGTTTATTTATTTAAAATGGATCAATTCCAAAAATATTTTATAAACGTTTTCTTTCAAAAATCACTTTAAAAATCATTTTAAAATTCAAAATTTGGTCCAATGATGCTACATACCAAATAGTCAATCACGACAACAACGACATCATATATCGATATGATAATCCATCAATTATCAAAATATCTGAAATCAAATAAAAACTGTTGAGGAATCCAGTTGGATCCCTCCAACCTGTTTTCTTGCATCCAAAAACATTAGCACAATACCAATTCCGCTCCAGTACGGAATTATCGCGGTATATGGGATTTAAAATATTATCCGCTTAATAACGGCGCAATAGGGTCTCATCCGCTAAACAAAAAATGCGGGGAATCAACAACTCCAATATATACATATGCCAATATATATATATTGCTATTATATATAATACCAATTTCACTGTTTATGAAATATTCGCGGTATATGTTTTTATTAAATAACATCCGCTTACTAACGGCGCATAATGTCTATTTTAACAATCAATAGATAACAATCATCATTCAAACATGCATTCAAATATTTTAAATCTAACTATTTAAAATAAAATCGAAACTGATTCGATTGAGTGAGAAGTTCTCACCTTGATTTCAATTTCGTTTTAGCGATTTATTTCAAATAAAATTAAACGGACGTTTAATTTTACATGAAATTTTCACTAACTCCAAACGACTCCAATCCAACTCCATCGCGTAGTGCTCGTCCATACGATTCCAACGCAACTGGTTTCGCGCGTTTTCGACCTCGTATGAAAAAGTTATGCATTTTCAAAGTTACACGATTCATAATATTATAATTTACAACATAATTTTCTAATTATAAACCTACTACAAATCTTGGCCACTAGATCTCATCCCCTGCAATCTCCACCGTGCGTATGCTTCTCCCCCATCTCCCGGTATCTTTATACGAGGCCGAACCCATCTTATATCAACTAGGGTTTAAATTTTCACCATCAACACTCGACGATACTTCATCACCACAACCCCAAACGAACGCCCTACGCGCGAGCCACCCACGCCCCTAGCACGGCCATGCTCGGCCACCTGTATCTTCTTGAATTGCGTGCGCAAGCTCCAGGGAACGCGGCCCCCTATCGACAAATCTATAGCTCCTTATACGATCTTGACCGTTGGATCTGTAGAACACACTCCCCTCTACAACATTGCAGCTGACACTTTCCTCTAATTGTCGATGGATTGGAAGAAATCGAGGGGGAAAGGAGAGTGATTTTCGGCCATTAAAACCTTATAGGCCGCGGCCTGTTAGATTAGGGTTTTATTTTTTTATTTTTTTGTGATTTTAAGGTGTATTTATAGAGAATTTTCGAACACTATTCATCCGGGAATTCCAAACCCCGATTTACGCGCGATGACCGACATTCCTAGGGTTTATCCCGCGTTCCGGACACAATGGAATAGGTTTCGAAAGCTAATTCGATCATCTGTGCGAGATATGGCAACAAACGATCGATTTAAATTAAACCGATTTAAACGATTTTCTAGGCGTTTTAATTCGTACCGGACAAACGGTAAATCCAATTGACACGAAATTTGAAACCTTACAATAATATCACATTACGGATCCGATGAAACTAGTTTCGTCGAAATCCGAGACTTTTTGAAAAATGGCTATTTTAACTCGCCAAATTAATATTAAAAACAATTCGATGCGTTTCGAGCTGCCACAGTCAAACGATAGCTCCGATTGACACGAAAATTGAAATCCGGTAATAACTAACTATTATGGATCCAATGGAACTGGTTTCGTCCAATTCTGAGACTGTTCAAAAATTAACTATTTTCACTAGTCGATTTAAATATTAAAATATTCAATTTTCACAAATTAACTCTTAATTCAATTTTAAAAGTTCTAAAATATCGTTCTAACTCCAACATGATAAAATAAAATTTTACAAATCATTTTCAATCATATTTAACTCAATTTTCAATTATTTCTATAATTTCACATATTAAATTATCGATTTAATTATTCAATTAAATCCATAAATTCAAAATAAAATTTATTTGACTTATATATTCACTTATTAATATTTAAAATTAATTAAATATTCAAATTTTAATTATCAAAAATTCTGGGTCGTTACAAAGATAATTAAATATAACCAAGAAATCAATTTCTAACAACCAATCAAACAAACTAAACAGTCGCCTTTAGCGAAACTATTCTATTTCTAAAATTCCGTCGTGCAACTCTGATCAATCCTAGATCATTCAAATTTTAAACTCATTTAATAAAATCTCCTAAATTCTATATTAAAGGATAATTTTTTACTTTAAATCAATTCATTCCAATTTATCTCTTTAAAAATTTTGGAATTAATTTCCCGATAGTCTAAAAATAAATTTCTAAACTCTAAAGGATTTTAAGACATCACTTTTCAAAATTTTAATGTCACAAATTCCAACTTATCAAATTAAAATTCTAAATTAAAATACGTCCCAAATGATTATCTCGATAATCAATTTATATTCCTATCCCTAAATATATAATCAGTATAACTATCTACCATACACCCCTACAGACAAGACTTTATGTTCACTAGGTCTAAATCTATGATATTATGCGCTATAATTTTCTGACCCTATTCTCGTACCAATGAAAATAACCCACCGCTATACCCATATTATTTAAGAATGTTACAAATAATGTCGTCCAATAATATGGATAATATGGTTTGTTATGGGCGAGCAATGTGAATATATCTTTAAACTAACACTGACACGTCTTATTTACTGTTTACTGAATGTTTGAAATAATATTTGACGCGTGCAGTCTCGGTCTAAAGTAATAAACATGCTGTTTTCTCTAAAATAGAAAAGTATATCATATAAAACAATAGTCACTGATCACAGTGGAAAAATAAACATCGTATAAAACTACATACTGTGAGTCTACAAAATATAATACTAGACCAACATAATATACATCCAAAACAAGTCATTGTCTCAAAATATACATCCCACCACAAACATATATATATTGAAGATAAGCTGAAAAGTCAAAATAGTTTATCTTCATGCTAGCACACTAACCCAAAATCTTCCATGTTATGTAACCCGAAAAGGCTCGGCCTGACTCGAGTATTATATATAATAAACGGGTCATACCATCTTTAAATAAAAGGGATGAGAACAAGATATAACCCAAGGGTATATGACATTAAAAAAATATACAGATGTCACAGATATAAATAAGTCACTTGGAATAATCTAACTCGAAATCCGTTACAAGACATAGAAATGATTACATCAAAAAACACAGAATAAGTCACAAAGCCTAGAATTCCTTAAAATAAAAATATCTCATAATCCACGAAACTAAATTCAAACCGATCACAATGATCATCTATACCAATCACAATGATTAGGCTCCTACCATGGAAACAAAATCTCAACCGATCTCAAGGATCATGGTAAAAAAAATCTCAATCGAATTCAAGGATTGTGGAAAATAAAATCTCTATCGATCTCAAGGATCATGGAAAACAAAATGTACCTCTCAAGGATCTATCAGCCAAAAATCCAAACACCAAAAGAGATTAATTTTGAAAGTGTCAAATACTATCACTTTAGTAATCATAAGAACTTATCTAGAACATCCTTTACCGTCGAGTGAAATTCCAATATTTACTAGAAGTTGGTTAGTCTCACTCATTACAGATATCACTAGTGAACCTAAACTATATATCTCTTAAGGATTTATAAGCCTGCACAAATGTCGAACACCAAAAGAGAATACAACCCTAAAGTGCTAAATACTTTTCGAAAGGAAATCACAAAAATTTAACCAAAGCAGCCCATACTATCTGGTGAAATTCAAGTATTATATTCATAAGTTATACCATATTCGGTGAAGTGTTATTTGAGAGCATATAGACCAATTAATAAAACTAAGTCGATTAGTAGTATTTCTCATATTACAGAATTAAGCCTCTTAAATTTTTGCAAAACCAAAACATGAAAGTTGTAGATAAAAGAATAAGCTTTCTAAGAAGAAAAAGATCATTAAAATCGGACTTAAGATTCAAAATTTATATAAAAATGATTTCAGTTTTGAATTCCTTAATCCCGTCTATTATTATCTAGCCAGCGACAGTGAAGTGCAATTTCGACCATTTAAACCTCAAAATTTTGCAAAACTCAAAACATAAAAGCTGTAGACAAAAGTATAAACTTCCATCCAAACAATGATCATTAAAATTGGACTTACTATTCAAAATTTATGGTCAAATTATTTTCAGTTTTAAATTCCTTAAATAATGTCATTTATTCTCGAAACAACAAAAAAAAGCATTTTCGACCATATTAACCATAAAATATTGCAAAACTAAACACAAAAGTTGTAGGGAAAAGTCTATACTTTCCAGAACAAGAAATATTACAAATTCCAATCAGTAACGCAAAAGATATGGTCGAACTGATTTTAGATTTAAAATCAAAAAATTATACTAAGACAGTGTGATTGTACTTTAAATTCTATTTCAGGTCAAGTAAACGGAAAAATATCAAAAAGTAACCAAAGGAGAAATTATTTCTCATTGAATCTAGATTGTAACCTAAAACTATTAACCTTATATGAGTTCTAAACATGCAAGTTAACACTGTTCTACTTCGGCACATTTTCCTAATACATTTTCAGCAATAATATCTTGATTTCAAAAGAGCGTTCCGTTCAATTATCACACCACCATGGCAAAATGATTCAATTTCTACTAAAGTCATTAATTGAACTAAATATAAAAAAATGCAATCAAATTTAGAGATAGGTGTGAGGTTTACTTACCTTTATAACTTACTATGGCGCGCTAAATCTTTTCTAAAGTCTTGTGATGCTTTATGTTCTCCAAAACTGCCTATAAACCTAAAATTCCAAACCAACACAGTAGCATATGAATCAACAAGATTAAAAAAACATAAATTAAAAGAACCTAAAGGATGTAGATGTGATTGAGAAGCTTATCCAAATTTTTGTGGATTTTAATGGAATTTAATTCCAATTAAATATGATGATTTTTTTGTAGCTTTTGTGAGTTTTCTAGTTCTTGAGAAACCTAAATTGTTTTACTGATATAGCAAATGAACGTATAGTTCAAAACTTAGAAATTAAGCGAGGAGAATCCTTTCATTCTTGCACTGTTGAACTGAAATTATTAAGCCCAAACCCATACTTAAATTAAAAGAAATTAAAACTACTTTTCACTTATTTTTTCACTTTTTAACTCCTATTTTAAAATCAAATTTCATATATAAAAATTAATATAAACCTCTTATTATACTTCCATCCTTTAATTTCAAAATAATAATTATATTGTAAATAACTATTTTGATCTTCTTTTCAATATTTGAAAAGAAACAATCCCTTATTTTCATTAAATGGAAAATTCTAAAGATAACAATTTTTCAATATAAATAAATCCATTTTGCACACTTATAGTTTCCACACTCACAAAAATCCAAATAAAATTCCTAGTCAAAATTCCCAAATTTATTTATTTATCTTAAATGCCAAATTTGAATAATCGCTTTAATAACATTTCAAATTTAAATTAAAATCTCTTTTAAGAAATGCAAATCCTTTCTTAAATAAACCAAATCAATTATTCCAAAAAAAATAGATTTGATTACACATTTAAATTTCAAAAACCACAAATTAGAATTAATTAACCATAATTAAACTTAATTAATTAGGTAAATAACAATAGGGTTGTTATAGACTCCCACATTAAGAAAATTATTTCCCCGCAATTTCCTTAATGAAAAGGATTCCATAACAACATTCATCTAAATTATTTTCTATATTTTCATTTTCAATTGCATACCAAATTTAAAATATTAGCGTATTTTAAATCAAAGCGTTCCTCATTTCTTCTAGATTTTCTAATATTCCATTTCCTTGGAATTTTTTTATAATTCATATGTATTTTCAAATTCACAATTTTAAAACTTAATATCAACATTTTCAAAATCTCCATTTAAAGGTTATCATATTTATTAATAACTTTTCTTCTAAAATGTTTATTAATTCCAAAATTGTAAACATTAACTCTTTAAAAAAAAATCACAAAAAGAACTAAAAGTTTTTCATTTCATGTTTATCAAACACTCAAAGATGAATAAAATACTCTATCCTTTAAATTTTTAAGGAACCCTAAAATTTTCCGATATTAAATTATGAATTAGAATTATCTCATTATATAAATAATATTAAGCCATTAATTATTGTGATTCACTTTGCTGCTTGCAAAGTTGATCGCCTTTGGTATCAGCAGTGCCATACCAAGTCTCTCCACTTCACATAATTATTTTACGGCTTAAATATTATTTCAATTCATTTTAAACTCAAAAATATATTATTTTACATTTAATAAAATAATTATTTCCTATGTCAAAAGGCCCTGTTCATTGTTTAGGAACCCTTATTGATAACATGGTATTCCATATCGATCGGAATCTTAAACATTTTCCGGACAAGTCGACACAATAAATAATCACAAGTTTTCCTTAGTTATATTTACTTTATCATCATTAGCATCCATGCATCCAATATAATTAAATATAACCAAGAAATCAATTCTAAGCAAGCAATCGCCTTAAGCGGGACTATTCAATTTCTAAAATTCCGGTATGCAACCCTAATCACTCATGGATCATTTAAATTTTAAACTCATTTAATCCAATTTCCCAAATTCTTTATTAACAGAAAATTGTTTACTTTAAATCAATTCACTCCAATTTATCTCTTTAAATCTTTATAATTAATTTCCCAATAACCTAAAAATAAATTTCCAAACTCTAAAGGGTTTAAACACCTCACTTTTCAAAATTTCAATTCACAAATTTCAACATATCAAATTAAAACACTAAGTCAAAATACGACCGAAATGATTATCCCGATAATCAATTATATTCCTATCCCTAAATTGATAATTATTATACCATCTGCCACACAACCTAATGGACAGGACTCTAAGTGTAACGACCTACCTTTCTGACCATCGAAAGTTGACATTGAACACTACCACTATGTTCAAATGTCGCATATCCAATCAACGAATGGGCAGATTGTTAGAGTAAATAAATAAAAAGAACAAAGAACAGATAAAATCATAATCTCACAGCGGAATCGACAACATAAAATATAATAAGTACAGTGAAAACTACCACTCCAAAAATACATAGTATATTAAAGTTAAAAAAACCTTATCAGCTGGATAGTTGTAAAATCCTGAACTTACAATTGCCGATATGGATACTATATAATATAGCGGAAAATAAACATTACGATATGTGAATCTTCAGCTCCTCTCCAAGATATCCATAACACCAAAGAGAACCAAGGAAAATACTTAGTCTGACCCGAGCATTATAATAAAATAACACCCGGGTCGGTCTGGAAATACCAGTGTGAGATAACTCAAATAATAGGGAACATACAAAAGTTCTGTGAGACCGCACCGCTAACATGGAATGGGTTTTTACCTCACAAAAGTAGCATCCATACAGCCAAGAGTAAAGATACCCACAGGAAACACATCCAAATATGAATTGGCATAAATAGTATTAAAAATCCAAACTTGAAAGAATAAAAATAATCCAAGCAAAATTCAAACTAGACAGAATGGATAAACAAGATAACAGCCCAAACTTGATAGAATAGACAAAACCTATAATTAAACATCCTGAAGAGTGGTTGACTCTTCCCATTGCAATTACAAAAAAAAATTCGAATGTTTGAATCAAATAAGGAAAGGAAAGTTTCCAACAAATGACTTGGGAGGTGCATCCCCTTTGAAGTATACCTCTAGTAATAAACTTCTGAAAAGCTCATATACCCCGTGAAACTTCTCAAGACCCTTCAAGTCAGACCCTGCCAAACCTTACCGAGAATTCGAATATTTCATACCTAAATCTTAACCATTCTAATGTGAAGGTACACCAAAATCTAGATGAGATGTGAAAATACCCTAATGGGAGCAACCCCACATACCTTCGCCCCTTTCACGCTATGGGTTTTAGTCATTTTCGACAAAGGATGACAAAAGCTCAAAGAGCATCAAATCTTTTTTAAGTTGACGATACACCAAAAAGAAAGCTAAATCCGATAATTCATAAATAAACTATCCAGGATAATTAAAATGATATTGTAACGATCCGCAATTTTATCACTTTAATAATTTTATTTATTTTTAAAATTATTTAACTAAAAGGTTGATAACACAAGTTATATTTTTTTGAGTGATAATAAATCTTATTTTGAATAGATATTTACAAAAATATTTTTCCTCGAGATTTAAATTGATTAAACGGCCGAAAATTATTTTATCGATAACCAGCTATATAATCATAAAACATCGTGCACGGAGCTGGATACATACACTTATTTTTGCAATTGAACAAGAGTATGAAATAAAATTAATTATTTTATTTTGGGGAATAAAATGTATTTAATACATCATATGTGATGCCCTTATATTTAATAAAATGGAAATTAGCGACAAGGGCCTCTTTAGCAAGTGCAATTAGTTTCTAGGACACACAACTGAAATAATTACTTTTAAAGACAAAATGTAAAATAACTAGTTTCTAAGGCCTAAAAACCTATGAAATTATGTCCTTTAAACTAATTGGACTGCTAACTTTGTCCTTGAAAGCAACTATTCTGCTGACTTTGGCCTTGAAATTAATGTACATGGATGTGTGTCCTAGAAACTAGTTGGACCATAAAGTTTGTCCTTCTAGTGAAATTCCCCTTTAATAAGTTGATTTATTTAAATCAAATTGAGACTTAAGGATTTAATAATTATTATAATCATTTAAATAATTATTTTAAATGATGATAATTCATTTTAAATAGTTACAAAGTGTTCATAAACCATTTATAATAATTTTATAAAGATATATACTTGATTTGAAAAATATAAGAAAGAAAAATCTGTATCGCTTTATTGATATAATAGAGACTTTTGTAAATAATTGTTAATATTAATTTATATGGTTTTATAATTCAAATGTGATCAGTTTAATCAACTAAAAACGATAAGAAATTTATTTTCAATTTTTTGTACATTATTATGTAATTTAAAATATAAGTGAAAAATGTCCGGAAATCATTTTTTGGATATTCAACGGTTTAACGGATGGAAGTCGTTCAAAGGTTGTTACAACCTTATTTACATATCATGCACACTTATAAAATATACATATAAACACTTTAACTTACACAAGAACATGTACATGCGCACACACACGCGCGCGCGCACACACACACGCGCGCGCGCGCACACACACGCGCGCGCACACACACACATATATGTAAAAGGAATATATAAGTTATTTCTTAATTTCCTAAGCCTTATGAAAACTCAAAGTCGGATAAGGACACACGAGTATGCACATACACAAACATGCACACCCACATGGGCGAAAGTGATGGTGGTTGGAGGTCGTGTATTGGAGGTGAAAGGAGGGGTATGGGTTGAGGGTAAATGTAATTTGGTGTTATGATATTTTCTTCCAAAATTTGCCTATAATACACTACCCTCTTTCATAAATTCCTAAGCCATTTTCTGCTTCTTCTTCCTCCTGCTTCGAAGTATTCTAATGGCTTCCCATGTTAACAAATTTATAGAGAAAGTTAACAAAGTTAGAGAGAAGATTTATTCAAAAAGAAAGTAAATTCATACAATATACATCAAATCCACTTCAAACAAAGGCAAAACTCCTCCTCTACCTCTTTTATACCCACGGCCATCGCTTCCCAAAACCATGGCCGAGCCCTTTCTCCTCCCCTAGTAAGCCATGAGCTCATCCTTGCATCCAAATTCTAGGCCAAGCCATTTAAGGATAATAGTGCTAGTGATCGTGAGCTTAGATTTCGTGATTGTTAATAATGGTTGTTTAATATGGTTGTTGAATATGTATGCAAGTCACGTTAATACACGTCGAACGCACAAAGAAAATCACTTTCCTTTATTGAATAAAATGGTGTATATGGAATGTTTAAATCTCTTAAAAATGGTTTAATATGATTTACAAATGTTTCCTATACATCTAAAAGTGTTTTGGCAAAGTTTAAATGAATATTGAAAATTGAGCCAAAATTAGGTGCGTCGTGTAATGGTAGTTCGCGATTTCGTGCTGTAAAAGTCAATCGAACATATAAAATGGAATATAGCTCAGAATTCTTTGAGATAAGAATTTTTCAAACTATTATATCTATAGTTTTAAAAGAAAGAAAGAAAATCGAGATTTTGATAAGTAGATTTTGAAATATAAGTAAAATAGGGTTTTGGAAAAATCACGGTTTTGTAATTTGGAATACATAAAATGATTTCTTTAAAAATGATATTTTAAAATTATTTAAAAATATGAAATAAATTCTAAAAATCTTTTAAAGGTTTTGAAAAGTGATTTGAGCAATGAAAATGAATTTTTGAATAATAGAAAAGCTGTTTTTATTAATATAGCCTAAAAAGCACCATTCCCAACACTTTTCTATAACTTTTGAAATATGGTTTTGAACTTAGTGATTCTTTTCCAAATATTTTATTAATGTTTTTAAATAAATAATTAGCTGTTCTAATGGTAATTTCTAAGTTTTGTAATTTATTTAAAAGGTTTAAATAAATGATTTAAAGAAAAGCTGTCAAATATCAAGTAATTAAATCTTGGCTCTAAAAGCCGATGAGTAAACTAGATTTTCTATTCGTAAGATCTGGATGAGGTGCTTAAACTAAAGAGATGTTCTGGAGCAATCGATGCCCTAGCTCACTTGGGCTCTCCTGGGCGAAGGATAGATAAGGTCAAAACGTTGGAAACAAGTTTAGTACTATTCGTGGAATTTAAAAGGCAATTTCGCCGTTATTCCGCCCATAGTACTTGTTGAGTACGGGAATTGATGATGACTTCTATAGATTCTACTCATATAATATTTATTGATTTTGGATTAACATCCTAGAAAACATAGGTTATAACTCAATCAAAATTTTTCTTTTTTAATTAAGAAATCTTTTTTAAGATTTAAATGAAATGATTTGGAAATATTTCCTATGTGAAAAATGAAATGATTTAGAATTATTCAAAGATTTAAAAAAAAATTAAACAATCAAAGGATTTGATAAGAGAGGTTTAATGATTCCGTATATACTGGAAAGAATGTTTTAAAAATATATATCTCCAGAAGGTATTATGATAAAAAGAAATTAATCAATCAAAGAATAATCCCTATTCACTTAACATCTTTTTTTCGATGATTGGTTCGAGGGAACCGAAGTCGGATTTGGGTGACTCCTATCCGAAGACCACTTCGAACCAATTTACGTATTCGAAGTGAAGACATGGAAATGATTTGGAAGATAGAATGTAGGGCTGCTTGTCACTGACCCTCGAAGGAAACTTCCCATATCATATTATGCGGCGGTAGTTCTTCATTTGTGATCTTTGATGCAAGGACTTCTTGCTACTAATCCTGGGATGGTTCCTAACAGGATGTGGTAGGAGAGTGCCTTCCTTTTGTCCTGATCTTGGACAACTTATATGGATGTTTGACGCTGCGTTTCTAATTAGATAAATTGATCTCTATGAACGTATCATCTGTACGGTGGTGGGCAAGGCAACTTCTCTTAGCTTGACACTCTTTCCTGAGATGTACGAGCTCAAGAGTTATACGTTTGTAGATATCAGTTGTGTGATTATGGAATGGCAATGTTGCATTCAAAGTGGAATGTGCTATGTGAAAGGTAATCATTACCTCGGGCCTCATCACCTGGTAATGGTTTAAACAAGGTATGCCATAAGGCTATGTGATTCGCAACCAATAGCGTACGGTCATTACCTTTCTAGACAACTCTTTATATATTGGTACGCTAAGAGAACTCTAGGATTGGTCGGAAATGACCTGGGTGATGTCTTATTTAGTTTAGGCCATGTATGAGTGCCAAATAGGGATAGACCGGTCTTGCCAGATCCAAAGGATAGTTTGTGTATCCTAGGTACATTCCTCTAGAGATGTACTGTATGGAAGGTAGTCCCTTACCTGCTATTGTATGAAAATCCATTCTCCAATAAGTGCCTTTGGACTTAGTTGTAACCTATTATGCCTTCAATTTAACCAATGTACCAATTACGGCTAAGATTCGTTCATTTGAAAAGTATTTTCAAAAAGAATGTTGTTATAAATAATATCAAATGATTTTACGTAGCAAATGTTTTGGTTATCATAAGGTAAAAACCTGTTCCGTGTTTATTTGCGGCATAGTCTCATAAGATTCCTTTTCTTTTCAAAACGCGTATTTTGAATTTTTTAACACCAGTCCGATACCGACCCAAAGTTTTTTTCCTTTCCCTTAAACTCTGGGTGCTCTAATTTTCACGAGCAGCCTAGTAGTTCAAGTTTAGTTAGAAGAAATCTGGATGGAGCTCTAAGCATGGAGTTAAAAGATCCTTTTGAAGATTGTTATCTGCTTCCACCACACTTATGTACCATTATATTCCACAATTTTAAGGACAGATATTTATAATTGTCCATATTTAAATCTAATAAATTTATTTAAAATTTTCACGGTAAAAATTATATGTTGAAATAATATATGTTATTCCATTCATGTGAGATTCTGTTATGTCTTTATGTTCTTTCTTACCCATGATAATTTGCCTCTCCTGCACTTGGATTTGCGACACGTGAATACCGAGGATGTATTAATGTCGAATTCCCAGGATCGAGGAGGTGGGTTGTCTCAGATCGTATATGGAAATTAAATATTATATTCCAATACTGCTCGTTGATTCCAAACAAGTGATAACCATCGATTGAAAATGAAGTCAGGCAAGTTGAGGTAGGGTTACCTCTAGGCATCGCCTGGACGACATTTTTAACCTTCAAGATAGAAATGAGTCTAAGCCACGATGTTTAACGTTAAAAGTATGACTAAATCCTTTGTATATAAGCGATATCATTTACGGAATTGTTTTTCCATTACCGAAATATAACTTTACTCCTTAAAAACTTAACTTGTGCTTGATTTCCATATTACAGTATTGGTAAAAACAATTTAGAAATACTTTTAAAAAATATTCTATTAAAAGACAAACTTATAATACTATGTGTATTGAAAACAAGAGTCAAAAACAAATGTCATTAAAACATTGTTTACTATAAACTCAAAAAAATTACACTTAGCTTTATTTATAAATAATTGCTTTTAAAGGATTTTCTCATTTATAAATCATTATTTACAAATTTAAAACAATGTTTATTATCTCGAAAGATAAATAAACAATTTAAATATCTTTGTAAATTTAAAACGATATTAATTATCTTGGAAGATATTCAATCACATTTATAATCCCTTTTTGAATAAACAAATCAATTATTTTAAATAGTTAATTATTTCGAAACTCTTTTATATCACCAATAAATTAACTTACAAATCTTTATTGGATTAGTTTATTAACTTTAAAACACTTTCACCAAATTAGTTAATTCGCTTTAATCCCTTAAATTAATCTCCTTTAAATATCGTTAATTTAAAGATTTATTAAATTCAAATATTCATTAATTAAAATGAATAGATAATCTCAAACATCATTAATTAAAATGATAAATAAATTTAAAATACCATCAATTAAAACAAGTAATTAAGTCCAAATAATCATAAATTAATTGGATTAATTAAACTCAAACATCATTAGTTAAAAGGATAAATTAAAACATCATTGTTAAAATGACTAATTAACTATGAAACATCATTAATTAGAATGATTGACTAAATTTCAAAAATCATTAGTTAAAACAATTAATTAATTTAAAAATATCATTAAATAAAATGATAAAATAAAGTTCAAACTTTTTAATTAAAATGACTTAATTAAATTCATATCTCATTAATCAAGTAGATTAATAAATTTCAAACATCACTGACTAAAATGATTAATTACATACAAATATCAGAAATTAGGATGATTAATTAAATCAAATATCACTGTTTAAAATAATTAATTAGTTTTAAATATCATTAATTAAAATGTTTATTAGTTTCAATTATCATTGATTAAAATGATTGATTAAACTTCATTATCAACAATTAAAATAATTGATTAAACTCAAAATAATCATTAGTCAAAATAATTAATTAAATACAATCTCATTTAAATCAAAGATAAACCAATCATTAATTAAATTATTACTTAATCTCAGAATCATTAGTCAAAATGATTGATAATTTAAATTATCATAAATAAAAATTGATTAAATGGTTTTTAAAATTCTATTTAGTGAAAACACAAGCTCAAGTTCAAAAACATATAGGGATGAAAATTAATAAATGGAGATATAGCGAAATCACTATAACGACACTTAACAAATTAAATGGGATATCAAGACCTATTTCAATTAATCATCAATATAACAACATAAGTATGTAAATAAATAATTATTGGCGAGAAAACCCTTAGGGCTCTCTATAGATTTTCCTTGCAAAATAATGGTTATGGATAATACATATATATAATCATATGGGTTCATAACGATCAAATTAATATGTCATCCATTTCCCAAACGGAAATTCAACCAAACAATTAATCAAGCAATTTAACTAACATCCAAGCAATCAATAATAGTTTATTGCATTATAGACATGATATAGAAAAATTGAATGTCAGTTAAACTCATATTGATTTTCATTTTTCGTCGAAAAGTTCCGTTTTAAACTAAACCGAAGGGGCGTTTGATTTTAACCAAAAATTCCACTAGCTCCAATCCGATCAAACCAACTCCATTGCGAAAACAATGTCCATGCAGGTGCAATGCAATAAATGATGTTCGAACCCGAGCTCATACAGAAAAGCTATTCAAATTATAAGTTCGGAAATTAAATAATATAATTAGTTTACTAATTACATTTCCTATTTAATTAATCCAAACTAAATCCATCTTCTTCCATCCTTCCGCAAACGTGCAGGAAGACACTTAAACCACTATGGTCATGTACAAATATACACTAACACAGAGTTAGGGTGCTCCGTTTGACGATCCGACTTCATCGATGGCTCTTTCTCCTTGAACCGCACTTGCCCATCACCTCGAAAACGAAGTCACACTCCCCCCTCCAAGTTACGACCTGAAGGTCTCGCTGCCTTCGTCCTACGTGAACATGCTACTTCACTGCCTCACACCCCAAAACTCGGTTGCAAGCTGCTCTCCGACATGCTGACCCAAATACAACATCCAAATACACAATCTCATTCACTAATTCAAACAAGATCAAACCCTAGATTACTGCCCCAAATTGAAGCACGACCACCAACAACAAACCATCCCAACAACGACATAGGCTCAAAGCACAATTCAATACAAACTCAACTATGTTTTTTCCATAATTTTTAGTTGCTTATTTTATTTGATTATGAATTTATAAATTTTGAAAGAGCCTCTTTCTAGTTTACAAGAAATGTTTAAATAAGGGAGGAAGAGGGAATGTGTTGCACACATAGGGTATGGGCCAAAAACGTGGGCATGGGTTTGAGATGATAGGGTATGGCCATAAACAATAGGTTTTATATACATTATTTTTATTTCATTCTAAATATTCAACATAACATGTATAAAAATCTCGAACTCTAAACGAGACGTGTCGGTTGACATTCTATATGTTATACCCCTATTCTGAACATAATGGAACTAGTCTCGACGCCTGATTCGACCATATATAGAAGATGGCTTTTCAAACTCAATTATATTATAAATTTTCAAAACTAATTTCTACGTGTTTTGAACTCGCACGACCAAATGATACGTCTGATCATCATGAAATTCAATAACACTTATAATTCATTATTACGGATCTAATGAAACTAGTTTCTTTGGAATCCGAGAGTGTGCCCTCGATTGATAATTTCACATATTTAAATATAGTTTTAAATTTCTATCCAATTATCAATATTTATCCCATCTATTTATATTTGTAATAATTGAATTCATCATGTTATTTATTAATTAAAATGAGTTAAATAAAATTATTAAATCCATCTAATTGACATTCAATTCACAATTCAAACATTCCCTATATTTGAATTATAAGTTAGTAAATTCCAAAATCCAATTATTTAATAAAATTACTCAAATATTTAAAATCAAAGGATCAAAATTTTGGGTTGTTACATTTGTTGGAACTAGGCCAGCCCACAGTGCAAGAAATGAGTGAATATAAAAAGTTTTACCATTTTGGATTTTTAATGGGCTTATGAAGTCTAAATTCATATGGAACTTTTCTAAGTTTTTTTAAAATAAAATCAATATTTTATTTAACTTCATAAATAAAGTACCACTTTAATTTAATGTGTATTTAAATTAGAGTATATCAAATATACTCTTATATGCAAATTTGTGTGTAATGTCTACTTTTCAAATTTATTCGGAGAAGGAAATATTTCACTTTCTTTCTCTTAACTTATTCAATTAATCAAGGAGATATAGATTTATTTCGAAAAGAAAACTTTTTATTTACATTCTCTTAAATTATTCAATTGATAAGGGATCGTAAATTTAGTTAGAGAAGTAAAATTTTCATTTCCTTCTCTTAATTAAATTAAATAATTGATTGATAAAATAATATTAATAACTAATCTAAATATGACATGAATTGTAAATATATTCATAGTAAATATTGTGTAAGTGCAACATATAGAGGGTGTGCATAGTCAGTGGTAATTGATATGTATAAATAAAATAAACAAGAACAATTTGAATGGTTATTACATAGGAATTGGAATGGAAATAAGGGATGACAAGGGAGATTGACATAGTTTCCTTTTTAGTATACTTAATTAATGCAACATATAAATGACAATCAATAGGCATCATAATATAATGATATAAACAGTCAAAAATAAATGTATGTACATATAATTGCCTCTTTTTAAATTACATAAAAATTGAATGTTTTTTGGAAAGAAATCCAATTCATACTTTGACAATGTGTAATCAATACAACAAAATGGACTTATAATAGCGTTTCAAAAATGCTATAAATCCTTTGATGGTGCTTTTAACTACGATGTATATGAACATGCCATTATAGATCAAAAATATATCAGTGCAATACAGAAAATGCTATAGAATGCATCTATTTATTGCGTTTAATTGATATCATTAATACATTTTATAGCTTTGTGTTGATGAGCAAAATATCTTTTCTTTGCATTCATCTTCCCTTAGAAGCATATTTAATAGTTGTTATACTATGCTATAACATTGTGCATCGTTCTTTTCCTCACCGTGGTTTCTTTTTACAGCGTTTCTGTTTTTGCTATGCTTTTTATTTATAGCATTTTATTGTCTTGCTATGAATCTACATCATTTTCAAAAGGTTGTTGAATCTTTTAACTGCAATTTGAAAACAATGTTGAAGGCTTTCACAGTGTTTTATAAACATTGTCGTATTTTGCCCAGTTACTAATCAATATATAGTAGGTTCTGGTTCTATGCACAGTCACAATTTATATAAATATACACATTTCATAGCGAACATGTTATATTAATCACATTTTATAATCAACATATTATATTAATCATACATCTGATAATCGACATGTAACATTACATGATAAATATACGCAATATTTTTACATAAAAACAAATAATAAGTCCATAATATTCCAAAATGTAGAACAAGCAGCAGATAGTGACCAAAAGTAGTAATACATACAAGTATACAAACGGAAATGCAGTTATGACATCAAAAGTAACTTCGAAATCATATCTTATTGCGGCGGGTTGCTACTTTTTGCATCAAATATATCTATCCACCTGCAAAGTAGAAGTACTTTATTTATATGTACTTGTTTAGAATTAAAAGACCGAAACATTAAGTAGCTAGTTCTCAAGTTATTTTAATTTTTTTTTAAAAACATGTGAAAGAACGAATTTGAAACCTTTCTTTCTCCATACAAAACATCATTGTAAGTTTTGTGTGAAAACATATCAGAATTCTCTGCACAGGGTCTGAAATGTTAAATTAAACTAAAAAAATGTCTAGTTATGTCATGCAATCTCTTTGATAAACAATATGTTTTATTTTTATCAAGTAATATAGTGGAAGCCCAGCAGGAACACAGTAATAGCTTCCAAGATTAATAAATGCTAGTCCTTTGGGGCATGTAAATGCTTAAAGCAATTCAGCTGCTTAATTAATGTCAGAAACACTAGGATTACAAACTTGATTCAGATACAACATGCATGTGTTTGCTCAAGAGAAAACTAATTTTTTTAGTTTACTGTTAAAGGTAACTAGGAACTTGTTGTATAAACTTTTTGAAACTCGATGAAATTTTTAAAAGGCAAGGTCCACTTGAATGAAGATATATCAATGAAATTACCAAGCATTTTTAACCAAAAATGTTTGACATGTGTGCATATTTACACAACAAATTGTAACATCCTCGGATTCTAGCCCAGTTTAATTCGATAATTGGATTGATTTTTTGAAATTAAATTGTAAATTTAATTATGAATTAATTAGAAATTTTTTTAGAATAAGTAAAAATTTTGGATTTATTAATAGGATACTTGGAAATAAATTTTTATTGTAAATAGGATGTTAAATTGGAATTCAAAAAAAAATAAGTATTTTATAAAATTGAATTTGGGATTTGAATCTATTATATGTGTTTATTAAAAAGTATAAAATTATTTTCTTTAAATTGATATAAATAGTAAATACAGATATAAAACAAGAATGTATAAAGGTTTATATATACATATATCTTTTGAAATTTATGAGATAAACATATTAAAAAATAAAAATAAAATATTGTTTGTATGTGTGTATGTATAGAATTAATAAAAGGTTAAGAGAATCACTTTCCTTTCATATTTGAAATATATTTAGTTTGTATATATATAAATTTGATTTTTTATGTAAATACTTAGAACTAAATTTATAAATCAATTAAAGTTAAGGTTTTAAAACATGAATTTGTAAATAAAAATAAAATAAGGTTTAAACTAAAATTTTAAACTAAAGGACTTAAACATAATTTAGGTAACAAATGACATTTGTAAAAATTAACTTAAAACAATCAACAAGTGTAAATTAAAGAAAATGGAAAATTAAACAAGTGTGATGAATCACATGGAAAAATTAACAAGTGGTAAGTTAAAGTTTCTTTTAATTCAAATTAGAGATACATAATAAAAGTTAGTAAAAGAAATCAGGCCATTTTTTTTCTTTCAAACATTTGAAAAATCTGAAACAAAGTAACTCAAAGTCGAACAATAGTATTCAACTCCAACCTGTAAACCAAAAAAGCATCTGGATCAAGAAAGTGATGAATAAAAATCAGCAAAACAAAATATGTAGCCTGCATATTTCTTCAATCTGGAAGCTTGCATGGAAATTTCAGTTCATAAATCAAAGGAAATCTGGGATGCAAGCTTGGAAACAAGAAAACTCAAACACTTCACTGTTTCTTCTCTGTTCTGTCAGGAAACAGGTGAGCAAAACTTGACTGAATCTACACTTATATCTTGAGGTTGTGATTGATTTTTTTTTAAAATACAGTGGATGTTATTCTGCATATATGAATATGTATCCATGTGTATCTGAGCAATGCTTGTATATGAAAAGAAGATAGAGAAAAGAAAACAACATATCTCTGTGTTAATAACAGGTTGACAAAGAACAAGAGGAAGAGGGAAAAAATCATCATATCTCAAATTTTAAAAAGAATTAAGCACTGATCTCTAAATGAAAAATTATCATGACAGTGTAATTCAAATTTTAAAAATAGTTTCAAATGTTTTTATGTAATAAATATTTCAAAATTTGGAAATTACAGTGATAAATAACTTTTATCAGAAAACCAAGTATCAAGATTTTAAATTGCAGTTATATGTTTGGATTCACATTTAAATATTACGAATTTTCATAACAACATCAAGTTTTTTATAAGAATTCGTTGAGAAATTGCGAGATGATCGAGAATGGTACTTTCGTCAAAACCCAATGATCAACGACGAGTTGGACGTCGCGATTAGGGGTGAAGCTTGTTGGTGCCTTGGTGGGTACGCGAAAAATACAAACTGATTTTATTTTGCATCGTAGTATTTATAAAATGGCATTTTAGGGTTTAAGAACCCAAAATGGGTCGAGCTGTTCATCGTGCTCGTGTGGCAGCGTGGGATGATCGGAGTTGATCGCAATCATGGGGATGGCTGCTGGAGGGTTCGATGAAGCTTTGGTGATGATGGTAGGACTTCTCAAGGTCGGAGGCGATGGTGGGGGTGCGAATTACCGACCGTGTTGGTTTCTGGATTTGGTCAAAAATGGTTCGATTTCGTTTCGAAGATGCTGCTGTTGATCTGGGTTCTCGGTTAGGTTTGTAGGGGTTCGTGTGGTCATTAAGGGTGGTCGTGACGATCACCAGTGGTCGGAGATGCTGGTGTAGGTGTACCACGCGCACGTTATGTCAGGGGGTGAGTTGCTCGAAGTCAGGTTCGGGGAAGTAGGGTCGTAGATCGGGTTTGGCCTCGGGGTGTCAAGCGAGTGATCTATCTATACAGTAGGTTTAAAATTCGATTGTGAAACAAAGTAGAGGAGGAGAAGTTCTCGGGGAAAGTATCGGGTAACCTAGGGTTTTACTCGAAGGATGGCTCGAAGTAATAAGGCTCGTGGCTCGGGTTAATTATTTGTAACAGGTTTTGACAGAACCTGTTGTTCTGTTTTTTTTTAATTTTAAATAAAATTTAAAAGCTGAGTTTAAATGAAAAGTAAAATTTTAAATAAGTTTTAAAATCTAGTTTTTATCTAGAGTTTAAGTTTAAATCTCAGGTTTCAAATAAGATAAAGTTTTTAAATTTGAATTGATTTAAACTACTTTAAAAAGGGTTAAGTAGTTTGAATTTTAAAAATGAAGTTTTAAATTGTAAATAGGTTTTTAAATCTAAAGATTTATTTGGAATCAAAGTTAAGATGCATTCAAATTTTGAAATAAAAACAAGTTTTTAAATTTAAAATGTTTTAAACAATTTGAATATCAAAGAGTATTTTTAACTATGGTTTGAATTTAAACATAAATTGGGTTTTAAATTTCTTTTAAACTTCTCTATGAAGTGAATATTTCTTTAACATGCGAACTAAAGATTTTTAAATTGTCTTTAAACTTTGTTTAAAGTTAATTTGTTTTCATTTTTAATCTTAAAATTTAAAATAATTTTTTTTTAAAAAAAAGATTTTTAAATTGTCTTTAAACTTTGTTTAAAGTGACCTATTAATGATAATTTGATTCATTAATAAGAAAGATGTTTCTATCTTTAAAATAAATAAAGATTTATGATTTGTAATTATTAAATCAATTAAATTGGATAATTAATGATTTGGATAAATTAATAATTAAGAGTTTAAAATTAGTTAATTAAGGTTTTAGCTAATTAATTTGGTATAAACAAATTCGTAATTAAGGATCATTAATTAAATAAGATCTAAATCTTTAATCAATGATTAGTAATTAAATTATCAAGTAATTAAAAAGAATTATTTAATGATTAAGAAGAAATTATTAAAGATAATTACTTAATGAAGTAATTAAAGGAATCAATTACTCAGTGTAATTAATTAAGTTATGGTGGTTAATTTTAGTCAATTAATTAAGTTTAATTAATTAAAAAGAATTACTTAATGATGGAATTAAGTATAATTACTTAATGTAATGAGGTGTAATTACATAGTGAAGTAATTAATTAATAATTGCTGAATGTAATTAATTAAGGGAAATTACTTGATGAATAGTAATTAAAGGATAATTACTTGGGGGAAATAATTAAGTGATAATTACTCAGTGTAATTAAAGGATTAATTAATGTAATTAATCAAAGGTGTTGGGTTAATTGATGAAAGTAATTAAGGGAAGTTAATTACTGATTGTGATTAATCAGGTTTGACTAATAAATAAAATTATGTTTATAATTAATTATTAAATGTGATTAAAAGAATAATTAATTAATGAGGAAATTAGAGGGTCATTAATTAATGTAGTTAATGAATAATTGAAGGTTTAATTGATTAATAAATATGATTAATTATAAGATAATTAATTAATCAATGAAGTGATTAAAGTAATAATTAATTAATTTAATTAATTTAGGATTAAAAAATTAATCTTACTTGTAAATGATGATTGAATGCTTGGATTGCTCATGAATGTTTGTATTGTATGAAATGCCTTGAATTGATTGTTATCGCTGGACTGTAATATTCTGTGATGTGAGATATGCTGTGTATTGATCTGTGATACCTATGATATGTTTTCGGTGTAAATACCCTTGGCCGTAAAATGGCTTTTGAAATTCGACGCGACAGGGAGTCGGATTCTAGTTGGTTATCCGAAACCCACATCGAATCATATTAGTGAATCCTTGTTATTGACAAATTTACTTTATCTATGAATCTGTGAAAGAAGATAAGCGTTATAGCTTATACTGCTTATCGATATTGCTGCACTTTAATCTATGATGTGATGATTGTTGTTGCACTATTGTGAAATGGAATTGTCTTAAGAAGCTATGAATGAACTTTTGTTTAAAAGATTGGTGAACCTTGTTTTAAATTGAAAGGGGTCTTAATAGTGAATCTTTTGTTTAAAAGATTTAAATGTGGAAGTTGTTTAAACCTTTGAAGGTTTTTTTGAAATGAATCTATTTGGTTAAAAAGATTTATAAATGGTAATTTGTTTAACCATTTGAAAGAAAATTTTTGGGTTTTAAAGTTATGACTTAACTGAATCCCGTATCCATATGTTTTTAAATATTGCGCTCATTTTTCGGTTTAGCCGGGAGAGGACCTTTGTGCCATATAACCCATTCCGAATAATGATATGTCGTAAATGGATAGCATCTGAAGACTGGTGGTGAAGACCAGGTATTTGCGAGAACGATAGGATGACATATAGATTGTCTTTGCACTGAGTCGCGCCGGTATAGAGATTCCCTAAGTGATGGGAAGTCCGATCGGGATCGTGAATATCCGGATTTTCAAGGGCTTTTTCGAAAGTGCCTTCGGTTCTGTTCGAACCCGGAACAGACTTGTATGGTCGTGTGTCTGACACTACACTTTGAGATATAAAGCCAATTTCTTTCAAATACATTTCTGTTTGGTGGCAGAGATTTATTCTCTTAGCTTAACACCCTTCTTTGAGACGTACGAGCTTAGAGGTTATGTAGTTGAAGGTTTTTAGCAATATACTCACAATTTGGTAGTGTGGCATGCTAAGTGCTGCTGTGTGTTGATGATCATTTGTTGATCAAAGCATGGCTTTGGTGAAAAGCGTAGCTTTGTGGATGAAACCTCGTCGAGCCTCACAACCCGGAATGGTCGAAACAGGAAAGATGCGGCAAGGTTATTCGGGGGTAGCGCCTCTAGAGGGTATGTTCATTTCCTTTTGGATAGAGGTGATATCATGGTATGGAGCCCAGATATTTAACCTATGTGGTTACTGCAAATACATCACTTTGTGGTTGTTGGTATCGAGCGCTCGGATAAAGGTTGGTTACGACCGAGGGATGGCATACTCATGTCAGTAGTTACCTAGTTACAGAGGTAACTCGGCCTTGTGTTTGCAGAGATCCGGTTAGGTTCTCGGGAAGTCCGTCCAGAGGTGTACCCATGTGGCCCAGGAAGTTCCTTAGCCTGACCATTTGTTGGAAATCCAATTACCAATACGTGCCTTGAATGGTTTTAGTTGTAGAACCTGCCATCTAATATGGTAGCTATAGTAGGCATACTATAATGGTACGTATGCTGGCTAAGATTAAAATTATATTTTCGAAAGATTTTCTGCACTATGCACTAATAATAATATCAAATTGTTTTTGCATATCAAGCATTTTTGACTGTGATAAGGAGAAATCTTCTCCAAGTGTGCGCTTGCATTGTGTGTGTGGCGGGAGGCCTTATCGAAGTTTCATTTTCCAAAAGGCATTGCGGATTTCAAATTTTAAATCTTTTGTTTGTTTTAAAAGACCAAAATATTTTTGTTTGCTCATTCCCATGACTGACCCGGAGTTTATTGTTCCTTTCCTAAACTCTGGGTGCCCATAATTTTCCACACGGGCAGTCTAGAGTTGGGTTTTTCAGATAGTAGATAGTAGATATCGATTCGATAGCTTTCAGTTTTCTCTTTGGTATCCTTTGGAGATCTTGGACAATGGAGTCTTTGGATTCACGTGGACGAGACTTGCTTATCTAGGTGAAATGTGATAGTGGTTCGAGCTTGTGGTTTGGAGCCTTAGCTTTGGAGCATTGGATTGGAGTTATCTCTTGGCTATTCACAACAAGAAATAACAGAGACAAGATAATAATGCTACAGCGGAAAAAAAAACAGTATGATATAGCAGCGGAAAATGAATAGCCAAGAGATAACTCCAATCCAATGCTCCAAAGCTAAGGCTCCAAAACACAAGCTCGAACCACTATCACATTTCACCTAGATAAGCAAGTCTCGTCCATTGGGTTTTTCAGATAGTAGATAGTAGATATCGATTCGGTAGCTTTCAGTTTTCTCTTTGGTATCCTTTGGAGATCTTGGACATTGAAGTCTTTGGATTCTCGTGGACGAGACTTGCTTATCTAGGTGAAATGTAATAGTGGTTCGAGCTTGTGGTTTGGAGCCTTAGCTTTGGGGCATTGGATTGGAGTTATCTCTTGGCTATTCGTTTTCCGCTGCTATATCATACTGTCTTTTTTTCCGCTGTAGCATTGTTATCTTGTCTCTGATATTTCTTGTATCATATATATATATATCATTGTTATATCATTTTGGATATTGTATTCATTTGGAGTTGTATATGACATTCAATTTTCTTCCGCTGTGTTGTTTTACTTAATTGTGTTATAAGCTCCGGCGAACCAAATTCGACGTTTGGATCTGCGGCATTTGAATACGAGTGTTGTATTTGGTGCCGATTTTCGAAGATCGAGTCAGGATCATTACACAAATCCTCTTGGCTTATATTTAAATTTCTATACAAACTAAAAATAATTCCAAACAATAAGTGTATTTAAGTAACAATGAGATTACCTAGCATTTTTAACCAAACATGTCTGATGCATGTATTTTCTCTACCTAGTCATGATGATCCTTTTCTAAAGAAAAATGAGATATAAATAAAATTGAATAGGAAAGCATAAAGAGGATGTGAAACCAAATGATGAAAAGTTCATGAGTGGTTTAATCAAGCAACATGATTGCTTTCGTTGAACTAAAAGGAAAGAACCGACAGACACTAGTGCCAAAACTCAAACATTTTGGCGAATGCCAAATGTACACATCATGACAAATTGATGAAACCAATTGCTAGTGCCAGTTCATGTGAAATCAATTGATGAAGTTTATACACACCATGACAAATATGATTTATAATCTGAACTAAATTATAAGATGCACCAAAGAATTAAAAATTCACACCAAAAATTCGCAGCAAAGATTACTAGTGCCAAAAGTATAAAAGATTTTAGATACTCCTAGGCTATCAAATATTAACCTGTCATTGTTCCAGCAAGTAAAAGAAAAACAATATTTAAATTTCCATACTTCTCATAATGAAATGTCATAATGAAGTGCAAACAAAGTTATTATCAACTCATTTTGTTTAAATACATTAAATAAAAGGGCTCCTGATAACACCACCAATTAACAAAAGGGCTTCTAATATAAGTGCAAACATCAATCTCGTTTGCCTTACAGTAGTAAATATAATCAAGCAGCCGAAACCAGTAGAAAAACATGGCAACCTAGTTGTTAATTTTATTATGCTTAACCAAAGTCATAATTTTTTTGTTATTTTGTTTAAATATCTCCCAAAGCAATTCAAGATTTCAATTCTTGAATTGTACTATAATAAGTAATAACATTATAATTGTATACATCTTTATATAGCTGATCACTAAATTTTACATAAAGGACTGGATATGGTAACTGAAATTATATTACCTAATTTTTCATTAGGATGTGAACCATTATTCTGCAATTTTTTTGCATTTGTACTATTTGTTTGTCCTTAACATGTGATCCAATTACATTGGTGAAGGTCATACCCCTTCCCATTCCTCTCAATCGTCCCAAGTTATCTGGTCCTAACACATGTGATAATGCATCTTCTTTGTAGTTGAATATTGAGCCAGAATGTGATCCATTATCAACGATTTTTAGCTTTTCCTATAGAAGTTAATGTTAATGTTATACACTAGTGTCACACTATCACATTACCGAACAATTTCTAGTATATCAAAAATTTACAAGTGCTTACAATAGTATCCACATCAGCTATGTTCATTGGTTTGCCATCTTTTGTAATACGAGATTTGATCCAAACATCAACTCTAGAGACGGAAGATTGATCGCCACTCTTCTCTTTCAACATTTAAAAAATCATTAAATATTAACTAATTAATAAACATTATGGTAAATAAATTAATTTTACTTACTAAATCTTCAGCCAATCGAGCCAACCCTCTATGGCTGCATATGTGTGACATTTGATTGTCTCTGGTAGCTTTGAATTTATCACTTATCATCAGAATTGTTCAAAATCACACAACAGATTCTTAAACGATGCATAATTTAACAAAGGAATTTGCGTTTTCCAAATTTTATTTTTGGATTATCTAACCCTTCATTGGTGGAAATGTTATTTTTAGATTATGTAACCCTTCATTAATGAAAAAGTTATTAAATAAAAAGTGCAAGCCAATTAAAATGTTCAAATTAACTAAGTGTGGGAATAACACTTATAGGAAAGTAATTGACTAAGCGTGTGAGGTTGTGTAGGAAATATAATTAACTAACTTAAGAAGAGTTAGTTACATGCGAATGTTAGAGGAATGGTAAGAAAGCATTTGTTAAATGATTAAAATATTTTCTTCATCGCTACCCATTATTGGAAAGCATAAGAGAAAAATAACATTTTCATTAAAGGAGTACTTTCCAAATAAAATATTAATGCTCAATTCTTTTATTTTTCCTTTTCATTTCACTTGAGTTGTATTTGTTAGAACAGTTGTATACAGAAGGAGATGAACCAATTTACATAAATGGACGAAGAACAAAAACACTAGAATGGATAGTTATGTATGCAAATCAATTCAGAGTGCAATCGCATGGAACAAAGCACAGAAACAAAGCATAAAAATAAATCAGAGAAACTTACTTGAATACGGAGAGAGGCTTGCATAAGCAATGTCCTAAACAGGAATTCGCACCTACACTTCTGTTGTAGTAGCGACAGTGGACGTCTACCTTGCAGGATACAACTCTCAACCAAAGGCCAAAAATTTCAAACTTTAAATAACAAAACCACCCATTTCAACGTAGCAGGCCCAAGCGGCAGACGACGACCCATCTAATCACGAGACCCCAAAAGCCCCAAGGCTCAAGGTCCTATCTTTGACATGTTAATATTAATATGAGTGCCTTCATGCATTCATGTCCTCATTCTTTATTTTATTTTACATAGTGTATTGGGCGTAATGTATATATAGAGAATTTTGCACAAATCTCCCTGATGTGGGACTTTATTTTTCACTATTTTCAACAATACCCCACATTTTCTATTCAAACTCTAACATACCCCATATTTGAATAGAAAATAAGTTCTTAAACCGCTCTTTCAATCATTAGAGAGTAAAATTGGATATGTATTTGAAGAGGTGTCTTCTGGACTTGAACCTTTCATAGTGACCACTTATCGAATTTACTTTGCAAAGTAGTGATATAAGTTTCTTGTACTATTTGCTTTTATAGTAAATGGAGAAAATAATGTCACACATACCAAGTTAACACATTTCAATTCATTCGGTTGTGTTCATTTTGGTCGTGAACAAATCCTAAATTCATGAGAGTCTAGAGAGTACAGCCATATAGCTCTCATAGATGCGACCCTACATCACTCTCATATAGGTAATACTAATTTAAGAATATCCTTCCATATTCATCGTATCATAAGATATTAGTATTATTAAGAATAATAATTCACCCTAGTATTCTTGCAGGAAACACACTTCAATCATCATAGGAATGAGTAAGTTGTGTGTTTTTCACTACTTGAGATTTCCCTAACTAGTTTGCCTATTGAACCTAGACCATGGGATCTCCAATTAGCTAGGTTAGGTTTCCGCCAGGTCATATCTCACTATATTGGTTTTAAGCCCGTTCCCCTCGAAGTAAAAATTACTTGCTCCTTACATAGCCCTTTAGTCAAAGGATCGACTATATTTTCCTTTGACTTCACATAATCAATTGTTATTACTCCATTTTTGAGCAAGTATTTAATGGTTTCATGCCTTCTTCTTATATGCCTTGACTTTCCATTAAATTTTATTAGCTCTTGTGATTGCAGCCATGCTATCACAGTGTATACATACAGCATTCATAGGCTTAGGCCATAGTGGAATATCTTCCAAAAAGTTTCGAAGCCATTCTGCTTCTTCGATAGCTTTATCTAAGGCTACGAATTCCGCTTCCATTATTGAGCGTGCCATTACAGTTTGTTTTGATGATTTCCAAGATACTGCCGCTCCTCCAAATGTGACTACATATCCACTTGTGGATTTGCTTTCCGTGTTTCCAGATATCCTATTTGCATGACAGTATCCTTCCAAAACAGTAGGATAGTTTGTGGAGTGTAACCCATAGTTCATTGTATGCTTTAAGTATTTTAATATTCTAATCAAAGCATTCCAGTGATCTTTTCCAGGATTAGAAGAATACTTGCTTAGCCTGCTAACCGAGTATGCCAAATCAGGTCTTGTACAATTCATTATGTATATCAAACTTCCTAGAATTTGTGTATATTCTAACTGTGATACGCCATCACCCTTATTTTTCATAAGGTGAAAATTGGGATCAAATGGAGTCACTACAGGTTTGCAATCTTCATGTCCATATTTTCTTAGTACTTTCTCTATATAATGGGACTGATTGAATATGTCAAGGTCTAGGCTTTTCAACCATCAACAATGGCCACTCTCGACTGGTAGGCTTTTCAACCATCAACAACGGCCACTCTCGGTTGGTAGTTTTCAACCATCCCAGCCCCTCCATGGCAGACAATGGTACCCTGAACTTGCTTTTATGGCCAGCCTTTTGACTCCCCTAACTGGTAAGCCAACCCATCACCCAGGACATGTAGGGGTAAGAGTCTCTCATTCTCCACCAAACGCGAAGCGAGAACCCCCTATCACGTTAACTAAGCAAGGTCAGCATAGGACTAGTATGAGCAAACGAAAACAGTTTATCTTTATCAAATGTAAAATAAAAGAATTTAAAAGAAATTCACAATGCTTTTTGGAAAATGAAACTACCATAAGGCCTTCCAGTACACATATAATGCAAGCGTACAATTGGAGGAGATTTCTACTTATGATAGTCAAACATGCTTGATACGCGAAATCCTTTTGATATTATTATTAGTGCATAGTGCAGAAAACATTTCGAAAGCATAATATTAATCTTAGTCAGCATAGACATTTCGAACTATGCCTACTATAGCTACCATCTAAACAGTGGTGACCGCCATAAGTAAATGGTAGGTTATACAACTAAAACAATACAAGGCACATATTGGAGATTGGATTTTCAAAAAATGGTCAGGCTAAGGAACTTCCTATTGCCACACGGGTACGCATCTAGAGGGACGCTTCGAGAACCTACCCGGATCTTTGCCAACACAAGGCCGGTTTACCTCTTTAACTAGGTAACTACTACACGAGTATGCCATCCCCTGGTCGATAGCGACCTTTATCCATGGATCCTCAACCACAAAGCAACAACCACAAAGTAATAAATTTGTAGTAACCACAAGATTTAAGTATCCGGGCTCCATATCATGATACCACCCTTTTCTAGAAGGGAATGACATACCCAAAAGGGCGCGACCCTCATAACTTTGCCGCATCTTTTCTGTTTCGACCATTTTCGGGTTGTGAGGTCCTGATGCAATCTCGGCCACAAAGCTACGCTTTACACAAAAGTCATGCTTCGATCAACAAATGATCAGCAGCACTTCGTATGCCACATTACCAAATTGGAAATGTATCATTAGTAACCATCAACTACATAACATCTAAGCTCGTACGTCTCAGAGAAGGGTGTTAATCTAAGAGAATAAATTCTCCGCTACCAAACAGAAATGTATTTGATAGAAAACAGCTTTACATATCAAAGTGTAACATCAGACATACATCCGTAGAAGTCTGTTCCAGGTTTGAACAGAACCGAAGGCACTTCATAAAGAAGCCCTTGCAATCCGGGTATTCACAATCCCGATCGGACTCCCCATCACATATGGAGATCTCTATACCATAGCAACTTGGTGCAGAGTCGTTCGATGGATAATCCTTTCATTTTCGAAAATACCTGGTCTTCACCACCGGTGTTCAAATGCAATCCATAACGTCGTATCATTATTCGAAATGGGTTATATGACACAAGGTCCTCTCCCGGTTAAACCGAATAATGAGCGTAATACTTAATAACATATGGATATATGGGATCTTAGTTAAGTCACAACTTAAAGCCCAAAACCTTTCTTAAAATGGCTTAAACGAATTACCATTTTCAAATCTTTAAACAAAAAGATTCACCTCACAAAGTTCACCAATCTTTTAGAAAGATTCATTCATAGTTTCCGAAACTATTTAAAATTCAAATCCTTATACAAAAGATACACCTTTAAGATCCTCTTTATTTTGGAAACAAAATTCACCAATATTTAACAAAGATTCATTCATAGCTTTGAAAAAAAATTCAATTCCAAATCTTTTATACAAAAGATACACCTTTAAGATCCTATTCAATTTCAAAACAAATTTTGAAAATCTTCCATACAGATTCATTCATAGCTTTTAAATCAATTTCAATTTCAAACTTTCTTTCAAAAGCTCTTCATATTCAATCCAATTCCATTTCAAAACCATTTGGATTCCAAATTCAACTTTAAAACCATTTCATTAAATTCAAAAATCTATGACTTAACCAATTTCCTCGTGCAATCCATATTTGTGTGTGTAAAGTGCACTCCAGGGGTTTTACACAATAGTGCAACAACATCAATCATCACACATTCAGTCGTATCAATATCGATAAGTGGTATAATATATAATGCTTATCTTCATTCATAGATTCACAGATAATATAAACTTATTACAGATAAATAAATTACAATCACAGATAATTACGTCCATCACGGCTCAAATAAATATAATTCATATCACAAAGCATCACATATTAAGGATATCAAACAATTCAACATTCAATAGAATCCAAACATCCATAACTAAGATCAATTAATTATCTGATTAATTTAAATCAGATTAACTACGTATGAATAAACTACTAATCCTGGTTAATTAATACTAAATAGTTACAAACCATCTTAAATAATTATCCCTTAATCATTTATTAATTAGCCTTCAATAATAATTTAATCAACCTTAATTAACAAATAAGTCCAACTTTAATCATTAAATAATTTACCTTTAATTATTTAATTAATCTTTAAATTAATTATCCTGAATTAATTACCTTAATTAATTGATTCTTTAATTAATTATTCTTTAATTACTTGATTAATCAACTATTAATCATTAATTAGTTGCTTTTAATTTAAGTAATTAATCACCTTAATTAATTACCATTGAATTAATTAACTTTTAGTCAATTTATTATCCTTAATTAATCATATTGAGTAATTACTCTTTAATCACTTTCATTAAAGATTCATCACATTCATAAAGTATTCATTAAGTAATTAACTACCCTTTAATTACCTACATTAATTTATCAACCTTTAAAAGTAATTACATTTATAAATTACTTTTAAATTAATCAAAGCTCCATTTAATTAAAGATAACCTTTTGCCTATATTAATTACTTAATCACACTATTAATTAAGTTTTAAATAAACTTAAGAATTATCATTACAAGTAATTAATTATCCTTGAAACAATTTTTTAAAACAAATTTAGCTTTGAAGTTTAATCTTTGAAAACCGGTATTAAACCTATTAGGACCCGAGCCTAAGTAATCAAAAAAAACGCAAGCCCGCACTTGTTTTTCCCCGTGCCTGACTTCGATTTTTCCCTGTATTTCCTCCGAGTCTCTTCTATTTCTTCTGCTATTCTTTCTATTTTCTGTTTTTATTTTAAATCTTTAAACCTACTACATATTCACATATCATCCCTGTAGAAAACCCGAGTAACACCCTTTACCTTTCCAAATTCATCTTCGAGACCACCACGTCTTCTTCCTCAACCCTACTGCAACAGATACGCAAGACACATGTGCATGTGCATGACCCATCGATCAACTTCTGACAATCGTTGATCACCTCCACAAGTCGCCGACAACACCTACAAACCCCCCACACACCCAGATCGACGCAGCATCCACGAAATTGAAATCTACCATTTTAATCAAAATGGAACCAAAAATGGATCATAAAAAATATTCTCATTCGACCATCACCTTTAGCCTACGATCACACCTCCGCGTCTACAGCTTTGCCAAACGACAATGAACTAATCCCCCCATCCCCCCACCGCCCCTCCCCCGTCCGATCGACCATAGTCCACCCACAATGATGAATTCGCTTCACAAACCATCTCGACCAAAACGAACAGTTAAACCCTAGATCTTCATCGTCTTGCAGCCTCGCTCATTTATAATTCCAAGAAACATTTTTCCAACGATCCCTGGACCTCTGACCATCTCCCGTTTCAAACCCCTCGATCACTTTATTGTCGATCGACGGCAATTGATAAAAACCCCAATTTAGATCAACTTGCAATTCCTCACATATTACAGTTTTAAAAATCTGGAATTTGCTACTAAAATTCATGATTTTCTATAACAAATCTGATGGTGAATTCCAGACTTGAAACTGTGATCATCAATTTTTAACTTATGTTTGATTTTTCTACTGTATTATCCTATTTTTGAATTAATTACTCAATATAAATTTTCAAAACCATTTTTTAAAATTGATGTTATGGGTTTATAAAGAATTTTCATTTAGATAACAAATCCAAAAAGGGATTGGTAGAATTTTTTGAAATTATTTGGAGCCCGTAAATTTGAACAGAGGAAATTATTCACATGTATACATACATGCATACTTATATCTTTATATATATACAGATATACATCACATTTTCTTTGGTACAAACACATCATCATCAACGCAGGCATAAAAATTAAGAAGATCAGGTTTTAAAAATAAGGTTCGCTCACCAATTTTGAAGACAGAGGCCTAGAAATGAAACTGGAAAACTTGAGTATGATCTGACACTTGAGTTTGTTTTAGTTTGGAATCAGGTTGAATTTTTGTTGATGCTTGATTCTTGCATGCATTTTTGATTTTACAGAGCTATTTGATTTCAATTGTTCTTAAGCTTTCAGGATTGTTTGCCTACGTGAATGTTTTCAGATTTTAAATTTGGCAACTCGGGTTAATTCCAAGTTTTGATTTGAGGTTGAAAACTTTGTTTTGAACTGTAATGCTTTGTTTTTAGATTTTCTTTTCTTATTTCTTTTGTTTGATCTAGATGTTGTTTTCCAGATTTTTGTGTTGTTTTTAATTTTCATAAAGAAATGAGAAAAAGGGAGATACTGTGTTTATATATTCTTGTTTCATATTTTTTATTTAATTTTCTCAAAAATAAAAACAAGCATGACACTTGTTGAATTATATTAACAAAAATATTACACTTGAAAATTTTCTTGTTTCATGGATTACAAATGTACATATATGATTAATTTGTGTCTAAACCCTTACTTTAATTAATTTACAAATTATACTTTAACCCCTACTTTATTCTTATTTATAAATCATGTTTTATGTTTTTAAACCCTTGTTTGAATTAAGTACTTATGTTTAGATTTCAAACATTTTAAATAATGTTTTAAATATAACTTTACATTATATTTCCTATTTAAATAAATAAATTTTCTTTATTAATCATTCATAAAAAATTTCAAAGAAAATGGTTTTAAAATTTAATTATACATGAATAAATATATTAGAATTTAAATCCTAATTAGCCTTTGAAAAATTTTATTATATCAAATTCAAAATATCATTTTCAAATCAAAATGCATACTTAATATAATTAGAAAAAAATTCTTATTAACTAAAAAATAAAATTTTAAATCCAATTTATTTCCAATATATTTATTTTTGAGTTTTCAAATTCAAATTTCAATAAAAAATCAATATATATATATAAACAAACTAATATTTTATTTTATTTTGGAAAAACTCAATTTAATTCATAATTTAATTTCAAAAATTAAATTAATTATCAAATTAAACTTAGCTAAAATCCGGGGATGTTATAGATTCCCCTTAAGAAAATTTCGTCCCCGAAATTTGCTAGATAAGGAGACAAGCAAAAGATGGATACACAAAGATAGCGAATTGACTCATATATCAAGCTGAATATCTATTCTGCATTTGGCTCATCAAATCAAAATATTAGCAATAATTATGAGAACAACCTCATTCAATGTTTCACGAAGTACTCGGGTCATCCAGTCTACGAAATATGCAGGGTATTGTTTAGTCTGAAGGGATAATTAACCATTCGTAGAATATATTTGGACCTAAAAGAACAAACAATGGATACTCAATTCAGGTCAAAATATCCCAAAATATATACTAGTTTGTCCCTCTTTGGACTTTGATCCTCACAAGAAATTACAATAGAATTTCAAATTTGCTTTTCTTAATCGAAATCGTTTTATCGATACATATCTTCGTATTTTATTCATCAATTCATTTTAAATAACATTTAAATTCAAAAAAGTGAAAAGATTGATAAGAAACTGAAGATTCGCAGGGAAACCATCACACCAAAGTTTCTTCTTGGAGCTGCCAGAAAACTGCCAAAGAATTGAAATTGGAGGATGATCAAAGAAATTAATGGGAAAAGATTGTTTCCTTGTTGTTACAGGGCATCGATAATTTGTGGTGGTATTTCCCTGTCCCCTACCTCGTCCTTTTCTTTCACTCATACTCACTATCGGTGGATAGTAAGAGAATTTACTGATGTACACGGATGGATATCTTAGGGATATACTCATTCTAGGGCATTTGTATCCCTATCTCTAATGGATTGCCTAATGTGTTATATTCCTGAGCTAAATTCAACCTTCAGCTCTGATACCAAAATGTCACGGTCTAGGCTTTTCAACCATCAACAGTGGTCACTCTCGACTGGTAAGCTTTTCAACATTCCAGCCCTGGCGTGGCAGACAATGGTACCCTGAACTTGCTTTTACGGCCAGCCTTTCGACTCCCCTAACAGGTAAGCCAACCCATCACCCGAGATAGGTAGGGGTAAGAGTCTCCCGTTCGCCACCAAACACAAAGCGAGAACTCCCTATCACGTTAACTAAGCTAGGTCAGTCATGGGACTGGTGTGAGCAAACGAAAACAGTTTATTTTTATCAAAAGCAAAACAAAAGAATTTAAAAGAAATTCGCAATGCTTTTTGGAAAATGAAACTACCATAAGGTCTCCCCGCACACACACAATGCAAGCGCACAATTAGAGGGGATTCTCCTTATGATAGTCAGACATGCTTGATACGCGAAATCCTTTTGATGTTATTATTAGTGCAAAGTGTAGAAAACATTTCAAGAGTATAATATTAATCTTAACCAGCATAGATATTTCGAACTATGCCTACTATAGCTACCATCTAAACAATGGTGACCACCATAAGCAAATGGCAAGTTATACAACTAAAACTGTACAAGGTGCTTATTGAAGATTGGATTTCCAACAAATGGTCAGGCTAAGGAACTTCCTATTGCCACATGGGTACACCTCTGGAGGGACGCCCCGAGAACCTACCCGGATCTCTACCAACACAAGGTCGGGTTACCTCTATAACTAGATAACTACTACACGAGTATACCATCCCCCAGTCGTTAGCGACTTTTACCCGAGGATCCTCAACCACAAAGCAACAACCACAAAGTTATAAATTTGCATTAACCACATGAGTTAAGTATCTGGGCTCCTTACCATGATACCACCATTTTCAAGAAGGGAATGAAATACCCTAAGGGCGCGACCCTTATAATCTTGCCGCATCTTTCCCATTTCGACCATTTCCGGGTTGTGAGGTCCTGATGCAGTCTCATCCATAAAGCTACGCTTTACACAAAAGCCATGCTTCGATCAACAAATGATCAGCAGCACTTCGCATGCCACATTACCAAATTGAAAATGTATCACTAGTAACCATCAACTACATAGCCTCTGAGCTCATACATCTTAGAGAAGGATGTTAAGCTAAGAGAATAAATTCTCCGCCACCAAACAGAAATGTATTTGATAGAAACTAGCTTTACATCTCAAAGTGTAACGTCAGACATATATCTATACAAGTCTGTTCCGGGTTCAAACAGAACCGAAGGCACTTTACAAAGAAGCCCTTGCAATCCGAGTATTCACAATCCCGATCGGACTCCCCATCGCATATGGAGATCTCTATACCATAGCTACACGGTATAGAGTCATTCGACGGGTAATCCTTTCATTTTTGAAAATACCCGATCTTCACCACCGGTCTTCAAATGCAATCCATAACGTCGTATCATTATTCGAAATGGATTATATAACACAAGGTCCTCTTCCGACTAAACTGAATAATGAGCGTAATACTTAAAAACATATGGATATATGGGATCTTAGTTAAGTCACAACTTAAAGCCCAAAACCATTCATTAAATGGTTTAAATAAATTACAATTTTCAAATCTTTAAACAAAAAGATCCACTTCACAAAGTTCACCGATCTTTGACAAAAATTCATTCATAGTTTCCAAAACTAATTATAATTCAAATCTTTATAAAAAAGATACACCTTTAAGATCCTCTTTATTTTGGAAATAAAATTCACCAATATTTAACAAAGATTCATTCATAGCTTTCAAAACTATTTCAATTCCAAATCTTTTATACAAAAGATACACCTTTAAGATCCTATTCAATTTCAAAACAACGTTCAAAAATCTTTCACAAGATTCACTCATAGCTTTTAAATCAATTTCAATTTCAAACTTTCTTTCAAAAGCTTTTCATATTCAATCCAGTTCCATTTCCAAAACTTTTGGATTCAAAATTCAACTTTAAACCATTTCATTAAATTCAAACATCTGTGACTTAACCAATTTCCTTGTGCAATCCATATTTGTGTGTGTAAGGTGTAGTCCAGAGGTTTTACACAATAGTGTCACAACATCAATCATCACAAATTCAATCATATCAATATCGATAAGCGGTATAATATATAACGCTTATCTTTATTAACAGATTCACAGATAATATAAATTTATTATAGATAAATAAATTACATTTATCTATTACATTCATCATAGATAATTACATTCATCACAGCTCAAATCAATATAATTCATATCACAAAGCATCACACATCGATATCAAAAAATTCAACATTCAGTAGAATCCAAACATCCATAAGTAAGATCAATTAATTATCTGATTAATTTAAATCAGATTAATTGCTTAAATAAACTACTAATCCTGGTTAATTAATATTAATTAATTACAAACCATCTTAATTAATTATCCTTTAACCATTTATTAATTAACTTTTAACAATAATTTAATCAACCTTTAATTACTAAATAATCAACCTTAATTAATAAATAAATTCACCTTTAATCATTAAATAATTTACCTTTAATTATTGAATTATTCTTTAAATTAATTATCCTTAATTAATTACCTTAATTAATCATTCTTTAATTAATTATTCTTTAATTACCTGATTAATCAACTACTAATCATTAATTAATCACTTTTAATTTAGGTACTTCTCTTTAAGTAATTAATCACCTTAATTAATTACCATTGAATTAATTAACTTTTAATCAATTTATTATCCTTAAATTAATCTTATTGAGTAATTACTCTATAATTATTTTCATTAAAGATTCATCACATTCATAAGGTATTCACTAAGTAATTAACTACCCTTTAATTACCTATATTAATTTATCAACCTTTAAAGTGATTACATTTACAAATTACTTTTAAATTAATTACTGATTCTTAAATTAATCAAAGCTCCATTTAATTAAAGATAACCTTTTGCCTATATTAATTACTTAATCACACTATTAATTAAGTTTTAAATAAACTTAAGAATTATCATTACAAGCCATTAATTATCCTTGAAACAATTTTTTAAAACAAATTTAGCTTTGAAGTTTAATCTTTGAAAACTGGTATTAAACCCACTAGGACCCGAGCCCAAATAATATAAAAAAATCTGAGCCAGCACTTGTTTATCCCCGTGCCTGACTTCGATTTTTCCTCGAATTTCCTCCGAGTCTCTTCTCTTTCTTCTGCTATTCTTTCTATTTTCTGTTTTTATTTTAAATCTTTAAACCTACTACATATTCACGTATCATCCTTGTTGCAAACCCGAGTAAAACCCCTTACCTTCCCGAATTCATCTTCGAGACCATCACATCTTCTTCCTCAACCCTAATACAATAGATACGCAAGACACGCGTACACATGAATGACCCATCGATCAACTTCTGACCATCGCCGATCACCTCTACAAGCCGCCGACAACACCTACAAGCCTCCCACACAACCAGATTAACGAAGCATCCATGAAATTGAAATCTATCATTTCAATCAAACTAGAATCAAAAATGGATCATAAAAAATTCTCGTTCGACCTTCACTGATAGCCTGCGACCATACCTCCACGTCTGCAGCTTCGCCAAACGACAACGAACTAATCCCCCCCGGTCCGATCGACCACAGTCCACCCACGACGATGAATTCGCTTCATAAACCATCTCGACCAAAACTAACAATCAATCCCTAGATCTTCGTCATCTCGCCGCCTCGCTCATTTATAATTCCAACAAAGATTTTTCCGACGATCCCCGGACCTTCGACCATCTCCAGTTCCAAACCCCTCGATCACTTTATTGTTGATCGACTACAATTGATAAAAACCTCAATTCAGATCAAATTGTCATTCCTCACGTATTACAGTTTTAAAAATCTTGAATTTGCTACTAAAATTCATGATTTTCTACAACAAATCTGATTGTGAATTCCAAACTTGAAACTATGATCATCAATTTTTAACTTATGTTTGATTTTTCTATTGTATTATCCTATTTTCGAATTAATTACTCAATATAAATTTTCAAAACCATTTTTAAAATTGATGTTATGGGTTTATAACAGATTTTCAATTAGACAACAAATCCAAAAAAGGGATTGGTAGAATTTTTTGAAATTATTTAGAGCCTGTAAATTTAAACAGAGGAAATTATCCACCTGTATACAGACATGCATACTTATGTCTTTTTATATATATATATATATATATATATATACATCACATTTTCTTTGGTACAAACACATCATCATCAACGCAGGCAAAAAAATTAAGAAGATCGGGTTTTAAAAATAAGGTTTGCTTACCAATTTTGAAGACAGAGGCCTGGAAATGAAACCGAAAAACTTGAGTTTGATTTGACACTTGAGTTTTTTTTAGTTTGGAATCAGGTTGAATTGTTATTGATGCTTGATTCTTGTATGCATTTTTGATTTTACAGAGCTATTTGATTTCAATTGTTCTCAAGCTTGTAGGATTGTTTGCCTGCTTGAATGTTTTCTAGTTTTAAATTTGGCAACAGAGGCTAATTCCAGGTTTTGATTTGAGGTTGAAAACTTTGTTTTGAGCTATAATGCTTTTTTCATATTTTCTTTTCTGATTTCTTTTGTTTTGCTCTTGATCTTGTTTTCCAGATTTTTGTTTTGCTTTGAATTTTCACAAAGAAGTGATAAAAAGGGAGATATTATGTTTATATATTCTTGTTTCATATTTTTTATTTAATTTTGTCCAAACTAAAAACAAGCATGACACTTGTTGAATTATATTAACAAAACTATTACACTTGTAAATTTTCTAGTTTCATGGATTACAAATGTACATATATGATTAATTTGTGTCCAAACCCTTACATTAATTAATTTACAAATTATATTTTAACCCCTAATTTATTCTTATTTATAAATCATGTTTTATGTTTTTAAACCCTTGTTCGAATTAAGTACTTATGTTTATATTTTAAACATTTTAAATATAACTTTATATTATATTTCCTACTTAAATAAATACATTTTCTTTGTTAGTCATTAATAATATCTTTTAAGAAAATAGTTTCAAAATTTAATTGTACATGAATAATTATATTAGAATTTAATTCTTAATTAGCTTTTGAAAGAATTTACTATATCAAACTCAAAATATCATTTTCAAATCAAAATGCATATTTAATATAATTAGAAAAAAATTCTTATTAACTTAAAAATAAAATTTTAAATCCAATTTATTTGCAATAAATTTATTTTTGAATTTTCAAATTCAAATTTCAATTAAAAAACAACACATATATATATAAACTAATATTTTATTGTGGAAAAACTCAATTTAATTCACAATTTATAAAAATTAAATTAATTATCGAATTAAACTTGACTAAGATCCGGGAATATTACAAATCATCTATAAATGAAACATAACAATTTTTCCCTCCACGAGTTGGTGTTGCCTTAAAATCACAAAGATCAGAATTAATTAATCCCAATATTTCATTTGATCTTTCTACATACTTCATGGGTTGTTTCACAAACTTGGATTCAGTGCATACTTCACGTTTATGTATATTGCTAGAAATAGGATTACATTTAGATATTAGTCCTGAATTTTCCATTCTTTTTACAGAATGGTAATTTACATGACCTAACCGTTCATGCCATAAATCAATAGGCTCAAACAATTAAGAAGAAATCTTGTCTTTATTGCTATTATTAGAGCATACACTGAGTTTAAAAAGCTCGTCTGTGAGACAGCCTTTTCGGAAAAATTCAAGATCTTTGGTGAGTACAAATTTATCAGACTCAAATACAAGTTTAAACTCCTTGTTACTTAGAATTCGACCAGATACTAAGTTCTTCCTAATCTCTAGTACATGCAGCACATCAACAAGAGTTATTATTTTTTCAAAAGTAAAAGTAAAAACCACATTGCCTTTTCCTTGTATGGAGGATGAAGATGCATTGCCGATATACAAATTTGCTTCTTCAATTGAATAATAGGTTGAAAATAGAGTTTTGTCAGAACATATGTGCCTTGTAGCACCGGTATCAACCCACCAATCTTTTGTATCACAGACAATGTTAGTTTCTTAAACCACAGCAGTAAAATCAGTGTTGGTTGCCATATTTGCTTGATTTTTTTTGCTATGATTTCCATTGGCATTTTGATCCTTCCTTTTAAAACAGGCTTGTGCTTTATGTCCTAGTTTTCCACAAACCCAACATGCACCTTTTATCTTGAATTTCTTTGCTTTTGGTGCATGTGAAGAACCTTTTTCCTTTTTCTTATGGAAATTAGGTTTTTCCTTGGATGAATCTCCTTCTACAATGTTAACTTTGGCCTCATGGAGCAAGGCATCATTTCTCTCGTTCATCATATTCCCTTCTTCAACTCAAAACTTTAGAACCAGATTTTCCATTATCAATTGCTCAGTCAAGTGTTTTAATTCATGTTTGAAACTTTTCCAGGATGGAGGCAGTTTCTCGATGGTAGCACCCACTTGGAATTTTTCATCAAGACTCATGCCTTCAGAGTGCAGTTCATGAATGATAATCTGCAATTCCTCAACTTGATTAAGACCAAATCTATCGTCACTCACCTTGTAATTCATAAACTTGCCAGCAATGAATTTTCCGGCACTTGCTGCTTGTGTTAGATACTTCTTTTTTAAAGACTCTCACAACTCCTTTGCAGTAGCAGTGACATAAACATCATAAATGGTATCATCTAATCCATTTAGGATGTAATTTCTGCAAAGGAATTCGCTGTGTCAAAGCATCAATTTGTTTTTGAGTCTCTATATTGGTAGGGAATTCATCTGGCACTGGTTTCTCCTCAGTAAGCACATAAGCCAAGTTCAAAGTGGTAATATAGAATAAATTTTTTTGCTGCCATCTCCTAAAATCAATGCCTTTGAACTTATCTGGTTTTTTCTGCAATCTAGTTTTGTTTGGCAACAGACACAGGTTGATCCATTCTGCAAAACAGCATCGAAATGGAAAAAGAAAAAAAATTCTGTCTTAGGTAGTTAGAACAGTTGTATGTAGAAGGAGATCAACCAATTTACATAAATGGATGAAGAACAAAAATACTAGAATGGATAGTTATGTATGCATATCAATTTAGAGCGCAATTGCACGGAACAAAGCATATAAACAAAGCAAAAAAATAAAATCAGAGAAACTGACTTGAATACAGAGAGAGGCTTGCGAGAGCAATGTCCTAAGACAGACATTCGCTCCTACACTTCAGTTGTAGTTGCGACAGTGGACATCTGCCTTGCAGGATACAACTCTCAACCGAAGGTGTTGCACATTGGAAGTAAGTATCTTAATTTGTATATCTATTTGTGATACAAATTTATCAAGCTCTAGTACTGTAAACGACCCGTTATTTTTGACTATTCGCATCCGCACATGTCGGACTTGAATAATTCAAAATACCGAATTGTTAATTTAAATTTGGCAAAACTCAGATATACAGTAAATAAATACTCACAGAGTCATAGACACAGAGTAATAATATGCAGCGGAAGTAAAAGAGATAATAATTCATGAAGCTACTATATAAATATATAAGATACATCAGAGTTAAACAAGTTACAAAAGAAGTCTCGAATACAATAGTCGAATACAATAATCAGAATATATCACTCGAATCAACTGAATATCTGAAAGCTGGAAAGATAGCTGGATCTCCAAGCGAAGCTCCAACTCCAAAGGTGAGCCTCGAATACCGGTACACTCAGTCTGACCCGAGCGTAAAGCAAAACACAAAACACTCGAGTCAGGATTAATATTCTTATATCAATAAATCCAACTCAAGTGAAATAGCAATCGAAATACAAGTAACTCAAAGGATGTTGGAATCACCATCCTCTAAGGATCCGTTAAACTATCTACTATGAAGTAGTGTACGCTAAATAGATAATGTCTATCAGTAATATAAAGTATCAAAATAGTGTTAAGGCGTTACCATTATCCCCCTTAACACGTTTTTATAAATGTCATAGTCTATACAGCACTTTAAACTCCACCGTAAACTAGTGGGATATCAGGGAGTACTCCATAGGTATAACACAAAACAAATTCGTAGTGGTCGCGTATATTGGGATACAAGTACGATAGGCACATGAGGCAATACCCAAGGTAGTGAAACTACCGTTTGCCTGATCCGGACTGGTGAGAACGCATCGCCGCAGCGATCGCAACACCGCGAAACAACACTCCTGAAATTCCGAGGGTGCACCAATCAATCACAAGTAATGAGTAGTAGTTACGAAGAAGTGTGTCCGCTCGAGGTGGCTAACCCCATTTGGCCCGGCACGGCTCCTGATTTTAGTCATTTTCAATTTGACACAAGTGTCAAGGCTATCCATTATCGTTCTCTTTCTTCAGTCATCACATACGTCATTCCAACCACTTCATTCTGGATCATCACTCCACGTATAGTTATTAAAGTGGTTTTGGTTTAGATAGAGAGTATATCCATAACCGATTTCGGTCTCTTTAATAACTTTCATAATTATTACACCGATTGGTCGTTTAGTAAATTTCAAAACCAAATCAAATTCAATTTCAATTAGAATTTATAAATCAACATTTCATTTGTCTTCTTATATCAATTTCCGAAATTACGTTTCAAAACTTTCAAATTTCCCTTTCAAAAACTTATAATTCGATCTCAACTTTTATTTAAACAATTCAAATATTGATTTAAGTTCATATATAAATTTCATTCATAAATCAATTAAATTAAATTAATTTAACATTTAAACTCATTTATCGATTTCATTCAATATTCATTAAGTTATTTTATCATTCAAATCAACTTCTATTTAATTTCCAGTTCAATAAATCCATTACTTAAGTACAATTTCATTATATCAAAACTTATAAATCGAATTAAATTGTATTCGCCAAATCAAATTCTTTAAATTTCCAAGTCCTACATTTATTTCAATAAAGCACATTTTATTTCTTGTTAAAGAAATTCAGTTCCACTTATTATTTACTTAGTTACAAATTTCAAAACTCAATTAATAAAGAAACTAAATTCCACATAATCGAGAAGTTTCAATTTCACTTGCTTAAATAATTTCTCCAAAACTTAAATAAATAAAGAAACTCAATTTCATTTATCAACGAAGTTCAAATCCACTTATTCAAAAGTTCAATTTCTCTTATTAAAGAATTCAATTTTTATTCAAATATCAAATAATTAAATCTTATTAAATTTTTAAATAATTTCAATCTTAATTATTAATAATTTCAAAACTTAATGATTACAAACTTGATTATAAATTCAAACTTAATTATTAAATCATTTTCACTTAATTATGAATTCAAACTTAATTACCAAATCATTTCGACTTAATTATAAATTCAACTTAATAATTTTGAACTTAATTATAATTTCAAACTTAATTATAATTTCGAATTTAATTATTAAATGATTTCAACTTAATAATTTCAAAACTCAATTATGGCTAATTCCAAATTATTTATTAATCATTCCAAATTTAATTATTAAATAATTAAATTTCAAACAATTTTCTTTCATTAATTACTACGTTAATATTTGTTTCAGATTTCAATCCTTACATTTTCTTTTCATAAAATTCAAATCCGAACTTCATTTCAAACTTATTCTTTGCTCGAATAAAATCATTATTTTATTTTTAAATCAATTTATTGACCAATCGGATTTATTTAATTCTCTATCCTAAGTCAAGTTCATTTGGGTATTTATCATTTCAACCCGATTCCATTTCAATTCAAAATCAAGCATAACAAAGGGAACTTGCAGTGTGATAACTGCGATGGTGTCAAAGTAAATAAACAAGCAATAACAACAATCAATAACAATCCAATATTAATTCGAATAATCCTGAAATAATCGTATTAGTTCACATTGTTATTTGTGCAAATTAATATAATTATTTCTGGAATCTACACTATCATTTCATGTAGATTAAAGATTATTACACTATTATTTATACGGTTCTTCACTTGTCATTCATTATTCAATTTCAACTACATCAATTTACACAACATACATTTAAATAGTTCAAAGTGCGATTTACCATATTTCTACACGTCGATTTATTTAAACATTTAAGGGGTCATATTATGCAGATGTCATCAAATCAAACTTAACCCAAATATCAAACCTAACTATCCAACGACAATTTCAAGTTCAAGTTATTTATCACTTACAACATTAACAGTTTAACGTTCAATGTCAACATCACACAATCAATCAAATTATCAACCAAACTAGATTATTTTTGCATACATAACAGATAATAGTGTCAGATGTCACAAGTGAACTGATGCAGGTCATAACATATATTTAACAGTGTAAATAACTAACACAGCAATATTTCAATTGTCGTTTTACTTGAAATCAAATTTAATAAATAAAAGAACATTAATCGTGAGTGATTGCTCACCTTTCGAGGCTAGAGATGATCGAGAAGACGACATGGATACGCTCATTGATACAGATACTGAATTGCGAATCCAAGCAAACAAGGTTGGCACGAATTTGACGGACAAACTGATAGACGAAATAATCAGAACTTATTTCATATATAAATACTCTTATTAAAATGCGCGATATTCATGCATTATATCTTAAGATCAAATGTTTAATTTATAACACCTTAAAATCGAAAATCTTTATATATTATTGTTGTATTATTTAAATCAATGCTCCATTTAAAAATACACATAACCAATTTATATAAATATTTTAATAAAAATCAAAACGTATATTGGACATATTTTGCTTTGCTGACTAACATATATATGCAGACCCAATGTATAATAACACTAAATGTACTATGCAAGCAAATATGTGTATATGAAAGCTACAAACTAACCCAGACTATACATGTAAAGTGTATAAATATGCAATCCACAAAATTCAAACTTATACTTTACACTTTTTTTTAAACAAATACATAATATGGTACAATATACTTTTTATATAAACAATATACAACGTAACCATCTATATACATCTTTCAAAACAACCTACATTTATAACAGACTTTATAAATTAACATATACAAAAGTTATGCAATGTAAACTAACCCTTATATGACTAACAGCATATGTATTCATATAATTCTTGCATGCGCAACTGCATAAACCTATTTTATTTTAAATTTTATCTCACCTATACATGCGAGCCACATACCTTAATTCTACATATACAACTAAACTCATATGCATTTTGAGCAGCAGCTTTATATGTATAGTGTTTATAAAATCAATATACAAATGTAGACGTCACCTAACGGCTACAAATCACTTACGGTGACTATACGCAAAACACAAATATTAAAACCAGCTATATTACTAAACCCTTTATGTTCTCATTTTGTTTTGAAATTTATGCGTGTAACGTTTTTTTCTTTTTTTTTCAAAGCTTGCTGTTAATTTTTGTATTCTAATTATAAATCTTCAGTAGGAAATTAAACAACTAACCTATGTAGCCTAAACCTGTAACCTATGCAGATACAGTCACATGTTTGTTATAACATAGATAACTTACAGGTAATACAAAATCCAAACTAACTATAATATACAAACACATATAAATTATATAACTAGTCTAAATAATATAACATATATATACGGCCATACCAATTCGAAGAAGGAGCCTAGCTAAGGAATAGAGGTGCCGTAGGTAGAGACAGACGTGGTCGTGGATGAATGGGATCGGGTTGCTGCGGATGAATGGGATCGGGTTGCTGCGGCAAAGAAGGATCTCGGCGGCTCGGTCAGGAGGGATGGCTGACGTGTTCAGGGTGGTCAAGGGACGACTGCGGCCATCAGGTGGGATACGGTGGTGAGTGGATCGGGGTAGGTTGTCGGATCGGTTTCATTCAGAGGTGTGGGCATAGGTGGAAGGAAGAAATAACGGTGAGGCTTGGGTTTGGGCGTGGTACTTGAGGTTGGATGAGGCGGCATCGCTGTCAGGGCAGATACGAGGTCGGGATGGGAGAGCGGCTGATGGTAGGCGAGATGGACAGAGGAGGAAGTGGGTGGTCGGTCATTGGTTGCTGGAGTTTGGAAGTTGTCGGGGAAGCTTGGGGTGGGTTCGGAGGAAGGAGGTGTTGCACGGGCGGCGAATCCGACGGTCGTTAAAGCAAGGGGAGGACATGAATGGCTGGAGCTCGGTGGGTATGTACGTGGCCATGCTGAAGCTTATCATTTTTTTTATTTAAAGCAAAGCCGAAAAGGTAAAGAGCATTGAAGAAGACAGAGGAAGAAAAGAAGAGGAGTCAGCTAAATAAAAAGAAGGAAAGAACGCATAAAAAAAAAACCGTGTACGAGAGTCAAAGTTCACGCAACAATGAATGAAAGCATAAAAAAGAATTTTGAACGAACGAACAAAGTTGTTTTGAAACTAGAGAATATAAATTGCCTGCTTGAATCCAAGCAAACATTAAAACTGATGACTATTCAAGTTTGGACGGTGGAATATTAAAAATGAGGAAAACCCAAAAGGTTTAAACGAACCGGTACCGGTACGAAATCATTTCTCGCTGGTTTCGCTGCATATTATGCCTCGAAATATAAAATGGAATATACCGCAGAGATCAGTATGGCGAGACGATCAAAACGGTATAAGGATATCAGTGGTACGATTTAATTATAAAAATTCGAATTTTCTACTAGCGGAAAACGCGTAAAAATCGCAGAAAATTAAGATCGACGGAGCCAAAAATGTCCGAATTTGAAAAAACGACAAACTGACATCTTGCTCAGAAGATGTTTTAGAATTTTTCTATGTAAAAATATTTTGGTTTTGAAAACGTTTTATTTTCATCGTTTTTTAACTGATTAATTGAAGTAAATTACGTACGAAATAAACTTACATGTTTTCGGACGAAAATTTACCAGTTAATATGTTTAACTAGACGCATTCCAAATATAAAATTTATATTGGGTTGTTACAAGTAAAAACTGCACATTGGAAGAAAGTATCTTAATTTGTATATCAATTTATGACATTTTTAAAGCAATCATTGTGAAAATAATCAACCAAATGTCTTTTATGCCATTTTTTCATATATTATTGACTATAATCTTGAGGACAATATACGATATTTCTTTTATCCGAGATGCATAATCAAATGTATTCCATTGCATAGATGAAAATAATCAACAATTTCTTTGTGTATCATTATCACATGTACTCCATGGTATTTATGTGCAAAATTTTACCTCATATATGTTTTTAGCATCATACGTGAATATTTCACTGAAATTCAATGCAACTGATGTGATATGGATAAGGAAATTGACCTGTTAAATCCTGAAGAGTGTTAAATACACCTATAACTATGATATATTTATGCTCCAAGGCAATCATTTTAAGTTGGTAGCTGAAATCTTCTATAGTAAATGGATTTTACATGTATGGAAATCAATAAGCAATGATACATTACAATACAAATTGTCTAGGTAATAATATGATGTGTTATGGAGTCATACTCCCTTCTTTGCTCGGTTGACGAATAAGAAATATTTTATGACGAGCAATAAAAATGAATGCATTTTACTATTATGAACAACATCTCTAATTTTTACCTTGGAAATGTGCTTTCTTCACATTATACAAGAAAACTGTGAAGTATTCATGTTAAAGCCGTAATTTCTGCAATGTAACATAAACAGAAACAAAATAACTTTTGTGAATTGTTACCTGGTGAATGAGAAATAATTCACACCGTCCAGAGTGTAATATGAAGATAATCGATTTACCCCAATAATGCTAAATATACTTTATACATAAAGAAACATGATTCTTGATGATCAAAAGAGAATTTGATGCATATTCTGGTCCATAACCTCGTTATAATAAATGAACATCGTAGTCATAGAATGATTTTAAGGACAAGCTTTAATATATCTAAATTTTTAGAATCAAACACTGAAGTGTTATTAGTCTAAACTCTTGAATATACATAATTCTAGAAAATCTATTACGATAATAGTACAGTTATACTCTGTGTGATATTGCTTAAAATTCTAACTTCAATTAGTCACGATTATTCTGATATGATATTTATAAATATACTTATTCCTACATTTATAATCAATTACAACACAATAATGTCATACAAATATATAAATACAACTAGTATAATCTATTCTGTGTCACAAACATTTAGTAATATTGTCCGTATAATCCTTGATAAATGTAACGACCCGGAATTTTCGATCCTGAAAATTCCAGATAGTTAGGAAAAGAAAAAAGAGATAGAAGAAAAAACAGAAATGAAACACAGAATCTCACATTCGTAGCGGATCAAAATATAATATCAAATAAAATAATAATTATACAAGGAAAAACTGTATCAGTTAATTCACATTAATGCATCAGAGTTACAACATTTCACAATCACCGCACAGTTAAAATAACTTGTCCCAGATAAATAACAATATATCACAGCGGAATACACTCCATACGTTCCTACCATCCAGCTCGTCTCTTGAGCTCCAGAACGTCCTTACCTGAAAATCTGTAATACTTAGTCTGACCCGAGCACTACAACAAAGTAACACCCTGATCAGGCTGGAAACTAGCGTGAGTAAACTCATCTAACATGAAATCAAAAGCATAAATCTTATTTAAAAGCCGGATAACTCGTACTTCACTACAAATTCTTAACTTATTATAGTCAACATCTATTTTACATATCAATCCCCAAGTATCCTTAGCTAGTTTCAATGGCCCAGTTCACTTAAATTATTTCATTCTAGCCTATTGATTTAACATATCAAATCTATTAGAATTATAGATTACAAATTGAAATGGTTTCGGGCATGTACTGATACCCGACCCCGGTCTCTTCGAATCATCTTAAAACAGAGCTGTTTAAGTTTTAATCAATTCCATTTATCAAGAATTACATATTTACATTGCCACTCACCACAATATAGACAAACCATATTATCACAGTTCAACCCAAATATAACATATCACATAGCATCACAAATCACTTATCAAAGAAATCAAATAATCCAAGGCATACAATATCATTTAATTATTCATAAGCAAGATAAATTAGTCACTCTATTCCAATTAATTTAAATAAATTAAATTAATTTCTTTAATCACTTTTAATCCTGCTTACTTAACATTGATTAATTACAAACCATTAATTAATCATCACTTAATTTTCCTCTTTAATTACACTAAGAAATAAGCCTTTAATTCAAAACACAAATTAATTAACCTTCACCTGTTAATTACATTTATTCTTGATTAATTACTCAAAATAATTATTCAATAATCACTTACATTGATCAATTATCCTTTAATTCACACTCATAAATTAACTAATTCATAATTAATTTCCTTAATTAATCAATCCTTTAATTAATTACACTAAGTAATTAATCCTTAATTACTTCTATTAAGTAGTTTCCCTTTATTACTTTCATCAAGTAATTATCCTATTAGTTAATTATATTCAATTAGTTAACCTTTGATTATTAAATTAATTTATCCTTTAATTACTGATTAATTTAATTAATCCTTAACAAATTCAACCTTTAATTACTTATATTAAGTAATTATCATTTAATAAATTAATCTCTAATTACAAATTAATTAATCCATAATTAATTAACTTATAACCCTTAATTATTTATTAATTAATCCTTAACCATTCATTAATTAATTTCTCTTAATTAATTAATTAATTAATCAACAATTAACCCTTAATTATTTTTCCTTAATTAATCCATACTTTACTAATTACATTAAGTCATTTAAATCACCATTATATAATTGCTTTTAAAACAACAATTTTAATTTTTTTTAAAACCTTGAAAACTTGTTTTAAAACTTGCTAATACTTGCATTAGAACTTGGATTACACTTTCACTTATTCATTTTGGAAAGCTTTTAAAACTTAATCGCTACAACTCACAAATACCAGAGCTAAACGAGGAAACTTACTGAGCCAACCCCGAGCATTCCTTTGCCAACTTATCTTCTAAGGCATCCTTCGTCTACTTCGGGTTTAATCCGAGAAATAACCAACCTTCCTTCCCCAAATCAATAGCAACCCAAGCACTGATACATCAATGATGCCATGCACATGCACCACCCATCGGAGCGACTCTGACTAACCTCATTATCGCCAGCGAATCGACCCTGACCTCCCTACACGACAACGACCATTAGAACTTCGAGTCGAACACAAAATCGAGATCGATCCTAAGTGAACCCAAAACTGGAATGAACCATCGCCAAAAAATTTCCCTGTACCACCACCTCTGGCCACCAGAACCATCGTCACTCCGACCATCACCTCGCCATAGGCCCACGCACCAAATCCCCCTCATGCGATCAAACCCGAAGCATCCACGACTCCGTAATAACCCTGATTTCAACGTCGATACCTCCAATTCCCAAACCCTATAATCACCCCGCCGTGCCACCACGGTAAGTGATAACACCTCCGACTATTTTTCCCACAACCATCGATCTACGAGCCACCTTTGGTCAAGACCCCAAGACTATAGACAGTCATGATCGCCATAAATTGATGATTACCCAATTTCCGATCAACTCAAAAAATCTTGAAACTCACAACATTAAAAATCATGAAATTATTGTCAAAAATCATTATTTTCAATAACAATTCAGATTATAAACTTGAATACAGAAATCATTTAAGTCAAAATTTCGATATAATTTGAATCTTACTGTTCGTCTTCCTCCCTGTTAAATCTAGCTACTGATTTAGCTTGAAATTATTTTTAAAATTGATAACATGGTATAAAATTCAAGTTTTGTTTATACATCATGTCCTAAATAAGATCAGGGAAAGAGAACATGATTCTTTTTCTTCAAATCTTAAACCTTGAACAACAAGAACAGAACAAATGTTCTGTAAACAGACATGCTCATCCATGCAATTCATATATATATATATATATATATATATATATATATATATATATATAATTCATATTAAACCATCATATGAACATTTATCATATTTCTCTTCAAATTTCCTATATGCAATAAGATTTGTAAAATAGATTTGAGTTTGTTCACTCACCTTGTGTTTGAACAGAAGAGGGTTTTAAAAGTCTAGAACTTGGGTTTTGAAATATGAAAATGATTTTGATCAAAACTTTATTGGTTGCTTGATCTTAAGCTCGTTTGAAATGATATAGTCTTCTTCAATCGAGTTGAACTTGAATCCTTATGTTTTCCTGCTTCCAGGTTTGAGATTGTTCCAGTTAAAAATGCTTTGAATTTTAATCCGCTCAGTTTATTGCATGAGGATATTTTTTTCTCTTTTTTTTTAAACTGAAACTGTTTTGATTTGTAATTTACTCCAATCTAATGTTTGAACATAATGAAGGAAAAATAGGAAGAGAAAGGAAAGTAGATATGTATATATATTTGAATTTATTAAATTTGAAAACAAAAGAATTAGGTGACACTTGTTTTATGCATGGCATAAATTACTCACATTTGTTGAAGGGTATTTAAAAATTTTACACTTGTATTTTCTTTATGATTCATAGTTTATATTTGTTAACTTATGGTATAAATGTTTTAATATGTTTTTTCATAAATTTCCCTTTTTTTATAAAATCTTTTTAAAAGAAAATGATATAAAACCAATTATATTCTTAATAAAATTATATAAAATATATTTTAAATCCAAAATATTTTAAGAGATCTATGCTTTGAATTTAAATTTCAAATTCAAATTTAATTTTAAAATCCAATTTAAAATCAACTCATATATATATATATACTTAAATAAAACATATTTAATTTGAAACTTTTTTTCTATTTAAAATCTTCTTATATTTATATATATAAACAATCATTGTTATTTTTTTTTAAAAGAAAATTTTGCCAATTTTAAGTATTTATATTATGAGATTATCAAATAAGTATCTTCCCAGATATGAATATTAATTATCAGATTTATTTGTTTCAACTTTAACAATCCGTATTTTAATAGTTAAAATCAGTATTTCCCTTAGTTAACCCAGTTAATTATCAATTAATAGATATTCAAAATCCGGGTTATCACATTTCTCCTCCCTTTGAATCTTTTCGTCCTCGAAAAGGAACGTAGCTAGAATTTATTTAATACTTAAAATTAGATAAATCACTCTTTTACCATTTTTACACTTTAAAATCTATATAATGTTATAAAATAATATTTTTATAAAAATACTTTTTATAAATCGATGTCTCAACCAGTCCATCCTTGTTCTCACATAAATTCGATCATACTTCGATCAGGCATAGAACTGAAAATCTATAAGTACTTAGCAGACCCGTTTTCAACACCCAGTGAAAATACTTGGAAAATAATTTTATTGAAATTGTAGGAAACATTTTTGAAAGTAGAGGGAACATTTTTGGTGAGAATGCTTTGGAAATCATCACCTCCATCCGTGGTCACAGTTAACCCGATGGTTACGTTGCCATCCCGGCAAAATACATAGATAACTGTAGGCACTCCATGCCCCTCGATTACGCCATGGAACCCGCTACAGATCGTAGCTACACTCGAGGTTAAGTTGCTATCACAGCAAAAATCCATATAAATGTAGGCATCAGCGCCTTCGAATTCCGCTGCCAAATAAAATGAAACTTCTCCACTCGACCATAGATTGCAGTCTACCGATGTTTATTGCCTTCCCGGAAAAATCAAACGTAGACCGTTGACACACTCCTTCACACGATTTCCGCTATGGTCCACAGTAGATCGCAGCGACATCGAATTACACTATCGTCATAGCATAACCCAAATGCCTCTGTAGGCATCAGCACCCTCAACTTTCGCTACCCAAACAGGAACTTTAGTTTGTCCGGACTTCCTCACAGGATCCACTTTAGAGCCTCCCCCTGGGGCTCAAGGCAGTACCAACCTATGGTACTCCTAAGAAGTTCATTTCAAGGGAGCGTCTTTTTCTCCAGAGCCATTTCAAAAAACTTTATACTATACACATATAGTATCTTCCAAATCATACCCTTTGTATGAATCGCATATAAATTCTCCTTTACACAAAATCCATTATCCCAAAGTCGATAATTCTCAAACTAGGCTTTCCAAATTTCCTAAATTTTGATTTTCCCAAAATCAAAAGTCTTTCCAAAATCCATAGGTTTCAAAATCTTTTTCAAAATCATCCTCATAAAATCCTTTATACATATAGATATATAAAACCCTGGAATCACTTTTATATATTCCCTTTTGACACTTCAAATCTTTCAAAAATCTATTTTTTGGCAATAGATTCAACAAGGGGAGATTTATCATATATAACAAAGATATATAACTTTGTTTATTCCAAATAAAATATTCAAATTGGATTACTCTTTTATATAGTTATTAAACATATTACTTTTCTATAAAATGAGTTCTAATCATAGAAATATCCAACTCCTATTTTATTCCATATACATATTCTCAAATCATAATTCTCTTTTCAAAAATCATCTTTCATTACTTTCAAAATTTCCAATATCAATTTCATTTAAACATGTACGATGTACATATACCATTCGTACACAATTTCAATTTTGATCGCTCACTCGATCACACAATTTCGCTTCCGAACTAGTATCGTCCACCCGACTTCCTAGTGCGGACTCAGAACTGGTTTCTTGATCAGAAACCGCCATTCTCCTTGCATAGTCATAACTATAATAGAGAATTTCCAAAACCAATCAAAAATTCATATCCAGATTCGCCATCGAGAATCGAGTGAAATCCTAACTCGAATCGATAAACTATCTCGAAATTCTGTGTTTGAATCTTGAACAAATCGTTATGCGAATAGAATAACATACGTACATCCAATGTATCTCTCCCCATTGATTATTAGCCAAATCACTTTCCTTTTCTATTCACATTTATTTTGATTTATATTCACTTATTCACAGTGGCCTCAATTTCCTTTTGGATTATTACTAAAATTGTTATCTCAATTGGTATTTAATTATAAACAGTTTGAACCCTGTCGATCTTAAATTTAGAAAATAGCTTGAAAAACTAAAAATAGATAAATAGTTGAATAATTATTAGTTGTAAAATAGCTGAAAAATAGTTAAGCAGTTATAAAATAGTCAAATGGTTAAAAAATAGTTATATAACTACAAAATAGTTGTAAAACAGTAATTAGTTATAAAGTAGTTGAAAAAAATAGTAATTAGTTTATAAAACAGTTGTAAAATAGTTAAATAATTCCAAAAATAATTGTAATATAAGTATAAAATAGTTTATTTAAAAAAAAGATGGTATAGTAAGTAGCTTAGAAAAATAGGTTTATATTAAACAACTTATTTTGAGTATAGTCCAGAGCCAAACTGTTCAACTACCCAATCTTCATTTAAATCACTTTCCCATTCCATTAAATTGATTTAATCCCAATTCAAGTTGAATTAACCTCAATTTCTTTTCCAAATTCAAATCAAATTCCATTTGAACTTAAACCAATTTAATTTTAATCAAAATTCGAAATTATTCAAACCAACTTTAAATTTGAACAAATTTCAAATTCAACCTCACTTTAAACCATCTTGAATTATATAAATTCGAGTTAAATTTTCAAATGTTGATTTAATTCCTTTAAGTCAAATTAACCTTTACTTTTAATTCAACAGCCTAAATCTTAAAACAATTTAATTCTTAGTCCAAATTTTAAAATTTCCATTTTAAATTACCTTTTACTGCTTCATAAACTTATTTCTAGTTTCAAATCATAGTTCAAATTCTTTTTAAACAATTTAATCTTTCAAAACCAATTTATTACCCAAATTCAATTTTTGAAACTAAATCTTAACAGATTTTCAGCAAGCTCATTCTAACATTTAAATCTTTAAGTTCCGAGCAATTTCCCTTTTCATTTAATTTCAGTAATGGATATATATAGACTATTTCAATTCACTTTCTAATTCATTTTAAACCAATCCAGTTCATAGTTTAAAGATTGTTAATATCAACAGGATGATTCTAGGATAAGTAAACATCCAAATTTATTTAAAGCATTCATCAGTAGCATCTAATTCCAATTTCCAGATCTCAAACCCATTTTGAGATCACACATACTCCCAATTCAAATCAACCATTTAACTTTCCTAAGTTAAATCTCAATTTCGTCTTGAAATTTCCAATTCGGGTTGTTTGATAAACTTATTTAACTTCCCCAAAGTTAAATTTCAATTTAATTTACTCGAGTCAACATTATTCAATTTGAATTTCCATTTCAAATATTAAACTTCTCATTAATAATCTTCCCACTTATAAGTTCAAAAACTTGTCACCTTGGGTTTTTAAATCACATTCCAAGGAAAATTTAAAACTCAACACTTGGAGTTTATTTCAATCATCTTTGATATTATGTATATCTCTCATATATACATATTTATTTCCTTTGCACACCAAGTTATACTATAAATTTTAAGACACCCTAGGTTTTAATTTAAAATAGATTTCTTTAAAATTTTCAAACAACTCTTGTTTGAATCAAGCTCTTTCATTCAAATAATATTATTTTTTATTTCTCTTAGCACCTTGAAAAAAATTCTAAATTTTCTGGTTTTAGATTTAAAACTTCACAATTTTAAATTCTTCAATCCAATTTATAAGTCATACTCACCTAAATTCTTAATTCCTTAAAACATTTCATGTTGTTTTATCGTTAACAAACAATCCATTATTGAACACAACAAACATTTATGTTAATAACCAGGATTATCATATCTAGAAGCCAATTTATTATTATCTTATTTTGAAAACACTTCTACAAATACATAATTTTAATTTTAGTTTGGATCCATTTCAAACTTATCTTCATTCAATTTCAATTTGGTTGTATCACTTAATTCTCATTATTTTATTTAATTCCAATAATCAACAACCAATTTCTTTTATATATTATTTAAACTATTGCTTTATATATCAAAATATAACCTTATATAAAATTATTTTTAAAACCATTTAAAATCTTAACATAAGAAAATAACGAGTACACTATCATATGTATATACACACTCAACTCATTCTAGTGTACCATTGAACCTATCCTTAATGAGTAATCCCACCAAAGCCAAGGTTCTCGCTTAACCTTCAGCTCTAATACCAAATGTAACGACCCAGAATTTTCGAACCTGAAAATTCCAGATAGTTAGGAAAAGAAGAAAAGAAATAGAAGAGAAACAGAAATGAAACACAGAATCTCACATTCACAGCGGATCAAAATATAATATCAAATAAAATAACAGTTATACAAGGAAAAACTATATCAGTTAATTTATATTAATACATCAGAGTTACAACATTTCATAATCACTGGACGGTTAAAATAACTTTTCCAGATAAATAACAATATATCACAGCGGAATACACTCCATACGTTCCTGCCATCCAGCTCACATCCTGAGCTCCAGAACGTCCTTACATGAAAATCTGTAACACTCGGTCTGACCCGAGCATTACAATAAAGTAACATCCGGGTCAGGCTGGAAACCAACGTGAGTAAACTCATCTAGCATGAAATCTAAAACATAAATCTTATTTAAAACCCGGGTAACTCGTACTTCACTACAAATTCTTAACTTGTTATAGTCAACATCTATTTTACATATCAATCCCCAAGTATCCTTACTTAGTTTCAATGGTCTAGTTCACTTAAATTGTTTCATTCTAGCCTATTGATTTCACATATCAAATCTATTATAGATTACAAATCGAAATAGTTTCGGGTATGTACTGATACCCGACCCCGGTCTCTTCGAATCATCTTAAAACAAAGTTGTTTATGTTTTAAACAATTCCATTTATCCAGAATTATATATTTACATTGCCACTCACCACAGAATAGAAAAACCATATTATCACAGTTCAACACAAACATAACATATCACATAGCATCACAAATCACTTATCAAAGATATCAAATAATCCAAGGCATACAATATCATTTAATTATTCATAAGCAAGATAAATTAGTCACTCTATTCCAATTAATTTAAATAAATTAAATTAATTTCTTTAATCACTTTTAATCCTGCTTATTTGGCATTGATTAGTTACAAACCATTAATTAATCGTCCCTTAATTTTCCTCTTTAATACACTAATTAATGAGCCTTTAATTCATAACACAAATTGATTAACCTTCACCTATTAATAACATTTATTCTTAATTAACTACTCAAATTAATTATTCTATAATCACTTACATTGATTAATTATCCTTTAACTCACACTCATACATTAACTAACCCTTAATTAATTTCCTTAATTAATCAATCCTTTAATTAATTACACTAAGTAATTAATCCTTAATTACTTCCATTAAGTAATTTCCCTTTAATTACTTTTATCAAGTAATTATCCCATTGGTTAATTATCCTCAGTTAATTAACCTTTAATTATTAAATTAATTTATCCTTTAATTACACATTAATTTAATTAATCCTTAACTAATTTATCCTTTAATTACTTATATTAAGTAATTATCATTTAAGAAATTAATCTCTAATTACAAATTAATTAATCTATAATTAATTAGCTTATAACCCTTAGTTATTTATTAACTAATCCTTAACCATTCATTAAGTAATTTCTCTTAATTACTAAATTAATTAATAAATCAAATATTAACCCTTAATTATTTTACCTTAATTAATCCATACTTTACTAATTACATTAAGTCATTTAAATCACCATTATATAATTGCTTTTAAAACAATAATTTTTAACAAAAGGCCAATACTTGCATTAGAACGTGGATTACACTTTCACTTATTCATTTTGAAAAGCTTTCAAAACTTGATCGCAATAACTAACAAATACCAGAGCTAAACAAGGAAAATTACTGAGCCAACCCCAAGCATTCCTCACGCCAACTTATCTTCTAAGGCATCCTTCGTCTACTTCGGGTTTAACCCGAGAAATAACCCACCTTCCTTCCCCAAAATCAACGGCAAGCCAAGCACTAATACATCAATGATGTCGTGCACATGCACCACCCATCGGAACGACTCCGACCAACCTCATCATCGCCAACGAGCCTGTTAGGAACTGAGTTGATGATGTTTTGATGACAACAACCTTATATAGTTATTATACTTTACTTTATAAAATATATACTAACATTTTCATATATATATATATATATAGGAAGTATATGCAGGTATTATCGAAGACTGATCAGTATAAAGACTCAAGCATCAAGATGAAGATTAGAGATTCAAGATTCAAGACTCTAGAGAATCAAGATTTCAATATCTCAAGATAAGTGTCTAGTATTTTGTTAAAACTTCATAATAGTACTCTCATCTTTCTTCCAATTTTCTTTTGGGATGGAACCCAATTTCTATCGAAACCAGTGGCTTACAAACCCACGACAAGTACCTTACAAACCTACGACAAGTGGCTTACAAACCCACGAAAATCAAAATCATTTAAACTACTTTGTACAAGTTCTCGAGTCCTATGGAGGAGCTCTGTAGGAAGGTTCTTGCAATTTCAGTTTGAATAGATTTTTCAAAATGTTTTTAAATCTGTTTTCAAAATGTTTTAGCTTTCAAAATCATGTTTTCAAAAATGTTTTCAAACTTTGTTTTAGCCTTGAAATATTCCTCCATTCTGATTTTAAAATCTTCTACTTTTAAAACATCAAAACTTATTCTGATTTTAAATATTACTTATATAATTGACGGTCTATATCAATTATATATATATATATTTAAAATAATGTTTTGTATTCATTCTCTATCTCAAAATATTGTTTAAACAGTTTATTTTGCTTCAGAGAAGTTTCAACTTGTTTTAAATTCAAATGCTTTTACAAAAAACATCTCTACAATTTTGAACTGAGGGATGTCGACATAAGGGGATACCCCATGTCGACATGGTGACAGTTGGATTCAAAATTCAATTCTCAAAAGAAGTGTCCATTCGTTCAAAAACCTTTCGCCAATGGTTATGACTGTTGTGCATCTATATAAAGGCTTCCAAAACGAATTTTTTTAGGAACTACTTTCTTATTTTCTTCACTCTTTCTTCTCCACCATTCCATATCCATAAAACTTCATATTTTAAAGATTGTGCCATCATTCTGCCAAATTCTCAATAGGAAATCATTTAGATACTCTCTCTATTTGATTCTCCATCATTCAACTAAAGATCAAAGTGCTATTCAGAGTTATAGGATTAATTTGTATTCAAAAAGTCCATAGAGTCTATCCATTCAAAAGGATTGTTATTAAGAAGTATTAGGATGATCTCGTGTCCCGTAAATCAAGAGAGTTTACCCTAGACTCGGAGATAGAAGGGTTCCTCAAGGCCTTAGAAATTGAGGGTTGTAATTTGGATATTGGCTTATAAAAATCTGTACAAGGATATTGCCTTGGTGCAGGACTGGATGTAGGAGAATTCCGAACCAGTATAAAATCCGGTGTGTTCTTTCCTTTTACTTGCTTTATTTTACTATTTGCATTTGTTATATGTTCTGTGATCATTCTGTGTTAGAAATCTGTTTAGATTTATGTTGAAAGTTTTAATTTAGTCATATAGTTCATATATTCTTTAAAACACTATTCACCCCCCTCTAGTGTTATTTCTGCCTTAAGATCCTTAATCTGCATCCCCAACAATTGGTATCAGAGCGTTGGTTTTCATTGTTTTCATAATCTGAAACTTGAAAAATATAAAAATGGCATTTTTGGAAAATTGTGTTAAAACTGTTTTGAATATATGCATTTCATCAAAGTATCATAAGTCTGCATATAGTTATTTTGAAAAATCAAGTTATCTACCGAATTGGTGTGTTATGTAGGAACATACATGTTATATGGCTTTTGACGAATCAACACCCAATGGACAAACTGTGCAAATTGAGAAAGATAAATGGATACTTGATAGTGGATGTTCGAGGCACATGACTGGAAATCCCGAGATACTCATGGACATTACTTATCAAGATGGTGGATTAGTCAATTTTGGTGACAACTCTAAAGGATATGTGGTTGGCATCGGCAATGTCGGTAACTCTAAAACTTTACTTATTTCTGATGTTTTATTAGTTAGGAACTTAAAACATAATCTGCTTAGTATAAGTCAACTTTGCGATAAAGGTTTTAAAATTAAATTTGGAAAAGATAAATGTCACATTGAAGATGATACGTCTAATATAATTTTTGAAGGTATTAGGAAGAAAAATATTTATATCCTTAGTATGAAAATTTCAAATGATAACCTATGTCTTTTGGCTAATACAAGTGACCCTTGGATTTGGCATAAAAGATTTGGCCATTTGAATTTCAAATTATTATCAAGGCTATCAAAACTTGACTTAGTTAGAGGTCTACCCAAGTTAAACTTTAAAGTAGATAGTCATTGTGATGCTTGTCAATTAGTAAAACTTAAGAAAAGTTCATTTAAATTAAAAAATGTTATTTATACCTCTAGTCCTCTAGAATTACTTCATTTAGATTTATTTGGTCCATCTCAAGTTCAATCAATTAACCATAGTAAATATGTTTTTGTTATAGTAGATGATTATTCAAGATATACTTGGACAATCTTTTTAAAACATAAAAGTGATGCTTTTGAAATATTTAAAAACTTTTCTAAAATAATTCATAAACAATATTCTTTCAAGATTAAAACTATTCGAAGTGATCACGGTGGTGAATTTGAAAATGAAAATTTTGAGAATTTCTGTACTCAAAAGGGAATTACTCACAACTTTTCATTTCCAAGAACTCCACAACAAAACGGAGTAGTATAAGAATAGAATGATTCAAGAGTGTGCTCGTACAATGCTTTCTGATAGTAATTTACCTAAATATTTTTGGGCTGAAGCAGTTGCTACAGCTTGTTATATATTAAATAGAATTTTAGTTAGACCATTAACAAATAAAACTCCATATGAATTACTTTATAATAAGAAACCTATAGTTTCTTATTTCAAAGTCTTTGGGAGTAAATGTTTTATACTTAATACAAAAGATAATTTAGATAAATTTGAACCAAAAGCTGATAAAGCATTCTTTATTGGTTATTCTTATAGAAGCAAAGCATTTAGAGTTTTTATTTTAAAAACTAATACTATTGAAGAAACTATGCATGTATCTTTTGATGAAAATCTTAAAGATATTGTACAAATAGATGATGAAGAAGATTTTATAAATTTAGATCAATCTAACGAAACTATTAGTGAAATAAATCAACCTAATAAGAGATTTAAATTATCAAAAGATCATCCTATAGAAAATGTTTTAGGAAATATTGAATCTGTAGTAAGAACTAGAAATCAATTAAGTAGTATGAGTAATGTAGCCTTTATATCAACAATTGAACCTAAAAATCCAAAGGAAGCATCGTCTGATGATTCATGGATTCTTGCTATGCAAGAAGAATTAAATCAATTTACCAGAAATGGTGTATGGAACTTGTTCCTAAACCTGAGGATAAAAGTATAATTGGAACTAAATGGGTTTATGAAAATAAAATGAATGAACTCGGTGAGGTCGTAAGAAATAAAGCTCGTTTAGTCGCGCAAGGTTATTGTCAAGAAGAAGGAATTGACTATGATGAAACCTTTGGCCCCCTAGCAAGATTAGAAGCTATAAGAATTCTACTTGCTTTCGCTAATTATAATAATTTCAAATTATATCAAATGGATGTTAAAAGTACTTTTCTAAATGGTTTTGTAAAAGAAGATGTTTATGTTGAACAACCTCCACTTTTTGAAGATAATAAATTTCCAAACCATGTATACAAGTTAAAGAAAGCTCTATATGGTCTAAAGCAAGCTCCTAGAGCCTGGTATGAAAACTAAGATCTTATTTACTTCAATCTGGTTTTGAAATTGGTAAAGTAGATACAACACTCTTTATTAAAAAAAAATCAAGATATTCAACTGGTTCAAATATATGTAGATGATATAATCTTTGGATCAACTAATAACATAATGAATAAAGAATTTTCAGATATAATGACTAAAGAATTTGAAATGAGTCACATGGGAGAATTAAGTTTCTTCTTAGGGCTTCAAATTAAACAACTAGAAAATGGAATCTTCATAAGTCAAGAAAAATATGCTAAAGACTTAATCAATAAATTTGGTTTAAGCACCTCTAGTGGGAAACCAACTCCAATGTCAACAAACGTAGGTTTAAGTAAAGAAGATAAATCAAAAGATATTGATCAAACTTTATATAGGGGAATGATTGGTTCGCTACTTTATATAACAGCGAGTCGTCCTGATATTATGCATAGTGTTTGTCTCTGTGCAAGATACCAATCACAACCTAAAGAAACTCACTTAAAAGCTGTTAAAAGAATTTTAAGATATGTAAAATACACTTTAGATTATGGTTTATTTTATTCTAAAAATAATACTTTTGATTTAATATCATATTGTGATGCTGATTATGCTGGTTGTAAATCAGACCGAAAGAGTACAAGTGGAACTTGTCACTTTCTAGGACATTCACTGGTTTCCTGGATCAGCAAGAAACAAAATATTGTTTCCTTGTCAACAACTGAAGCAGATTATATATCTGCTGCTCTGGCCTGTTCACAAGTCATATATATGCAACAAACTTTAAAAGATTTTGAAATTAACATAAGTAAATCACCAATATATTGTGATAATACTAGTGCAACAAATCTATCTAAAAATCCAACTCATCATGCTAGAACTAAACATATTGATGTAAGACATCATTTTCTTAGAGATAATATAACTAAAGAAATAATAACTCTAGAATATATAAATACTGAAAAACAAATTGCTAATATATTAACTAAACCGTTAACCGAACAGAATTTTACTAAATTTAGAAGAGAATTAGGTATTTGTTCAAAATCTGAAATATAAAATAATATAATATAATAATCAATAAAAATTCAAAATAAAAATTACACTTTTTCTGAAGGACATGTCGACATGCCCCATCCCCTGATGTCGACATACCCAACAAAAATTTGAAAATAGAATTTCCCTCCAAAGTTAGTTATTTGGTTATTTATCTATTTATTTCGTTTTCTCTCCTCTTTCTTCACTATATTCTCTGAAAATGACTTCTGAAACAATAAAATAATGGCCTCCTCTTCTACTAATGAACCCACTTCACCCACATCTCCTCATTCTGGTCCATTTCAATGATCGACGCACGCTCGAGTGATCAAATTGCAAGAAAAGATGAAAGATATCATTCAATTGTTGACTGAAATTCAAGTAAGTCAACTTAGGATGGCTAGAGAACAACAAAGGCAAGGGAATATTATTAGGAATGTACAAAAATTCCTTATGGATAACCGGACAAATCCTATTAATCTTGAAGACTCTTCACAAGCCATGGAATCAGAGGAAGAAGAACCTATGGAAGAGCCACAAGAAGACCAAGAGGAAGATCAACTTTTTCCTCAACCCGAAGTCCCTATAAATGAGGACGAGAGCGTTATTTGCGTTGGTGAAATCCTTGTTGATACTAATGGAAACATATTTGAACAACGTGGAAACTTTTGTCTCTACTACCCCAATTGTTCGATTCATAAGTCTCCTATAGTTAAGGATCGCCATTAAAGCATACTTTCTTTTTTATTCTTTGTTTTACATTGTTCTGTTTGTTCGTGTTTATGTATATTCTTATATATGTCGTAATAACTAAAATGTGTTCACTTATACTCATTGTTTCATGCTTATTATTTGTTCATACTAATCATTCTTGAATTCTTAAGTAGTTAATAGTTTTTGTTGATGACAAAGGGGGAGAAAGTAATAAAAATATATGTGCTTGGTGTAAGGGGGAGTTGTAATTTTAAGAAGAAATCACGGAGTAAGGGGGAGTTATGGTATGGTAAGAATATTTTATAAATAAAGGTTGTCATCATCAAAAAGGGGGAGATTGTTAGGAACTGAGTTGATGATGTTTTGATGACAACAACCTTATATAGTTATTATACTTTACTTTACAAAATATATACTAACATTTTCATATATATATATATATATATATGTATGTATGTATATAGGAAGTATATGCAGGTATTATCGAAGACTGATCAGTATAAAGACTCAAGCATCAAGATGAAGATTAGAGATTCAAGATTCAAGACTCTAGAGAATCAAGATTTCAAGATCTCAAGATGTGTCTAGTATTTTGTTAAAACTTCATAATAGCACTCTCATCTTTCTTCCAATTTTCTTTTGGGATGGAACCCAATTTCTATCGAAACCAGTGGCTTACAAACTACGACAAGTAGCTTACAAACCTACGACAAGTGGCTTACAAACCCATGAAAATCAAAATCATTTAAACTACTTTGTACAAGTTCTCGAGTCCTATGGAGGAGCTCTGTAGGAAGGTTCTTGCAATTTCAGTTTGAATAGATTTCAAAATGTTTTTAAATCTGTTTTCAAAATGTTTTAGCTTTCAAAATCATGTTTTCAAAAATGTTTTCAAACTTTGTTTTAGCCTTGAAATATTCCTCCATTCTGATTTTAAAATCTTCTACTTTTAAAACATCAAAACTTATTCTGATTTTAAATATTACTTATATAATTGACAGTCTATATCAATTATATATATATATATATTTAAAATAATGTTTTATATTCATTCTCTATCTCAAAATATTGTTTAAACACTTTATTTTTCTTCAGAGAAGTTTCAACTTGTTTTAAATTCAAATGCTTTTACAAAACAACATCTCTACAATTTTGAACTGAGGGATGTCGACATAAGGGGATACCCCATGTCGACATGGTGACAGTTGGATTCAAAATTCAATTCTCAAAAGAAGTGTCCATTCGTTCAAAAACCTTTCGCCAATGGTTATGACTGTTGTGCATCTATATAAAGGCTTCCAAAATGAATTTTTTTAATAACTACTTTCTTATTTTCTTCACTCTTTCTTCTCCACCATTCCATATCCATAAAACTTCATATTTTAAAGATCGTGCCATCATTCTGCCAAATTCTCAATAGGAAACCATTTAGATACTCTCTCTATTTGATTCTCCATCATTCAACTAAAGATCAAAGTGCTATTCAGAGTTATAGAATTAATTTGTATTCAAAAAGTCCACAGAGTCTATCCATTCAAAAGGATTGTTATTAAGAAGTATTAGGGTGATCTAGTGTCTCGTAAATCAAGAGAGTTTACCCCCGACTCGGAGATAGGAGGGTTCCTCAAGGCCTTAGAAATTGAGGGTTGTAATTTGGATATTGGCTTATAAAAATCTGTACAAGGATATTGCCTTGGTGCAGGACTGGATGTAGGAGGATTCCGAACCAGTATAAAATCCGGTGTGTTCTTTCCTTTTACTTGCTTTATTTTACTATTTGCATTTGTTATATGTTCTGTGATCATTCTGTGTTAGAATTCTGTTTAGATTTATGTTGAAAGTTTTAATTTAGTCATATAGTTCATATATTCTTTAAAACACTATTCACCCCCCTCTAGTGTTATTTCTGCCTTAAGATCCTTAATCCGCATCCCCAATAGAGCCGACTCTGACCTCTCTACATGACAACGACCATCAGAACTTCGAGTCGAATTCAAAATCGAGATCGAGCCTGATTGAACACAAAAGTGGAACGAACTATCGCCCAAAAACTTCCCTGTGCCACAACCTCCTCTGGCCACCAGAACCATCGTTACTCCGACCATCTCCTCGCCATAGGGCAATGCACCAAATCCCCCTCATGCGATCAAACCCGAAGCATCCACGACTTCGTAATAGCCCTGATTTCAACGTCGACATCACCAAACTCCCAAACCCTACAATCACCTTGCCGCGCCGCCACGGCGAGTGATAATGCCTCCGACTATTTTTTCCCACAACCATCGATATACGAGCCACCTTTGGTCAAGACCCGGAGAATACAGACTGTTGTGATCGCCAGAAATTGATGATTGCCCAATTTTTGATCAACTCACAAAATCAAGACACTCACATCACTAAAAATCATGAAATTATTGTCAAAAATCATTATTTTCAATAACAATTCAGACTATAAACTTGAATCCAGAAATCATTTAAGTCGAAATTTCGATATAATTTGAATCTTACCGTTCTTCCTCCCTGTTAAATCTAGCTACTGATTTAGCTTAAAATTATTTTTAAAATTGATAACATGGTATAACAATCAAGTTTTGTTTATACATCATGTCCTAAAGAATATCGGGGAAAGAGAACATGATTTTTTTCTTCAAATTTTAAACCCTGAACAACAAGAATAGAATAATCTGTAATCAGACATGCTCATCCATTCAATTCATATATATATAATTCATATTAAACCATCATATGAACATTTATCATAATTCACTTCAAATTTCCTGCATGCAATAAGATTTATAAAATGGATTTGAGTTTGTTCACTTACCTTGTGTTTGAACAGAAGAGGGTTTTAAAAATCTAGAACTTGGGTTTTGAAATCTGGAAATGATTTTGATCAAAACTTTATTGGTTGCTTGATCTTAAGCTGATTCAAAATGATTTGGTCTTCTTCAATTGAATTGAACTTGAATCCTTATGTTTGTTTGCTTCCAGGTTTGAGATTGTTCAAGTTAAAAATGCTTTGAATTTTAATCTGCTCAGGTTTGTTGCATCAGGATCTTTTTTCTCTTTTTTTTAAACTGAAACTATTTTTATTTGTAATTTACTCCAATCTAATTTTGAACATAATGAAGGAAAAATAGGAAGAGAAAGGAAAGTAGATACGTATATATATTCTTGAATTTATTAAGTTTTAGAACAAAAGAATTAGGTGACACTTGTTTTATGCATGGCATAAATTACTTACATTTGTTGAAGGGTATTTTAAAATTTTACACTTGTATCTTTTTATGATTCATGGTTTACATTTGTTAACTTATGTGTATAAATGTTTTAATATTTTTTTATTATAAATTTCCCTTTTTTTATAAAATATTTTTAAAAGAAAACGATATAAAACCAATTATATTCTTAATAAAATTATATAAAATATATTTTAAATCCAAAATATTTTAAGAGATCTATCCTTTTAATTTCAATTTCAATTTCAAATTTAATTTGAAAATCCAATTTAAAATCAACTCATATATATATATATATGTATGTATGTATGTATGTATGTATTTAAATAAACACATATTTAATTTGAAAATAATTTTTTTCCTATTTAAAATCTTCTTATATCTATATATATAAACAATCATTATTATTTGTTTTTAAAAGGAAAATTTGTCAACTTTAGGTAATTATATTAGGAGATTATCAAATAAATATCTTCCCAGATATGAATATTAATTATCTGATTTATTTGTTTCAACTTTAACAATTAGTATTTTAATAGTTAAAATCAGTATTTCTATTAATTAACCCAGTTAATTTTCAATTAACGGATATTCAAAATCCGGGTTATCACAATAAGCATGGCTACTGTTTTGGAGTTACGAATTCAACTAAGGTCAGGTATATATTTTAGCACAACCACTATTATATAACACACTTACTCTAAAATAAATACACATGCACATAGATTATATACACACACCGGACTTGGAATTGCACACATATACAAACATACGTAGGCACACACATAAGAATACACGAGTAGACAAAAAATCACAAGGCAGCAGTTTCTCATTAACAATACAGTAACTAACAGGGTTAAAACCAACTAGATACACAACAAAACAAAATGAAGTATTTATTATATACTCAGCAACCAACAGGTTACACACCATATTCACCATATGTAAAAATTTCATTCGTCAAAGGCAACTTATGCTGCAACTAAACATAGATAAAAAAATAACTGACGCTGAAACTTAATGCAACAGAAATTGTTGTCTAACGTCTCTAACCATTTATCTAAAAAAAATGCTACAGAACTGTAGTATGGATTAAAAAATATTAGATAAACATTGGCTAATTACAGAAAAATACAGGCAAGGCTACAGTTTATGCAAAAACTTGGAGGACGATGGGCACTAGCCGCTGGCGATTTTCTTCCACTAATGAGCCTAACGACTACAGCGGGAACTAAGATTAATGACACTGAAGCCTACCTATTCTTTCAATAAGTCGACTACAACAGAGACGACAACAACAGGACTGCTACGGAGATGAATGCAAACGGTGTTAAAGACTACTGGGTTGTTAAAGTTAATTAACGTGTGTTAAAACTCAATCAAGAGAGTTGCATGAAATAAGGCATTATTTCCTAGTTGGTAGGGAAAGAATAAGTTAGTGGTCCTGGTCTATTTAAGAATTTGTATTTTTATTTTGTTTCAATTAATCTAATGCAATGTAGCCTGCTTTGTGTTTTATAGTTTAATCTCTTTCACCCTCTTCTCTATATCAAATTCCAGCATGGTATCAGAGGTAGGTTGGAGGTAGGACAGAGAGTTAAAAATAGAGAGAGATTTGAGAAGTTAGCAGGAGTTAAATAAGTACAAGGTTGCCAAAAAGAGTTGTCTTAGTTGCCTTTACGTATGACCATCGTTTATGAGACCCTGAGATTCGAAAGTTGTAAAAAATATAGATCTGGAAATTCATGATGCCACCCGAAAGCTTGCTGTCAGATCTGGAGTTAAATTGCTTGAAGATATCACCTTGTTGAAGTTTGTGATGTATGTTTAGTGAAGGTTGAGTTGTCAGATCTGAATCGAGTTTGCGGTCTTTGCTACAAATTGATGCTTGGATTTCAAGCCTACCTAAGATGTGGTGACTATCTTGAATGATGGAAGATGTCGTTAGTATTGGCTTCGTGCTGCTTGTTTGAGATTATTACCGCTGAATTGATCTTTAATATGATGAAATCATACCGTGAAGATGTTGATAATCTTGGAATTATGTATTGATTGGGATTTCGTCAATGGTTAATTGGATGCTGCTCAAATATGAGGTGCAGTTTTGATGGACAATTTTGTTGTAGAATGCTGGTTGGATGAAGTTGGAGAAAAATGATTGTAGTTTGTATGGAGCAGCGTCTGTAGATGGGAGAAGATGAATGTGGGGTGAGGTTTCTGTTGTGGAGGAACCATGTCTGTTGAGGCACTACAGGGTTGTATGGATAAAAAGCTGTTGTGATGGAGTGCCAAGGATTGGCTGTAAGTTGAAATTGGTTTGTTCAAGAAGATGGAGGCGTTTTTCCTTGGTTCAATTGGGGAATTTTGTTGCCGGTAGGCGATTTATAGTGATGTACTAGTAGGTTGATGTTGTATTGGAAGTGGGTGGTTGTAATTTCAGGAAGTGTAGGAAGTGCAATTTAGGGATTGTTTGACTGTTAATTGGTTTTGGATTTTTGATCGGTGATGGTGGCTTTGTTTGAGACTCAGGTTGAAGTTGTAGGAAGTTGAGGTAGAAAAAAAGGTAAAAGTGAGTGAAGTTTGGATGCTGAGATGAGTGGAGTGATGCATAGTGTCAATTTGGAAGAAAGCCAAATGTTGATGCTGTTTATGTTGCCGTTGAATTGGGTAGGTGTAGCTGCCTCGATTGAGATGTGGAGTTATTGACCGATGCTGCAAAGAAATGAACTGGCTTTGAAGAAATGCAGTTGTTGATAGTAATGCTAATGTGAGAGATGTTGAGTTATGAGAAATATGTCTCACGTTGATGGTGATGCAGCAGAGAAAAAGCGCAGCAAATGGAGAATGAAGATGAAGAAGACGAGGGTAGCATGTCAGTTATGGGGTTGGACAATATGGTGTTCAAGAACTACTTAATAAGATGCCTAAGAGAAGATAGACATGCTGAATGTGTAGTGGGCATAGTGAAGTTGGTTTGATTTTGTATCATCGAAAAAGTAAGTGAAGAAGAGTCGTGATTCTCACTTGTTGAGGAGATGATAAATACAGCAGTATCAGGGGATGACCAAAATGTAAAGGTCTAGTGAATCCCTCGAATGAAACCTAAGAGTTTAGTGATGGTTCACAAGTGGTGAATCGTTTAATGAGAAGCAGTTGAACATGTCCAATCTCATAAAGATCAAAGCCGCTACGGAGATTGTCAATGCAAGAAGATGAAGCAATTAAGAACCTTAGTTCTTCAAAAGTTAATGGTTATGTGCCGTAAACTGAATGCTAGCACATTCAGTTTAAGGAAGGGTGTCAAAGTTAATTAACGTGTGTTAAAACTCGATCAAGAAAGTTGCATGAAACAAGGCATTATTTCCTAGTTTGTAGGGAAAGAATAAGTTAGTGGTCTTGGTCTATTTTGAGAATTTGTATTTTTATTTTGTTTTAATTAGTCTAATACAATGTAGTCTGCTTTATAATTTATAGATTAATCCCTCTCACCCTCTTCTCTATATCAAATTCCAACATGGGCGACGATAATTTATTTTGGAAGAGGAGGATTTGGATCGAGGATTTAAAATTTGGGGAAGTTTTTATTTGGAGTACATAGAAGGAAGTTGAAATGGAAGGAATGAAAGGAATTTTGCGCCTTTAATTTGTCGCAGCGTGCATAAAATTAGGTTTCCTATATATACCACTTAATTTTTGTTTCTAACAGCAAGTGGCTAAGAACGTTGTTCTAACTCTACTATAATTATAATTCAATGAATAAGGTTTGCACGGTGTCTTTTTGAAATATCGAAGATACTCCTTTCCATCAACGGAATTTCACCATTGGTTTGCAACCTCCATTATGAATTCATTCAACATCAATTCAACGGTGTTTTTTTGAACTACCCAAAATGTCCTTTGCATTTTCAACTTTTTATGCAAAATGTACCGCATTATTTTTCATTATGACATAGGTCCATCGCCATGGTCGCCAATAATCCTTCCCATTAATAAAACCCTAATCGCTTGCTGATTCATCATTTTTCTCCATCACATATAGTTAAACTGGATAGCCAATTTCATCGCCACTAGCAGCCCTACCTATTACTACTAACCCTAATCACCTTTTTATTTCGTCATCTTTCTCCATCAACCAAATCAATTTGAATTGTTGGTTTCATCGCCTGTTGATCATAGATTGCACAAAAGCTTGCAATTCGTTTTGTAAAATTTCAGTACTACAATGTAACTAATTTGTTGTTTAGGTTTTCTTTTATTTCAGTTACTGATTCCACCTGTCGATTTTAGTACCGTGATTATTGGGAGGAAGAAGGATATCAATAGGCCGATCGTCGATGAGGCGGTCAATAATGATAATTCGGTTGCTACGATGATTTCACATTTTGAGTACTATCTCTGTAATTCTTATTCTGTCAATATTGATAGACCGTTTTGAGCATTATTCGTATTTTGTTTCAATGCTCCTTCATTAGTAATGGACTTTGATGGATTTAAGCTATCATCTTATGAATTTTTCGGTATAAGCATTCAAGTTTTTTCAGGATGACTTTGATGAATTTAAGCAATCTCCTTACATAAGTGTGATGAATATGAGTTTATATTATATCAAAAAAGTGAACATTTCTACTCTGTATTAGGATAATGTTGAACATCACTGTAATTTAACTCAAGTATCAGCAATATACAAATCTTTTTGGTATTTGATTTGCAAGTGTTCGAGAATTGAAACAGAATAATTGAAGGATGAAAGAGATCAAGGAGGAAAATGTTTCTTTTTAAAATCATCGATTATAGTCGTAATTACACAAGTTTACATACGTTATTAGCCTAATCAATAAATAAATCTCCTAATAGACAAGTTTACATACATATTAAAGGTTGACAGCTGCTTGAACACTATATTATAAACAAATGAAAAATGTAGAAACTTGCAATTAGTCCATTCCTATCTTTATCTCTACTTGTAATAATAATAATTCAATGAATATAAATTCAATAACGTCCTTTTGAAATTACCATAATAACCTTAACAATTTATATACTTCACTACTTCTTCTAGTCGCCATCCAAAAACTTAAAAAACCCTAACTCTCATTTCTTCCTCACTGCAAAAAAGAGATGATTTAAGATCTAATGCAATTCCAGATCCACCATCTTCTTCTCCAATAATCGATCGATCAATAGTTAGTCTATTGAATGCATAAACTAGGGCTACTTTAAAGCGATTCTAGATTACCGATTGAGAATGGCTCAACGATCGATGTCTACTCCAATAATCCAATGAGATCACTTCCACACCATTCCGGATTTTCAGTTGAGATTAGTTCAGCGATCAACGACTTCTCCAACAATCCGCTGAGATCACTTTAGCGCGATTCAAGATTATCCGTTGAGATTAGTTCAAAAATCGACGACTTCACCAACAATCCATTGATATCACTTTATCGTGATTTCAGCAATCCATCTACTTCAATTCGACGACCGACGACCCATTACAGTTAGTTCAATGAACCATAGGCTCAACTGTTTATTTGTCATGTGTTACTCATTCTTAATTTGATCCACTATCGTTAATATCAATTGTTTGTTTATCTCTACTATTTGTTTATAAATTATCTCCATAACTCAAATGTTTATCTCTACTATTTTTTATTAATATCCATTGTTTATCCAAGGATGTTAGTATTAATTTCACTTTTAATCCAGTCATCAATGCAATCTACTTGTCCTTAGAGCTGGTCATTGCAATATTTTTGTGCCATATAGGCTTAATATTGTATTACAGTTGTAACTTCAGTCGTTAATATGTCGTCTGTGTTTGTTTTGATGTATTAACTTCATCCATTAATATACCATTGGATTGTTTCAATATGTTGTCTGTGTATGTTTCAATGTATTAACTTAAGCCATTAATATATCATCAGACTGTTTCAATATGTTGTCTATAATTGTTTGAATGTTTTTACTTCAGCCGTTAATATACCATCAGACTATTTCTATATGTTGTCTAGGTCTCAATATATTAACTTCAATGGTCAATATAAAGTTCATTTTTCTATTACAGTCTTTGAATACATACATTCCATTTTTTTCAATATGGTGTCTTTGTTTATGTCCATATGGCCATGTTCCGTTACTTTTTTAGCTCTATAACCGTTATGTGCATTGAAACGGTCTCAATTTTATAGCTAAATTCTCCTTTACCTTTCGTTTGATATAGCTAACTTAATTTTAATTACACATGGACACACGATTGTCATATCTCTAATCTGTATACTAATAACAAGAATTCAATGAACATAAAATCAACAGTTATATAAACGCATGCACACAAGTGCGTGCATTTATACTTATTAACAAAGGAAGATCAATAATAGTGGTTTGATGAAATAATGTGAGCTAATTTTTTGTGATAAAGGACTGGATAAGGAACTCAAGAAAGATTTAAACAAGTATTTTAAGATTGACAAATATAAAAAGTTTGAGATTGGTGAATAAAAGAAATTTTCTATTGTAGACGTTGGAGATGAATTCAATGTTAACAATAGACATACTAAAAGCATAGTTGAGGAAGGCAGTGGGCTAAATTTCATAAAAGATTATGTTTTCATGGTAACAATGGGGTGAATATACCATTGGTGATGATATAATAGATATGGTACTGTTGAAGTGCTCGAACAAGGCACGACACTATAGTGTGATAAATTGTTAAAAAAATAACAGGGGATTGGAAGATATTCTAAAAATATTGTTGATAAATGATTTAAAGAAAATAATGGTGAAAATACGTGTTTTCAAGAAGGATGACAGTTGACACTATGAAGAAAATTAACACAAAAAGGTGGTGATGTATGTACAGCTGATAATTGACACAAATATGGGATATGATTTTGTTTTAGGTTAAGATGGTGTGGATTCAAGTACAATGATGTAGCTGACAGTTGTGGGTATGGTGAATATGTTGTTGTTGTTTGAAAGAAAAGTGGAAAAAAAATTTGTAGGGGATGGACTGGATGGGTACAAAGTGCAGGTGTTGTGAACGATACAAGTAATCATGGTAGAGCAGAGGACTTTGCTGCGAATGTTATTTTTCTGTTGAACACATCGGAGGTGTTTAAAGACAGTGATCAGGTGCCGCTTTGTATCTTTGCATACATGTGCTTTTGAGTTAACAATTTCGAGTCAAGCTCTTTAAAAAAAAAAAAAATTTCAAAGAATAGTAGATATGGTTATATATTTAGAATTTAAGCCCCTTTCTCATGCTTAACGTTGCACAATAAGACTCACAACAGTCTTTTAAGTTTGTAAAAATGGAAATAAAGATATACTGAATAATATTTTTTTATGATTAAGCATTATGTAATTAAGGCACACATTTGTTCCATTAACTTGATGAACATTTTAAGTATCAGTTGCGGGCAATCTGCTATGGCAGCGTGTTTCATGTTTTCTTTCAACCTTTCATACATTTATTTCTTTTTTTTTCTTTTTTCCTACTACTATAAAAATTCACTGTAACTTGCAAAGATAAGAAGTTCGCTATATTATCCTCTTCATTACTTCCATGTATTAGCAATCAATGTTACCAACTCTTCCGCTCTAGCCTTAAATTCAAAGCCAACTTTGTGCGTAAAAAAAGCTTTGTTGTGCAAATTGCAGTAAATTTCTTTTTGGTACCTCCTCATTTTAAGATTCTAAAAATGTGTGCTGAAAACAAAACTTTATTATATGCATAATACCATGTAGGTGATATACAATGTATGCTAATAATCTTCTACCATATAGATTGATTATCATATATATAATTATTAATATCCTACTCAAAATAATAACATGCCAAAATTATTCTATGAAGACATGTTAGTGAAATTGCAAATATTTTATGAGTGCTCTTCTTTCATTGTACTCTACTATTTCAACCATAAAAAAACATACTTTCAGATTTTTCTATGTATGGTTATCGGTAGTTCTTATTTGGATGTCTTAGAATAAGGCTTGAGTTCTTATGTCTGTTCTTAAATGAAATAAATTTTCTATATTTAGTAAGCAGTATAGTCAGAAGGAGGGAGTTTTTTTCATGGCTGGACATGCATTAATCTCTAAAATATGCAAAATCTTCTTATTTCTTGATACTTAATATTCTCTGTCCTCAGTTTTACTGCTCATGTATGCTGAACTTGCATGTAAATGTATGCTTGAATGTTTAGTTTGTAGACTAATGAGTTGGAATTCCTTGAGAAATAGAATGAATAGAAATATACAAAGTCCCACATCGCCAATTGTTGAAAGCTATATTGGTTTATATATGGCTTTCTCATGAGGAGGTTGGGGGCCTGGGGCTCCCAAATGTATGCTTCGTTGTGAGGAGGGAGATCATGCATCACCACCACACACGCGCGCCGCCGCCGCCGTCCGCCCGGCCGAACCGGGCCGGGTTTGGGTTTGGGTCTAATATGATACTCGTATTTTTACTGCAAACTGGATCGGGCTTTCTAACAGTTGCAGGCCATACGAACAGATGCGGATCTGTTCGGAAGTGGATGCAGGTTGAATAGGTGGGAACAGTGGCGGGTGCGATCCGTTAGAAGAAAACAGGTATGACCGAACACAGGCGGGTGCGACCCTACTGAAGCAGACGTGGGCGAATGGATGCAGCATGAGCAGGTGCGACCCGACTGAAGTGGCGCAGGCAAACAGAAGCGAATAGCCGGCGGGTGGGACCCGTTAAAGGGCACGATGGCAGAAAAACAGATGTGACTGTACGAAGAGGTACAGACGCGACTGTTTGAGCGAACAGGTGCAGACACGACCGTTCGGAAGAGATACGGACCAATTATAAATAAGAAGGAATACTGATCACTTTCCTCGCACATTTTTAGAAATCTGCATCTTCTTCTTCTCTTCTGCTGCTATGCTCTAAATCACAGAGTGATATACTCACTACAATCTCGAGCAGAATACGTCTGTTGCATCTTGGGGGAATTTGGAAATAAAATTCTTGAGGAAATTGTTACGACAAGCCTTAGACGATATCCAGTTAGATTCTAGTTTATTCTATAATCTTTCGTTTACACGTTGTGCTATTTCTATAAATAGTATAATGTTATTGTTGTAACTTATTTACAACATTCATTTTGTTATAATAATTAATACAGAATTCCAGTGTAGTGGAAATCCGAGTTATAAACTTGTGCGAAGAGTTTATAATTGATTATTCTCTGTTTTGGTATACTAGACGCATAACATCTTAAGAATTTTATTTCAAAATTCTCCCAAGATACAATAGACGAAATCTTCATGAGATAGTGATGAGTATCTTAACTCTATGATATATGCAGAGCGGTAGAGAAAAGAAGCAGAGGAATAACAGAACTGAATTGGATTGAGAATGTGATCAGCATTCTGTCCTATTTATAGTTTTGTCTGCATCCCTTCAAACAGCCGCGTCCGCTCGACGGGTCGCACCCGCTGCCTTTTGAATGCTGCTGTTCGTTAATAGGTCGCACCCGCCTACTGCTCGTATCAATTCGGTCGCGCCTCCTCAGTCGGGCCGCACACGCTTTTGTACGCCTGTGCTTCTTCAGTTAGGTCGCACCCGCTCGCTTTAGAAGTCAGACCTCCTCAGCAATTCGCGTCCGCTTATGAACAGTCGCGTCCGTTCGTATAGTCTGCAACTGTTAAAAAGCCAGGTCCAGTTTTGCAGTAAAATTAGAATCATATTAGACCCAAACCCGAGCCTGAGCCCGGCCCGGTTCGGTTCGGTCGGTCGGTCGGACGGACGACGGCGGTGGCGGCGCGCGCGTGTTTAGCGGAGATGCATGATCTCCCTCCTCACATTAGAATTTTACTATTTTCTTACTAAAACGGAGATGGCAATAGTAGAATTTTCAAAGAATACTACTCAAAACAAACCTGAACCGTTCAAGGGAGATGGTGATGATTTCTTCACATGGAAGAATCAGATGTTGTTTTATCTCACCACACTCAGTCTGCAAAAGTACCTCGAGGAGGACGAACCGATTCCTGCACCAGGCAAGGAAGCAAAGGTGAATATGTGGAAGCATTCCGATTTTTTATGCAGAAACTATATTCTGAATTGTCTCGACAAGGTGTTACAAAGTATATCAGCCATTAAAGACATCAAAAGCACTCTGGAATGCACTTACCACGAAGTATAAGACGCAAAATATCAGTCTTAAGAAATTCATTGTAGACAAATTCATGGACTACAAGATGGTTGACTCCAAACCGGTGACTGCTCAACTGCATGAACCGCAGATCATCATTCATGAACTCGAAGCGGAAGGTCATAAGGTTGGAGAATCGTTTTTGGTTGAAGCCATCACGGGAAAAATGCCACCGTCATGGAGAGATTACCACAATAATCTAAAGCATAAGAAGAAGGAAATCTCTTTACAGGATCTCATAGTCCGATTGAAAATTGAGGCAGCCAACCGTGCAGTTACAAAACCAAACGATGAGGCATTTGTGGCTGAAGGGTCAAAGACCAAAAACAAAAGGAAGAATTTCCAGAAGAAAAGGAAAGCTCAAGACAACAAACTAAAAGACAACAAACGAACCAAGAAGTTTAATGGCAAATGTTGGGTTTGTGGAAAAGTTGGACATGCCGCTAAAGATTGCAGACACAAGAAGAATGCAATAAAGAGGCAAATATAGTAGATAACATGGAAGTAGACGAGTCCAACTTATTGGTGGTGGTATCTGAATGCAATTTGGTTTAGAATCCTAACCAATGGTGGGTAGATACAAGCGCTACTCGTCATGTTTGTTCTGACAAATCCAAGTTTTCTACATATCATAAATTCGATCACGAAGAAAAACTCTACATGGGTAATTCTGCAGTTTCCATGATCAAAGGCAGTGGCACAGTAATCCTCAAGCTTACTTCTGGAAAAACTGTTAAGTTGAATGACGTGCTCCACGTTTCAGACATACGCAAGAATCTCATCTCTGGTGCAGTCCTATTGAAGAAGGGATTCAAGATGGTGTTCAAGTCAGACAAAATGGTTATGTCCAAAGCTGGAATGTATATAGGAAGGGGATATTTATGTGATGGCCTATTTAAGGCAAATGCAGCCGTTGTTGGCAACAAAAATATGTATTCTGATTGTGCTATTAATAAAATTGAAGTTTCTTATTTGCTTGAGCACGAAATTTTACTATGGCATGATAGATTGGGACATATAAATTTCCGCAAAATGACAACATTATCAAACTTGGGATTAATTCCAAAATTCTAAGTAGATAAGAACTACAAATGTGAGACATGTGTAGAAGCAAAAATGGTCAAACAACCATTTAAATCTATTGACAGAAGCACCGAACCATTAGGTTTGGTACATACAGATTTATGTGATTTTAAATCACTACCTACAAGAGGTGGGAAAAAGTATTTCATTACTTTTATTGACGATTATACGCGATATTTCTATGTATATCTTTTACATAGTAAAGATGAAGCAAAAACAACGTTTATAAAATACAAGGCTGAGGTAGAAAATCAGTTAAATAAAAAGATCAAGATACTAAGATCTGATCGAGGTGGAGAATATGAATCACCATTTGAACAATTCTGTGAACAAAATGGAATAATTCATCAAACAACAACTCCATATTCACCACAACAAAATGGTGTAGCCGAGAGGAAGAATAGAACGTTAAAAGATATGATTAATGCAATGCTTTTAACTTCTGGTCTACCGACGAACGTGTGAGGGGAAGCCTTAAATATGTTTAATCACATATTAAACAAAGTCCCTCACAATAAAACAGGAACAATTCCATATGAGCTATGGAAAGGACACAAACCAAGTTTTAAATATCTCAAAGTGTGGGGGTGCATGGCAAAAGTTCCAGTTCCGCCTCCCAAGAGAGTCAAACTTGGACCAAAACAGTAGATTGTTATTATCTTGGGCCAGCCCAAAATAGTAGTGCCTACAGATTTTTGGTATTCAAGTCTGATATAGCTGATATTCATGTAAATACAATCATGGAATCTAGAGATGCCTCATTCTTTGAAGACGTGTTTCCACACAAAAGGAATGAAGAAAATAATGTCCCTAAAAAAACAAGAGAAGAATTAAGCAATTCACATGAAGATGAAACTCATCATGAGATTGAGAAAGATGAACCAAGAAGAAGCGTAAGGGCCAAGACTTCCAAGACATTTGGTTCGGATTTTTTCACTTATGTGTTAGAACACGAACCTCAAATGTACAAGGAAGCAATGTCATCTTCTGAATCTTCATGTTGGAAAGAAGCAATCCAAAGTGAGATTGATTCAATTCTAAGTAATAAAACTTGGAAAATTGTTGATATTTCACCTAGAATTAAACCTATTAGCTGCAAATGGATTTTCAAGAAGAAAATGAAAGCAGATGACTCTATCGACAAGTATAAAGCCAGATTAGTAGCCAAAGGATATCGTCAAAAAGAAGGAGTATACTTTTTTGATACATATTCGCCGGTAACACAAATAACCTTTGTAAGAATGTTAATAGCAATTGCATCGATCTATGGTCTAGAGATTTATCAAATGGATGTAAAAACAGCATTCTTAAATGGAAATCTCCATCAGGAAATTTACATAGAGCAACCTGAGGGATTTATTTCCAAAGGAAATGAAAACAAAGTCTGTAGATTAGTCAAATCATTATACGGACTAAAACAAGCTCCAAATCAATGGCACGCAAAATTTGATAGTGTCATGATGAGAAATGGTTTTCGTATAAATGAATGTGACAAATGTGTTTATTATAAACAACTTGGACAATCATATGTGATGCTCTGTCTATATGTGGACGATATGCTAATATTCGGTCCAAATACTCAGGTAATTGAGACCATAAAGAAAATGTTGATCCTTGACATGAAAGATTTGAGTGTTGCAGATGTTATTTTGGGAATAAAAATAATAAGAACACCTAATGGAATTGAGTTATCTCAATCACATTATGCAGAAAAAGTGGTTGAAAGATTTCAAAATTTTGGAATTAAAAGAGTAAATACACCTTTTAATCCACCATAAGTACTGCATAAAAACACTAATGAGAGTGTAATGCAACTGGAATATTTTTGTGTAATAGGATGTGTCATGTATCTCATGAATTGTACAAGACCAGATATAGCTTATGCAGTAAGTCGATTAAGCAGGTATACGAGCATTCTAGGGAAGGAACAGTGGAAAGCACTAAAAAGAGTGCTTGGATATTTAAAGAATACCACTAATTTTTCCTTACATTATAGAAAATATCCCGCCGTCTTAAAAGGATATAGTGATGCAAACTGGATTGCAGATTCAGAGGAGTCAAAATTCACAAGTGGTTATGTCGTTATCCTTGCAGAAGCAGCAGTGTCATGGAAATCTACTAAACAAACATGCATAACTCGATCCACTATGGAATCAGAGTTCATTGCATTTGATAAAGCAGGCGAAGAAGCAGGATGGCTTCATCACTTTTTAGAAGATATTCCGTTCTGGCCTAAACCTGTACCGGCCATATGCATACACTGCGATAACCAAGCAGCGCTAAGCCGAGCGCAAAACTTTGTGTATAATGGAAAGTCACGACATATTCGTCGACGCCATAACACAGTTAGGCAGTTACTCTCAAATGGAACTATTTTCATAGATTATGTAAGAACCAATGATAACCTAGCGGATCCGTTTACTAAAGGTTTATCAAGAGAAAAGATTAACTGCGCATTGAGGGGAATGGGTTTAAAAGCCTAAACTAATAAGAGTTATCTTATATGGAAACCTATCCCAGCGACTGGAGATCCCACGGACCAGGATCAATAGGCAAACCCGTTTTGAATAACTCAAGACGTAATTCATTTGTTTGGACATACTTCTATTCCATTCCTATGGTGCAAAATATAAATGCATGCCTACAGAAGTATTAATAGGTTAAAACTATGTTTTTCAATGATGACCATATCTTGGAAATAACAAGTGGGGTATTTGTAGGATACTCTTAATGGTTGCAATCACCTACGTAAGTGTGAGCTGGGTCGGCTCTATGAGAATATTAAAGGCTTTAACACTCGCAGAACCAAAATATGTTCAGGACCAAAATGAACAAAACCAAGAGATTGGATGAGAAGGGAATCACTGCTTCGTAAAGCTTATTGTCTGGGTATACAATACAGACCGACGGTTCAAGATGAAATAATTCACCGATTAGCCGAGTAGATCCAATAAGTTTTAACTAGGGAAAGTTCAAAGTGAAATATCTACTTATCCACGGTAAAGAATTATTCCATATGTACTCTGTGATATTTCTCTTTGTGTGGGGGATATGTATATTATCATTCATGTGGGGGATTGTTGGAATTCCTTGAGAAATAGAATGAATTGAAGTATACAAAGTCCCACATCGCCAAATTGTTGAGAGCTATATTGGTTTATGTATGGCTTTCTCACGAGGAGGTTGGGGGCCTGAGGCTCCCAAATGTATGCTCGTTGTGAGGAGGGAGATCATGCATCACCACCAAACACGCGCGCGCCGCCGCCGCCGTCCGTTCGACCGGGCTAGGCCGGGTCGGGTTTGGGTCTAATATGGTACTCGTATTTTTACTGCAAACTGGACCGGGATTTCTGGCAGTTGCAGGCCATACGAACAGATGCGGATCTGTTCGGAAGCGGACGCGGGTTGAATAGGCGCGAACAGTGGCGGGTGCGATCCGTTAGAAGCAAATAGGTACGACCGAACGCAGGCGGGTGCGACCTTACTGAAGCAGACGCAGGCGAATGGATGCAGCATGAGCGGGTGCGACCCGACTGAAGTGGCGCGGGCAAACAGAAGCGAATAGCAGGCGGGTGTGACCCGTTAAAGGGCAGCGATGGCAGAAAAAGAGATGTGACTGTACGAAGAGGTACAGACGCAACTGTTTGAGCGAACGTGTGCAGACACGATCGTTCGGAAGAGATACGGACTAACTATAAATAAGAAGGAAAACTGATCACTTTCCTCACTCATTTTTAGAAATCTGAATCTTCTTCTTCTCTTCTGCTGCTATGCTCTAAATCAGAGTGATATACTCACTACAATCTCGAGCAGAATACGTCTGTTGTATCTTGGGGGAATTTTGAAATAAAATTCTTAAGAAAATTGTTACGACAAGCCTCAGGCGATATCCGCTTAGATTCTAGTTTATTCTATAATCTTTCTGTAACGACCCAGAATTTCTATCAATTGAAATTCGTATATTTAATTGATTTTAAATATCAACAAGTAAAATCTATAGGTCAAATAATTTATTTTTCGAATATTTAGATTTAGTTAGATAATTAAATCGGCAATTAATATTTGAAATTGCGTATATAATTGGAAATTGGGTTTAATGTGAATAAAAATGATTTGTAAAGTTATATTAAATCATATTGGAGTTAGAACGATGTTTGTGAACTTTTAAAATTGAACTAAAATTTAATTTGTGAAAATTGAATATTTTAATATTTAATCGACTAGTGAAAATAGCCATTGTTCAAACAGTCTCGGATTTAGATGAAAACTATTTCATCGGATCCGTAATGTTAAATTATTGTATGGTTTCAAATTTCGTGTTAATCGGATTTACCGTTTGTCCGGAGCAAGCCAAAACGCGTAGAAATTGGTTTAATCGATTTTATTCAAAATTGATCGTTTATTGTCGTAACTCGCACAGATGATCGAACTGGCTTCCGAAATATATTCCATTATGTCCGGAACACGGGGTAAACCCTAGAAATGCTGGTCACCGTGCGAGATTTGGAGTTCGGAAAATTTCGAGTGAATAGTGTTTTTAGTAAAATTTCTATAAAAGGACCTTAACACCATTCTCTTTCACAAAACCCTAGTTGTTTTCATCAGCCGCCACCCCTTATTTTCAATGGTCGAAAATCATCCTTCTTCCTTCTCCATTTTCTTCAAATCCACACTTCAATTCGAAAAGTTTTAACTACAACATTGTATAGTGTATCGAGCTCTATAATATCAACGGTCAAGATCTGATTTCGAGCCGTGGATCGACGGGAATTCTCGTACAAAGCCCACCGGTCGTGCACGCTTTCCAATGCAGGCACGTAACCGAGTCGAGCGTGGTACACGCCGGTGGCGCGCGGGGATGTGAGCTCAAACGTGGTGCTAGCTGATCGTGGTAGAAATGAACGTATGGGTTACAAAAATTGATGGATTGGAGGCGGCCGAGTGGGTTATTTTCGTTCAAACTGAAACGATGATGAGGAGGGAAACAACGCGCGTGGCCCTGATGGAAGCAAGCAATATCAAACGGAAGCAATTGATTTAGGTTAAAAATATAAAAAGAAAATTTTGAATTGAATTTATATTAAATTTGTATAATGTTTAAAAGTGTATAACTTTGTCATACGAGGTCGAAAAATCACGAAACAAGTTGCGTTGGCTTCATTTTGTCGAGCACTACGCAATGGAACTGGTTTGGAGTCGTTTGGAGCTAGTTTGAATTTCGGGTAAAATTAAACGCTTGTTTAATTTTATTCGAAATAAAACGATGGAAATTGGAAATAAGGTGATAACTTCTCACTCAATCGAATTATTTCGATTTAAATTTTAAATAGTTAGATTTAAAATTGCTTGATTGTGTGATTGGATGATAGTTATTATCTGTTGTATTGAAATAGACCCTATACGCCGTATATTAAGCGGATGTTATTTATTAAACACTTATACCGCGATAATTCCAACTTGTATGGAATTGGTATTATATATGTATTTGGAGTTGATTTTCCCGCATTATATAGCGGATGAGACCCTATTGCGCCGCATAATAGCGGATAGTATTTTATAAATCCCATATACCGCGATATTCCGTCTTGAAATGGAATTGGTATTGTGCTAACATCTGTGGATGCAGGGAAACAGGTTGGAGGGATCTAACTGGATTCCTCAAATGATTGAATTGGTTTCAATGTTGTGTGTTGCTCTATTTATAATCTGCGTGATTATCTTTGTGATTGAAATCGTTAAAGGCTGAATTTTAGTCGAATATATATTTTGGTATCGTTAGATGCCGAAAATAAATAAAATTGGATTTCTGAAAAGTTACGTTGAGAATTCATAATAAAATCTAATTTTTGAAATTGATTCATTTTAAATAAATAAACATTGAGATTTTTATGTTATAAAAATTAAGATTTTTGTGAAATATAACCGAAATGTGATTTTTGAAATAAGTAGTTGATTAATTTATAAAATGGTTTAAATTGGGATTTTTGAATTATTATAAATGATTTATATAAAAGATTTATAAAATTGGTATCTATAAACTAAAATGTTGGAATTATAAAATAGGTTTTCATAGGTGTTAAAATGAAGTATAAATGGATTTCATAAATGGATGAAATCTATAGATTTATAAATTGTGAAGTTATAAAATGAATGGATTTCTGTAAAATAAAGGATTTATAAGTAATTAACTTATAAATTGGATTTTGGCGTGTAAATGGGATATAGATAGAATTAGTTAATAAAGTGATTTTATAAGTTGAAGTTGTTATAAAGTATAAATGGAATTTATAAACGTTGTTTTATAAATCTGAAATCGACTTATTTTGATAAGTTTAATTTTATAGCTTATTAAAGGAAATATATCAACGATTTTGGAGAGTGAATAATCCTTTAAATAAATTACGTAGAAATGATGAATATGGTAAATGAAGTATATTCACAATTTTGGACGGTGAATAATATATTAAACAAATATTTTGGGAAGTGATATTTTAAATAGAATTAAAATGATTCAAAGATGTTTTAAAGTGTGTTAAGTATCGAAACCATAGATTTCAACATTCATTGTTGAAATAGACGTTTTCGAGAAATAGAAGGAAATGGTGGACTATAACACTATTGTTATAGCAAATGATTTCCGAAGGAAAAGTTTTGTATAGTATTGGGGTTTATATATCTATCTTTATTTCGAATCCCTATACTAGTGATTTTGGGTTGTTGTAACGATGTTTTACGCAACATTCGTTTTAACTAAAATAAGTGTGTTTAAGAGAAGTTTTCCTTAAAGAACAAAATATATACTTAATTTGGATTTAAGTATATTGAAATTTTCCAAATGTTGAAAATAAATGGGTTTGTGAATTGCTTATTATTGAATAAGTATGGAAATGTTTTCCAATATGAAGTGAATGTTTTGAGATTATATCTTTTAAAGATAAATTGAAAGTGAATAATTCAAATCGATTTGAAAAATCGTGTAAAAAGTGAATATTTGGAAATGTAAATTCACAACGGAAATTTATAAGGGAAATTTGTTTTAAAAATAAACATTGATTTATTTTTAAAAGTGTGGAATAATGTTACGGATTTGGAATGTAAATTTAATAAATCGGTAAGGATTTATTTGTTTTGTTTAAATGAACCATTTTGAAATGAAAGTTGTAAAGGTGAAAAATTGATTTGAAATTTGTTTTCAAATGGTTGAAGTGTGGAACTTATATCTTGTAAAGATATTTTTTTGAAAATAAATAATATGGGAAATTATTTGAAATCGGGTGATGTTGTGAATATTGATTGATAATTAATTAATCGACTATCAATATTGACCCTTGAATGGCTATTTGTTGTGAATTGGTTGAAATTGAATGCTACACTTATTTTTAAATTATTGCACTCATTATTCGGATTACCCATTCTGAATAGTGATACGACGTAATGGATAGCATTAAAGACCGGTGTTGAAGATCGGGTATTTGTGAAAATGATAGGATGACCTATCGATTGTCTCTACATCGTTAGCTACGATATGGAGATTTCCTTTGTGATGGGAAATTCGATCGAGATTGTGAATACCCGGATTGCAAGGGCTTCTTTGGAAGTGCCTTCGGTTCTGTTCAAACCCGGAACAGACTTGAATGGTTACGTGTCTGACATTACATTTTGAGATATAAAGAGGATTTCTTTCAAATACATCTTTGTTGGTGACGGAGAATTTATTCTCTTAGCTTAACACCCTTCTTTGAGACGTACGAGCTCAGAGGTTTTGTAGTTGAATGCTATCAGCGATATATTCTCAAATTGGTAATGTGGCATGCTGAGTGTTACTGTGTGATGATTATATATTGATCATTTGTTGATCAAAGCGTGGCTCTGTGAAAAAGCGTAGCTTTGTGGACGATACTTCGTCAGACCTCACACCCCGGAAATGGTCGAAACAGGAATATGCGGCAAGGTTATGAGGGTCGCGCCCTTTAGGGTATGTCATTTCCTTCTGGAAAAGGGTGGTGTCGGGTATGGATCCCTGATGCTTAACCTATGTGGCTGCTCGAATCTCATTTTTTGCGTGGTTGCCGCTTGGTGATAGAGGGCCCTCGGATAAAGGTCCAAAAGGACCGGGGAGTGGCATACTCGAGAAGTAGTTACAAAGGTAACCCGGTCTTGCGTTGGCAGAGATCCAGTTAGGTTCTCGGGACGTCCCGCCAGAGGCGATCCCATGTGGCAGTAGGAAGTTCCTTAGCCTGACCATTTGTTGGAAATCCAAAGAAATAATACGAGCCTTGTACGGTTTTAGTTATAGAACCTACCATGTAATATGGTAGCTATAGTAGGCATACTATAATGGTACCTATGCCGGCTAAGATTTATATTCTATTTTTGAAATGCTTTCATCACTATGCACTAATAATAATATCAAAATTGATTTGTTTTGCGTCGTAAGCATCTTTGACTATCATAAGGAGAAATCTCCTCCAATTTTGCGTTTGCATTGTGTGTGTGAGGGGAGGCCTTATGGTAGTTTTATTTTCCAAAAGCATTGCGAATATTTTTTTCACTTCCCATGTTGTTGTTGTTTTAAAAGATAAATAACTGTTTTGAGTTCTTACACCAGTCCTATGAATGACCTGGAGTTTATTGTTCTCTTCCTAAACTCCGGTTGCCCATAATTTTCCACACGGGCAGTCTAGAGTCAGGTTATCAAGTCATTTTGGATGTTGGAGTGCTATGGTGCTCAGGAGGCGAGCTGGATGGCGAGACATACCACTTGTATATGATATTATGTTTTCCGCTTTAAATTCACTTGTAGGGACATGTTTGTATAACTGTCCATTGTTTGTTGTATTGTATATTGTTGTTGTACACTCTGATGATGATGTGATGTAATGTAATAACTGATATAGTTCTTTGTTTTAAAGATTATTCATTTATCTATTATATGTCGTTCCGCTGCGATATGTGAGATTCTGATATTGTTTCTGTTCTGTTTCCTTACTTTTCTATCCTTTTCTTCTACCTCTTCTTTTTAACCCTAACAATTCGGTTTTTCGGCATTCGATTATACGGCATTTGATACAGTGGACGTAAGAATGTCGACCTTTGGATCCCGATAAAATCGCATTTGTTACATTTGGTATCAGAGCATATGGTTAAGCGACAACCTTGGCTCTGTTGGGGATTACTTATTAGAGATAGAGTCAGCAGTACTCTAGAATGAGTTGAGTGTAATAATAGATATGAGAGCGTATTTGTTAGTGGATATGAAATTGTTTTGTATGGCGTTGACTTATCGGTTGATTGTTTATAGATTCTGGTCGGTGCAGTCTGGCCAACTGTTTCGATAGGGGTTTCTAAACTCTTAAACAAGGTAAACTGACACAGTATTGTTTTGAAATAGGGTAAATGAAATAATTTTACCCGAAGCTATTTTTGTACATAAAGGAAATGATTTTCTGTAAATGTTTATAATATATGATTGCTTAGTTGTTTGGAAGTGATGATATTGAAGTATTATAATTATTATATAGGAATTGAAATAATAACCAACGGAATGAATTTATATACAAATGGAATTTGAGCATGTAAACTAAAAAAAATGTGATTTATAATTTGGGATAAAATTCATTAATGGAATGAAATTGGTAATGTGAATGTATAAATGAGTTTTATAAATTGAAATGAGATTTGATTGGGATTAAGTTGAATAAAAAATCCAAACTTGGAAAAAATAAAAATGGAATGGATTGAATCCAAGTAAATTAATATGATAACTAATTAATTCATGATATAGAAAAAGTTGAATTAGTTAAATTAAAACTCGAATTGTGAGTTAAATAAAAATGATTTAAATTTGCAAGAAAATTCAAGTAAGTAGAAACAAATTGAAAATTGAACTTTTTTGTGATAAACAAATTTGAAATTAAAATCCAAGTTGAAATTGATGAATATAAGTTATCAAGTTTTGAATTTATAATATGAGATAATAAAGTTTTAACTTTGGTAAAGTCGAAATAAATTTGAATTAGTATGATAAAATATATGATATGAAATTTAACTAAAGGAAGTTAAATAAATTAAATCAGATTTGGAAGTTGAATAATGAGTTGTATAACTTATTAAATGTGAAGATGTAAGTAAAACCAATTATTAAAATGGTTAAACAACTTTGTTAAGCAAAACGAAGTATGAATCTGAATAAGTGATAAAATTAAATTTGGTAAAAGTTAAATAGAATTTACTTTGGAGTTGGAATCTGAATAGGATTTATAAGTGGAAACTTGAAATGGAATATAACATAAGTGATGCTGAATGAAGTTGATTTTGGTATCAAAATGAATTAATGAAATGAAGTCATTAAATGGATGTGAACTTGAGTTATATAAAGGAGATTCAGCTTTATTTGTAAAATAAATTAGTAATTGAACTAATGAATTGAATATTAATCAATCGAATGTAATGAATTGATATAGAATAATGGATATAAGTGTAAATTCATTTAAGGCTAATTGAATGTTAAACCAAATTGAAGGTAAACAAAGTGAATATGAAAGTTGGATGTAAAGTAAGATAAATTCGGTTGTATTGGATATAAATTAGTTGTCATATTATTGTTAATTGATTGAATAGAAGTTCATATGCAATTGAATGAATAAAATTGAAAGCTAAAGCAATTAAATTCAAGTTGGAAGTTAAGTAAATTTAAATTGAATGGAAATTGGTTTGAATTGAAAGTGAACCAAATGTGAATGTAAATTAGTGAATGTAAACTAATTGAAAATGAATAATTAAATGTCGTTGTATATGAATTGGCTGTAAACAATTACAAGTAATGTTGAAATCATATAAGTTGTTTATAGACCTTGTTTAGTATGCATTTCTTTTAATATGCATGTGTTGTAGTTGTTTAAAAGAGTAAAATGTTAATAACTTCTTATATATATCACTTACGTGTTTATATTGAGTAAGTACAGGTACCGGGGCTACCGTTAACGGGATTTGGTTGTGCAAAACGCTAAATAAATAACTGCTTTTCTTAAAAATGCTAAAAAGGTACGCCTGCGCAATAAAAATGGGAAATATGAACTGCTTTTCTGTTTTCCGACTGTGCCATACGAGGTCGAAAAATCACGAAACAAGTTGCGTTGGCTTCGTTTTGTCGAGTACTACGCAATGGAGCTTGTTTGGAGTCGTTTGGATCTAGTTTGAATTTTGGGTAAAATTAAATGCGTGTTTAATTTTATTCGAAATAAAGCGCTGGAAATTGGAAACAATGTGAGAACTTCTATAACAATCCGTATATTTATCGATTTTATATTTAAATATTTTATTTAAATATTTTATCGTTAGTCAGATTTAGTCCGAAAAGCTACTTTTTGCATATGGTCGAATTAGGACTCGGGACCACTCCCATTGAGTTTAAAATGCCGATTGCGACCTTTTTGAGTATAAGCTTCGATATGTTTGGAGAAAGTTGATTTTTGCTACTTTTCACTTTGGGTTTGGGTTTGGGTTCAGCCCTATGTTTAACTTATACTCAAATCTGAGCCACTCTTCCCCCATTCACCCTCATTATCTTCTCTTTTCAGTTCTAAGGCAATAATGGTGGGAGAGATTGGAAATTAAAACTCCAAAACCCTAGTTCCTCTTGCAATCTCAAATTCCTAGCTCTTAATTCAAGAGAACCCATTGGTAAGCATTCTCTTCTTCTTCTCCAACTTATTCTCTTACCAATTTCAGAAATTCCTAAACCTAATTTTGGGAATGTTCTTGTTTTGAGCATAGATTCAAGCTCATTTTGGTTGTGTTGAAGAGAGGTTGATTCTCCATTTGCTTTCAAGCTTCTTCTTGTTTGATTTTGTAAAAAGGTGAGATTTTTAATCTCACATCTAGGTCTATGATTATCTTCGATTGTTAGGTATGAATTCCTAACACATATTCATGTGCATTTGGATTTGGTTTAGATTGATTTGGTGTATATTCCAATTTTTTAGTGTTTCGAGTTCAAATCTTCAAAAATCATAGCTTTGTAGTTTGAACTTGGTTTTCGTGATGCGTCGAAGAGCTTATAGGACTGGGTAGTCGATTGGCATAAACCCCTAGTGACCGTGCTCGCCCGATTGCATTTTGAAGAAGATAGCATCTTCATTTCATAGGCTGGAAAACAGCCTTGGTGCCAGTCAGTCGACTGAACCCTTGAGTCAGTCGACCGGCTGTAGCACATAGGCATTCCGAAGGCAGCTAACAGAGGCTCGGGTCCTCTGTTTTCCTGCATTCAGTCGACTGAAATTTTAGATCAGTCGACTGACTGCAGGAAATTATTTTTTCTTGCTTCTGGTTCAGTCGACTGGACCTTTGGGTCAGTCGACTGACCTGCACCAATTTGCCTTATTATGCCTATTTGTGCATATTTTTGCTTGGTTTCCAAATTCCATCGACTCGTGTTATTTCCCACTTGTTGTTGCTACGACGTTAATGACTTCTATTTTTGGGATTTTTGAAAATATCCATTTTGATGGATTTGATACCGATTTCTTTGGGATTTATTCACGTCTTCGTATGTGAATTTTGATGATCAATTGTTCTACTATCATCTTTGTGATTTGTCACTTTAAAAATATAAAGGTTTCAATACTAGTAGTAAATATCAAAACTCTTTCCTCAAAACGATTTCAACTCTATTTTCAATACCAAATTCGTTTATAAAACCGTTTTCCAATCTATTAGTATATACAAACCTTTACCTCACTCGTATGAGAAATCTAATTAAACGACTTAGTAAAACAAGTGGTATGAAACGCTTGCGTTCACTTTGTCGGTTAATTCTTGGACTTGTTCGATTGAATCCCTTGTGACAATTTTATAGTGGAGATCTACAGTTTGTTCGTAAATATTTAAGTTAAGCAAGTGGTTATGGGACATGAAGCTAAACTCATATATTTACTAGCTTAGTGTAATTGACACTTCTCGTTGATCATGACGATCATCTTTGTGATTTAGACTAGCAATGTGCGATGTCTCTTTGTCTGCGAGGGAGACTAAACCCCGTTTTGTGGAGTTTCAACTCAATTTGGTGGGGTAGCAACCCATGGTCTTCGGGCCGTTTGTGGAGCTTCGGCTCAATTTGTGATGGTTAGCAACCATGGAATTAGCGTTCCGTTTGTGATACACGTGTTGGCGAGCTTTATGCTCCCGTTTGTGATAGGCCTCCCCCCTTTTGTGATTTTTGGATTTCTTGAGATGATTTCTAGAATTTGTGTTTCACCAATTTTCGTGATTTCCATCGATAAGCTATATCGATATTTGTGTATTGGTGAATTTGTGTGTCATTGACTTTTGTGACTGGCATTGATATGATATGTCATTTATTGTGGTTTGATGAACGAAATGAGGAGTATGACATTTCTTTGTTTCTTGTGTAGATTTGGTGATACTGATTAATCTGTCGTTGATTTTCAATTACTTATATATATCACAGCTTGGCATTGTGATTATTATGTGTTCAGTCATATCTCTTATTCTATATCGTTTCATCTGATATTTATAGTTAGACTGATCCGTTTATTATTTTCTTATTAAATAATACTCGGGTCAGACCGAGATGTTACAGGTGCTTCTGCTTGACTTCTCCCCTGGGATTGATTTCTCTGACTTTTGGCAAACTACTTAATTAGTAGTTTTTTTTGTTATATACACTTGAGATATAGACTCATTGTTGTATTCTTTTGTATAGCACGTGTTGCTATTCTTTTGTATTATTGTGGATCTTTTTGACCACTACTCTGATATACACTTCCATGTGTTAATTATATATTCATATCTTCTTCCGCCTTTGTGATATGAATTATCTGTGACTGATTTATGTTATGTTTATTTCTGTATTTGTTTCCGAAGATATTATAGCCACTGTGTAGTAGCTTTGAGTTTGTGTCGGTATGTCGGATTTCCCTCTTGATAAAGAAATGCATGTTATACTATCCGACATATCGATGCTCGCACAAAGCAATTACACGGATGGTCGCTCCTCAACAGCCTTATTCTCCGTGCTAGTCGACAGCATTCACCGTAATGTTCTTGGCTAGCGTGGGTATAGAGGTGGGGTGTCACAGCTTGGTATCAGAGCCAAACTTCGGAACAATATGGAATATTATAACAAGGATCATCGTCCTAAGTCCATCTTAGGAGTCGTGCTTTAGGATTTTATTCGGGTCTACGTACCGTTCTATCCTATTTTCTTTTATGATTCCTTGTTTTGTCTATCAAGATTGCTTGATATTCAATTTGGTGAATTACCTTTTTCTCCTTCTTTTTTCTTTCTGAGGAAGAGAAATGTCTAGACCAGGCCGTCCCAGAGCCGTGCCATCTAGCACACCACCCCAGGATGGAGTTTTTATGACTGCTCAACGGCTTCTTGATTTAGTGACAAATGCTCAAGCAGTTGGAGCTAACCCGGAACCTACTCACCCAAAGTCGGGATTTGCACGCTTGTGTAGCGATTACACTAATTTGGGTGGGGAGCCATTCAAAGGTTCCGAAACTGTTATTGAAGTACAGGCTTGCCTAAGGTCATGCGATCGAATCTTTTCTCGCATGAATCTTATTGACCTTCACCGAGTTCAGGTGGCCTCTAGTATGCTCCGAGAAAGAGCATTGGACTGGTACGAGCTTCTTATTTCTGAGCTTAATGAAGCGGATCTCACCTGGGAGCAATTCCGGGAACGCTTCGAGTTGAAATTTGTACCAGAAGCAGAGAAAGTGACATTGGCTCGACGATTTATAGACCTTGTTCAAGGTGAGTCCTCCGTGACTAATTACGTCGCCTCCTTCGAGTCGCTTTCTAAATACGAGGTTGAATACATCAACACCCCTTTAAAGAAGAACCAGAGGTTCGTCTATGGCTTAAACAAAAATCTCAAGAAGCCATTACTTCTAAAATTAGAAGTTTCTTTCGACCAACTCGTTGATATCGCTCTTCGTCTTGAAGAGGCGGATAGGCAGAACGATGTTGAAGTGGTGGGTTCCAAACCAAACGTCAACAACAAGAAGAGGCCAAGCAAATTCAAAGGCCCCTATCCTAATAAGAAAGGAAACAATCAACCTCCGTGGCAAAGACTTCTTCCTTTGGTCGTGGGGAATGCTATAATTGTGGTTCGAAGGACCATTATGCGAACAAGTGCCCAAGGTCTCTTTCTTGTCGCTACTGCAAAGTTCCTGGTCATGTTATATCTTCATTCCCCAAGCTTCAGGGCAAGAAGGAGGGAAAGCTTATTGTTGCTCAAGCCCCTGGCAACACATCTCGTGGCCAAGGTATTTCTCATTCTATTCTGGATGGAATTATTTTATTTCGTGATCATCCTATTCGAGTTCTTTTTGATACGGGTGCGTCCCATTCTTTTATATCAAAAGAACTTGTTGATACTTTTTCCTTGGATGTTTTGTGTTTAATGACTTCTTTGAGAATTGCGAATCCGGTTGGTGGATCCGCGACAATCAGTTTATTGTGTAAAGATGTCGAGATTATTTTGTGTGATTTTTCTTTCCGAGCCGATTTGCATGTCATGCGATATTTAGGCTTTGGAATGATTTTGGGAATGGATTGGCTTAACCGTTATGAAGCTCATATCCTATGTCCTGAGCGGACTATTCATCTTCGACATCCTCAATCTGTTAAGCAGATTTCTATTAATCTTAAAGATTCAGATTCCAGTTTGGTTGCATCTTTATATTCTTTAAATCCTCGTGATGACGATGATGACGATGAGGGTGATATTATTTCTCTTATTCACGTCGTTTGTGAATTTTCCGACATATTCGAGCCCGTTTTAGGATTACCACCTAAGCGAGCAATTGAGTTCAGAATTAATCTAATTCCTGGAGCTCAACCTATCACTTGCCCTCCGTATTGTATGTCCAATAAAGAAAACGAGGAGATGCGTAAACAATTATCTGAATTGGAGACGAAGCAATTTATTCGCTCTAGTTCCTCGCCTTGGGGAGCTTCAGCTATTTTTGTGAAGAAATCCGATGGAACACTTAGGCTTTGCGTTGACTACCGCAAGCTTAATGATCTTACTGTCAAAAATAAATATCCTTTACCTCGGATTGATGATCTATTCGATCAACTTAGTGGTGCTAGAGTCTTTTCACAATTAGACTTAGCTACTGGATTTCATCAGCTTCGTATTGCAGAGGATAGTATTCCTTTGACATCGTTCCGTACTCGGTATGGATCTTATGAATGGCTTGTTATGCCATTTGGTCTAACGAATGCTCCGGCCTATTTCGTTGACCTTATCAATAGAGTTTTCAAAGACTTTCTCGACCGTTTTGTTCTCATCTTTATCGATGATATTCTTGTGTATTCTAAAACCGAGGAGGAGTATGAAAAACATCTTCGGATTGTGTTGGAAAATCTTAGGAGTAATCAACTAAAGGCAAAATTTTCTAAATGCCACTTTTGGCAATCTCGTGTGAAGTTTCTCGGTCATATTATTTCCGAATCCGGAATTTCCGTGGATCCTTCAAAGATTGAAGCGATTCAAGATTGGAAGAGACCGGAGAGTGTGACGGAGATTCGTAGTTTTCTTGGATTGGCGGGTTATTACCGTCGTTTTATCAAAGACTTTTCTAAGATTGTCGTGTCTCTCACTAGCTTAACGAAGAAAGGTATTAAATACATTTGGTCGGACAAATGTGAAACTTCTTTTCAGAAATTAAAAGAACTCCTTTCTGATGCTCCTATTCTTGTTATTCCCGAGGGGAATCAAGATTTTGTTGTTTATACCGATGCTAGTCGCGTTGGTTTGAGTGCCGTTCTTATGCAAAGAGAACGTGTTATTGCTTATGCTTCTAGGCAATTGAAGCCTGCTGAGACTAGATATGCCACTCATGATTTAGAACTCGCGGCTATTGTTTTTGCTCTTCGGATTCGGCGTCAGTATCTTTTAGGAGAGAAATTTGTTCTTTATACCGATCATAAATCCTTGAAGTATTTATTCTCTCAAAAGGAACTTAATTTGCGTCAACAGCGTTGGCTCGAATTTCTTGCACCATATGATCTTGATATTCTTTATACTCCCGGTAAGGGTAATCGTGTCGCCGATGCCCTTAGCCGTAAATAACAAGCTGTTGTTTCTATGATGATATCCGAATGGAACGATCTCGAGATTTTATCCACTTGCGAAATTCGAGACAGTGTTTCCGATTTATGTTCATCTCTTGTTTTATGTAGCCTTGAGGCTCACCCTTCTATTTTTGACCGCATTCTTGAAGCTCAAGGGCTAGATCCTGAATTGGCTCTTCTTGGCCAAAATATTAAGGATAAGATTGATATTGAAGGTTTGAAGGACTTTGATATCGACTTTCGTGGCGGCCTTCGAAAATTTGGTAGACTTATCGTACCAAGTATTGGTGATCTTCGTAAAGATATTTTAGAAGATTCCCATCATTCTAAATTTACCATTCATCTCGGTAGTAGTAAAATGTACGCGGATATGAAGCGACTTTATTATTGGGAGGGAATGAAACTTTACATCGCTAACTTCGTTAAGTGTTGCATGACTTGCCAACTCGTTAAGGTCGAACATCAAAGGCCCGGTGGGTTATTGCAACCTTTAGAAATTCCAATTTGGAAGTGGAATCAAATTTCCATGGATTTTATAGATGGCCTTCCCCGTTCTCGTTCGGGTCATGATAGCTTATGGGTGATCGTTGATAGACTTACTAAATCCGCCCATTTTATTCCCGTTCGGTCTAACCGAACCGTTCCTCTTTTGGCCAAGCTCTTTATCAAAGAGATTGTTAAATTGCATGGAGTTCCTACTTCTATTGTTAGTGATCGCGATCCATTGTTTACTAGTGGATTTTGGAAGAGTCTTCAAAAAGCTTTGGGAACGAAGCTCAATTTTAGCACCTCTTATCATCCTCAGTCCGATGGACAAACTGAGCGTGTGAATCAAACTCTTGAAGATCTTCTTCGTTCTTGTGTGCTTGATTTTGGTGGAAGTTGGGAAGATCATATTTCACTTGTTGAATTCTCATATAATAATAGCTTCCAATCTAGTATTGGTATGGCACCTTTTGAGGCACTCTACGGAAGGCCATGCTGATCTCCTTCTTGTTGGCTTGAGGCTGGTGAGAAGCTGGTTTTAGGTCCAGATTTTATTCGTGATTCCACAGAAAAGATTGATCTTATTCGTCATGGGATGAAAGAAGCCCAGAGTAGACAGAAATCCTATGCCGATAACCGGAGAAGGAAGTTAGAATTTTCTATGGGAGATCTTGTGTTCATTCGTGTTTCACCTATGAAAGGTGTTGTACATTTCAGTCGATTGGGAAAGTTAGCGCCTCGATATATTGGGTCATTTCCTATCACTGAACGTATTGGTTCCATGGCTTATCGCCTTTTATTACCGGCTCAATTTTCTGCTATCCATGACGTGTTTCACGTTTCTCAACTTCGGAAATGCCTTCGAGATTTCGATTCTATTCTTGAGCCCGGTGTAGTGGAAGAGATTGAAGTTTCGCCTATTTTAACTTATGAGCAACATCCTATTCGTATCATCGCTTCGGAGGTCAAACGACTTCGAAATAAAGATGTTCCGCTTGTTAAAGTTCAATGGTCTTCAAATCCTAAGGATTGTTCTTGGGAATCTAGAGAGTACATCGAGCGAACACATCCGGACTTACTTTCTCGTGCTCTTTGAGGTGAACTTCTTATTTCAAAATTCTTTTGTGTTGAATATGCTTTTATGGTTGTTACTACATATCTTCTTCTTAAATATTGCGAGGACGCAATTTCTTTAAGGATGGGAGTCTGTAACAACCCGCATATTTATCGATTTTATATTTAAATATTTTATTTAAATATTTTATCGTTAGTCGGATTTAGTCCGAAAAGCTACTTTTTGCATATGGTCGAATTAGGACTCGGGACCACTCCCATTGAGTTTAAAATGCCGATTGCGACATTTTTGAGTATAAGCTTCGATATGTTTGGAGAAAGTTGATTTTTGCTACTTTTCACTTTGGGTTTGGGTTTGGGTTCAGCCCTATGTTTAACTTATACTCAAATCTGAGACACTCTTCCCCCATTCACCCTCATTATCTTCTCTTTTCAGTTCTAAGGCAATAATGGTGGGAGAGATTGGAAATTAAAACTCCAAAACCCTAGTTCCTCTTGCAATCACAAATTCCTAGCTCTTAATTCAAGAGAACCCATTGGTAAGCATTCTCTTCTTCTTCTCCAACTTATTCTCTTACCAATTTCAGAAATTCCTAAACCTAATTTTGGGAATGTTCTTGTTTTGAGCATAGATTCAAGCTCATTTTGGTTGTGTTGAAGAGAGGTCGATTCTCCATTTGCTTTCAAGCTTCTTCTTGTTTGATTTTGTAAAAATGTGAGATTTTTAATCTCACATCTAGGTCTATGATTATCTTCGATTGTTAGGTATGAATTCCTAACACATATTCATGTGCATTTGGATTTGGTTTAGATTGATTTGGTGTATATTCCAATTTTTTAGTGTTTCGAGTTCAAATCTTCAAAAATCATAGCTTTGTAGTTTGAACTTGGTTTTGGTGATGCGTCGAAGAGCTTATAGGACTGGGTAGTCGATTGGCATAAACCCCTAGTGACCGTGCTCGCCCGATTGCATTTTGAAGATGATAGCATCTTCATTTCATAGGCTGGAAAACAGCCTTGGTGCCAGTCAGTCGAGTGAACCCTTGAGTCAGTCGACTGGCTGTAGCACATAGGCATTCCGAAGGCAGCTAATAGAGGCTCGGGTCCTCTGTTTTCCTGCATTCAGTCGACTGAAATTTTAGGTCAGTCGACTGACTGCAGGAAATTATTTTTTCTTGCTTCTGGTTCAGTCGACTGACCTGCACCAATTTGCCTTATTATGCCTATTTGTGCATATTTTTGCTTGGTTTCCAAATCCCATCGACTCGTGTTATTTCCCACTTGTTGTTGCTACGACGTTAATGACTTCTATTTTTGGGATTTTTGAAAATATCCATTTTGATGGATTTGATATCGATTTCTTTGGGATTTATTCACGTCTTCGTATGTGAATTTTGATGATCAATTGTTCTACTATCATCTTTGTGATTTGTCACTTTAAAAATATAAAGGTTTCAATACTAGTAGTAAATATCAAAACTCTTTCCTCAAAACGATTTCAACTCTATTTTCAATACCAAATTCGCTTATAAAACCGTTTTCCAATCTATTAGTATATACAAACCTTTACCTCACTCGTATGAGAAATCTAATTAAACGACTTAGTAAAACAAGTGGTATGAAATGCTTGCGTTCACTTTGTCGGTTAATTCTTGGACTTGTTCGATTGAATCCCTTGTGACAATTTTATAGTGGAGATCTACAGTTTGTTCGTAAATATTTAAGTTAAGCAAGTGGTTATGGGACATGAAGCTAAACTCATATATTTACTAGCTTAGTGTAATTGACACTTCTCGTTGATCATGACGATCATCTTTGTGATTTAGACTAGCAATGTGCGATGTCTCTTTGTCTGCGAGGGAGACTAAACCCCGTTTTGTGGAGTTTCAACTCAATTTGGTGGGGTAGCAACCCATGGTCTTCGGGCCGTTTGTGGAGCTTCGGCTCAATTTGTGATGGTTAGCAACCATGGAATTAGCGTTCCGTTTGTGATACACGTGTTGGCGAGCTTTATGCTCCCGTTTATGATAGGCCTCCCCCCTTTTGTGATTTCTGGATTTCTTGAGATGATTTCTAGAATTTGTGTTTCACCAATTTTCGTGATTTCCATCGATAAGCTATATCGATATTTGTGTATTGGTGAACTTGTGTGTCGTTGACTTTTGTGACTGGCATTGATATGATATGTCATTTATTATGGTTTGGTGAACGAAATGAGGAGTATGACATTTCTTTGTTTCTTGTGTAGATTTAGTGATATTGATTAATCTCTCGTTGATTTTCAATTACTTATATATATCACAGCTTGGCATTGTGATTATTATGTGTTCAGTCATATCTCTTATTATATATCGTTTCATCTGATATTTATAGTTAGACTGATCCGTTTATTATTTTCTTATTAAATAATACTCGGGTCAGACCGAGATGTTACTGGTGCTTCTGCTTGACTTCTCCCCTGAGATTGATTTCTCTGACTTTTGGCAAACTACTTAAATTAGTAGTTTATTTTGTTATATACACTTGAGATATAGACTCATTGTTGTATTCTTTTGTATAGCACGTGTTGCTATTCTTTTGTATTATTGTGGATCTTTTTGACCACTACTCTGATATACACTTTCATGTGTTAATTATATATTCATATCTTCTTCCGCCTTTGTGATATGAATTATCTGTGACTGATTTATGTTATGTTTATTTCTGTATTTGTTTCCGAAGATATTATAGCCACTGTGTAGTAGCTTTGAGTTTGTGTCGGTATGTCGGATTTCCCTCTTGATAAAGAAATGCATGTTATACTATCCGACATATCGATGCTCGCACAAAGCAATTACACGGATGGTCGCTCCTCAACAGCCTTATTCTCCGTGCTAGTCGACAGCATTCACCGTAATGTTCTTGGCTAGCGTGGTTATAGAGGTGGGGTGTCACAACTTCTCACTCGATCGAATTGTTTCGATTTAAATTTTAAATAGTTAGATTAAAAATTACTTGATTGTGTGATTGGATGATAGTTATTATCTGTTGTATTGAAATAGACCCTATATGCCGTATATTAAACGGATGTTACTTATTAAACACTTATACCGCGATAATTCCAACTTGTATGGAATTGGTATTATATATGTATTTGGAGTTGATTTTCCCGCATTATATAGCGGATGAGACCCTATTGCGCCGCATAATAGCGGATAGTATTTTATAAATCCCATATACCGCGATATTCCATCTTGAAATGGAATTGGTATTGTGCTAACATCTGTGGATGCAGGGAAATAGGTTAGAGGGATCCAACTGGATTCCTCAAATGATTGAATTGGTTTCAATGTTGTGTGTTGCTCTATTTATAATCTTTGTGATTAAAATCGTTAAAGGCTAAATTTTAGCCGAATATATATTTTGGTATCGTTAGATGCCGAAAATAAATAAAATTGGATTTCTGAAAAGTTAAGATGAGAATTCATAATAAAATTTAATTTTTGAAATTGATTCATTTTAAATAAATAAACGTTGAGATTTTTATGTTATAAAATTATGATTTTTGTGAAATATAACCGAAATGTGATTTTTGAAATAAGAAGTTGATTAATTTATAAAATGGTTTAAATTGGGATTTTTGAATTATTATAAATGATTTATATAAAAGATTTATAAAATTGATATTTATAAATTAAAATGTTGGAATTATAAAACAGGTTTTTATAAGTGTTAACATGAAGTATAAATGGATTTCATAAGTGGATGAAATCTATAGATTTATAAATTGTGAAGTTATAAAATAAATGGATTTTTGTAAAATAAAAGATTTATAAGTAATTAACTTATAAATTGGATTTTGGCGTGTAAATGGGACATAGATAGAATTTGTTAATAAAGTGATTTTATAAGTTGAAGTTGTTATAAAGTAAAAATGGAATTTATAAACGTTGTTTTATAAATCGAAAATCGACTTATTTTGATAAGTTTAATTTTATAGCTTATTAAAGGAAATATATCCACGATTTTGGACAGTGAATAATCCTTTAAATAAATTATGTAGAAATGATGAAGTTGGTAAATGAAGTATATTCACGATTTTGGACGGTGAATAATATATTAAAGAAATATTTTGGGAAAGTGATATTTTAAATAGAATTAAAACGATTCAAAGATGTTTTAAAATGTGTTAAGTATCGAAACCATAGATTTCAACATTTATTGTTGAAATAGACGTTTTCGAGAAATAGAAGAAAATGGTAGACTATAACACTGTTGTTATAGTAAATGATTTCCGAAAGGAAAAGTTTTGTATAGTATTGGGGTTTATATATCTATCTTAATTTCGAATCCCTATACTAGTGATTTTGGGTTGTCGTAACGATGCTTTACGCAACATTCGTTTTGACTCAAATAAATGTGTTTAAGAGAAGTTTTCCTTAAAGAATAAAATGTATACTTAATTTGGATTTAAGTATATTAAATATTTTCCAAATGTTGAAAATAAATGGGTTTGTGAATTGCTTATTATTGAATAAGTATGGAAATGTTTTCAAATATGAAGTGAATGTTTTGAGATTATATATTTTAAAGATAAATTGAAAGTGAATAATTGAAATCGATCTGAAAAATCGTATAAAAAGTGAATATTTGGAAATGTAAATTCACAATGGAAATTTATAAGGGAAATTTGTTTTAAAAATAAACATTGATTTATTTTTAAAAGTGTGGAATAAATTTACGGATTTGGAACGTAAATTTAATAAATCGTTAAGGATTTATTTGATTGGCTTAAATGAACCATTTTGAAATGAAAGTTGTAAAGGTGAAAAATTGATTTGAAATTTGTTTTCAAATGGTTGAAGTGTGAAACTTATATCTTGTAAAGATATTTTTTTGAAAATAAATAATTTGGGAAATTATTTGAAACCGGGTGATGTTGTGAATATTGATTGACAGTTAAATAACTGACTATCAATATTGACCCTTGAATGGCTATTTGTTGTGAATTGGTTGAAATTGAATGCTACACTAATTTTTAAATTATTGCGCTCGTTATTCGGATTACCCATTCCGAATAGTGATACGACGTAATGGATAGCATTGAAGACCGGTGTTGAAGACTGGTTATTTGTGAAAATGATAGGATGACCTATCGATTGTCTCTACACCGTTAGCTACGGTATGGAGATTTCCTTTGTGATGGGAAATTCGATCGGAATTGTGAATACCCGGATTGCAAGGGCTTCTTTAGAAGTGCCTTCGGTTCTGTTCAAACCCGAAACAGACTTGTATGGTTACGTGCATGACATTACATTTTGAGATATAAAGCAGATTTCTTTCAAATACATCTCTGTTGGTGTCTGAGAATTTATTCTCTTAGCTTAACACCCTTCTCAGAGACGTACGAGCTCAGAGGTTTTGTAGTTGAAGGTTATCAGTGATATATTCTCAATTTGGTAATGTGGCATGCTGAGTGTTGCTGTGTGATGATTATTTATTGATCATTTTCTGATCAAAGCGTGGCTCTGTGAAAAAGCGTAGCTTTATGGACGAGACTTCGTCAGACCTCACACCCCGGAAATGGTCGAAACAGGAATATGCGGCAAGGTTATGAGGGTCGCGCCCTTTAGGGTATGTCATTTCCTTCTGGAAAGGGGTGTTGTCAGGTATGGAGCCCTGATGCTTAACCTATGTGGTTGCTCCAATCTCATTTTCTATGTGGTTGTTGCTTGGTGATAGAGGGCCTTCGGATAAAGGTCCCAAAGGACCGGGGAGTGGCATACTCGAGAAGTAGTTACCTAGTTACAAATGTAACCCGGCCTTGTGTTGGCAGAGATCCGGTTAGGTTCTCGGGACATCCCGCCAGAGGCGATCCCATGTGGCAGTAGGAAGTTCCTTTGCCTGACCATTTGGTGGAAATCCAAAGAAACAATACGAGCCTTGTACGGTTTTAGTTGTAGAACCTGCCATTTAATATGGTAGCTATAGTAGGCATACTATAATGGTACCTATGCCGGCTAAGATTTATATTCTATTTTTGAAATGCTTTCATCACTATGCACTAATAATAATGTCAAAATTGATTTGTTTTACGTAGTAAGCATCTTTGACTATCATATGGAGAAATATCCTCCAATTCTGCGTTTGCATTGTGTGTGTGTGGGGAGGCCTTATGGCAGTTTCATTTTCCAAAAGCATTACGGATATTTTTTTCACTTCCCTTCTTGTTGTTGTTGTTGTTGTTTTAAAAGATAAATAACTGTTTTGAGTTCTCACACCAGTCCCATGACTGACCTGGAGTTTATTGTTCTCTTCCTAAACTCTGGGTGCCCATAATTTTCCACACGGGCAGTCTAGAGTCAGATTATCAGGTCATTTTGGATGTAAGAGTGCTATGGAGCTCAAGAGGCGAGCTGGATGGCGAGACGTACCACTTGTATATGATATTATAGTTTCCGCTGTAAATTCACTTGTAGGGACATGTTTGTATAACTGTCCGTTGTTTGTTGTATTGTATATTGTTGTTGTGCACTCTGATGATGATGTGATGTAATGTAATAACTGATATAGTTCTTTGTTTTAAATATTATTCATTTATCTATTATATGTTGTTCTGCTGCGATATGTGAGATTCTGATATTGTTTCTGTTCCGTTTCCTTACTTCTTCTATCCTTTTCTTCTAACTCTTCCTTTTGACCCTAACAATTCGGTTTTCCGGCATTCGATTATGCGGCATTTGATACAATGGACGTAAGAATGCCGACCTTCGGATCCCCATAAAATCGCATTTGTTACATTTGGTATCAGAGCATATGGTTAAGCGACAACCTTGGCTCTGTTGGGGATTACTCACTAGAGATAGAGTCAGCAATACTCTATAATGAGTTGAGTGTAATAATAGATATGAGAGTGTATTTGTTAGTGGATATGAAATTGTTTTGTATTGCGTTGACTTATCGGTTGATTGTTTATAGATTCTGGTCGGTGCAGTCTGGCCAACTGTTTCGATAGGGGTTTCTAAACTCTTAAACAAGGTAAACAGACACGGTATTGTTTTGAAATAGGGTAAATGAAATAATTTTACCAAAAGCTATTTTTTGTATATAAAGGAAATGATTTTCTGTAAATGTTTATAATATATGATTGCTTAGTTGTTTGGAAGTGATGATATTGAAGTATTATCATTATTATATAGGAATTGAAATAATAACCAAAGGAATGAATTTATATACAAATGGAATTTGAGCATGTAAACTAAAAAAATGTGATTTATAATTTGGGATAAAATTCATTAATGGAATGAAATTGGTAATGTGAATGTATAAATGAGTTTTATAAATTGAAATGAGATTTGATTGGGATTAAGTTGAATAAAAAAATCCAAACTTGGAAAAAATAAAAATAGAATGGATTGAATCCAAGTAAATTAATATGATAACTAATTAATTCATGATATAGAAAAAGTTGAATTAGTTAAATTAAAACTTGAATTGTGAGTTAAATAAAAATGATTTAAATTTTGCAAGAAAATTCAAGTAAGTAGAAACAAATTGAAAATTGAACTTTGTTGTGAAAACAAATTTGAAATTAGAATCCAAGTTGAAATTGATGAATATAAGTTATCAAGTTTTGAATTTATAATATGAGATAATAAAGTTTTAACTTTGGTAAAGTCGAAATAAATTTGAATTAGTATGATAAAATATATGATGTGAAATTTAACTAAAGGAAGTTAAATTAATTAAATCAGATTTGGAAGTTGAATAATGAGTTGTATAACTTATTAAATGTGAAGATGTAAGTAAAACCAATTATTAAAATGGTTAAACAACTTTGTTAAGCAAAACGAAGTATGAATCTGAATAAGTGATAAAATTAAATTTGGTAAAAGTTAAATAGAATTTACTTTGGAGTTGGAATCTGAATAGGATTTATAAGTGGAAACTTGAAATGGAATATAACTTAAGTGATGCTGAATGAAGTTGATTTTGGTATCAAAATGAATTAATGAAATGAGGTCATTAAATGGATGTGAACTTGAGTTATATAAAGGAGATTCAGCTTTATTTGTAAAATAAATTAGTAATTGAACTAATGAATTGAATATTAATCAATCGAATGTAATGAATTGATATAGAATAATGGATATAAGTGTAAATTCATTTAAGGCTAATTGAATGTTAAACCAAATTGAAGGTAAACAAAGTGAATACGAATGTTGGATGTAAAGTAAGATAAATTCGGTTGTATTGGATATACATTAGTTGTTAGATTATTGTTAATTAATTGAATAGAAGTTCATATGCAATTGAATGAATAAAATTGAAAGCTAAAGCAATTAAATTCAAATTGGAAGTTAAGTAAATTTAATTGAAAGGAAATTGGTTTGAATTGAAAGTGAACCAAATGTGAATGTAAATTAGTGAATGTAAACTAATTGAAAATGAATAATTAAATGTCGTTGTATATGAATTGGCTGTAAACAATTACAAGTAATGTTGAAATCATATAAGTTGTTTATAGACCTTGTTTAGTATGCATTTCTTTTAATATGCATGTGTTGTAGTTGTTTAAAAGAGTAAAATGTTAATTACTTCTTATATATGTCACTTACGTGTTTATATTGAGTAAGTACAGGTACCGGGGCTACCGTTAGCGGGATTTGGTTGCGCAAAACGCTAAATAAAAAACTGCTTTGCTTAAAAATGCTAAAAAGGTACGTCCACGCAATAAAAATAGGAAATATGAACTGTTTTTCTGTTTTCTGACTGTGTGGCTCGATGTATATATATTTATATCTATTGTGATATTGTAAAAGCTCCTCCGTACAAAGGAGGTTATGGAGAAATTTTTTGAAAATTTAACGCGTTCGAAAATTTTCGGGAAATTTTGGAAAAAATTGTGAAAACTAAGTTTTGATTTGAAGTTAAAGGTTAAACGGTATAGTTGATTTTGAAAAGATAACTATATATGGATTTGAAAACTTAGTAAAGTTATTGTAAGAGTTTTAACTATTGGATTTTGGGAAAGTTAAACACTTAAGTGAATCTGAAATCTAATTTGAATGGTTTTGAAAAGTAAATGGATTCTGTAACTTTTTCTTACATGGTAATTTCGAGGACGAAATTCTTTTAAGGGGGAAAGTTTGTAATGACCCAGAATTTCTATAAATTGAAATTCGTATATTTAATTGATTTTAAATATCAACAAGTAAAATCTATAGGTCGAATAATTTATTTTTCGAATATTTAGATTTAATTGGATAATTAAATCGGCAATTAATATTTGAAATTGCGTAAATAATTGGAAATTGGGTTTAATGTGATTAAAATGATTTGTAAAGTTATATTAAATCATATTGGAGTTAGAACAATGTTTGTGAACTTTTAAAATTGAATTAATTGTTAATTTGTGAAAATTGAATATTTTAGTATTTAATCGACTAGTGAAAATAGCCATTTTTCAAACAGTCTCGGATTTCAACGAAACTAGTTTCATCGGATCTGTAATGTTAAATTATTGTATTGTTTCAAATTTCGTGTTAATCGGATTTACCGTTTGTCCGGAGCAAGCCAAAATGAATAGAAATTGGTTTAATCGATTTAATTTAAAATTGAATGTTTATTGCCGTAACTCGCACAGATGATCGAATTGGCTTTCGAAACATATTCCATTGTGTCCGGAATGTGGGGTAAACCATAGAAACGCCGGTCACCGCGCGGGATTTGGAGTTTGAAATTTTTTGAGTGAATAGTGTTTTTGAAAATTTTTCTATAAAAGGACCTTAACACCATTCTCTTTCACAAAACCCTAGTTGTTTTCATCAGCCGCCACCCCTTATTTTCAATGGCCGAAAATCATCCTTCTTCCTCCTCCATTTTCTTCAAATCCACACTTCAATTCGAAAAACTTTTAACTACAACATTGTAGAGTGTATCGAGCTCTATAATATCAACGGTCAAGATCTGATTTCTAGCCGTGGATCGACGGGAATTCTCGTGCAAAGCCCACCATTCACGCACGCTTTCCAATGCAGGCACGCGACCGAGTCGAGAATGGTACACGGCGGTGGTGTGCGGGGATGTGAGCTCCAACGTGGTGCTAGCTGATCGTGGTCGAAATGAACGTATGGGTTGCAAAAATTGATGGATTGGAGGCGGCCGAGTGGGTTATTTTCGTTCGAACTGAAACGATGATGAGGAGGGAAACAACGCACGCGGCCCTGATGGAAGCAAGCAATATCGAACGGCAGCAATTGATTTAGGTTAAAAATATAAAAAGAAAATTGTGAATTGAATTTATATTAAATTTGTATAATGTTTAAAAGTGTATAACTTTGTCATACGAGGTCGAAAAATCACGAAACAAGTTGCGTTGGCTTCGTTTTGTCAAGCACTACGCAATGGAGCTGGTTTTGATTCGTTTGGAGCTAGTTTGAATTTTGGATAAAATTAAACGCGTGTTTAATTTTATTCAAAATAAAACGCTGGAAATTGGAAACAATGTGAGAACTTCTCACTCAATCGAATTGTTTCGATTTAAATTTTGAATAATTAGATTTAAAATTGCTTGATTGTGTGATTGGATGATAGTTATTATCTGTTGTATTGAAATAGACCGTATACGTCGTATATTAAGCGGATGTTATTTATTAAACACATATACCGCGATAATTCCAACTTGTATGGAATTGGTATTATTTATGTATTTGGAGTTGATTTTCCCACATTGTATAGCAGATGAGACCCTATGCGCCGCATAATAGCGGATAGTATTTTGTAAATTCCATATACCGTGATATTCCGTCTTGAAACGGAATTGGTATTATGCTAACATCTGTGGATGCAAGGAAACATGTTGGAGGGATCCAACTAGATTTCTCAAATGATTGAATTGGTTTCAATGTAGTGTGTTGCTCTATTTATAATCTGTGTGATTATCTTTGTGATTGAAATCGTTAAAGGCTAAATTTTAGCCGAATATATATTTTGGTATCCTTAGATGCCAAAAATAAATAAAATTAGATTTCTGAAAAGTTAAGTTGAGAATTCATAATAAAATTTAATTTTTGAAATTGATTCATTTTAAATAAATAAACGTTGAGATTTTTATCTTATAAAAATTATGATTTTTGTGAAATATAATCGAAATGTGATTTTTGAAATAAGTAGTTGATTAATTTATAAAATGGTTTAAATTGGGATTTTTAAATTATTATAAATGATTTATATAAAAGATTTATAAAATTGATATTTATAAATTAAAATGTTGGAATTATAAAACGGGTTTTTATAAGTGTTAAAATGAAGTATAAATGGATTTCATAAGTGGACGAAATCTATGGATTTATAAATTGTGAAGTTATAAAATGAATGGATTTGTAAAATAAAAGATTTATAAGTAATTAACTTATAAATTGGATTTTGGCGTGTAAATGGGATATAGATAGAATTTGTTAATAAAGTGATTTTATAAGTAGAAGTTGTTATAAAGTATAAATGGAATTTATAAACGTTGTTTTATAAATCCGAAATCGACTTATTTTGATAAGTTTAATTATTATAGCTTATTAAAGGAAATATATCCACGATTTTGGACAGTGAATAATCCTTTAAATAAAATATGTAGAAATGATGAATTTGGTAAATGAAGTATATTCACGATTTTGGACGGTGAATTATATATTAAAGAAATATTTTGGGAAAGTGATATTTTAAATAGAATTAAAACAATTCAAAGATGTTTTAAAGTGTGTTAAGTATCGAAACCATAGATTTCAACATTCATTGTTGAAATAGACGTTTTCGAGAAATAGAAGGAAATGGTGGACTATAACACTGTTGTTATAGCAAATGATTTCCGAAAGGAAAAGTTTTGTATAGTATTGGGGTTTATATATCTATCTTTATTTCGAATCCCTATACTAGTGATTTTGTGTTGTCGTAACGATGTTTTACGCAACATTCGTTTTGACTAAAATAAGTGTGTTTAAGAGAAGTTTTCCTTAAAGATCAAAATATATACTTAATTTGGATTTAAGTATATTGATATTTTCCAAATGTTGAAAATAAATGGGTTTGTGAATTGCTTATTATTGAATAAGTATGGAAATGTTTTCCAATATGAAGTGAATGTTTTGAGATTATATCTTTTAAAGATAAATTGAAAGTGAATAATTGAAATCGATTTGAAAAATCGTATAAAAAGTGAATATTTGGAAATGTAAATTCACAATGGAAATTTATAAGGGAAATTTGTTTTAAAAATAAACATTGATTTATTTTTAAAAGCGTAGAATCAATTTACGGATTTGGAACGTAAATTTAATAAATCGGTAAGGATTTATTTGATTGGTTTAAATGAACCATTTTGAAATGAAAGTTGTAAAGGTGAAAAAATTGATTTGAAATTTGTTTTCAAATGGTTGAAGTGTGGAACTTATATCTTGTAAAGATATTTTTTTTAAATAAATAATTTGGGAAATTATTTGAAATCGGGTGATGTTGTGAATATTGATTGATAGTTAAAAAACCGACTTTCAATATTGACCCTTGAATGGCTATTTGTTGTGAATTGGTTGAAATTGAATGCTACACTCATTTTTAAATTATTGCGCTCGTTATTCGGATTACCCATTCCGAATAGTGATATGACGTAATGGATAACAATTAAGACCGATGTTGAAGACCGTGTATTTGTAAAAACGATAGGATGACCTATCGATTGTCTCTGCACCATTAGCTACGGTATGGAGATTTTCTTTATGATGGGAAATTCGATCGGGATTGTGAATACCCGGATTGCAAGGGCTTCTTTGGAAGTGCCTTCGGTTCTGTTCGAACCTGGAACAGACTTGTATGGTTACGTGTCTGACATTATATTTTAGATATAAAGCATATTTCTTTCAAATACATCTCTGTTGGTGGCGGAGAATTTATTCTCTTAGCTTAACACCCTTCTCTGAGACGTACGAGCTCAGAGGTTTTGTAGTTGAAGGTTATCAGCGATATATTCCCAATTTGGTAACGTGGCATGCTGAGTGTTGCTGTGTGATGATTATTTATTGATCATTTGTTGATCAAAGCATGGCTTAGTGGACGATACTTCGTCAGACCTCATGCCCCGGAAATGGTCGAAACAGGAATATGCGGCAAGGTTATGAGGGTCGCGCCCTTTAGGGTATGTCATTTCCTTCTGGAAAAGGGTGGTGTCAGTTATGGAGCCCTGATGCTTAACCAATGTGGTTGCTCCAATCTCATTTTTTGTGTGGTTGTTGCTTGGCGATAGAGGGCCCTCGGATAAAGTTCCCAAAGGACCGGGGAGTAGCATACTCGAGAAGTAGTTACCTAGTTACAAAGGTAACCCGGCCTTGTGTTGGCAGATATCCGGTTAGGTTCTCGGGACGTCCCGCCAGAGGCGATCCCATGTGTCAGTAGGAAGTTCCTTAGCCTGACCATTTGTTGAAAATCCAAAGAAACAATACGAGCCTTGTACGGTTTTAGTTGTAGAACCTGCCATTTAATATGGTAGCTATAGTTGGCATACTATAATGGTACCTATGCCGGCTAAGATTTATATTCTATTTTCGAAATGCTTTCATCACTATGCACTAATAATAATATCAAAATTGATTTTTTTTGCGTAGTAAACATCTTTGACTATCATAAGGAGAAATCTCCTCCAATTCTGTGTTTGCATTGTGTGTGTGCGGGGAGGCCTTGTGGTAGTTTCATTTTCCAAAAGCATTGCGGATATTTTTTTCACTTCCCTTGTTGTTGTTGTTTTAAAAGATAAATAACTGTTTTGAGTTCTCACACCAGTCTCATGACTGACTTGGAGTTTATTGTTCTCTTCCTAAACTCTGTGTGCCTATAATTTTCCACACGGGCAGTCTAGAGTCACGTTATCAGGTCATTCTGGATTTAGAAGTGTTATGGAGCTCAGGAAGCGAGCCGGATGGCGAGACGTACCACTTGTATATGATATTATGTTTTCCGCTGTAAATTCACTTGTAGGGACATGTTTGTATAACTGTCCAATGTTTGTTGTATTGTATATTGTTGTTGTACACTCTGATGATGATGTGATGTAATGTAATAACTGATATAGTTCTTTGTTTTAAAGATTATTCATTTATCTATTATATGTTATTCCGCTGCGATATGTGAGATTTTGATATTTTTTCTGTTCTGTTTCCTTACTTTTTCTATCCTTTTCTTCTACCTCTTCTTTTTAACCCTAACAATTCTGTTTTCCGGCATTCGATTATGCAGTATTTGATGCAGTGGACGTAAGAATGCTGACCTTCGGATCCCGATAAAATCGCATTTGTTACACTTTCATTTATACGTTGTGCTATTTCTATAAATAGTATAACGTTGTTGTTGTAACTTATTTACAACATTCATTTTGTTATAATAATTAATTCAAAATTCCAGTGTAGTGGAAATCTGAGTTATAAACTTGTGCGACAAGTTTATAATTGATTATTCTCTGTTTTGGTATACTAGACGTATAACATAATGTGCCAATGAGAGAACTGGTTATTGCTTTCTACATCTGAACCTGACTAAATCAGCGAAAATGTAATTACGCAGAACTTGCATTTAAATGTAGTTGAATGGTGTCAGGGCTACAATATTCATGGACAGGAAAGAGAAATTACTATTTATTTAAATATTAGTTTAGAAAAATTAGAACAACCAAATCATTTACATAATTACCCACAAAATAGGCTAAACAACAGCTGTTGTTTTAAGATTTATACTGGAATAGTGAGCATTATGTGGTAAAATAGCGTAACACTTGAAATAAGCAAGTTCGTAACCTAAATCCTCAATTATACAGATTCATAAATGAACATTAGATTTTCAAAATATTTTAACCAATAGTAATATACATTCTGTGTGATATAAAGATCAGAGTTGGAGCATCATGAACACTATTGTGATAATGTGCTGTGGAGGCTATATGGATTATTTGAATGCATAATACTTATGATATAATTTACTATTTGAATCTGAATTTAAGAAACCACGCTTTTGCCTTATTAAGTGATGAGACTCCTCCCAACACGAGTACTGCTGAAGGATACCTGAAAGCCGATGTAGTCAGTTTAGACATATATGAAGGACTGGATCCCCTCATCGACCTCGAATCCAAATCCAAATTGAAGAGGTATCTTCCGATTAGACCCATTGTGCTCTTAGCTCCTCCACCTCTTAGCTCCTCCACCACTATTAATTCAATACAACGAATGCCTGATCCGACTAACATAAGAAAGACAATGTAATTTACATCTACTTTGGCACCTACGACTCTCATTCAAAACGGGAGCTAGTAAAGCTTGCTGCTACATTACAGGAAATGGAGGATATTTCATTTATGTGGCCTTTATTTAAGGACTGAAAAGAGTTTCCCTCGAGTTTTGTCGATGAAGTCAATGAAGACAGGGGGATACTAGTGAGCTAGGCCCTCCAACAGATTGTACTAAAGCACGAGGCAATGGGTGCATTTCTAATGCAGGGAGGATGGAATTTGCGACGACCCGACTTTCTTACCACAGAAAATCGCATCATCTTTAAGAAAGAAAGGGATAGAAAAGAAAATAGAAAGACGAGAAGAAAGAAACAACATCAGAATCTACACAGCGGAACGAATAAATTATATTAATAACATAAACATTACATAGTTTACAACCATTATCAGAGTACACAGATATACAACACATATTAGACAGTTATAACACCTGTCTAGTTATACAACTCAATACAACTCAAAGACAACAACTCAGAGAAAACTACACAACGGAAACTAAATATATCTACACGCAGAAGCCTCCCGCTCCATTTGCTTCTCCACAAATCGTCAAAGCTAACCTGAATCCTAACCTGAATTACCTTGACTACTCATAAAAATTTGAGTACCCAAGAGTTTATGAAAAACAAAAATAAACTCCGGGTCAGACATGGGTCTGGTGTGAGTAACAGGTTAAAGTTGCTTAACTTTCAAAAACCTTTGAAAAGAAAAGGTATCACGTAAGACTTCCCACACATAAACATGGAAAAGTTTTTACCTTACGCTAACCAAAACATTTGATAGGAAATCCGATGATATTATAATAGTGTCTAGGGTTTTCAAATAAATAAGAAATAGCCGAAATTGTTACATTCATTAAATTCCAGCTACTAGCCACAAAAGTGGGTAATACAATCAAAACCGTTGGCACTTATTGGATTTTGGATTCCATACAATGGCAGGGCTACTGGGGTACCGCCCGTCATAGTACGTGGCCTAGATCAACGTACCGAGGATCACTCCCGATCCCCTGCAACACAAAGCCGGACCCATTCCTTACTGAATAGTTCCGAACAAGACAACCCCGTGGTTGTAGCTAGCAACCACCCACAGCCGAATATAAAGGAACTTCTAGACAGGGATAAATCTTGCTCTCCAGTGGGTGCGACCCACGAAGCTTTGCTGCACCTCCCCTGTTTTAGCCATTCTCGGTTGATGAGGCTTGAGGCTACAATTACCTTTATAGGACACATCACTTAGAATGCTCATCGTCCACCTGACGATGTTCTGAAAGCATTCAATCCATACAAGTTCGTTCTGGGTTCGAACGAAACCGAAGGCATTATCTCGTTACACTCATATTGGAATCACCCTCAGAGTTAACGACAATAACCCTTGCACTCTAAACCACCATCTCGAATCTATAAGAACTAATTCCATCAACTCATTACGGAATCACCCATAGAGTTATACTGACTCATAGTCCTTACACCTCGAGTCTTCACAAAGCTCCACTTTGATTCACGACCTAACGTTATTTGTAATCGATGTGGTTTTTGGATATCCAAATATGGAAACCCGATCCCGATCTCATCAAAATCCAAAGCGTGTCTTTTAGGTCCAAGTTGTTTTAAAGGTTTTAAAACAAATCAATTGCAGTATCTATATATACACAGATAGATAACTCACAAATCACAATTGATGATCAACATTATCAAATAACAGGTAATTCATATCATCAATATCACATAGATATTCCATATAATACCATCATAATAGACAACCTATGTTATCATCACAATACAATCAAACATCCATACCACACAAATATACTCATCTCATTACTGAGATCACAAAACATCCAAGACAATCAATGACATCCAAATATACATAAGCAAAGATTTACTCATTACAATATAATTAAATTAATTCTCTACCTCTAATTAATTTAAAATGAATTAAATTAATTCCTCCATCTTTAATTAATTTAAAATAAATTAAATTAATTACTTTACCAATATATAACTTGCTTACTCAATCATTCAATTGATTACAATCAATTAATCAACCATTCAAAATTAATTACCTTAATTAATCACTCTTGATTAATTATACTTAATTACATTCATGTAATTATCCTTAATTAATTTCACAAATTAATTATCCTCAACTAAACAATAATTAACCTTTAATTACTCAACTAATTAATTAATCATAATTAATCCTTAATTAATTAATTAATTACCTTAATTATCTACTATTGATTAATTAATCATCCTTAATAACATCATTAATTATAATAATTAATGATCATTAATTATTAATTAAATTAATTACCTTAAGTAATTAACTTATAATTATTAATCATCATCACAGATTAATTACATTTAGTAATTATCTATCTTAATTACTATATTAAACAAAATAATTATCCTTTAATCTATTACTTAATTAATTCCTTGATTAATTACTAAATAATTAAACCAAATTACCTCACACTTAAACATCTCCACTTAATTACAATCATGTAATTAATAAACAATTACTTAACTAAGTAATTCCCAAATCATTAATTACATAAAGTAATTATTTATAAAACTCAAGTGTTTAAAATTAATTAAACTAAATTAATTAAATTAAACCATCTCATTAAATTAAATTAATTAAATTAAGTAATTAATTTCTTAATTACTTTATCCAGTAATTACTCAAACATTCATAATTGATTATTATTAAATTAATTAATCTAATTAATAATAAAAATTAACCATATTAATTAATTGTTAAATAATCATGATTAATGACCTTCATTAACCATCCTCAAATTATTTTATAAAGTAATTAACTTAAATTAATTACCATTTAAATTATCTTTAGTCATTCATTAATTAAAGTTAATTATTAAATTTATTAACCTTAATTTAAAACTTAATTGCATAATTAATAATCATTTATCATTAATTAAAAATTTAATTAATGATCTTAATTCCAAATTGATTAATCATTAATCAATTATTAATTCCAAATTTAATTAATTAATTAAATTAATTAATTAATCTTAATCACCTTATTAATTAATTCTAAAACATAAATCTTAATCAAAATCTCAAAATAAAACATAACTTAATTATGTTTAAAACAATTTAATTCAAAACTAAGTACATATGAAATTACCTTTAAATCTCAGTTTAAATTCAAGTTTAAATAGTATAATTTTAAACTTATCAAAGTTTTAAATAATTTAAAACTTTTTAAATTGCCAATCAAACAAATGTTATATAAAAATTTAAAAGTTCAATTCATTTCAAAACTTTTGATAACTTAAATTTTCATTTTAATTTAAAACTTCAATTTAAACCTCCTTTAAAATTTAATACTGAAATTCAAATTTAACCTTTGAATTTCCAGATTTTAAATAAAACTTCCAATCTATTCATATTTTAAAAATCTTATTATTAAAAAGTTTAATCTATTTTATCAACATGATATAGTTAATTAAGTTAAATTTTTATAGTTAAATTTCTATTTTAAAAACTGGAATTTGAATTTGAATCAAAAGTTCAAACTTGAATTTGAATTAAACCTAAACCTTACTTTACAAAAAAGCTACAGATTTTAAAAAGTTTAAAACCAGATTTTATAAAACACAGTTTCTATAACCTGTAACTACATTGACCCGAGAAAACTTATTCTACTTCGAGTCTAAAGCCTCTCCACTCCGAGTCAAACATGCTACTGCTTCGGGCAACTCGCCATGTTTACTCGAGCAAACCAACACAGGCCAACCCCATCAGTAATATCCCACCACCGTGCAAATGCACGGCGACTCCGGCCACAACCAATCGACGCCGATGAGCGCCCCACTCCAGAAACCCACTCACCAACCATCCACAGCCATCAAATCAAACAACCACCCAAGAGAACAAAATCGAACTCAAAATTTAGCTTTACAAACCTAAACCTGAAACATGTTTTTAGGTTTTAGCTCCAACCAGCCAACGGCAAGTTTCTTGCTTCTCCGACCACTTGGCGTTCCACCTCTCCGGCCTCGAGCTCCTCCACATACCTACTACACATTCCCCAAGTACCAGAGCACTCGGTCAACCCTACACCTCTCACTGACTAAAAACTCAAACCCACTTCAAAACTAGAGTTCAAACACAAAAATCCCAACTGCAACCAATCAAGCAAATTTTAATTACTTCTCTGATTTTTCAAAGGATCTATGATCCTTACTTAATAATTCAAAAAAAAAAATTTGAGTTTCCACAAATCACAGATTGTAAGAATTTGCACAAATTCATATTCTTGTTCAAGAACAACTTAGAAATGAAACATATACCTAAAATTCCAATACTTGATTCAAAAAAACAGTTTCCAGTAAATGATTTTAGTTTCTAAAACTGGATATAAATATTAATATGATTTGTTTTTGATCAAGATCAACATACAGAGGAGTTACTTATGTTTACAGAGACAACTCCCAGTATTTTAATTCTCCTAAATTTTTTTAAAATCTAAACTTAAGAAAATAAAACACATTACTTTATAAGTTGAATTCTAATCTATGATAAACAAACTCCTTTTAATTATTCTAAAATACAAATATAAATCTCAAATTAAATCAATTTGTAAAAGATTCTTTTAAACAGTGTGTGAATCTGGGAACACTACACAACACAATCAACATGCATAAACAATCATAATTACAATAGACATTTTATAAGCACACTAACATAATTTTTATCTCAAACATTAAATCAAGCAACCTAATATAGTTTAAGGTTTTAAATGTTACTCACCTTTCAATGCAGACCCCTGTTGATTCTTTGAAATTTGCAGGAAAATGAAAATTGCAGGCTTGACTTTTTTGTTGAAAATCTGAGTTGAAATTTGAAAGCTCATGATCCAAACTCTAATTACTTGCATGCAGAAAGAATGCAGTTGCTAAATCCTCAAATACATGCAGAAGCTAGTTGTAATTACTCATTCCTCAAATGCATGCTATCATTCCCAAATTTTTAAAAACAGAATGCAGAAAATAAAAGTGTGCAGGCTTATTTGATTTTTGCAGACTAATGTTTTGAATTTTAGGTGAAGATGGATTTGATTTTGAAGAGGAGGAATATGCAAATGTTTGGATTTGAGGGAATGCAGATTTGAAACTTGCAGGTTTCTGAAATTTCGGAAATGCAGATTTGTGGATTGTTAATATGAAAATGATTTAGATTTTAAAAGTTTGAAGATTTTCTTTTGATTAAGGAAGAATGAAAATGTAATATGAAATGAAGATGCAAATTTAACTGAATGTATTTTCAGATTTTAATAAAAGAAAAGAAAATAAAAACTAAAATTTTAAACCTTGTCAATTAGTTAATGTTAAATCTGAACACATGTTACATGAATGTTAAACTTGTTAAAAGAATGTAATACTTGTTTTCTTTTTTAAAAGTAATTAGTTTTTAAATTAACAAAGTAATGCATGTGTTTTAGTTTAATATAACTTGTTAGTTTATGTTAGATATGTGTATGAATTTATAAATGAAAACTAACATGTTTACAAAACTATACAAATAAAAATTAAAACAATTTAAAATTTAAACTTTGAATTTAAATTCAAACTAAATTCAAATTCAATTATTTTCAAATCAAGTTATAAATATAAATTAAATTTGAAATAAAAACTACAAATTTTATTCAAAACTTATTTAAAAAGTCATTACAATATCAATATTGTTTTACAAAAGTCATTTTACAAGAAATTATATTTTTATAAATAAAATATCCATTTTATTGAGTCATAAAACCTTTTTGTTGAATTTATTCTAAATTTAAAACTCAATCTAATTTAATTTAAAACATTCCAATATTTTTCTTATTAATTTTAAAATCATATATTTAATAACTTTGAAAAACTTAAATATTAAATAAAACAAAATTTCCAAATTATTAAAACTAGAAAATATGCTTTACTATTAAAATTAAAACAATACCAATCTATTTAAAATATAAACCATATATTTATATTGTAAATAGAAACCAATTTATTATTTAAAAGATAAAATAACCAATTTAAATATTTATTGAAGAAGATTATTAAATTTATCTGAATAGTTATTAATAAAATATCAATATCAATTTAATTTTAACTACAGATTATTAAATTGATATTGTTAAAAATTCCGGATATTACAATCCTTCCCCCTTAAAAGAATTTCGTCCTCGAATTTAAAAAAAAGGTAATTTAATAATCTTATTAAATTTTAATTTAAAAACACAAGCATATATCAAACATACGCTAACAACCAAAACAACCAATCAAACAAATCTAATTATCCAGACAAATTCTGGATAAAATTTTATCGAGTTTCCCCAGGTATATATATATATATATATACCGGGATACTCGCTCCAGAGAATCCAAACAAACAATACTATGAAGCTACAAAGCTCCTATAAAACTATATCTATAACACTAGACAAGCTATCAGACTACAAACGAGTCTGACTCAACAACCAAAACTCCAGAACTGCTGGTTCCACAACCAGAGATAGATCATACACGTACTCCCTAGAGATACGTGAAACTCATCGAATCCCAGTTATCCAAACTGGCAATCCAATCTTGTAGATCAATCACTTATCCTCCTAGATACAGAAAAGATCCAAAACACTTCAGAGCTAGCTTCTCAGACTTACCCAAACCAATAGCTCACTTTTGATCGGAGAAAACTTATCCAAAATTAGATCTCCGACTTCAGAGTCCAAATCCCTTCGACTCTTATCCACAAAATATCTTCAGACGATCCTGGGCTGTCCACAACCTTACTGCTCAGCTCAACCTTTGCTGATGTTCCTAGAAACAAACAATACCAATCAACATAACAAAATGATCTCCTCAAGATCATCCAAAATCAAAAACTCAACTTCTCAACATCAGAAGACAACAACTCACTTCTCCTGTTTGGAAAAAGAAAAGCAGATACACTTCCAAACTGCTTCCGCTGCTCAACTCTGATTTGAAGTAGAAGAGAATGCTGAAGAAGAACACAAGCACAACTGGACAACACACCCCAGAGATATGTTTCAACAAATCCATAAGAAAAATTCAGAAGTTCCCCCAAAACTTCGAGATGCTACACCCACTCAATCTCCTGGAACCATTCTTCTATAAAGCTGAACCACCGATACCACTCCTGGAATCCCAGTAGATAAGGAAACTCAATCTCCAGATGCGAACCAAACTCTGACTTCCTGAAGACATCCAGAAAAAAAATTCAGATAACCCAAGAGAACACTCGAACAATCGCAAGTCACTTTTTCGAACCACCCAACCCAAATCCAAGGAAAACTGTTCTCCCTTAAACCAAACAGAACAGCTTAACTTCACTAGTCAACCCATCGAAGAAACGGGTCCACTTAACTGCTTCTGAACTCCACTCCAGAAAACTGCTAAACCAGAAGATCTCTTGCCAACACCGAGAACACTCCAAGCTACACTGCTGCCACAGATGCCAAAGAATTCCAAATCAAAGCTCTCCGAGGAACCCGAACTTCAAAGCAAACAGAAACTCAAGCTGACCACAGCCACAACACTGAAGCTGACTCACCTCTTTAATCTTGTTCCAAAGAAAACATCTTCGAAAACATCCATAGTCACTGCATCTCATCACGCAGCTACTACTCCCTGAGGTATCAAAATACCATCACTCACTTCTGCCCAACCAACAGATCCAAACACTACTCATCCAACTTCAGAAATAAACTTCGAACCTTAACAGGTTTCCTTCAGAGATTAATGAAGTTCTTCATCACTACAGAACTTACTCGAGACGGTATTAGGTCTACAGTCTCGACAAAACACCTCCAACCTCAAACATTCAAACTCCAACAAATGGTAGTCGTGTTGCACACACTACTACCTCATCTACCTTTATAACTTATATTGGGAAAACCTGAACGGGGTAACCCAACAGATAGGTAGAAATAAATATATATTAAAATTACAAATACGCTCTCTCAAGAAAGACACTACTACAGAGCCTAGGTGTTCACTCAACCTAATGCTCTGATACCAAGCTGCGACGACCCGACTTTCTTACCACAGAAAATCGCATCATCTTTAAGAAAGAAAGGGATAGAAAAGAGAATAGAAAGAAGAGAAGAAAGAAACAACATCAGAATCTACACAGCGGAACGAATAAATTATATTAATAACATAAACATTACATAGTTTACAACCATTATCAGAGTACACAGATATACAACACATACTAGACAGTTATAAACACCTGTCTAGTTATACAACTCAAAGACAACAACTCAAAGAAAACTACACAGCGGAAACTAAATATATCTACACGCAGAAGCCTCCTGCTCCATTTGCTCCTCCACAATTCGTCAAAGCTAACCTGAATCCTAACCTAAATTCCCTTGACTACTCATAAAAATTTGAGTACCCAAGAGTTTATGAAAAACAAAAATAAACTCCGGATCAGACATGGGTCTGGTGTGAGTAACAGGTTAAAGTTGCTTAACTTTCAAAAACCTTTGAAAAGAAAAGGTATCACCTAAGACTTCCCACACATAAACATGGAAAAGTTTTTACCTTACGCTAACCAAAACATTTGATAGGAAATCCGATGATATTATAATAGTATCTAGGGTTTTCAAATAAATAAGAAATAGCCGAAATAGTTACATTCATTAAATTCCAGCTATTAGCCACGAAAGTGGGTGATACAATCAAAACCGTTGGCACTTATTGGATTTTGGATTCCATACAATGGTAGGGCTACTTGGGTACCACCCGTCACAGTACGTGGCCTAGTTCAACGTACCGAGGATCACTCCCGACCCCCTGCAACACAAAGTCAGACCCATTCCTTACTGAATAGTTCCGAACAAGACAACCCCGTGGTTGTAGCTAGCAACTACCCACACAGCCGAATATAAAGGAACTTCTAGACAGGGATAAATCTTGCTCTCCAGTGGGTGCGACCTACGAAGCTTTGCTGCACCTCCCCTGTTTTAGCCATTCCCGGTTGATGAAGCTTGAGGCTACGATTACCTTTATAGGACACATCACTTAGAATGCTCATCGTCCACCTAACGATGTTCTGAAAGCATTCAATCCATACAAGTTTGTTCCGGGTTCGAACGAAACCGAAGGCATTATCTCGTTACACTCATATTGGAATCACCCTCAGAGTTAATGACAATAACCCTTGCACTCTAAACCACTATCTCGAATCTATAAGAACTAATTCCGTCAACTCATTACGGAATCACCCACAGAGTTATACTGACTCATAGTCCTTACACCTCGAGTCTTCACAAAGCTCCACTTTGATTCACGACCTAACGTTATTTGGAATCGATGTGGTTTTCGGATATCCAAATATGGAAACCCGATTCTGTTCTCATCGAAATCCAAAGCATGTCTTTTAGGTCCAAGTTGTTTTAAAGGTTTTAAAACAAATCAATTACAGTATCTATATATACACAGATAGATAACTCACAAATCACAATTGATGATCAACATTATCAAATAACAGGTAATTCATATCATCAATATCACATAGATATTCCATATAATACCATCACAATAGATAACCTATGTTATCATCATAATACAATCAAACATCCATACCACAAATACATACTCATCTCATTATTGAGATCACAAAATATCCAAGACAATCAATGACATCCAAATATACATAAGCAAAGATTTACCCATTACAATATAATTAAATTAATTCTCTACCTCTAATTAATTTAAAATGAATTAAATTAATTCCTCCATCTTTAATTAATTTAAAATAAATTAAATTAATTACTTTACCAATATATAACTTGCTTACTCAATCACTCAATTGATTACAATCAATTAATCAACCATTCAAAATTAATTACCTTAATTAATCACTCTTGATTAACTATACTTAATTACATTCATGTAATTATCCTTAATTAATTTCACAAATTAATTATCCTTAACTAAACAGTAATTAACCTTTAACTACTCAACCAATTAATTAATCATAATTAATCCTTAATTAATTAATTACCTTAATTATCTATTATTGATTAATTAATCATAATTAATCATCCTTAATTACATCATTAATTATAATAATTAATGATATTTAATTATTAATTAAATTAATTACCTTAAGTAATTAACTAATAATTATTCATCATCATCACAGATTAATTACATTTAGTAATTATCTATCTTAATTACTATATTAAACAAATTAATTATCCTTTAATCTATTACTTAATTAATTCCTTGATTAATTACTAAATAATTAAACCAAATTACCTCACACTTAAACATCTCCACTTAATTACAATCATGTAATCATTAAACAATTACTTAACTAAGTAATTCCCAAATCATTAATTATATTAAGTAATTATTTATAAAACTCAAGTGTTTAAAATTAATTAAACTAAATTAATTAAATTAAACAATCTCATTAAATTAAATTAATTACATTAAGTAATTAATTTCTTAATTACTTTATCCAGTAATTACTCAAACCATTTATAATTGACTATTATTAAATTAATTAATCTAATTAATAATAAAAATTAACCATATTAATTAATTGTTAAATAATCATGATTAATGACCTTCATTAACCATCCTCAAATTATTTTATAAAGTAATTAACTTAAATTAATTACCATTTAAATTATCTTTAGTCATTCATTAATTAAAGTTAATTGTTAAATTTATTAACCTTAATTTAAAAATTAATTGCATAATTAATAATCATTTATCATTAATTAAAAATTTAATTAATGATCTTAATTCCAAATTGATTAATCATTAATCAATTATTAATTCCAAATTTAATTAATTAATTAAATTAATTAATTAATCTTAATCACCTTATTAATTAATTCTAAAACATAAATCTTAATCAAATTTTCAAAATAAAACATAACTTAATTATGTTTAAAACAATTTAATTCAAAACTAAGCACATATGAAATTACCTTTAAATCCCAGTTCAAATTCAAGTTTAAATAGTATAATTTTAAACTTATCAAAGTTTTAAATAATTTAAAACTTTTTAAATTGCCAATCAAACAAATGTTATATAAAAATTTTAAAGTTCAATTCATTTCAAAACTTTTGATAACTTAAATTTCATTTTAATTTAAAACTTCAATTTAAACCGCCTTTAAAATTTAATACTGAAATTCAAATTTAACCTTTGAATTTCCAGATTTTAAATAAAACTTCCAATCTATTCATATTTTAAAAATCTTATTATTAAAAAGTTTAATCTATTTTATCAACATGATATAGTTAATTAAGTTAAATTTTTAAACTTAAATTTCTATTTTAAAAACTGGAATTTGAATCAAAAGTTCAAACTTGAATTTGAATTAAACCTAAACCTTACTATACACAAAAGCTACAGATTTTAAAAAGTTTAAAACTAGATTTCATAAAACACAGTTTCTATAACCTGTAACTACATTGACCCGAGAAAACTTATTCTACTTCGAGTCTAAAGCCTCTCCACTCCGAGTCAAACATGCTACTGCTTCGGGCAACTCACCATGTTTACTCGAGCAAACCAACACAGGCCAACCCCATCAGTAATATCCCACCACCGTGCAAATGCACGGCGACTCCGGCCACAACCAATCGACGCCGATGAGCACCCCACTCCAAAAACCACTCACCAACCATCCACAGCCATCAAATCAAACAACCACCCAAGAGAACAAAATCGAACTCAAAATTTAGCTTTACAAACCTAAACCTGAAACATGTTTTCAGGTTTTAGCTCCAACCTGCCAACGGCAAGTTTCTTGCTTCTCCGACCACTTGGCGTTCCACCTCTCCGGCCTCGAGCTCCTCCACATACCTACTACACATTCCCCAAGTACCAGAGCACTCGGTCAACCCTACACCCGTCACTGACTAAAAACTCAAACCCACTTCAAAACTAGGGTTCAAACACAAAAATCCCAACTGCAACCAATCAAGCAAATTTTAATTACTTCTCTGATTTTTCTAAGGATCTATGATCCTTACTTAATAATTCAAATTTTTTTTTTGAGTTTCCACAAATCACATATTGTAAGAATTTGCACAAATTCATATTCTTGTTCAAGAACAACTTATAAAGGAAACATATACCTAAAATTCCAATACTTGATTCAAAAAAACAGTTTCCAGTAAATGCTTTTAGTTTCTGAAACTGGATATAAATATTAATATGATTTGTTTTTTATCAAGATCAACATACAGAGGAGTTACTTATGTTTACAGAGACAACTCCCAGTATTTTAATTCTCCTAAATTTTTTTAAAATCTAAACTTAAGAAAATAAAACACATTACTTTATAAGTTGAATTCTAATCTCTGATAAACAAACTCCTTTTAATTATTCTAAAATACAAATATAAATCTCAAATTAAATCAATTTGTAAAAGATTCTTTTAAACAGTGTGTGAATCTGGGAACACTACACAACACAATCAACATGCATAAACAATCATAATTACAACAGACATTTTATAAGCACACAAACATAATTTTTATCTCAAACATTAAATCAAGCAACCTAATATAGTTTAAGGTTTTAAATGTTACTCACCTTTCAATGCAGACCCCTGTTGATTCTTTGAAATTTGCAGGAAAATGAAAATTGTAGGCTTGACTTTTTTGTTGAAAATCTGAGTTGAAATTTGAAAGCTCATGATCCAAACTCTAATTACTTGCATGCAGAAAGAATGCAGTTGCTAAATCCTCAAATACATGCAGAAGCTAGTTGTAATTACTCATTCCTCAAATGCATGCTATCATTCCCAGATTTTTAAAAACAGAATGCAGAAAATAAAAGTGTGCAGGCTTATTTGATTTTTGCAGACTAATGTTTTGAATTTTAGGTGAAGATGGATTTGATTTTGAAGAGGAGGAATATGCAAATGTTTGGATTTGAGGGAATGCAGATTTGAAACTTGCAGAGTTTCTGAAATTTCGGAAATGCAGATTTGTGGATTGTTAATATGAAAATGATTTAGATTTTAAAAGTTTGAAGATTTTCTTTTGATTAAGGAGAATGAAAATGTAATATGAAATGAAGATGCAAACTTAACTAAATGTATTTTCAGATTTTAATAAAAGAAAAGAAAATAAAAACTAAAATTTTTACACTTGTCAATTAGTTAATGTTAAATTTGAACACATGTTACATGAATGTTACACTTGTTAAAAGAATGTAATACTTGTTTTCTTTTTTAAAAGTAATTAGTTTTTAAATTAACAAAGTAATGCATGTGTTTTAGTTTAATATAACTTGTTAGTTTATGTTAGATATGTGTATGAATTTATAAATGAAAACAAACCATGTTTACAAAACTACACAAATAAAAATTAAAACAATTTAAAATTTAAACTTTGAATTTAAATTCAAACTAAATTCAAATTCAATTATTTTCAAATCAAATTATAAATATAACTTAAATTTGAAATAAAAACTACAAATTTTATTCAAAACTTATTTAAAAAGTCATTACAATATCAATATTGTTTTACAAAAGTCATTTTACAAGAAATTATATTTTTATAAATAAAATATCCATTTTATTGAGTCATAAAACCTTTTTGTTGAATTTATTCTAAATTTAAAACTCAATCTAATTTAATTTAAAACATTCCAATATTTTTCTTATTAATTTTAAAATCATATATTTAATAACTTTGAAAAACTTAAATATTAAATAAAACAAAATTTCCAAATTATTAAAACAAGAAAATATGCTTTACTATTAAAATTAAAACAATACCAATCTATTTAAAATATAAACCATGTATTTATATTATAAATAGAAACCAATTTATTATTTAAAAGATAAAATAACCAATTTAAATATTTATTGAAGAAGATTATTAAATTTATCTAAATAGTTATTAAAAAAATATCAATATCAATTTAATTTTAACTACAGATTATTAAACTGATATTGTTAAAAATTCTGGATATTACAATCCTTCCCCCTTAAAAGAATTTCATCCTCGAAATTTAAAACAAAGGTAATTTAATAATCTTATTAAATTTTAATTTAAAAACACAAGCATATATCAAACATACGCTAACAACCAAAACAACCAATCAAACAAATCTAATTATCCAGACAAATTCTGGATAAAATTTTATCGAGTTTCCCCAGGTGTGTATATATATATATGTATATGTATATATGTATATATATATATATACCGGGATACTCGCTTCAGAGAATCCAAACAAACAATACTATGAAGCTACAAAGCTCCTATAAAACTATATCTATAACACTAGACAAGCTATCAGACTACAAACGAGTCTGACTCAACAACCAAAACTCCAGAACTGCTGGTTCCACAACCAGAGATAGATCATACACGTACTCCCTTAGAGATACGTGAAACTCATCGAATCCCAGTTATCCAAACTGGCAATCCAATCTTGTAGATCAATCACTTATCCTCCTAGATACAGAAAAGATCCAAAACACTTCAGAGCTAGCTTCTCAGACTTACCCAAACCAATAGCTCACTTTTGATCGGAGAAAACTTATCCAAAATTAGATCTCCGACTTCAGAGTCCAAATCCCTTCGACTCTTATCCACAAAATCTCTTCAGACGATCCTGGGCTGTCCACAACCTTACTGCTCAGCTCAACCTTTGCTGATGTTCCTAGAAACAAACAATACCAATCAACATAACAAAATGATCTCCTCAAGATCATCCAAAATCAAAAACTCAAACTCAACTTCTCAACATCAGAAGACAACAACTCACTTCTCCTGTCCGGAAAAAGAAAAGCAGATACACTTCCAAACTGCTTCCGCTGCTCAACTCTGATCTGAAGTAGAAGAGAATGCTGAAGAAGAACACAAGCACAACTGGACAACACACCCCAAAGATATGGTTCAACAAATCCATAAGAAAAATTCAGAAGTTCCCCCAAAACTTCGAGCTGCTACACCCACTCAATCTCCTGGAACAATTCTTCTATAAAGCTGAACCACCGATACCACTCCTGGAATCCCAGTCGATAAGGAAACTCAATCTCCAGATGCGAACCACACTCTGACTTCCTGAAGACATCCAGAAAAAAATTCAGATAAGCCAAGAGAACACTCAAACAATCGCAAGTCACTTTTGCGAACCACCCAACCCAAATCCAAGGAAAACTGTTCTCCCTTAAACCAAACAGAACAGCTTAACTTCACTGGTCAACCCATCGAAGAAACGGGTCCACTTAACTGCTTTTGAACTCCACTCCAGAAAACTGCTAAACCAGAAGATCTCTTGCCAACACCGAGAACACTCCAAGCTACACTGCTGCCACAGTTGCCAAAGAATTCCAAATCAAAGCTCTACGAGGAACTCGAACTTCAAAGAAAACAGAAACTCAAGCTGACCACAGCCACAATACTGAAGCAGACTCACCTCTTTAATCTTGTTCCAAAGAAAACATCTTCGGAAACATCCATAATCACTGCATCTCATCACGCAGCTACTACTCCCTGAGGTATCAAAATACCATCACTCACTTCTGCCCAACCAACAGATCCAAACACTACTCATCCAACTTCAGAAATAAACTTCGAACCTTAACAGGTTTCCTTCAGAGATTAATGAAGTTCTTCATCACTACAGAACTTACTCGAGACGGTATTAGGTCTACAGTCTCGACAAAACACCTCCAACCTCAAACATTCAAACTCCAACAAATGGTAGTCGTGTTGCACACACTACTACCTCATCTACCTTTATAACAAATGGTAGTCGTGTTGCATACACTACTACCTCATCTACCTTTATAAGTTATATTGGGAAAACCTGAACAGGGTAACCCAACAGATAGGTAGAAATAAATATAGATTAAAATTACAAATACGCTCTTTCAAGAAAGACACTACTACAGAGCCTAGGTATTCACTCAACCTAATGCTCTGATACCAAGCTGCGACGACCCGACTTTCTTACCACAGAAAATCGCATCATCTTTAAGAAAGAAAGGGATAGAAAAGAGAATAGAAAGAAGAGAAGAAAGAAACAACATCAGAATCTACACAGCGGAATGAATAAATTATATTAATAACATAAATGTTACATAGTTTACAACCATTATCAGAGTACACAGATATACAACACATACTAGACAGTTATAAACACCTATCTAGTTATACAACTCAATACAACTCAAAGACAACAACTCAAAGAAAACTACACAGCGGAAACTAAATATATCTACACGCAGAAGACTCCTGCTCCATTTGCTCCTCCACAATTCGTCAAAGCTAACCTGAATCCTAACCTGAATTCCCTTGACTACTCATAAAAATTTGATTACCCAAGAGTTTATGAAAAACAAAAATAAACTTCGGATCAGACATAGGTCTGGTGTAAGTAACAGGTTAAAGTTGCTTAAATTTCAAAAACCTTTGAAAAGAAAAGGTATCACCTAAGACTTCCCACACATAAACATGGAAAAGTTTTTACCTTACGCTAACCAAAACATTTGATAGGAAATCCGATGATATTATAGTAGTGTCTAGGGTTTTCAAATAAATAAGAAATAGCCGAAATTGTTACATTCATTAAATTCCAGCTACTAGCCACAAAAGTGGGTAATACAATCAAAACCGTTGGCACTTATTGGATTTTGGATTCCATACAATGGCAGGGCTACTGGGGTACCACCCGTCATAGTACGTGGCCTAGATCAACGTACCGAGGATCACTCCCGACCCCCTGCAACACAAAGCCGGACCCATTCCTTACTGAATAGTTACGAACAAGACAACCCCGTGGTTGTAGCTAGCAACCACCCACACAGCCGAATATAAAGGAACTTCTAGACAGGGATAAATCTTGCTCTTCAGTGGGTGCGACCCACGAAGCTTTGCTGCACCTCCCCTGTTTTAGCCATTCCCGGTTGATGAGGCTTGAGGCTACGATTACCTTTATAGGACACATCACTTAGAATGCTCATCGTCCACCTGACGATGTTCTGAAAGCATTCAATCCATACAAGTTCGTTACGGGTTCGAACGAAACCGAAGGCATTATCTCGTTACACTCATATTGGAATCACCCTCAGAGTTAACGACAATAACCCTTGCACTCTAAACCACCATCTCGAATCTATAAGAACTAATTCCGTCAACTCATTACGGAATCACCCACAGAGTTATACTGACTCATAGTCCTTACACCTCGAGTCTTCACAAAGCTCCAACTTTGATTCACGACCTAACGTTATTTGGAATCGATGTGGTTTTCGGATATCCAAATATGGAAACCCGATCTCGGTCTCATCGAAATCCAAAGCGTGCCTTTTAGGTCAAAGTTGTTTTAAAGGTTTTAAAACAAATCAATTACAGTATCTATATATACACAGATAGATAACTCACAAATCACAATTGATGATCAACATTATCAAATAACAGGTAATTCATATCATCAATATCACATAGATATTCCATATAATACCATCACAATAGATAACCTATGTTATCATCATAATACAATCAAACATCCATACCACACAAACATACTCATCTCATTACTGAGATCACAAAATATCCAAGACAATCAATGACATCCAAATATACATAAGCAAAGATTTACTCATTACAATATAATTAAATTAATTCTCTACCTCTAATTAATTTAAAATGAATTAAATTAATTCCTCCATCTTTAATTAATTTAAAATAAATTATATTAATTACTTTACCAATATATAACTTGCTTACTCAATCATTCAATTGACTACAATCAATTAATCAACCATTCAAAATTAATTACCTTAATTAATCAAAATTAATTACCTTAATTAATCACTCTTGATTAATTATACTTAATTACATTCATGTAATTATCCTTAATTAATTTCACAAATTAATTATCCTCAACTAAACAGTAATTAACCTTTAATTACACAACTAATTAATTAATCATAATTAATCCTTAATTAATTAATTAATTAATTAATTACCTTAATTATCTATTATTGATTAATTAATCATAATTAATCATCCTTAATTACATCATTAATTATAATAATTAATGATCTTTAATTATTAATTAAATTAATTACCTTAAGTAATTAACTTATAATTATTAATCATCATCACGGATTAATTACATTTAGTAATTATCTATCTTAATTACTATATTAAACAAATTAATTATCCTTTAATTTATTACTTAATTAATTCCTTGATTAATTACTAAATAATTAAACCAAATTACCTCACACTTAAACATCTCCACTTAATTACAATCATGTAATTATTAAACAATTACTTAACTAAGTAATTCCCTAATCATTAATTACATAAAGTAATTATTTATAAAACTCAAGTGTTTAAAATTAATTAAACTAAATTAATTAAATTAAACAATCTCATTAAATTAAATTAATTACATTAAGTAATTAATTTCTTAATTACTTTATCCAGTAATTACTCAAACCATTTATAATTGATTATTATTAAATTAATTAATCTAATTAATTATAAAAATTAACCATATTAATTAATTGTTAAATAATCATGATTAATGACCTTCATTAACCATCCTCAAATTATTTTATAAAGTAATTAACTTAAATTAATTACCATTTAAATTATCTTTAGTCATTAATTAATTAAAGTTAATTATTAAATTTATTAACCTTAATTTAAAACTTAATTGCATAATTAATAATCATTTATCATTAATTAAAAATTTAATTAATGATCTTAATTCCAAATTGATTAATCATTAATCAATTATTAATTCCAAATTTAATTAATTAATTAAATTAATTAATTAATCTTAATCACCTTATTAATTAATTCTAAAACATAAATCTTAATCAAATTTTCAAAATAAAACATAACTTAATTATGTTTAAAACAATTCAATTCAAAACTAAGTACTTATGAAATTACCTTTAAATCCCAATTTAAATTCAAGTTTAAATAGAATAATTTTAAACTTATCAAAGTTTTAAATAATTTAAAACTTTTTAAATTGCCAATCAAACAAATGTTATATAAAAATTTTAAAGTTCAATTCATTTCAAAACTTTTGATAACTTAAATTTTCATTTTAATTTAAAACTTCAATTTAAACCTCCTTTAAAATTTAATACTGAAATTCAAATTTAACCTTTGAATTTCCAGATTTTAAATAAAACTTCCAATCTATTCATATTTTAAAAATCTTATTATTAAAAAGTTTAAACTATTTTATCAACATGATATAGTTAATTGAGTTAAATTTTTAAACTTAAATTTCTATTTTAAAAACTGGAATTTGAATTTGAATCATAAGTTCAAACTTGAATTTGAATTAAACCTAAACCTTACTTTACACAAAAGCTACAGATTTTAAAAAGTTTAAAACCAGATTTTATAAAACACAGTTTCTATAACCTGTAACTACAGTGACCCGAGAAAACTTATTCTACTTCGAGTCTAAAGCCTCTCCACTCCGAGTCAAACATGCTACTGCTTCGGGCAACTCGCCATGTTTACTCGAGCAAACCAACACGGGCCAACCCCATCAGTAATATCCTACCACCGTGCAAATGCACGGCGACTCCGGCCACAACCAATCGACGCCGATGAGCGCCCCACTCCAGAAACCCACTCAGCAACCATCCACGGCCATCAAATCAAACAACCACCCAAGAGAACAAAATCGAACTCAGAATTTAGCTTTACAAACCTAAACCTGAAATATGTTTTTAGGTTTTAGCTCCAACCTGTCAACGGCAAGTTTCTTGCTTCTCCGACCACTTGGCGTTCCACCTCTCCGGCCTCGAGCTCCTCCACATACCTACTACACATTCCCCAAGTACCAGAGCACTCGGTCAACCCTACACCTCTCACTGACTAAAAACTCAAACCCACTTCAAAACTAGGGTTCAAACACAAAAATCCCAACTGCAACCAATCAAGCAAATTTTAATTACTTCTCTGATTTTTCTAAGGATCTATGATCCTTACTTAATAATTCAAAAAAAAAAATTGAGTTTCCACAAATCACATATTGTAAGAATTTGCACAAATTCATATTCTTGTTCAAGAACAACTTATAAATGAAACATATACCTAAAATTCCAATACTTGATTCAAAAAAACAGTTTCCAGTAAATGCTTTTAGTTTCTGAAACTGGATATAAATATTAATATGATTTGTTTTTGATCAAGATCAACATACAGAGGAGTTACTTATGTTTACAGAGACAACTCCCAGTATTTTAATTCTCCTAAATTTTTTTAAAATCTAAACTTAAGAAAATAAAACACATTACTTTATAAGTTGAATTCTAATCTCTGATAAACAAACTCCTTTTAATTATTCTAAAACACAGATATAAATCTCAAATTAAATCAATTTGTAAAAGATTCTTTTAAACAGTGCGTGAATCTGGGAACACTATACAACACAATCAACATGCATAAACAATCATAATTACAACAGACATTTTATAAGCACACAAACATAATTTTTATCTCAAACATTAAATCAAGCAACCTAATATAGTTTAAGGTTTTAAATGTTACTCACCTTTCAATGCAGACCCCTGTTGATTCTTTGAAATTTGCAGGAAAATGAAAATTGCAGGCTTGACTTTTTTGTTGAAAATATAAGTTGAAATTTGAAAGCTCATGATCCAAACTCTAATTGCTTGCATGCAGAAAGAATGCAGTTGCTAAATCCTCAAATACGTGCAGAAGCTAGTTGTAATTACTCATTCCTCAAATGCATGCTATCATTCCCAGATTTTTAAAAACAGAATGCAGAAAATAAAAGTGTGCAAGCTTATTTGATTTTTGCAGACTAATGTTTTGAATTTTAGGTGAAGGTGGATTTGATTTTGAAGAGGAGGAATATGCAGATGTTTGGATTTGAGGGAATGCAGATTTGAAACTTGCAGAGTTTCTGAAATTTAGGAAATGCAGATTTGTGGATTGTTAATATGAAGATGATTTAGATTTTAAAAGTTTGAAGATTTTCTTTTGATTAAGGAAGAACGAAAATGTAATATGAAATGAAGATGCAAACTTAACTAAATGTATTTTCAGATTTTAATGAAAGAAAAGAAAAGAAAAACTAAAATTTTAACACTTGTCAATTAGTTAATGTTAAATTTGAACACATGTTACATGAATGTTACACTTGTTAAAAGAATGTAATACCTGTTTTCTTTTTTAAAAGTAATTAGTTTTTAAATTAACAAAGTAATGCATGTGTTTTAGTTTAATATAACTTGTTAGTTTATGTTAGATATGTGTATGAATTTATAAATGAAAACAAACCATGTTTACAAAACTACACAAATAAAAATTAAAACAATTTAAACTTTGAATTTAAATTCAAACTAAATTCAAATTCAATTATTTTCAAATCAAGTTATAAATATAAATTAAATTTGAAATAAAAACTATGAATTTTATTCAAAACTTATTTAAATGGTCATTACAATATCAATATTGTTTTACAAAACTCATTTTACAAGAAATTATATTTTTATGAATAAAATATCCATTTTATTGAGTCATAAAACCTTTTTGTTGAATTTATTCTAAATTTAAAACTCAATCTAATTTAATTTAAAACATTCCAATATTTTTCTTATTAATTTAAAATCATATATTTAATAACTTTGAAAAACTTAAATATTAAATAAAACAAAATTTCCAAATTATTAAAACTAGAAAATATGCTTTACTATTAAAATTAAAACAATACCAATCTATTTAAAATATAAACCATATATTTATATTGCAAATAGAAATCAATTTATTATTTAAAAGATAAAATAACCAATTTAAATATTTATTGAAGAAGATTATTAAATTTTTCTGAATAATTATTAACAAAATATCAATATCAATTTAATTTTAACTACAGATTATTAAATTGATATTGTTAAAAATTCCGGGATATTACAGAATTCGATGATGGAGGGCATAACTGGAGGAGTGCCCATGATATGTAGACCCTTTAGGTGGGATCAAATGATTAATGTTAGGATGGTCAGTGATGTGTATGAAATTGAAGTTATCGTAAATAAAAGGGAATTTTAGTAAAAGTGAAGATAGTGAGTTCCTAAGATATGTAGGCTTTTTAGGTGGGATCAAATGACTAATGTTAGGATGGTCAATAAATGAAAGTGAAGATGGCGAGGATGGAAATGTTGGATTAAGTGGGACATGATATGAAGCATAGAGCTACATTGTTCAGGGACATGGTAGAAAAGGGTTTTGGCAAAGTAGTTCTGTTTCCCTTTGTATTTTATCGTTTCCATGAATATCAACTTTGAAGTTGTTCCTAAGGTGATTTATAATTTGTTGATCAGCATATGCCTCCGAGTTAATTGACTGTAAAAGCTTAACTACAAAATAAAATAATACACCCTATTAACGTAAAATCAAAATCATAGATAAAGCATTGATAAAATAGTTCAACATAAGCTCATGTACAAAATAGTTTGATAAAATAATTGGTGCATAGAATATCATTATTTGTTGTTATAGGTTGGATCTCACTATTCATGTATACTGAACAAATTCATGAGGCAATGAAAAAGCAGTTGGCTATATTTGAACGTGTTGAGGTGGCAAATGCTCGTTGCACTAATTTTAGTGTAATTATTTTTTAATAGTTATACTATAAAAATATGGCTCAACGATCAAATGTAGGTCCACCTAGACGTGCGTATACACTCATGCTGATAAAAAGAACTTTTCTTGCAGTGAATACATATAATACATATTATATACACAAACATAAATATAAATTAATTGTGTGTATATAAGATTAAAATAAGTCTTTCTAATTCATACAAATTAGAGATTTACAATCAACTTAAAAATAGATTTATTGTCAAAACATTAACTATCTATAAGTAAGACTCAATAAAATATCTCAAATTAATACAAATTATAGACTTTAAAATTTGGATTTACTGCCGACACGTTTTCCATTTTTTTTAATTTCTAAAATAATACAAATACAAAATACATACATGTAAACTTTCAATTCTAAAATTACATTTTATTTTATATGATTTAAAACATGAATTTTCAATAAAACACTATAATATTCATACACAAACTTTGGTTTAGTTTGTTAAAATAAAATCCAATCAAAATAATATGACAAGATAAAGTTTTTGATCTGAATGATTATACTCTAAATTGAATGTTTGCAATATAGATCTATAATAAAATATTGTATTCAAACAAATACAAATTTAATTTTAATTTAACAAAATAAGAACCCAATTGATAAATTGAACATACAAAATTTCTGATCCAAAAATTAGACTTTAAATTGAATGTTTAAAACATAGTTCCAAAAAACCATTATATAAACATATACAAATGTTAGTTTTGATTTATTAAAATAAAACACCAACCGATTCATTTAACAAACAATTCAAGCTACATAAATAACTTTCAAATTAAATGAGGCAATGATACGTACATATAAAATATGATAATTGAATTTCTCTTTCACAAAACATTACATAAAATATCATTATCTATTAAAGAAAACGTACCTTATTACCCAAAGCCTTGAAGCACATCTTGAAAATGGACTCCCCTTAGGATGTCGCCTAGAATTCACACCTTGAATGATGATATCTCCTCGGATCTTCAAGATCCTCATCTTATCCTTACAAGAGATAGATGAACCACTTTTTTATTTTATTTGATGTTTATATGGAGTTAAAAGATTTTTGGAATTTTTTTGTTTTCTGCCATGAAAGGTCAGGAGGAGAGAAAGAAACAGACTGGATGAGAAAGAATGAATTGTACGTACAGAATAAATCAGAGAATATGTTTCATTTGAAAGAATAAATTTTTTTGCATTATTTAATTAAGACTTCCTTAATTAATTCAATTGACCGTCTCTCTCCAATCATTTCTTTAAACGTATGTCATCAAATGACGTACAATTTCAAAAAATCATGTCATCAAATGACATAAAATTTTCATAAATTATGCCATCAAATGACATAAAATTTCCATATATCATTTCACACATTTATCTTTAAATTACATCGATATCGTATATCAACGTGCGTAAATATAACTTTAATAAATGCACTAAAATAATTTTGAAAAAAAACTTCCAAACGTCAAACAAATAATAATATTTCTTAAATATCAATTAATTTAATCAATTTACAACATAAATAATTAAATCATGTGGTTTTCCAAATAATTCGTCATTACGATTGTGCGACTCAAAGGTGTAAATTCTATCAACGATTAATATTGAACTATTCGAATATTAACGTTCACATGTCACTAAGCAGTGGTATGACATTTTGGCCGAATTTATCACTTATACATCTTTTGGTAATATCCAATTTTACTTATTATAAGCGGTACCTAATAGTGACAATTATTTACACCAATTCTCTTCATCAAAACTACATCATTTCGGATTTATTGAATTTGGTAATGGTCAAAATTCTAATATCATCCACATTCAACTTTATAGGCCAAATATAATGTTCCTTGTTCAATAATAACAATTCTAATTAACCAAAATGCTCTAGCCAAAGACTTTGACTTTGAGTTGACTTTAGTTGAATGTGATACTAACCTCATATAACCAAGGAGACGAATCCTCTCTTGAATAGTGTTTCACTTTCTATGCTTCTACTCGCTCTAACTATAGTCATTCGATGGACGTCGTGCCACGATTTAACTATAATCAAAGCAAAGCTTCCACATTGAAGATCAACAGTATTCTCAAGTCGAGAGAACTGTGTAACTTAGTCACATCGATATTCTCTGTTTGACCATAGTTATATTAACCAATAGAAAACTATCATTGAGTCATTCCATAGCCATCGAATAACTATCAGTACGTAACCCTTTGGTGTCCCAGCAGTCATGAGTAATACACTGCCCAACATTTGTAGAGCACTACATACTCTAGTCTTAATGGATACATCGATATCCAGTTTCAATGCATCTTCACTAGGAACATTAAAAATGGTATATTTGTTTCATTGTGATAAATTACTCATGGTTACAACATTTTGTAACTACTATCACAAAACATACAATTCATGGATTTTCTATTAAATATAATTTTAATTAAATTATCTATTTAATATAACCACGTTATGTCAAGTATATACTGGAAAGAAAACACATTTATTTCGAACAAGATTGGTCAATGAGTTAGATATATGTAACAAATTACATAATTGTCCCTAGACATAGCCCTAACTCTATTAACATTCTCTCCCCCTTAAAAAATTTCATCCATGAAATTCCTAAGGAAGAAAATGTTTCTAAACCCCTAAGTTTAAAACTATTAATTAAAATGAGTTATTAAACTTATTAATTAAATCTTAAAATTTTACAAAAAGTTTCAGCAGCATCTCCTTTGCATCGCTCGATCGGAACAACTACAAATTACCACTACAGCTCTAAAACAACCAAAAAAAACAAAATCCCAATGGCTACCCATTCGGGGTGTAAAATCATTAGCCAATTTAAATTTCTATGTCTGTTACGTACTGTTTTGCGTTTGATTTATATTTTGGCAAGTAATTTATTATCTCTATGCAAATGCTGGTACCCGAGAAGTCAAATGGAAATCTCTTGCTTCCCTGTACTTACATAATCAAAAAGAGAATTAAGTTAACAAAAGCAATAATGCAAATTTACATAAAAAAATAGCATGATATAAATCCACATGCTACTCTAGTATTAATAAGGCTACATGCAATAACATCACAATCATATGTGACAAAATACAAAGAAAACTCTATAATAAATGCTACGCATCCAATAATTTTAAATGATAAATTTAGATCAAAATCAGAATGGCAAGGAAGGTTTTCCTCCTAATAAAGTATAGTGAAATTCTAGAATCAAAACAACATGGAGCATCTAATGGTATTACAGTTCCTCCAAAACAATCAACTAGAGTGAATAGATATGATTTCTTTCCCAAAATCTTTAAAATCTCTTTTATTTTTCCAAAATTACCTGTATTTAGGTCCAATAACCCCAAATCAAAAACCTCGGTTTTATAAATCTTGACTTTATAAACTATGGTATATAAGATCACACAATCAGTTAATGAAATTCAATTTAAATCGTATCAATCAAATTCCATAAAGGAATAAACTAACACTACCATTCGATCAAATTCCATAAGGGAAACTTATCACTTATCATTGTTTTAAAATGTAAAATGACTAACAAACAAATCTTAATTTAGGTTCAAAACTTTCTTGATTGCCTGAAAATATAGATAATTCACTAAGCATACCATTTTGGTCAATAGTTTTTGGTCATCGTTTAGAAGATTATCCAAACTTACTCGGACAAAATTGAACGTTATACTTCAAAATTATTAGTTTCATGAATATATTTATTTTTTCTAAATCGCTTATATTTCCACTTAGTATTTTATTCAATACTAAAGTTATTTATGATTTATATCATAAATTTTCACCTAAGTTTAAAAATATTTTATAAAGCTATTTCTTTATAAAACATCAAATATAACTTATTTCCACTTTATTTGATTGTATAATACCCTTCTACATCTTAAGAGTACATAGAAAATTTATTTTACTTTCCACAATTTAGGTGAAGATCTAATCAAAATTTGATCTTTAAAACTGAGTCAACTTCTCGACCTCTTTAACTTGGAGTGTAAAAATGAATTATGTTTTATGGGTTAACCAAAAAATAGTAAATAGTTTGCACTACCTAAGATGTTTTAAATAATTATATGATTTTAATAAAACGATGTTTATCAAAACATTCTTATCCAATTTAACCCATTTTAAACCTATGTTAAATTGTCCCCTACCTTATCTAAGGGTAAAATCTCATTTATCAAAACAATCTCTTGTTAGAAATACTTTTTATCTTGGAACTAATTCCCTTTTAAGGAACTTAAAAATCAAATACTTGGTTTTTAATTTCAAAAACTCAATTTTGAAAGCATATTACATATATTTTTATATGAAATAACTTAAAACGGTTTAATTATCAAAACTCACTTTGGGTTCATTTGGATTTGAATTCATTTGGATTGCACAATGACAAAGAGAATACTTTACTAAGTATTCTACAATATTTGCCTAAGCGAACATCTGATCGCCACTTAGAAGATTGTTTAGATTACCACAAAACTAATTGAAGTTATTTCGTCCTAATTTTCGCAAATAAAATGCTTTCCATTTAAAAAAATTCTTCCCAAAATATTTTTACTTTTAAATGCTTCCAAAAATACTACTATTTCATTTCTCAAATACTTTTGAAATTAATTTCAAAGTCTTTGGGAATTTGATTCAAAAGTACTTTATAAACACATTTTACAAACTAAATTTTTATAAGCTTTCCTTTATATAAAAATCATTTTATATTATGATAACTCTTCTTTATTATAATCGAATTTTCTCAAATATCTATTCTCTAATGGTCTTATCCTACCACTTAGATTATGTTAAACAACTTTTACTAAAATTTAATTCTTAACTCACCATTATTAAAAGGTGAATTTTCAAGTTAACGTTTTCTCTGAACACTTTTATAGTCAAATTACGAAAATTAATTCACAAAGGGTTCGTTTTAAATCAAAGCGATAAATGCTCCTAAATAAACCGAGAACAATTTAACAATTAACAACCAACAATCAATACTTCTTATCTAACTAAGCATAACTGGACAAACAATAGTGATAATACATAAATATTATCACATTCAAACTGTTCGAATGGCTAGAGTTCTATCGAGTTAGAAAATAGCTTAACGAATTTTGAAATAAAAATAACCGCAAGCTCACGGTGTACGAATGTAGCACGTGGCGAATACGGGTCGATCCATAGGGAATTGATGATTTTAAAATTCTATTCAATCAAAATATACCAAAGTCGAGAGTGAATAGCTTGAAATGTAAGAACTAACAAAAACTAGCAAAAGAAAATGATAAAAATATGAGAAATAAATGACAATTTAGAGATAATTCCACTCTTTAGATCGTATAGTTCAACAAATTATGAAATTATGATCTCTCTTTTTTTGGTCATAAGTGAATTAAAATGATGTGTTTATCATAAGTATGACTCATTTGTGCTATTAATTAGCTCAATATGAGCCATCAAACTGTAACACAACATTTAAATCACTTACTAACTCTCATGAAAATGACAACAAAGTTGAAAATGAAATCTATTTTAAGTCTGGCCTATTAACTATTAATTAGAAATATAGACCATCAAATTTTAATTTCAAATCACTTTCTTATACCACAACCATAATTTGATGAAGAGGCATTTGTGTTAATGATTGTTTAAGCATAGCCTATTTGGTGTCAACAATATAGGCTGTCAAATTCAAAGCAAAAACAACAAATAAAACCACTTCAAGCATTGCCATTAAGCACAAAAAGAGAGCTATAATTATCGAAATGTTGAACCTACATGATTAGAGGCTTCATTACCCCTAAATTGAAGGTATAAGCCTCTCATTTTGTTATCAAAACAACAAATATAGCTTGCAACATTAAAGTAAAAGAAAAAGAGAGAAAAGCAAAGAAACAAAATTAATCTACTTGCATGAAATAAGAGAGATCTACACTACTTGCATAAAAGGAATGAACATATAATAAAAAAGAAACAATAAATAACATTGCATAAAATGAAAAGAAAATCACATAAATAAAAATGGCTAAGTAGCCATGAAAAGAGAAAGGGAGATTTCTTTTATTTTGAGCCTAAAACTAATTAAAAAGAGACTAAGTAAAGAGAGAGGGGAGATTACATGAAACATATGGGTATTTATACATGTATGAAACCCTAATTCATATTTTTGGGGAATGCCATGAGGTGGTGTGGCCACCAAGTAATCATTAGCATGTCATAATCCCCATTTAAGTGTACATGAAGCCATTAATTCCATAAGCATGTGCATTAGCCTCTACTTTGTACATTAAGGTGGTGGGTAATAGGGTCCTCCATGTTCTTCACTTTGAATTATTTACATCTTCATTCTTTTGTATCTTATTTGTGCATGCATATTCCTTCATGAAACCACTCATATATGAGATCAAATTCCTACAAAAAATATATAAACTTCCAATTAATTTTTCTCAAAGAAATATATGCACAAAAATGACCATTTTGCCCCTATATGAAGATTGATATGTGACAATTTGGAATTAATATGGATTTTAGTTAAAACAAGTTAAAATACCCAATATGATCATTTATTTGATTTAAATAGATTCAATATGGTGGTAAAAATATGCACATTTACGTGCACATCAAATACCCCCACACTTATCTTTTTATTCGTCCTCGAATAAACTAAAACTAAGATAAATCCGTTTTCGTAGGGAGCAAGATTGCGTTGAGCGTATGCAACAATCCATTAAACCTCTGGGTAGTAGGACGAGTGTTGTCTCGTGAGGGTTTTCAGCGGATGCTACCCACAAAATCCAAGTGCAGGATGAAAATATTTACAAAATGCAAGATTTATTTACAAAGTGATGAATGCGAGTTTTTGAAATATTTACAAATGAAGGATTTATTTTTAAATTGATAGGAATAAGTTAAATATAGGCTTTGGTCATTATCTTGAAAATTTTTAGTCATTTACTCGTCAAAATTTTCAATAAAATCAAAGTTATCATAACAAATAGACGATAGTTTAACTCATTGTCTTGGTTGATAACATAGTGAAATTATGAAATCGATCCTTGGTTGATTATCAAAGTTTATCAAAGTGGTATTTTCATTTCTTTTCAATAACAAATCAAATCAAATAAATAAAAATAGTGCTAGGATTTCAATTGCTTACTCTCTCATTATTTGCAAAAAATTACACACCTAGCTCAGGTAAACTGAGGCAAGATATACCACCCATGCACTGCCTTACGGGCTTATGTGAGGGGAGTACAGAGCATGGCGAGTGCACACACTTTCATGCATACACCTATCGACCGTAGGTGGTTTTTATTATGTTTGTTTTTTTTACATGTGTCTCATACATGCATAACCGTGAGGATTTTTAAATGAGTATGAAAGCACATAATCAAAGATTTCAAGTAATTCACTCATGCATAACCGTGAGGACTTTTAAATGAGAGTGAATACTTGGATATTATTATTTTTTATTTTTATATTTTTTTTTAAGAGAGAGAGAGAAAGTTTTGCAAAATCATCTTAACACCATTTAACTTAGAAGACAAAAAAAGTTATGTCCTTTACTTTAAATCAACCACTTTTTAAAACAAAGATTTTCAATTAGGATGCACTTCATAATTAACACATATGAATCTTCCTATATACTAGTTAAACCATTGTTATATGTAATCAAACTTCATTTTTTTAAGACAAATAAACTTTCAAAAATTTCAATTTAATAAACCAAAACCATATATTTATCTTATAATGTTTCTTTTAGAAATAAATCAAAATAAAATTTATTTTTGGGATTTTTTTTGAGATTTCAAAGCAAAAATAAACCATGAAAAAAAATGAAGATGAGTCTCTCCCCACACTTGATTTTGACCGTGTCCCCACAGTCAACCCAAGTGGAAGGAGAAAATATAAAAACATAACCTTTATTTAAATAAAAATGAAAAGATAATTATTTACAAGTTATCAGAAAGTATGCCGTTAAAGAGTAAATGAACCGGTCTTCCAAGAACCGATTCATTTGTCTCACCAAGAATGTAAGACACAGCTCAAGCTCGAAAAACCGAACATTTAAATATTTTAAAGTTGAATGTTGATTTGGAAAAATGAATTTCGTTTTATCAAAAGTTGAATGAGTTGTTTTATTTTCAATGATTTTCGGGGTATTGCTTGAAATTTATTTTCACCAAATTCAAGTTTATCATCGATTTCAAAATCGAAATGGTGATTCAAATCATCCCCTACAGAATTTAGCAACTCATTTTTAAAAAGTCCATAAAACTCATGTTCGTTAAATTCGGCTTCCTTTGTTGGATTATCAACAACTTCATTAGGTAAATCGAGTTTAAAATTCAAAGTTGTCGTATTCAAATTTTCAGAAAAAGGAAGATCGAAGTTTAAATCGAGTTTCGCACCCTCAAAAGAATTGAAATCCAACTTAATTACCGTATTTTCAATAACTTGATTAAGATCGTCATTATCAAATTCAAAAGTTGGTATTTGAAAATCATCGATTTGGGTAAAAGGTGGATTATCACTTGACTCATCACACATTGAGATTTGGTTTTGTTGTTCATGTTGTTTCATATAAGTTTCAAACAACAAATCCATGTGATCATCGTAAATTTCATTCATTTGTTCAACAAAATCCAATTTGTAGTCATTAAATTGAAAAAATTCGATTTGGATTTGTTGAGAACAAAAATTTTCACTCATAACATGGTTAAGATTATTCCCATTGTCACATTTGTTTGAAAAGTTGTTCCCATTTTCATGTTGAGTTTGAAATTCATTTTGGAGTTCGAAATTAAATTGGCATGGGTTATAATCGTAATCGTTTGAATTTTGAATTGAATTTAAATTTTGAAATCCTTGACTCGAGTTTTTACACAAATAAGAATTACATAAATCATTTATCTCTTGATTTTGTCGTGTAGAAAGTTCGAGTAAAGATGAAATCATTTCAATGCTATTTTCAAGAGTCGAAGGTTGGTCATCGTTTAGAAAATTTTGTTGTTCGAGATTTGAATTATTCACACAATAGTTGTCATTAAAACATCCATAGGAATTTTGAGTGAAATTATATGGATTATATTGATTTTCACAACTATTGTAAAATTCACGTAAGTGGGGAATTGGACATTTTCAAGAATTTTTTTTTGTAAAGAAAAATATTTACAAATAGACTATATTTTTCAAAAGGAAAATTGATTTTTGTTTTTTTTTGTTTTTTTTGAAAAGATTTTATATTTTTTTAGGATTTTCTAAAAAAATAAGTAATTTTTTTTGTATTTTTTAGAATTTTCATTAGAAAATTTTCAATGGAAAATAAAAAAACTAATTTAAGAAATATTTACAATTTTTTTGTTTTGGATTTCGATTTTTTTTTAAATATGCATGAACTAATGCAACTAAATGAATGCAAGAGTTAATTACAAATGATTTATCCTAATTTAACCCAAAATTGTATAATCACATTTTGGCTTAATTCGACAAGATAGTCTCAGCCAGGTAACAGACAGGATTTATCGGTGCACCACGAATCACCGTAGCAATGCAGCCGAAGGTTTAAGTACCTTCAGAGGAACAACCATTATAACATTTACGAATCACCGTAACATTTATAAATGGTTATTACTCTGCCGTAGCCTAGACACTAAGAAATTAAATTGTTCAAAGAAGACAACTTCTCAATATACAATTAAGCGTTATTGATTTCTAACCGTTATTATTAATCTAAAATCTAAAATGAAATGCAAAGCAGAAATTAAACGTGTATTAACAATGCAACTAAAAATGGATTTTTGTTTTTGTTTTGTTTTTTTTAAAATGCAAATGCAAGCAACCAACAATGCAATTCAAATAAAGCTAGATATGAAAGAAGAATTTTTTATTTTTTTAGCAAGCAGAGCAATTTATTTTGGCTAGTAAAGCAAGCAATTTTCAGCAAGCTATTCTTCCTTTATTTTCTGCTTTGGCAACCTGAAAATTAAAAACAAGATATATACAATTGTTGTTGTTATTATTATTATTATTTGGTTGTTTTTTTTCTTTTATAAAGGAAAAGTTTTGGAAAGAAAACTACTCTACACAAATATATTTTTCTTTGAAAAGGAAACAAAATTTAAAACTGAAGTTTTATTTAAAAGAAAGTTAGAGAGAGGATGGAAAAACCAAAAAAGAAAATGGACTTAAAATAAAAAAAATAAAAAAGGAAAAAATAGAAAATTGAAACCAAACACATACACTAACACAAGCCTGCCCGATAACAATAAATCACAGTTCAAAATCGCGAACAAAATCATGAAACCAACTTGTATTCAAGAAAAGTCCAATTCACGATCAATTCCCACAATCAAAATCGCGAATTCTCAAATTCCTAAACCAGAAATTATCACTATTGCGATTATCACTACTGCTGATGGATTTGGAGCTTCGTGGCTTCAGGTTTGTGATGTTGTGTTCGGTGCAGGCGATTTTGGGTGAAGGCGATGGCGTTAGTCACGGTGCTGAGGAGTTGGGCTCGTTCGAGTGAAACGCGATTGTCAAAGCGGAAGACGGAGGCGGGTTCGATTGTAGTGGAGGAGGATGAATCGAATTTGGGTAGTGAATGTTGGATGGTGGAAGCAGTGAGAGGTGGATGCGAAATGTTGGAGGATGACGTCGCGATCAGTTGTAGGGAGATGCTGCTGTTAATTGAAGTTGCTATTGAGGGAGGTTCAGAGAAAGGAGATGAGGTGCGTGGCTTAGCTCGAGGTTGCAAGTTAGTTCGTGGGTGATTGAATTGCAGTAGAGGTAGGGTGTGCCAGGTCGATTGATGTAGCGGTTTCTCGATTGAGGATTGTCGATTGTAGAGGTTGGCAGTGCGGTTTCAAGTGCTTGAAGAGGTTGCGGTTGGCTGGTTGTGAAGAGGAGATAAGGTTGTAGAAGGAGGTACTGACAGTTTTTTTTTGTTTTGTTTTATTTTTGTTTTGTTTTTTTGTTTTTTTTGTTTGAGGATATGCAGCGGTATGTAGCGGAGATATAGGGGATGTTGTAGAAGGTCGATGCTGATGGTAGGAAGAAAAAGTGTGGTTTGCTGAAGGACAGCAGTGGTTTGAATGCAACAGTTAGGATGGTGGCACAGTGGTGGTTTGGGAAGACAGTAGGATGATGTTGAAATATTGTAAATTGATATTGATGTGATTAACAAAGAAATGAGATGATGTTGAAATGTGGTAGTTTCAAATGGAAGTTATGGGTTGTAAGCAGCACTGTGAGAAGGGAGGTGATGTTTTGGAAATTGTCAGAAAGGTGAATTGGTTGTTTACAATTGTGTAGAGCCGTTGCACAAGCGTGGGAGGATGGTACAGATGAGTTGTTGCTGCTGGTGAAGTGGGTCAGTGAAGAGGTTGATATGTGTTGGGTGATTAGGTGATGCTATGGTAGTGGTTATCAACAGGAAGAAATGGTGAAGAGAAATGGGAGTATGTGCTGTTGTTCAGTCGCTTGCTGTGTGGTTGACAGTTGATGATGAATGTCGGGCAGGGGATGGATGGTTGTAAGTGGAGGTGTTGCTGATGGGGGAGGCAACTGATTGTTTTTTGGTTGAATGGTGTAGCACAGTTGAGGGGGAAGATGTTTGTAACAAGGGAATGTGGAATGAAGCAGAGGGAAGTTTGCAGGCTAATGTGCACAGTAATGCACAACAATGTAACAGTGAATTGTAAAAGGAAAAGAAAGGAAACAAAAACTGTAAAAACAAAAAATGAAATGTAATTTGCAGTGAAATAAAATATTGTTGTTTCATTTTGAAGTGTGTTTTTTTAAAGGAAATGCAACACACAATAGAAATCAAACGAAAAATAATTCGAGGAATAGAAAATTAAAATCAAAGCAAATCCCCGGCAACTGCGCCAAAAACTTGTTCGAACAGCTAGAGTTCTATCGAGTTAGAAAATAACCGAACGAATTTTGAAATAAAAATAACCGCAAGCGCACGGTGTACGAATGTAGCACGTGGCGAATACGGGTCGATCCATAGGGAATTGATTATTTTAAAGTTCTATTCAATCAAATTATACCAAAGTTGAGAGTGAATAGCTAGAGATGTAAGAACTAACAAAAACTAGCAAAAGAAAATGATAAAAATATGAGAGCTAAATGACAGTTTAGAGATAATTCCACTCTCTAGATCATATAGTTCAACAAATTATGAAATTATGATCTCTCTTTTGTTGGTCATAAGTGAATTAAAAAGATGTGTTTATCATAAGTATGACTCATTTGTGCTATTAATTAGCTCAACATAAGACATCAAACTATAACAGAACCTTTAAATCACTTACTAACTCTCATGAAAATGACAACAAAGTTGAAAATAAAATCTATTTTAAGTATGGCCTATTAATTATTAATTAGAAATATAGACCATCAAATTTTAATTTCAAATCACTTTCTTATGCCATAATCATAATTTGATGAAGAGGCATTTGTGTTAGTGATTGTTTAAGCATAGCCTATTTGATATCAACAATATAGGCTATAAAATTCAAAGCAAAAACAACAAATAGAACCACTTCAAGCATTGCCATTAAGCACAAAAAGAAAGCTATAATTATCAAAATGTTGAAGCTACATGATTAGAGGCTTTATTACCCCTACTTTGAAGGGATAAGCCTCTCATATTTGTTATCAAAACAACAAATATAGCTTGCAACATTAAAGTAAAAGAAAAAGAAAAAGAGAGAAAAGCAAAGAAACAAAATTAATCTACTTGCATGAAATAAGAGAGATCTACACTACTTGCATAAAAGGAATGAACATGTAATTGAAAAGAAACAATAATTAACATTGAATAAAATGAAAATAAAATCACATAAAATAAAAATGGCTAAGTAGCCATGAAAAGAGAAAGAGAGCTTTCTTTTATTTTGAGCCTAAAACTAATTAAAAAGAGACTAAGTGAAGAGAGAGGGGAAATTATATGAAACATATGGGTATTTATACATGTATGAAACCCTAATTCATATTTTTTGGGAATGCCCATGAGGTGGTGTGGCCACCAAGTAATCATTAGCATGTCATAATCCCCATTTAAGTGTACATGAAGCCATTAATTCCATAAGCATGTGCATTAGCCTCTAGTTTGTACATTAAAGTGGTGGGTAGTGGGGTCCTCCATGTTCTTCACTTTGAATTATTTACATCTTCATTCTTTTGTATCTTCTTTGTGCATGCATATTCCTTCATGAAACCATTCATATATGAGATCAAATTCCTACAAAAAATATATAAACTTCCAATTAATTTTTCTCAAAGAAATATATGCACACAAATGACCGTTTTGCCCCTATATGAAGATGGATATGTGACAATTTGGAATTAATATGGATTTTAGTTAAAACAAGTTAAAATACCCAATATAATCATTTATTTAATTTAAATAGATTCAATCTGGTGGTAAAAATATGCACATTTACGTGCACATCACAAACAAACACACTCTATAACTGTATAATATTTTGAAAATTATTCCTTTGTATGTAAAATTATTTCCTAGGCAAAATATTTCATTTGCCACATTTTCAAAAAAATCAATATCATGTCCGTTGGCCTTGTTCAAGTGTTTAGAAACCGCTACCGATACCGTGGCACCTCCCCACATCTTGACCAGAATTCATAAACAAATCAACAGATCAATTAACAAAATACTATTTTATAACGTTAACAAATACGCTCTCTTATATATAATACTCTCAAACTCGTTCTAGGGTGTCGCTTATCCTATCTCTGATAAGCTAGACCCTACCAAAGCCAAGGTTCTTACTTAACCTTATGCTCTAATACCATGTTGTAATGACCTGCCTTTTTAACCATCGAAAAGTCAACACCGAACACTATCACTATGTTTAAATGTCATGCATCGAATGACAAAAGGGCAGATTGTTAGGATAATAGAAAAAGATCAAAGAACGGAGAAAATCAGAATCTCGCGGTGTAATCTAAACAATATAATATAATAAGGACATTGAAAACTGCCACTCCAAATATATAGAGTATATCAGAGTTAAAAACAAACCTTATCAGCTGGACAGTTATAAAATCCTTACCTTACAATTACTATATGGATACTGTATAATACAACGAAAAATAAATACTACGATAGGTGAACCTTTAGCTCCTCTCCACGATCACCATAACACCAAAGTCAACCTTGAAAAATACTCATTCTAACCTGACATTATAATAAAATAACACCCGGATCGGTCTAGAAATACCAACGTAAGATAACTAAAATAACGGGGAACATACAAAAGTTCTGTGAAAACATGCTGCTAACATGGAACGAGTTTTTACCTTATAAGAATAATATCAACACAGACAAGAGTAGAGATAACCAACAGAAAAAAATCCAAATAAAAATTGGCATAAATAGTATCAAAAATCCAAACTTGAAAGAATGAAAATAATCCGAGCAAAATCCAAACTAGACAGAATAGATAAAACAAGATAACAGTCCAAACTTGATAGAATGGACACAACCTACAATTAAACATCACGAAGAGTGGTTGATTCTTTCCTTTGCAATTAAAAAAAAATCGAAGGTTCGAATCAAATAGGGAAAGAAAAGTTTCCAACAAATGACTTGGAAGGCGCGACCCCCTTGAAGTATACCTCTAGTAATATAGTTTTGAGAAGATCATATACTCCATGACACTTCTCAATACCCTTCAAGCTGGACCTCGCCAAACCTTACCGAAAATCCAAATATTTCACATCTAAATCTTAGCCATTTTAAGGTGACGGTACACCAAAATATAGATGAGATGTGAAACTACCTTAATGGGAGCAATCACACATAGCTTGGCCACCTTTCGTGCTATGGACTTAATCATTTCTGGCAAAGGTAACAAAGCTCAAAAAGTGGCAAATCGTTTTTGAGGTGATGATACACCATGAAGAAAGATGAACCCGATAATTAACAAATCAATTATCGGGGATAATTAAAATGATCGTATATGGAAGTTAAATATCATATATCCAACATTACTCGTTGATTCCAAACAAGCGCTATCCCTCGATTGAAAATGAAGCTAGGAAAGTTGAGGTAGGGTTACCTTTCGACATCGCCAAGACGACATTTTTAACCTTCAAGATTGAAATGAGTCCAAGTCTAATCGTTTAGCGTTAAAAGTATAACTAAATTCTTTCCATATAAGCGATGTCGTTTAAGGAATTATTTTTCCATAACCAAAATCAAACTTTACTCTTTAAAAACTGAACTTTTGCTTGATTTCCATATTACAATATTAGTAAAAACACTTTGGAAATACTCTTTAAAAATATTCTTTTAGAAGACAAACTTATAATACTAAGTGTACTATAAACAAAGGTAAAAATGTCGTTAAAGCATTATTTACTACAAACCCAAAAGCAATTTACACCTAGCTTTATTTTTAAATAATTCCTTTTAAAGGATTTTCTCATTTATATACCATTATTTATAAATTTAGAACAATGTTTGTTATCCCGAAAGACAAATAAACAATTTAAATATATTTATAAATTTAAAACAATATTAATTATCTTGGATGATATTCAATCACATTTATAATCCCTTTTTAAATAAACAAATCAATTATTTTAAATAGTTACTATTTCCAAACACTTTTATATCATCAGTTAATTAACTTAAAAACCTTTATTGAACTAGTTTATTAACTTTAAAACACTTTTCATCAAATTAGTTAATTGGCTTTAACCATTTAAATTAATTTACTTTAAATATCATTAATCAAAAGAATTATTAAATTCAAATATTCATTAATTAAAATGAATAAATAATCTCAAACATCATTGATTAAAATGATAAATAAATTTTAAATACCATTAACCAAAACAATTAATTAAGTCCAAATAATCATAAATTAATTAGATTAACTAAATTCAAACATCATTAATTATAATGACAAATTAAAACATCATTCGTTAAAATGACTAATTAACTATAAAACATCATTAATTAAAATGATTAACTAAATTTCAAAAATAATTAGTTAAAACAATCAATCAAATTTAAAACAATCATTAATTAAAATGATTAATTACATTCAAATATTAGAAATTAGGATGATTAATTAAAATCAAATATCATTAATTAAAATGATTAATCACTTTTAAATATCGTTAATTAAAATGTTTATTAGTTTCAATTATCATTAATTAAAGTGATTAATTAAACTCCATTATCAGTAATTAAAATAATTGATAAAACTCAAAATAATCGTTAGTTAAAATAATTAATGAAATCCAATCTCATTTAAATCAAAGATAAAACAATTATTAATTAAATTGGTTAATTAATCCCAAAATCATTTGTTAAAATGATTAATTACTTTAAATTACCATAAATTAAAAATGATTAATGAATTTTAAAATTTTGTTTAGTGTAAACACAAGGTCAAGTTCAAAAACATATGACATGGTTTTGGAGGTGAAAATTAATAAATGACGATATAACAAAATTTCTATAATGACACTTAACAAACTAAATGGTATTTCGAGATTTATTTCAATTAACCATCAATATAACAACATAAGGATGTAAATAAATAGTTATTGGCATGAAACTCCTTACGGCTCTCTATAGATTTTCCTTACGAAACAACAATTATGGATAACATACATACATACATACATACATACATATATATATATATATATTCATATGGGTTCATAATGATCAAATTAATTTGACATCCATTTTCCAAATTGAAATTCAAACAAACGATCAATCAAACAATTAACTAACATCCAAACAATCAATAATAGTTTATAGCATCATAGATATGATATAGTAAAATTGAATGTCAGTTAAACTCACATTGATTTTCGATTTTCACTGAAATGATCCCTTTTGAACTGAAACCGAACGGGTCTTCGATTTTAGCCAAAAATTCAACTAACTCCAATTCCAACCACCACCTCCACTGCGAAGGCAATGTCCATATGAGTGCAACGCAACGATTAACGTCCCAATACAACCTCGTACGCAAAAGTTATTCAAATTATAAGTTTATGAAAATTAAATAATAAAATTAATTTACTAACTAAATTTCCTAATACCTAATCCAAACTAACTCCATCTTCTTCCTTCCTTCCTCAAATGTGCACAACGACTCTTAAACCTGTTGAATATGCGCTTATATGATTTTTGTTTGATGATAATAAACATATATATATATATATTCATTTAAATGTATTTGTTAATGTACTATTTTATTTTTCATAAATTAAATAAATATTTGTTGAATAAAATAAATTACACAGAATTTGAATTCAAACAGAAATTTTATTCAAACAAATATTTATTACAATTTTGAATAGTACAAATTCAAGCTCTCACTATACATATACAATTTTGATTCTAATTACATCACAATTCAATATACATAAATTCCTCACTACATATCACTCACACTCGTAGTTTATCTTCAACTTCATTCCAGTTAGAATCTAACATCTGAGTAATCTGCAAAAATGTTCACTAACGCAGTAAAATTGAAAAAGAAATATTTTTGCAATATAAAATAAAATATGGACTTTTGAAAATATTATTTGCCTCAGTTATCTGGGTTGTTCGTCATCATTTACATTTGAATTCATCATACACGAACAATGTGACATGCACAGTGTATCACTGTACATGCCACAAGGCCGTGCACACCGATATACACTTGATAATGTTACAGGGACAGGTGAGCACAAGGTCAAACCCAAATAAAAAGACGTGTTCAACTCAGGTGCAATATAAATAGAATCACGACACGAGCACAAGGTCAAACCCGAGTTTTAAAACTGGGTTCAACACAAGGTCAATGCACAGACTGGAAATTCAAGAAGGCACCAAACAATAAACTGAATGCAAAGGTCAAGCCATAGTTGTCATGAATCAACTCAAATGCAAAACTTCAACAAAGCAAAACAGCATCAAAGCTTTTGTACGCAATGCCTCAAATGACTCAAGTAATGAAGCACTGAAATGACGCAAATGTCCAGACAACAACAGAGCATAATGCACCAAGTAACAGCAAGCAACAGGGTCAGACCAAAGTATGGGGTGTGCAGTCCGGTGAAGTTAGTCTGGTGATGGTCGAATGGTTGTGGGTGGAATGTTGTATAAAGTGAAGTGCTGTTGTGCAATGGGAGAAACAATGTGCAGTGAAGTGCTGTTTTGAAGTTAAAGTAGTATAAGTGACATGCACGTCAACCAAACAAACAAAATGTCAAAGACCAGACAATAGTGAAGAAGTATTCCACTAACAAACTGACTCAAAGGACAGCAATGACCGGATAGTAGATATAACAGGTGAAGTGCAACAAGAATCAGACTCAAGTACATGGTAAACATGTACACAAATGCAAAGCTTATATATGCAGATGAGCAACAAAAGATCAGAGACAAAGTGAAATCACAAGTATATCAACTCAACAACAATCTAGGCAAACCAGGTTGAACAACTACAAGTACAGGTAGCAGCAATAATGCAAACTACAATGCCACAGCAAACAAGATGAACCAGACAGGTCAAGCAAGGAAGTATCAGACTACAATATCAAGATTCAAACATGGTGATGCAAATGAGTGAAACATGAAATAGCATCTGACAAAAGTCAACTCATTTGAAGTAAATGCAGAGAACAAGCATACTTGAAACAGTGCATACATGAAGACTACAATACATGAGTCAGTGCAGTGATACATGGAAGTATTAATGACAGCAGACCACTCAGTGCAGCAAAGAAGACAGTGGAAACAACACAAACGTCGATTACCAGTGAACAACATCAAGACAGTATCCAAAGTCAAGAAACAATGTGATTTAGATCAGGAGTAAAGTTTGAATTCAATGCGGACGCAAACAAGTCGAGATGAACAAATGGAAACAAATTCGAAGTCGAACAATGCAGACGTACGATAATCAAGGGTATTTGCAAATTCTTGAAAAAGTCAAAACAAATCAAAAGAGGAAAGATTGTTGCCGTAGGACTCAAGAAAAATCGAATGCTTCAAAATCAAATCCGTGTGAATCAAGTAATTCGCAAATATCAAGCAACCGAGAATTAGGAAAGTGAGAAATCAGACGAATGTATTAAAGGAAATCGAAATCCATATATAAACCCACAATCATCATTGACAATGATCATTGAGTTCGAGTACGAAAATCAGAAAAGCACAAACAAGGAAATTACATACCGAAGCAAACAGTGAACTCGATCAAATAGGAGCGGCCGACATCATCTCAAGAGACGATCAACAAATAAAGCAAGAGAACCAAGTTCAATCGAGCAGTAATAGTCGCGATCGTCTATATTTACTGAAAGCCCTAATTTGGACAAAGAACGAACGAAGATTAACGAGGCCGCCATTTTCTTCACAAGCCAGAGAAAAGAGAACGGGCTAGAGAAATAAAAGGGGGCCGGTGTTTTGTTTATTATAAGGGGTTTTATTTTTAATTAGGGTTTTAGTTTTAAAATTGTTTTTAAGTTTGTTTTTTAAATTTGAATTCTCTTTTAAGGTTGTCAAATCTTGGTAAATCACCACCTAGGTTTTAGGTTGTGTCAGATTGTCTAGTTAGGATTAGTTCAGTGAGTAGGGTTTGCGAGTTTGCAAAACTCTATAAGCGGTAGCAGGGGTTGCGAGTCTGTTAGAGTGTTTGTAAGCGGGAGACTGTTTAATTCTAATAGAAATCTGAGAATGCAGCAGTAGGCAGGGGTTGCCGAAGCTGGGTAAATTTTGTGTGTGATTTACTTTTCAGCATATTTACTTCTCTGCAGTTTAATTCAAGAAAATTTGCTATAACCCTATTCACCCCCCCTCTAGGGTTAATCTAGATCCTACAAGTGGTATCAGAGCACGGTATTTTTCTTTAACTCTAGAGTCATGAATCTACCAAATAATGCTTTTTCTGAGGGGCAATCTATTGCTAGGCCACCCATGTTTAATGGGAATGATTATGCTTATTGGAAAGTTATGATGGGTATTTATCTTAGTTCTGTTGATTATGATGTTTGGGACATTATTGAAACTGGCTATAAATCTCCCACTATAATTTTTGGTGATACTGAGATTCCTAAACCTAAGGATAGGTGGGATGCTAACGATAAGAAATTAAAAACTACAAATGCTAAAGCATGAATGTTTTGATCTGTGCTCTTGATAAGACTGAATTTAATAGAATTTCTCATTGTAAAACTGCACAGGAAATTTGGCATACCTTGAAGGTGACACATGAAGGAACTTCTCAAGTCAAGGAGTCTCGTCTAGCCCTATTCAGCAATGAATACGAGAACTTTGTGATGGACAAAGGTGAGAGCATAAAGGACATGTTTGGATGCTTTTCAACTTTGGTGTACAATGCTAGAGCGCTTGGGAAGGTATTCACTGAGGTAGAGCTTGTGAGGAAGGTGCTACGAGTCTTACCGATGAGCTTTGAGGAAAAAGTCACGGCAATACAAGAATCGAAAGATCTGAGTAAACTAAGCATGGAGGAGTTGATCGGCAACTTGATGACATATGAGCTTGAGCTAAAAGAAAAGGAGGAACGCACCAACTCCGAATCAAAGAAGAAGACGATTGCCTTAAAGAGCAAAGAAGAGAGCGATGAAGAAGAAGAAGATCCAATTGAAGAGCTTGCAATGGCTGTCAATAATCTTAGAAAATGGTCAAGATTCAGGCCACGCAAGAAGAAAACAAGTGGTAATAGGTCAAAAGATTCTGACAATTCCGATAATGAATTGACACGCTTTAACTGCAAGAAACCTGGCCACTTCAAACAAGAATGCCCACTTCTCAAAAACAACAAAGGAAAGAAAAAGAAGAAGAAGGCCTTTGCAGCAACTTGGGATAATGAAGAAGGAGAGGAAGTTTCGAATAATAGCTCAGATGAGGCTAATTTGTGTCTTGTGGCAAAATCAGATTCAGAAGCAAGCTCAGAGGAATCCAGTGAGGGAGGTGACTATTCTTATAAAGAACTTGCTTTGATGTGTTGTGATCTTACTAAAATAGTTGATACTCTTGAATCTAAAATTGAAAAACTGAAATCTGATAGGAGAGAACTTGTCCATGAAAATTTTAGGTTAGAAACTGAACTTGAAAATATTCAAAACCTAGACTGTAAAAAATGTAAAATTTTAGATTCCGAATTATCAAGACTTAAGAATAGCTTTGAGAATCTTGAAAAAGAAATCTTGAGTCTTAAGGAAACCATTGACATTAGAAAAAAGGATTTTATAAATAGATGCACCTCACTTGTAACTAAAAACACAACACCAAAAACCAAAGTCCAAAATCTTGAGAAATCTCTTAATAACTTTTCAAGAGGAGAAAAATCATTCAACATGTTATTGGGAAATCAAATTTTTGCTAACAACAGAAAAGGACTAGGCTTTGGGAAAACACAAGTTGATGATAATGCAAAAGGTAAGAGTGTCTTTGCTAGATGTGAAATAATTGGACATCGTGTTGAAAATTGTAGTCATAGGAACAAGAACACAAAATTTATACAAGTTTGGGCTCCTAAGAATTCTACAAACAAATTTCATGTCTATTGGAAAAAGAATAAAAGGACAAAACAAGTTTGGGTTCCAAAGGGATTGTTTATTCACAATACTTCTGCCACTAACAATCATGGACCTATAAAAACAAATAGGTCACAAAATCTTTCATCGTGTAGGTATGGTGGTAGGCTAAGGAACAACAACAGTGTTCTCTGGATTTTGGCTGTTCTAGAAACACAACGGGAAACAAAGCAAAGTTCCTTAGCCTAATACAAAGGTGACAGAATCACAATGGGCAACCATGAAAAATTATCGTAAAGGTAAAATAGGTGAAGGTATATTTATTTGATCGATATATTAAATGTGATAATCTGCACCGTATTTTGAATTAAATCAGGCAATAATGTGATGATAAAGAGATGATGATTTTTTGATTCTGACTTGTTCAACATAGTTGGCCAATTATATTTATGCCAAAAACACTATTCTTTGAATTACTTCATACATATACGTTTGGATTAAACATAGTGTTTTGTTGGATGATAATACATTAGGTTATAATACGGCTAACTCTATATTCAAAGTTTCTGATTATTTACACGACTTCAATTCAAATTCAAGAATGCTGTTAAAAATTGAGTTTGAGTTTTTATGCACACTTCATGGTCTGGTCTAATTAGTGATGTTTTGAAGTGAAAGAGAAATTCAGATGCAGATCATACTGGTAATGTAGTTGACAGAAAATTTACTAGTTGAACGTGATTTATGGTGAGACATTTAGTAACTGCATCGTTTTTCAAAGAAAATATCTGCATATTTTTCATTACAAATAATTTTCAAATAGCAGAAATTTTTCTCATATAACCCTTCGAGAAAATCATTTTTGACCATATTTTAGATTAGTCATGTTGAAAAAATTATTTGATTTTAAATGACAAATTTTGACTAATCTGACTCCCTACTAATTATCAAAAAGATAAATAGTGATTGAAAAGGTGATAAGTGTTGATATTTAACATACATTACTCAAAAAAGTATATTTGGAAAATTTCTTTAGGAATTCAAACAAGAGTTATAAAAACTTTTTGTTGGGTAAAGATTCCATGACCATTTCTATGTCTATCATATTTCTATCGACCATTGTTTATCAAAAATTCAATATAGTTTGTCAATATGTGGTACTATAATCAGGGATCATTCGTTTTTCATTTTACATTTTTTTAAGTAAAAATAAATAAATACCAAAGTATTCACTCTCATTTAAAAGTCCTCACGGTTATGCATGAGTGAATTACTTGCAATTTGTTATGTGCTTCCATGCTCATTTAAAAGTCCTTACGGTTATGCATGTATGGAATGCATACCAAAATTGATGTAAAAATAAACAAGTTGATTCTAATCCCATTTAAAAATCCTCACGGTCATGCGTGGTTAGAAGATACTTGAATTCATTTTCAAAATTAAATTGGAATACTACTAATCTCATTTAAAAGTCCTAATGGTTATGCATTATTAGTAGATATTCAAATCCCTGATACAAATGTACCACAAGTAGATGCAACTGTATGTTTTTATATGATGACATCATGACCATCATTCTAAAAGTGGAATATGCGCCTAACAGGGGTAGTTATGATTTTTGTTTGATTTTTATTGAAGTTTAATATTTATATTCAATTGAGTTTTAATGTTGGATTAATATCGAACACTTTATCTCTATTTTTCTCTAATACTATTATTCTTTTGCTGATAACAAAAGGGGGAGAGAAAAGTTAAGATTTTGTCAAATAAAATCAAGCAAAGGTCAAATAATTTTCCATTTGCATCTAGGCTCATTTGTATATTTCTATTTGTATGCATATATGTAGGGGGAGCATCGTGTAGAGAGGAAGCATTTAAATAGGGGGAGCAATTAGAGTATATCATTGATCAAATACATTTAACACAGTCAAAATCTTAAATATATGTTTGTTATCATCAAAAGGGGGAGATTGTTAAATATGCGCTTATATGATTTTTGTTTGATGAGAATAAACAAATATATATATATATATATTCATTTAAATGTATTTGTTAATGTACTATTTTATTTTTCATAGATTAAATAAATATTTGTTGAATAAAATAAATTACATAGAATTTGAATTCAAACAGAAATTTTATTTAAACAAATATTTATTACAATTTTGAATAGTACAAATTCAAGCTCTCACTATACATATATAATTTTGATTCTAATTACATCACAATTCAATATACATAAATTTCTCACTACATATCACTCACACTCGTAGTTTATCTTCAACTTCATTCCAGTTAGAATCCAGCATCTGAGTAATCTGCAAAAATGTTCACTAACGCAGTAAAATTGAAAAAGAAATATTTTTGCAATATAAAATAAAATATGGATTTTTGAAAATATTATTTGCCGCAGTTATTTGGGTTGTTCGTCATCATTTACATTTGAATTCATCATACACGAACAATGTGACATGCACAGTGTATCACTGTACATGCCACAAGGTCGTGCACACCGATATACACTTGATAATGTTACAGGGACAGGTGAGCACAAGGTCAAACCCAAATAAAAAGACGGGTTCAACTCAGGTGCAATATAAATAGAATCACGACACGAGCACAAGGTCAAACCCGAGTTTTAAAACTGGGTTCAACACAAGGTCAATGCACAGACTGGAAATTCAAGAAGGCACCAAACAATAAACTGAATGCAAAGGTCAAGCCATAGTTGTCATGAATCAACTCAAATGCAAAACTTCAACAAAGCAAAACAGCATCAAAGCTTTTGTACGCAATGCCTCAAATGACTCAAGTAATGAAGCACTGAAATGACGCAAATGTCCAGACAACAACAGAGCACAATGCACCAAGTAACAGCAAGCAACAGGGTCAGACCAAAGTATGGGGTGTGCAGTCCGGTGAAGTTAGTATGGTGATGGTCGAATGGTTGTGGGTGGAATGTTGTATAAAGTGAAGTGCTATTGTGCAATGGGAGAAACAATGTGCAGTGAAGTGCTGTTTTGAAGTTAAAGTAGTATAAGTGACATGCACGTCAACCAAACAAACAAAATGTCAAAGACCAGACAATAGTGAAGAAGTATTCCACTAACAAACTGACTCAAAGGACAGCAATGACCGGACAGTAGACATAACAGGTGTAGTGCAACAAGAATCAGACTCAAGTACATGGTAAACATGTACACAAATGCAAAGCTTATATATGCAGATGAGCAACAAAAGATCAGAGACAAAGTGAAATCACAAGTATATCAACTCAACAACAATCTAGGCAAACCAGGTTGAACAACTACAAGTACAGGTAGCAGCAATAATGCAAACTACAATGCCACAGCAAACAAGATGAACCAGACACGTCAAGCAAGGAAGTATCAGACTACAATATCAAGATTCAAACATGGTGATGCAAATGAGTGAAACATGAAATAGCATCTGACAAAAGTCAACACATTTGAAGTAAATGCAGAGAACAAGCATACTTGAAACAGTGCATACATGAAGACTACAATACATGAGTCAGTGGAGTGATACATGGAAGTATTAATGACAGCAGACAACTCAGTGCAGCAAAGAAGATAGTGGAAACTACACAAACGTCGATTACCAGTGGACAACCAGACAACATCAAGACAGTATCCAAAGTCAAGAAACAATGTGATTTGGATCAGGAGTAAAGTTCGAATTCAATGCAGACGCAAACAAGTCGAGATGAACAAATGGAAACAAATTCGAAGTCGAACAATGCAGACGTACGATAATCAAGGGTATTTGCAAATTCTTGAAAAAGTCAAAACAAATCAAAAGAGGAAAGATTGTTGCCGTAGGACTCAAGAAAAATCGAACGCTTCAAAATCAAATCTGTGTGAATCAAGTAAGTCGCAAATATCAAGCAACCGAGAATTAGGAAAGTGACAAATCAGACGAACGTATTAAAGGAAATCGAAATCCATATATAAGCCCACAATCATCATTGGCAATGATCATCGAGTTCGAGTACGAAAATCAGAAAAGCACAAACAAGGAAATTACATACCGAAGCAAACAGTGGACTCGATCAAATAGGAGCGGCCGACATCATCTCAAGAGACGATCAACAAATAAAGCAAGAGAACCAAGTTCAATCGAGCAGTAATAGTCGCGATCGTCTATATTTACTGAAAGCCCTAATTTGGACAAAGAACGAACGAAGATTAACGAGGCCGCCATATTTTTCACAAGCCAGAGAAAAGAGAACGGGCTAGAGAAATAAAAGGGGGCCGGTGTTTTGTTTATTATAAGGGGTTTTATTTTTAATTAGGGTTTTAGTTTCAAAATTGTTTTTAAGTTTGTTTTTTAAATTTGAATTCTCTTTTAAGGTTGTCAAATCTTGGTAAATACCACCTAGGTTTTAGGTTGTGTCAGATTGTCTAGTTAGGATTAGTTCAGTGAGCAGGGTTTGCGAGTTTGCAAAACTCTATAGGCGGTAGCAGGGTTTGCGAGTTAGCAAAACTCTATAGGCGGTAGCAGGGGTTGCGAGTCTGTTAGAGTGTTTGTAAGCGGGAGACTGTTTAATTCTAATAGAAATATGGGAATGCAGCAGTAGGCAGGGGTTGCCGAAGCTGGGTAAATTTTGTGTGTGATTTACTTTTCAGCATATTTACTTCTCTGCAATTTAATTCGAGAAAATTTGCTATAACCCTATTCACCCCCCCTCTAGGGTTAATCTAGATCCTACAAAACCACCATTGTCATGTACATATATACACTAATGCAGAACTATGGTGCTTTGTTTGACGACCCGACTTCACCAATGGCTCTCTCTCCTTGAGCCGCACTTACACATCACCATGAAAACAAAGCTACACTCCCCTGCAAAATTGCAACCGGGAGGTTTCCTTGCCCTCATCCATTCGTGGATGCAATCCCTTTTTCCCCGTCGCATACCCCAAAACTCGGCTACAAGCTGCTCTCTGACATGCCGAACCCAAATACAACATCCAAATACCCAAACTCCATCACCAATTAAAACAAAATCAAACCCTAGGTTACTGCCCCAAATTAAAACATGACCACCCACTATAAATCATCCCAACGGTGACACATCTCAACTATATTTTTTTTCATGATTTTTAGTTGCTTATTTAATTTGATTTTGGGAAATTTTGAAAGAGTCTATTTTTAGTATATAGGCAATGTTTAAATAGGGGAGGAGGAGGGAATGGGTTGCATGCATAGGGTTTGAGCCAAAATGTGGGTATGGGTTGAAGATGACAGGGTAAGTGCATAAAAAATAGGATTTATATATATTATTTTTATTTTATTCTAAAAAATTCAACAAAACGTACCTAAAAATCTCAAACTCCAAACGAGACGTGGCGTCTGACGTTCTATAGGTTATACCCTTATTCCAAACACAATGAAATTAGTCTTGAGGCCTAATTCGATCATATATAGAAGATAATTTTTCAAACCCAATTATATTATAAATTTACAAAATTAATTTCTACGCGTTTTAAACTCTCATGATCAAATGATACGTCTAATCGTCATGAAATTTGTCGGTATATTATAATTCATTATTACGGATCCAATGAAATTGGGTTCATCGAAATCCAAGACAGTGCCTCGGAATGATAATTTCATAAATTTAAATATCGCTTTAAATTTTCGATCCAATGACTAATATATTTCCGATCTATTTATATTCGTAGATAAATTTACAAATTGAATTCATCAATATTATTTATTAATTAAAAGGAGTTAAATAAAATAATTGAATCCATTTAATTGACATCCAATTCACAATTTAAACTTCCCTATATTTGAATTATAAATTATTAAATTATAAAATCCAATTATTTAAATATTTAAAATAAATTAAACATTTAAAATCAAATGATCAAATTTTTTGGTTTGTTCCACTAAGTCTTACTAAGTCTAATCTGTGACATTGTACGCTATAATGTTCTGACACTGCTCTAATACCAGCTATAATGGCCCCACAGCTATACCCATATTATTAAAGAACATTATAATTAATGTTGTCTAATAACATGGAGAAAACGGCTTATTAAGGGCGACCAAATGCTAATATATCTTTAAACTAACAGTGACACGTCATACTTACTATTTCGAATAAAATTTGACATGTACGGCCTCAGTCTAAACTAATAAACCACTGGTTTCTCCAAATCAAAACAGTATATCATATAAAACAATAATTATAGATCACGGCGGAATAATACAAATCATATACAACTACATACTATGAGTCTACAAAATATAATACTAGACCCACACAATATAAATCCAAAACAAGTCATTATCTAAAAGTATACAACCCATCATATACATATACATATACATATACATATACATATACATATACATATACATATACATATACATATACATATACATATACATATACATATACATATACATATACATATACATATACATATACATACACATACATACATACATACATACATACATATATATCTTTTAGAAGATAAACTGAAATGTCAAAATAGTTTATCTTCATGCTAGCTCACCAACCCAAAAGCATGCATATCGTGTAACCTGAAAAGTCTCTGCTTGACCTGAGTATTATAAATAATAAATGGGTTAATATCTCTAAATAAAAGGGAAGAGAACAAGATATGACACAAGGGTATATAACACAAAAAATATACAGACGTCATAGATATAAACAAGTCGCTTAGAATAATTTAACTTGGAATCCATCACAAGACATAGAAATATTTAAATCACAATACATAGAATAAGTCACAAAGCCAAGAATTCCATAAAATAATAATATATCACAATCCAAGAAAACCAACTTCGTACCGATCACAATGATCGTCTATACCAATTACAATGATTGTGCTCATACGATGAAAACAAAATCTCAACCGATCATGGAAAACAAAATCTATATCGACCTTAAGGATTGTGTAAAACAAAATCTTAACCGATCTTAAGGATCGTGGAAAACAAAGTGCATTTCATGAGGATATATCGGCTAGAAATCCGAACACATAAAGGGAGTAATCTCTATAGTGCCAAATATTATCACCTCAGCAATCACAAGAACTTAACCAGAACTTCCCATACCGTAGGTGAAATTCAAATATTCACTAGATGTTAGTAAGTCTCACTCATTACAGATATCACTAGTGAACCTGAACTATATATCTCTTAAGGATCTATCAACCTACACAAATGCCGAACACCAAAAGAGAATACAACCCTAAAGTGTTAAATACTTTTCCAAAGGCAATCATAAGAATTTAAGAAAAGCATCCCATACTACTTGTTAAAATTCAAGTATTCTCTAATGGGTTAGTAAATTCCACTCAAACATTCTATTCAATGAGTTATACCATATTCGATGAAGTGTTATTTGAGAGCATTTAAACCAATCAATAACATTAAGTTGATTATTAGTATTTTTCATATTATAGTATTCAGCCTCTCAAAATTTTGGAAAAATCAAAATATGGAAATTGTAGATAAAAGTATAAGCTTTCCACCAAGAAACGGACCTTTAAAATCCTACTTACAGTTCAAAAGTTATGGTCAAAATGATTTTCGGTTTTAAATTTCTTAATCCTGTCTATTATTTGTTGATTAGCAAAACTAAAGTGCAGTTTCAACCATTTAAACCTCAAAATTTTTGCAAAACTCAAAACATAAATGTTGTAGGTAAAGGTATAAAATTTCCAACCAAAAGAGGATCATTAAAATCGGACAAGCTATTCAAAAATTATTGTCAAAATGATTTTCAGTTGTAAATTCCATAATCCTGTCATTTATTCTCAGGATAATGACAATAAAATGCATTTTCGACCATATAAGCCATAAAATATTATGAAACTCAAAACACAAAAGTTGTTTGCTTTCCGAAACATCAAAAATTATCAAATATTAATCAGTAATGAAAAAGATATGGCCGAATCAATTTTTGGTTTAAAACCAAGGAAATTATATTAAAGACAGAATTTTGATTGTACTTTCGATTCTACTTCAGGTCAAGTAAACGGAAAATTATCAAAATATAACCAACTGTAAAATTGTTTCTCATTGAATCTAGTTTCAAACCAAAAATTATTAAGCCAAAACTGGTTTGAAACATGCAAGTTAACGCCGTTTTACTTCTGTGTATATTCCTAAAAAAACTTCAGCAACCATATCGTGTTTTAAAAAGAGCATTCCTTTCATTTATCGCATAACATGGTACTTCGATTCAATTTCTGCTAAACTCATTCCCTTAACTAGATATACAAACATGCAATCAAATTTAGAGATGGCTAGTAAAGTTTACCCACCTTTATAACTTCTTGCTAAATCTTCTCTAAAGCCTTGCAATGCTTTATCTTCTCCCAAACTGCCAATAAACCTAAAATTCCAAACCAACACAGCAACATACGAATAAAAAACAAGATCAAAAACACCAATTAAAGAACCTAAAGAATGTTGATGTGACCGAGAAGCTTGCCCAAATCTTTGTGGATTTTATTAGAATTTATTTCTATTTTAATATGATAATTTTGCACTCTGTGTTTTTGAGTTTTCTATTTCTTGAGAAACCTAATTTGATTAAGTGATATTGCAAATGAACGTACAGTTCAAAACTTAGAGAATTAGGAGAGCAGAATCCTCTTATTCTTACACTCGTGGGTTGAAATTATTAAGCCCAAACCCATACTTAAATTAAAAGAAGTAAAAACTACTTTTCAATTATTTTCTCATTTTTTAACTCCTATTTCAAATTAGATTTCACGTGCAAAAATTAATATAGAACTCTAGTTATACCTCCATCTTTTAATTTCAAAATAATATAAATAATTATACTTTAAATAAATATTTTGACCTTCTTTTTAATATTTAAACGAGACAATCTCTTATCTTAATTAAATGGAAAATTCCAAAATTTTCAACTTTTTAACCTAAATAAATCCATTTTGCACAATTACAAGATTTTTCACAATTTCCACACTCATAACAGTCCAAAGAAAATTCCAAAACAAATTTTCCAAATTAACATTTCATTTGAAATGCCAAACTCGAATGATCGCTTTAATAACTTTTCAAATTAAAAATAAGTCTTCTTTAAGAAATTAAACTCATTTCTTAAATAAACCAAATCAATTATTCCAAAAAAACTAGATTTAGTTACATAATTAAATTTCACAAATCATAAATTAGAATTAATAAATCATAATCAAAACTTAATTAATTAGGTAATTTAGAATAGGGTTGTTACAAATATGAATGCTTCTTCAGATCTTGGACAGCTTGTGGATTTTTTATTAGAACTTATATGTGATGGCCCGCAAATCTGTGCCCCTTTTGAGTAGGCAAAATTCCACAACAGTTCAGCCCAAAGTGGAACGAATGTATGAGTCTTCGGGTTTAAAGAAGAAAGAGGTAGAAGAAGAAGAAGAAAAACAATAAACAGAATATCACATTTCGCAGCAGAACAACATATAATAGATAAATGAATATCTTTAAAACAAAGAACTATATCAGTTATTATATTACATCAAATTTCATTATCAGAGTGTTACAACAACAAACAGCGGAATAGAGTATAACATCTACTAGTGATACGCTTTGCCATCCAGCTTCAACTCCTGATCTCCACAGCAACTTTTTGACTTCGCTCTAGAATAATTGACAACCTGACTCTAGGCTGCCCGTGTGGAAAATTGTGGGCACCCAGAGTTTAGAAAGGGAATAATAAACTCCAGGTCAGTCGTGGGACTGGTGTGAGATCTTAAAAATAGTTATTCTTTAACAAAATAAAACAATAGAGGAATAAAAGAAATTCGCAATGCTTTTTGGAAAATAAAACTACCATAAGGCCTCTCGGCACACACACAATGCAATCGCAGACTTGAGGGAGATTTCTCCTTATGATAGTCAAACATGCTTAATACGCAAAAAACTTTTTTTTTTATATTATCATTAGTGCATAGTGTAGAAAACATTACGAAAGTATAATATTAATCTTAGCCAGCATAGGTACCATTATACTATGCCTACTATAGCTGTCATGTTAAATGCCAGGTTTTACAACTAAAACCGTACTGGGTTCGTATTGGGAATTGGATTTCCAACAAATGGTCATGCTAAGGAACTTCCTATGCCACATGGGTACGCCTTTGGAGGGATGCCCCGAGAATCTAACCGGATCTCTGCCAACACAAGGCCAGGTTACCTCTGTAACTAGTTAACTACTACACGAGTATGTCATCCCCCGGTCGTTTGCGACCTTTATCCGAGGATCCTCTACACCAACAACCACATAGAAAAGTATTTGCAGTAACCACATAGGTTAAATATCAGGGCTCCATACCTGATACCACCCTTTTCCAGAAGGAAATGGCATACCCTCATAGGGAGCTACCCCCAAATAACCTTGCAAGCATCTTTCCTGTTATGACCATTTCTGAGGTGTGAGGTCCAACGAGGTCTCATCCACAAAGCTACATTTTTCACAAATTCATGCTTTGATCAACAGATGATTAGCAGCACTTCGTATGTCACATTACCAAATTAGGAATATATCACTAATATCCTTCAACTACACAACCTCTGAGCTCGTACGTCTCAGAGAAGGGTGTTAAGCTAAGAGAATAAATTCTCCGCCGCCAACAGAAATGCATTTGATAGAAATCAGCTTTATATCTCAAAGTGTAATGTCAACACACATCCATACAAGTCCGTTCCAGGATCGAACGGAACCGAAGGCACTTCTAAAGAAGCCCTTGTAATTCAGATATTCACTAATCACGTCTGGAATCCCCAACACAAAGGGCGATAAAATCTCTATACCGGAGCAACCTGGTGCAGAGACATTCTACAGGTAATCCTTTAGTTTTCAAAAACACCCGGTCTTCAACACCATCTTCAAATGCAATCCCATTTCGTCATATCGTTATTTCAAATGGGTTTTATGACACAAGGTCCTCTCCCAGCTAATCCGAATAACGAGTGCTTAATTTTTTTAAAAATAAGTGTTCATTCAGATTTCAAACAAATCACAACAATTTCACTTTGATCTTTTAAATAAAAGATCCATCACAATCACAAAGGTACGATGTGGGTTTCAGATATCCATTTGAAATCTTACCCCAGTCGCATCAAAATTCAAATGTTGTTTAAAGGCAAATATTGATAGTCGGTTATTTAATTATCAATCAACATTCACAACAATTACCAGATTTAACTAATTTTCTCCAATTATTTATTTTCAAAATATTATCGCAAGATATATTTCACACTTCAACCATTTGAAAACAAATTTCAATTACTTTCCACATTTCAATAATTTGAAAACAAATTCCAAATCACTTTTCCTTACGCGGAATACATTTCCAAATATTTATTCATTTCCACTGAAAATATGCCGAGTTAAAATAATTCAAGTCACTTATCCCAAAATATTCTTGGAACATTTAAAATAAAACCATCTTAAATACTTACTTAAAATATTGGTTATGGAAATATTATACTAATTATCACATATAAAATTTTAAGTCCCAACAATTTTTTTTTAAATAAAGTTACTAGATAAGGTATAACTGTTTAAATAATCGTTTCTTAAAACAAATATCAATTTTAATCTTTAAAATAATCCCTTCTATAAGTAATTAAATAAATCCATACTTTAAAGATTTGAAATCAGTTAAGAAAATAATTTATCCAAAGTATCCTTTCTAAAACCCATCCTTAAAAAATTTCAATTTATATTTATAGGCTACTTCGAAATCATACTCAGCTCTCCAGGGAAAATATATTTTTCATTTCAAAATGGTTCATTCAAATCAATTTATAAATCTTTCTTGAGTCATTTTAAATTTACGTTCCGAATCCGTAAATTCCTTTCACACTTTTAAAAATAACCAAATGTTTATTTTTATAAAACGAATTTCCCTTTCCTTCATAAATTCCCATTGTGAATTTAAACTTCTAAATAGCCATTATTATATGATTTTCAAATCGATTTCTAAATATTCATTTTTAGCACCGAATTAAATTCTAAATTGATTTCCAAATTTATTTACAAATACCAAATCAATTTCCGAAATTGATTTTTAAATTTATTTCAACACCAAATTTAATCTCTTTTGAAACAAATTCCTCCTTTTAAATTTATTCAATTTTCTAAAATTAATTTACTATAAATTTCCTACTAAATTTCAAAAATCCGATTTTATTTATTTCTGATATCCTACGATACCAAAAATATATACGGCTAAATTATAGCCTTCAACAGCCTCAATCATAAATAGTCACACATAGATTACAAATAATCAACACATAATATTGAAACTAATTTAAATATTTGAGGAATCCAGTTGGATCCCTCCAACCTATTTTCCTTGCATGCACAAACGTTAGCACAACAATTAAAAACCAATTCCACTTCAAGGTGGAATATCACGGTATATGGGATTTATAAAATATCATCCGCTATTATGCGTCGCATAGGATCTCATCCGCTATATAATGCGGGAAATCAATCACCCAATATATACTATGTAGTACTATATATATAATATCATCCAGTGAATAATTATTATAAATCAATCATCCAAGCAAACTGTCAATCAATTTTAAATCTAACTATTCAAAATTTAAATCAGAAAAATATTGATTGAGTGAGAAGATCACACATTTGCTTTGTTTTGCGATCCATTTTCCATCACGACTTGTTTCTCCATTTTAGACCTTGAATAAACATTTATATGGTTTTTATTAATATTCGAAATAATCGAACAATTCAATTACTGTTTAAAAATTTGATTCTTTTTTTAAGCTACTAAATTTTTATTTTAACTAATACTTTTAATTTAAATTAAAAACTAAATTTCCTTTACTAATTTATTTTTAATGACAAAAATTCTTTAGATTCACTTAAACAAATAATTAAATTTTAAACTGTCTTTACAATTCAAAACATATAAATCTCACTGGAATACTTTTCTGTTTACATATGTAAATTACTAAATTGAAAATAACGAACAGTTTTATACTTTACTGTATATACCTTATTCTGATTCCCTGTATAAAATAAAATAGGTGTATTGTTAAATTCAATTTGGAAAAATAAATCGTATACCTTACTGCCTTATCATACACTAGCCTTGACTGCTGAACGACGAACGAACACGTCCTGGCACGAAACCCTAGCAATCGCGATATAATCCCCTCCAGTTGCACACGCGAACGCGTGCCTCTGCTTCATCATCTCGAGCTCGAACAATAGGTCGTGAACCCACAACTTCTCGAGCCTCCGTGCCTCATCGTTCTCGACCACGCCGCGCGACTCAACACAGCTCCAACTTCGATCGCTTGTCTCACCTCGATGTTGCAACCATTCCCAATCGCGACATGCCATCGATTCGCCTCGAAGCTACCGACTATGCCCAGAAATCATCTCTTCGCGTGCACGAGCCTCGTCTTCATCGTAGCATAAAATCGCCACCTTGCCCACGTCGTCGCTGATTCGAGATCGATTTGGCCTTGTGTTCGAATCAGCCACTGATTGATTTTTTATTTATTTTGCTTTCGAATTGAAGTTTGTATCGGCCATAAATTGGGTTCGAAGATGATTTTTACTGGATTGAAGAGATGCGGCCATTTATTGAAGGAGTCGAGGGAACTAAATAGATGGAGCGACATGATTTCGAATTCGAGCGAAAGATTGTCGGCTTTGATTTGATTTTGGCTTCTGAGGGGAAGACAAAGGGTACGTGAGTAGGTCGGCTTGCTTAGGAATAGAGTGGCGGATGGAAAGAAATCTCACTGCTGACTAAAATATCTAAATATATTAATTAAATTCAAATCATCTTGATAAACGTAACTTACAATTCCGAACTCCTATCGAGGCGTGTCGCTAGGCGTTTATAGTGTTATACCCCTATTCCGAACACAATGGAAAATGTTTCAAGTTCTAATTCGATCGTATGGAGAAGATAGCTTTTTTTAAACCCAGTTATTAAATTAAATTTCGATCTAATTTTCAGTGCATTTGTATGTCGTATGCTCACACAACAACTCCAATCACTATGAAATTTGAAATTCGATAATAAAACAATATTACGGATCCAATGAAACTGGTTTTTGGACACTGTGTCTCGGAAGGCTATTTTTAAATATCAATTTAAATCATATAATTTCAAAGCTGAACAAAGCATTTCCAAATTAAATTCTGAAGCTTTCATTATCTTCAGTATCATCAATATTAAATTTTCTAAGCCTTGAAAATGTTTTAATCAGCTTAAAACTGAAGATTCAAATTTTTATCCAACTTTGATAAATTAAATTTAATAATTTAATTGTCAAATCCATAGAAATATTTGAAATTCAAGTTAAATTAACCTCCAAATATTTAAAATCAATTAAATATTCCATTTCAAATATTAAAAATTTCCGGGTCGTCACATCATTCCCCTTTAAAAGAATTTCGTCTCGAAATTACTGATTAAGAAGAATGATCCTCAACCCGTTTCTCATTTTTCCAAAACCAAATAGTTTTATCAATTCGCCCAAAACAATCTTTTTATCAAAGATTCATTGTCATTTTAACTAATTTTCCAAACAATATTGTTTTCTTCACAATTCAAATTTCAAAATTTCTCAAAATTTTTCTAACTCCCTAAATTTTTGAATTTTTTTGCCAGTGTCTCCTTTGCGTGGCTAGCTCGGTACGGCAACAAAAATGGTCCACGACCCCCAGATTTCAAAAGAAAACAAAAGGCCAAGTGGCTAGACAAGAATGTCATCAAATTTCATGCTGAAATTTATGTACATATTTTTTTGTCGAGCAATTCCAAATTTATCTTCGAAAATCAAATCCCAATTCCATTTCCTTGTAACACACCTGTATATCCTGCTAGCCATAATATCCAATTACAACTTTCAAATTTATTTTGCACATTCCTTTACAAATCTTCAATAAATACTTCTTATACCATTTTTACTTTACCATTGAAGTTATATATCCATTTTCATTCAATCTTGCATTATCAATTTCATTTGAATTCAATTAACAATTTCAATTCTATTTGGATTCAATTTACCTTCTGAATATTTGATTTTTTTTTAATCAACTATCTTTCATTCACAACTGATTCATACCACTAATTTAAATTAGTTTCAATTACTAATTCATTACAAATTCCAACTCATTTTATCTCAAACCAAAAATCTTTTCCATTCTTTGTTTTTTTCCACTTTTATTATCTTTAGTTCACTTCGAACTAATTTTACAACTTCATTTTATTTCACACAATTCAAATTGGTTTTCGATATTCAGTTTTCAATTCTAGTTTTATTCTTTTGTTCATTCCCAAAAATTTATTTTCAATTCGCTATTACCATTTCACGATTTCTAATGTAACCTTCACTTAATGATTAACCTGGTATATTCCTAATACAAAATTTTCAATATATACTTCTTATACTTATTTTTAATTCATCATTTTGGTTTATATTTACCTATATTAAACTGGATTTCCAATTCTATATGGATTTAATTTACCTTTCGTTTATAATTATTGAATTTCGATGAATTTCAAATCATATTCAATTTCGTCATTCCTTTAATTAGTTTTATTTACTAATTTTATTTCAATATTTCACTTTGTTTAATACAAACCAAATTCAATTTCAATTCCAGTTCTATTTACTTACAAATTCAAAATGAATTTCAACATTCAATTCACTTTCATGTACTTGCAATTGCAAATTTTTATTCATTCATTCATTCACAATTTATTTTCCATCTTAATAATTTTATTCCAATCATTTTAGTCGATTAGACTTCTAAAATTCACCTTTATTCAAATCAACTCAAGTTAATTTCAGTTTAAATCTGAATTTCCTAAGTTTTCAAACTTATTATTCCATAACTATTTTTTAATAAAATTCCAGAGTCTTTCCACCTTTTCCAAAACCATTATTAAAAACAATTCAAATTGTCCTTTGAATTTCAAAACCAAACCCAAATTTTCCAAACAACTTCCATTTAAAACAATTTGGCAGCAATTCCTCTTTTGGAAACCCGAAAATGAATACCGATGATGTCGCGATCATCACTGGAATTATTTTCCAGTAACCGAAAAGAGTTTAGAGCTTTATCCCTCCAAAAACATTTTTCAAACCCTTGAAAACTATTTCCAATCCCAAAAGGAATTTAATTTCCAAACTTCCCGAATTTCAAATATTTTCAAAAGCATTTCCAAATATTTCTCTAGAATTCTATTTCAAATTATAAATCTCATTTACAATTTCATTTACAAATCCCATTTGGATTTTTATTTTCTTAGCTTTTGCTTTTGATTTCAATTCCTCATACAACGATGATAATAATTTAATATTATCGCTTCCTAGCAACCAAGCAACCATATATTATAATAATTCACAGAAAATTTATTTCTTTTATATATGAAAATAGTTTGGGTAAAATTATTTCATTTACCCTAATTTTAAAACAATATCGTGTCGAATTTGTTCTGTACGAGTGTTTAGAGATCCCAATCAATAATGTTAATTACTCGTATTGACCAAAATCCATATACCACTCAACAAACCAATCAACACAATATAAAACAATTTTATATTCACTAATAAATACGCAATCATATCTATTATTACACTCACACTCATTCTAGAGTACTACTGACTCTATCTCTAATGAGTAACACCCAACAGAGCTAAGGTTGTCGCTTAACCAAAAGCTCTGATACCAACTGCGATGGCCCGCAAATCCATACCCCTTTTGAGCTGGCAAAATTCCACAACAGTTCAGCCCAAAGTGGAACGAATGTACAAGTCTTCGGGTTTAAAGAAGAAAGAGGTGGAAGAAGAAGAAAAACAATAAACAGAATCTCACATTTCGCAGCGGAACAACATATAACAGATAAATGAATATCTTTAAAACAAAGAACTATATCAGTTATTACACTACATCACATTTCATTATCAGAGTGTTACAACAACAAACAGCGGAATAGAGTATAACATATACTAGTGATACACTTCGCCATCCAGCTTCAACTCCTGATCTCCGTAGCAACTTCTTGACTTCGCTCCAGAATAATTGACAACCTGACTTTAGGCTGCCCGTGTGCAAAATTGTGGGCACCCAGAGTTTAGAAAGGGAACAATAAACTTCAGGTTAGTCGTAGGACTGGTGTGAGATCTTAAAAGCAGTTATTCTTTAACAAAAGAAAACAAAAGAGGAATAAAAGAAATTGGCAATGCTTTTTGGAAAATAAAACTACCATAAGACCTTCCGGCACACACACAATGCAATCGCAGACTTCGAGGAGATTTCTCCTTATGATAGTCAAACATGCTTAAATACGCAAAAATCTTTTTTTATATTATCATTAGTGCATAGTGTAGAAAACATTTCGAAAGTATAATGTTAATCTTAGCCAGCATAGGTACCATTATACTATGCCACTATAGCTGCCATGTTAAATGGCAGGTTTTACAACTAAAACCGTACTGGGTCATATTGAGAATTGGATTTCAAACAAATGGTCAGGCTAAGGAACTTCCTACGCCACATGGGCATGCCTCTGGAGGGACGCACCGAGAACCTAACCGGATCTCTGCCAACACAAGGTCGGATTACCTCTATAACTAGGTAGCTACTACACGAGTATGTTATCCCCCGGTCGTTTGCGACCTTTATCCGAGGATCCTCTACACTAACAACCACAAAGAAAAGTATTTGCAGTAACCACATAGGCTAAGTATCAGGGATCCATACCCGATACCAACCTTTTCCAGAAGGAAATGACATACCCTCAAAAGGAGCTACCTCCAAATAACCTTGCCGCATCTTTCCTGTTTTGACCATTTTCAAGGTGTGAGGTCCGACAAGGTCTCGTCCACAAAGCTACACTTTTCACAAAGTCATGCTTTGATCAACAGATGATCAGCAGCACTTCGTATGTCGCATTACCAAATTGGGAATATATCACTAATATCCATCAACTACAGAGCCTCTTAGCTCGTACGTCTCAGAGAAGGGTGTTAAGCTATGAGAATAAATTATCCGCCACCAACAGAAATGTATTTGATAGAAATCAGCTTTATATCTCAAAGTGTAATGTCAACACACATCCATACAAGTCTGTTCCTGGATCGAACGGAACCGAAGGCACTTCTAAAGAAGCCCTTGCAATCCGGATATTCACTAATCACGTCCGGAATCCCCATCACAAAGGGTGGTAAAATCTCTATACCGGAGCAACCCGGTGCAGAGACATTCGACAGGTAATCCTTTCATTTTCGAAAATAATTGGTCTTCAACACCATCTTCAAATGAAATCATATTTCGTCATATCATTTTTCGGAATGGGTTTTATGACACAAGGTCCTCTCCCGGCTAATCCGAATAACGAGCGCTAATTTTTTTTTAAAATAAGTGTTCATTCAGATTTCAAACAAATCATAACAATTTCACTTTGATCTTTTAAATAAAAGATCCATAACAATCACAAAGGTTCGATGTGGGTTTCGAATATTCATTTGAAATCCGACCCCCGGTCGCACCAAAATTCAAATGTCGTTTAAAGACAAATATTGATAGTTGGTTATTTAATTATCAATCAACATTCACAACAATTACCAGATTTAACTAATTTTCTCCAATTGTTTATTTTCAAAATATCGTCGCAAGATATATTTCACACTTCAACCATTTGAAAACAAATTTCAAATTACTTTCCACATTTCAATACTTTGAAAACAAATTCCAAATCACCTTTCCTTACGTGGAATACATTTCCAAATATTTATTCATTTCCACTGAAAATCTGCCGAGTTAAAATACTTCAAATCACTTATCCCAAAATATTCTTGGAACATTTAAAATAAAACCATCTTAAATACTTACTTAAAATATTGGTTATGAAAACATTATACTAATTATCACATATAAGATTTTAAGTCCTAACAAATTTTTTAAAATAAAATTAGTAGATAAGGTATAACTATTTAAATAATCGTTTCCTAAAACAAATATCAATTTTAATCTTTAAAATAATCCCTTTTATAAGTAATTAAATAAATCCATACTTTAAAGATTTGAAATCAGTTAAGAAAATAATTTATCCAAAGTATCCTTTTTAAAACCGATCCTTAAAAATTTTCAGTATATATTTATAACCTACTTCGAAATCATATTCAACTTTCCAGGGAAAATACATTTTTCATTTCAAAATGGCTCATAATCAATTTATAAATCTTTCTTGATTCATTTTAAATTTACGTTCCGAATCCGTAAATTCCTTTCACACTTTTAAAAATAATCAAATTTTTATTTTTATGAAACAAATTTCTCTTTCCTTCATAAATTCCCATTGTGAATTTAAACTTCTAAATAGCCACTGATATACGATTTTCAAATCGATCTCTAAATATTCATTTTCAGCCCCGAATTAAATTCCAAATTTATTTACAAATACCAAATCAATTTCCAAAATTGATTTCTAAATTTATTTCAACACCAAATTTATTCTCTTTTGAAATAAATTCCTCCTTTTAAATTTATTCAATTTTCTAAAATTAATTTACTATATATTTCCTACTAAATTTCAAAAATACGATTTTATTTATTTCTGATATCCTACGACACTAAAAATATATTCGGCAAAATTATAGCCTTCAACAGCCTCGATCATAAATAGCCACACGCAGATTACAAATAATCAACACACAATATTGAAACTAATTCAAATATTTGAGGAATCCAGTTGGATCCCTCCAACCTGTGTTCCCTGCATCCACAGACGTTAGCACAATAATTAAATACCAACTCCACTTCAAGGTGGAATATCGTGGTATATGGGATTTATAAAATATCATCCGCTATTATGCGGCACATAGGATCTCATTCGCTATATAATGCGGGAAATCAATCGCCCAATATATACTTTATAGTACTATATATATAATATCATCCAGTGAATAATTATTATAAATCAATCATCGAAGCACACAGTCAATCAATTTTAAATCTAACTATTCAAAATTTAAATCAGAAAAATATTGATTAAGGGAAGATCCCACCTTTGCTTTTATTTTGCGATCCATTTTCCATCACGACTTGTTTCTCCATTTTAGACCTTGAATAAACATTTATATGGTTTTTATTAATATTCGAAATAATCGAACAATTCAATTATTGTTTAATAATTTGATTCTTTTTTTAAGCTACTAAATTTTTATTTTAACTAATACTTTTAATTTAAATTAAAAACTAAATTTCCTTTACTAATTTATTTTTAATGACAAAAATTCTTTAGATTCACTTAAATAAATAATTAAATTTTAAACTGTCTTTACAATTCAAAACATATAAATCTCACTGGAAAACTTTTCTGTTTACATATGAAATATTTTAAATTGAAAATAACGAACAGTCTTATACTTTACTGTATATACCTTATTCTGATTCCCTGTATAAAATAAAATAGGTGCATTATTAAATTCAATTTGGAAAAAGAAATCATATACCTTACTGCCTTATCGAACACTAGCCTTGACTGCTGAACGACGAACGAACACGACCTGGCACGAAACCCTAGCAATCGCGATCCAATCCCCTCCAGTTGCACACGCGAACACATGCCTCTGCTTCATCATCTCGAGCTCGAACAATAGGTCGCGAACCCAAGACTTTTCAAGCCTCCGTGCCTCACCGTTCGCGGCCACGCCGCGCGACCGACCACAGCTCCAACCTCGATCGCCTGTCTCACCTCAATGCTGCAGCCATTCCCAATGGCGACATGCCATCGATTCACCTCGAAGCTATCGATTATGCCCAGAAATCATCTCTTCGCACACACGAGCCTCGTCTCCATCGCAGCATAAAATCGCTACCTCGCCCACGTCGTCGCTGGTTCGAGATCGATTTGGCCTTGCGTTCGGATCGGCCATTGATTTTTATTTTATTTTTTTTGCTTTCGATTTGAAGTTTGTATCGGCCATAAATTGGGTTTGAAGATGATTTTTACTGGATTGAAGAGATGCGGCCATTTATTGAAGGAGTTGAGGGAACTAAATAGATGAAGCGACATGATTTCAAATTTGAGCGAGAGATTGTCGGCTTTGATTTGATTTTGGCTTCTGAGGGGAAGATAAAGGGTACGTGAGTAGGTCGGCTTGCTCAGGAATAGAGTGGCTGGTGGAAAGAAATCTCACTGCTGACTAAAATATCTAAATATATATATTAATTAAATTCAAATTGTCTCAATAAATGCAACTTACAATTCCAAACTCCTATCGAGGCGTGCCGCTAGGCGTTTATAGTGTTATACCCCTATTCCGAACACAATGGAAAAGGTTTTGAGTCCTAATTCGATCGTATGGAGAAGATAGCTTTTTAAACCCAGTTATTAAATTAAATTTCGATCTAATTTTCAGCGCGTTTATATGTCGTACGCTCACACAACAACTTCAATCACTACGAAATTTGAAATTCGATAATAAAACAATATTACGAATCCAATGGAACTAGTTTCGTCGAATTTCGAGAGTGTGCCTAGGAAGTCTATTTTTAAATATCAATTTAAATCGTATAATTTCAAAACTGAACAAAGCATTTCCAAATCAAATTCTGAAGCTTCCATTATCTTCAGTATCATCAATATTAAAATTTCTAAGCCTTGAAAATAGTTTTAATTAGCTTAAAACTGAAGATTCAAATTTTTACCCAACTTTGATAAATTTAATTTAATAATTTAATTTCCAAATCCATAGAAATATTTAAAATTCAAGTTAAACTAACCTTCAAATATTTAAAATCAATTAAATATTCAATTTCAAATATTAAAATTTTTTATGTCGTCACATTATAATTTTGAATTTTGAACATTCATGCAATGTTGGATTAAGGGATGTTAACAAAGTTCATATTTCTAGCAGATTTGTGAAACGTTTGATTATTAATCAAATTAGAGATGCTCCGATGAGGAAATCGAAAGACATTAAGATCGAGTTAAGAAGAGAATATAGTTTCAATCATTCTTATAATTATTATGCATGCTCTGAAAAATATTTAGCTTGGAAATAAATTTATGAAGATGATGTTTTGTCATATAATGATCTGAAACGGTATTTAGAGGCTTTACAAAAAACTAGTCCAGGAAGTTACGTTGTTTTGGATGTGGATCCGTCAAGTAATCAATTTGAAAGGATTTGCATTGGGTTTAATGTTTTTTTTACTTGGTTGTAGGCATTGTCGCCCTTTAATACATATAGATGCAGCATTTTTATGGGTCGATCTGGTGTTTTATTAGCTACTGCTGCAAAAAATGACAATCAAGGTTTGAGTTTTGTATTCGTTTAGTATTTTGTCTTATTTAGTATTTTGTTTTACATTGTAGTATGCCAAAATTTGGTGAATATTAATATATTTTAATAGTTTATTGTCATTTAATGGTCATAGGTTTAGTGTATTCTTATTCTATAGGATATTACAATACTACATAAATTTAACGTTTAATATTGTATTATATGTGATAATGTTAGTACAATTTAGCATTTAGTATTTCTGTATACTGTATGACACTTGTACGAAATAATATTATATTGTATATTGTACATTATTTTTTTTGCATTTTATGCTAAAAAAAATGATGATAGTATTTATTATTTCACTATAAATGTTATTTAACGATTTACAGAAATATTGCATGTGAATAAAATTTGATACTTAATAGTGTATTAATTTAACATTAATCATACACACACACTCTCACTTTTTCACTTCAGCACTCACAGTTCTTAGATTTTATATTATGATAGTAAAATATATTATTATTAGTATATAAATACTGCTGTCACATTTTAATTTAATATATGTGTTAATAGTTTGTAATATTAATGTTGGTTATTGAAGTGTGGAAAAAGTGGTTGTTTGAGTACTTCGTATAACTTTGGATATATCAATATCATATTACTAACTTCATTTTTTTTAATGTTGGCTACTGACGAAAAGAAATTCTAGCATTGGTATTTAACCAAGCTTTGTGTAAATCAATATTATATTCGTAACATCATTATTTAAATCACAGTTATTGTAGTATTCAAAAGGTATGATTTCATTGATATTTTAGAAAACTATGGCTAATATCGGCATATCATATTTTTAGCATTAGCATTTGAAAAATATAATGTCTTTTTTGTAGGTTTCTTTCCACTTGCTATTAGAGTTGTTTCACATGAGAATGAGTCAAATTAGTCTTGGCTTTTGGAGCATTTAAAAGAGACGCTTCATGAAGATTGTGATTTGGTGTTCATGTCCGATCGTTGACGGGGTTTGCTCTTAGGTGTTCCAAAAGTGTTTCTTTTTTTTTTCCACAGCTAATGCACATTACACGTGGAGCAAAACATTGGTTTAGTGGTTAAGGCTTGCAATGGTGATACTTTCATTATTGATTTGTTTAAGCTTTTAACTCGAGCTTCGAATCTATATGATTTTGATTGCTATATGTTAAATTTCAACAACATCGGTGGTGTTGCTACAATTGACTTTTTAAATGACGAACCTCTAGAACATTAGGTTGATTTGTTGTTTCAAGGCAAGAGATACAGATAATTTTCTCCTAATATGGCCGAAAGCTTTAAATCTTGTATTGTGGATGATAGATTTATGCCTATTACATCATGTCTAGATGAAATCTATGTTAAAGTAATGAAACAAATGGCAAGAAGAATGTCATAAGTGGACCTATACTTCATGTCCGGTTATGGAGCAATGTTTGTCACAGTTAGTTAAAGAAGGTTCTGGAAGATATATACTCATATATTTAGAAAATGTTTTTGAAGTTAGATCTTCAATATCAAATCACGACGACCTTTAAAAAGATTGTGTATAAGCCACTTGTTAATGAAGATGAAGTCATAATTAAACTGCCAAAATAAATTGGAGTTGTAGGAATACCTTCCACTAAAAGGCATAGTGGATTTCCTTAGTCCCAAAATAAACGAAATAAATGTAGTTGTGCAATCAAGTTGGACATGACAAGAGAAATTGCCAAACTTCAATGAAGATTTGAATTTTTTTCTTTTATTTGTTAAGAAAATATTCAGAACGAAAAATAATACTCTCCCATTACAATCAGCTGCAGTACATAGAGTTTTTATAATCAATATGACAGCTGTATTACAGCTATGTTACAGTTTTATTAACTAATAGTAATAACAAAATACTAACTAACTCTAACATCCCCCCTCAAACTTAGGGTAGATGAATCTTCTACTCTAAGTTTGTTTCTAAGAAGAACAAATCTAGAACAAGCTAATGCCTTAGTAAGAATATCTGCAACTTGATCACACGAAGGCATATGTTGAACCAGCAGCTGCTTGTTGAGAACCTTCTCTCGTACAAAATAGAGGTCAATCTCTATATGCATGGTTCTGGCATGAAAGATTGGATTTGCTGACATTTGCACCGTGCTCAAATTATCACATCAAGCAATGGGAGCTCGAGATTGAACAATCTGAACCTCAGAGAGAAGAGATTGAAGCCAAGTTATCTCAGCAGCAAGATGTGCAAGACTGCGATACTCCGCCTCTGTACTAGAGCGAGACACCGTGTGTTGCTTCTTAGAAGACCAAGAAACTAAATTAGAACCAAGAAATACACAGTATCCAGAAGTGGAACGCCTGTCATCAGGGTCAGAGGCCCAATCTGCATCACAGTAACCAGTCAGCTCCAAGTTGGAAGACTTTCTTAGGTGTAGACCAAAGTCAATTGTTCCCTTGAGATATCTAAGCAACCTCTTCACAGTTCTCCAATGCGATTCCAAGGGAGTTTGCATGAATTGACATACTTTGTTCACGGCATATGAGATCTCTGGTCTGGTAATGGTGATATATTGTAGAGCACCAACCAAACTTCGATAAAGTTGTGGATGTTGTATAGGATCACTGCCTTGTGCTGAAAGTTTCTCTCCACTAGTCATAGGTGTAGTCAGACCATTGGCATATTGCATTTTGGCCCTGCACAATAAATCTGAGATGTACTTCTTCTGAGACAAAATAACACCTTCAGCCGTATACTCAACTTGAATTCCTAGAAAGTAGCTAAGTGGACCAAGATCCTTAAGTGAAAATTTGGAATTCAAACAACTGATTACAATAGCAACTTCAGCAGGAGAGCTCCCTGTAACAATAATATCATCAACATACACTAAGATATAAGTTGTATGTTGAGAAGTGATCCGTATAAACAGGGACTGGTCTGCTCGAGCATTGCGAAAACCAAGAGAAATAAGAACAGATCTCAGCCTGTCAAACCAAGCTCTTGGAGCTTGCTTCAAGCCATACAAGGCTTTATGTAGTTTACATACATGAGTAGGAGCTTTAGTGTCTTCAAAACCAGGTGGCTGACTCATATATACTTCTTCTTGCAATACCCCATTCAAAAAAGCATTATTGATGTCTAGTTGATGCATGATCCAATTTCTTGAGAGAGCTATCGTGATAATAACTCGAATGGTGGTTGGTTTCACCACTGGGCTAAAAGTTTCTGTAAATTCAAAACCATATTGTTGCAAGAACCCCTTTGCTACCAACCGAGCTTTATGCTTATTAATAGTACCATCGGGATTCTCTTTTAACTTAAATACCCATTTACAACCTATAGATTTTTTGTCTTTGGGCAACGGAACCAATGACCATGTTTTGTTGGTTTGCATTGCATCAAATTCAACTTTCATAGCAGCCAGCCAATCAGGATTCTGCAAGGCATCCTGCATAGTAAGCGGCTCTTTTGAAGCCATGTAAACTTTGGGTTTAAAAACCCCTACCTTGGACCGAGTTACCATTCCATGAGAATTGATAATAGAAGGTCCAGAATTGATTGATGATGTTGGTAAATCATGAGTGGAAGGAGCAGTAGAAGTTGGTTGATGAGTGGAAGGTTGGGAGGGAATCGATGCAGTAGCATCTGTGAAATGAGATGATGAAGAATCGGTATGAAGCGAGGAGAATGAGGATGTTGTATTAGACTGTGATGTATTGAGAGGGGAAATTAGTGGAATTGGTACACTAGTGTGAGTAGGAACTGTGGGAACAGAAGTTGAACTTGACGAATGGTTTGAGTAAGGAAAGGAATGCTCATTGAAAATCACATCTCTGGAGATATAAATTCTACCAGATTTGGACAAACATTTATACCCCTTATGCTTGATACTATAGCCCAAGAATGTACATTCTTCAGATCTGAATTGTAGTTTATTCTTATTAAAGGGTCTAATGTTGGGAAAACATGAACAACCAAACACTCTTAGTTGAGAATAGTCTGGATTTAAATTGAAAAGAGCTTGAAAGGGAGATTGATTGTTAATTACCGGTGAGGGTAACCTATTTATGAGAAAAGCAGAAGCTCGAACAGCTTCATCCCAAAATTTAAGAGGTAAAGATGAATGAGCAAGAAGAGTCAAGGCTGTCTCTATAAGATGTCTGTGTTTCCTTTCAGCCACTCCATTTTGTTCATGAGTGGTTGGACAAGAAATACGATGTGTAATACCATGATTTGTAAGAGTGTTTCGAAAAGCTTGAAACTCACCTCCCCAGTCAGATTGGAGGGCTTTTATTTTGCAATCAAACTCATTTTCAACTTGAGTTTTGAAGTTTAAAAAGGTTTGTAAGGCATCTGATTTACACTTTAATAAAAACACCCAAGTGTAACGTGAAAAGGCATCAATAAAATGGATGTAATATTTGTATCCATTTGAGGATACAACAGGAGCTGGACCCCATAAGTATGAGTGGATCAATTGCAAGGGTTTAGTGTATTTAGTTTCAGATGTAGGAAAAGGTAGTTTATGAAGTTTACCTTGACAACAAGCAGTACAAAAATCAAATATACTTTTATTAATAGCAGGAACATTACATTTGCTGAGTACATTTTCAACAATTCGAGCACTAGGATGACCCAACCTATTATGCCAAATAGAAAAAGAAGATACAGTTGACATAGTACAAGCTGTAGAATTTGACAAACTCAGATTATTGCATTGAAAAGAAAAATTTGGTGAAGAGTGGCTTGAAGCAGGCTGACAAAGAGGAATGGTAGATGCAGGGAAGACATATAGACCATTGTCAAGCTTGCCTTCCATCAGAATGAGCTTGGAAACCTGATCCTTGACAAGACAAAAATCAGGATAAAATTCAAAATAAACATGATTATCACGAGCAAATTGCGAAACACTAAGAAGATTTCTAGTGATTTGAGGAACATGAAGAATTTGATTAAGAACTAATGATTTTGAGGAGTGTGGAGATTTGAAGAATGACTTACCAACATTGGAAATGGTGAGACCAGCACCATTTCCCACATGAATTTGGTCATATCCATGGTACTCCTGTTTCTGCATCAGATTGTTTTCATTTGATGTGCAGTGATTAGTGGCTCCAGAGTCAGGGTACCAAGCTGGATCACTAACTGTGCTGGCAGATGCAACCATGGCTTGCATAGATGCTGAATCTTTATCTACATTAGCTGCTCCAAGACCTGGAAACTCCATGTTAAAACGCTGATAACATTTGGAAGAAACATGACCAATCTTGCCACAAAGTTGGCATATAGGACGAGTTCCAGACCGACTAGAAAAAGAGCCTCGAGAGTAGCCGACACCGACATTATTAGATCGAGAAGCAGTAGCAAATGGATTCCAAGATTTGCCTCTGCTCGAAGGTTGTGAAGAACCTCCTCGAGTAAAACCATAAGATGGATTGTTGCTTTTATTAACAGATTGTTGATTGCCATATCCCGATTGACTCCGAAAAGCACCGCGATCGTGAGCAAGATTCACAGCTGGACTGGAATCAAGATCTTGAGTGTGCTTCTCAAGTCGATGCTCTTGAGACAACAGTAAGGACTCAATTTCCTCAACAGTGTATTCTTCCTTGCGAGAATTGATGGATATGATGAAAATATCATAGTCTGAAGGCAATCCATTGAAAATGGCAGCAACGTGTTCTTTAACAGTAACAATATGACCAACAGATCCAAGTTTGTCAACAAGAGACTTGAGTCGAAGCAGGTAGTCATAGATCGACAGTGATCCTTTCTTGAAATTGCGTAGTTGAGTCTGGAATTGATCAATTTTTGCAGAAGTTTGAGAAGAGAAATGTTGTTCAAGAACCTTCCAAACATGAGCAGAGGTCTCACATCCAACAATCCGTGTGAGAAGATTTTCAGTCATGGAAGACAATAACCAAGCATATAACAATTGATCTTGTTTCAACCAAAGATTAAAGGCAGGATTGATAGTACCAGTTAGTTGATCCGCCTCAGTAATAAATTTCTGTGGTGGATTAAAGCTATCGGAGATGTAATCAGAAAGATCGTATCCACGAATCGCAGCAAGCACTTGTGGACGCCATAGAAGAAAATTGGTATTGTCCAATTTCACAGAAAGTTTGTGTGAAAAGATCACCAGATTTGTAGAGGACGGAGTCGACATAATCAATCTAGAGAAAGATCTCGAAAAACGATCGGAGAAGAAGAATAATTGAAGAGGAAAAAAAAGAAAAAAAAATAAAAAATGGAGAATTAATGAGAGAGAAAACAGATCTGCTCTGATACCATGTTAAGAAAATATTCAGAACGAAAAATAATACTCTTTCATTACAATCAACTGCAGTACATAGAGTTTTTATAATCAATATGACAGCTGTGTTACAGTTTTATTAACTAATAGTAATAACAAAATACTAACTAACTCTAACATTATTGTTATCATTTTATTCATGATGTATCTTTATTTTTTCCTTGTTTGCTATAGTTATACCTTTAATTTTGTTACCGGGTCATGTAATGTGACATGATTGATTGTTTCAATTATAAGTTCATTTTTATTGTGGAATTTATATGATTGTTAACTGTACATATGTGGAACATATTTATCTTCATTTCTATACTATATGTTTTTAAATGTACTACTGTGTTTGTCAGGAAAGAATATTGATATTTTATTATCAAGTGTGTTACATTAATTTAACAGTACGACAAATTAATGCCATTTATATTTAGTATAGACTAAAAAGGTAAGATACCTAATTATCAGTTATACATAAATAACTTTGTGAACTACTTCAAGTGAAATTACAGTAATAAATTTTGATGAAGTGTGAATTTTTAGTATAGAATTCAAGTAGAAAAATAGATGCTACTTCAATATAGAATTTTCAAATCTAGCATAGACTAAAAAAATAGGAAAACTTGATTATCAGTTATAAATATACAATTCTGTGATGCTACTTCAAATGAAATTGCAGTAATAAATTCTAGGGAAGTGTGAATTTCTAGTTTACAATTAAAGTAGATAACAGTGATGCTACTTCAATATAGTATTTTATAACAGTTCACATTTCGATGATAGTTCTTTCTCAAATGAAATTACAGTGCTATATTTTAGAGAAATTTGTGTAATCAGTTTACAGTTCAATAAGAAAATTGAATGCTTTCAGTAATTGGCAGTTAAAAATTGATGCTACTTTAATATAACACCACAATACTGTTCTGTTTTTAGTTTTCATGGTATATATAAGTAGCAAGTAGGAAATTTCCAAAGCAAAACACTGATAATTAATTACAGTTTTTTAAGTAGTAATAAAAGACAGCCTCAATTAGCACTGCATTAGAATATAAGCTTCTGCTAATCTTCCAGTTCTTCAATTTTTTTATCTACTTGAGCTCTTTTTTATTCAGGGCTTTCTCAATTTCTTCAGGAGATGAGTTTGTAAAGTAATTCATCACATTCCAGCTTCTCTGTGGATCATTTAATATATCAAACACTATCAGAAGGTTTGAGTCTCTGTCCAATCTGTGAATGAATTTCCTCACGAACAGTGCACAATATTAATAAGATTATATGCATAGTAAATATTAATAATTATCATGTTAAGAGAGTTGTTATAAAGCTGGAGGAACCAAGGCTAGATACACATGGGCTTATGTGGGAAGTTATAAAGAATCATTCATTTAAATTTTTTGAGTAAACTTGAATGGTGAGATTTATTTAGTACGTTTTTTTTTATAGTTTCGGGAGGTAGTTTTGTTGCAAACTACTTTAGAATAGTTTGTTGATACATTATAAACCGAACATGTGAAGTTTTATGTTGCATTTATTAGATTAAAAGTGATGGCAAAACAGATAGATCAGAAATTGCTATTCTGGTAGCTTACTGTCAAAATCATAATGACAAATCAAAATCATAATGACAGATGTAGAAAATGACCACTGATATTTTATATGCAAAATGTAACCAAGATGGAAGAGAACATAGTCTACACTACCTATTCAATTCCAGGGTGATTGTAAAATATCTCGTGAACAAAAAATAGTATCATACCATATAAAATAACTAGTTGACGGACAGAACAGAAGGAACTAGAAACAATGCATAGAAGAACGCTAGTAAATATTATAGAAAAATATCAAGCATGAATACATACAAATAAAGTCAACATGCATGATTAATATAAAAGGTATTTAGTACTTATGAACCAAATCTAGAAAATAGGATGAAACAACTCACAAACTAGTTTTTTCATCATTAAAAAACGAAATTAATAGATGCGCGATAAAAGGTGTAACAACCCGAAAATTTTAATAGTTTTTATAATATAATTAACTGAAATTCTGCTTAAAATTTTAAAATTGAATTTGAAACTAAAAATTTTATGTTTGAAATACGTCTATATAAACATGGTAAAAGGTAAATTTTCATCTGATAATACAAAAGTTTATTTTCTAGTGTAATTTTATTTAAATTTAAATCAATTAATATTTGATGATAATGAAATGTTTTTCAAACCGAATATTTTTACATAGTAAATTGTAAATCATCTTCTAAGTGAGACGTCATATTTCGTTTTCTCAAATTTGGACTGTTACTGCTCGTCTACCCAATTAACAGCATTTCCGGTACCGATTTTCGACTTTTGGTCGGATGATCATACCACTGATATCTGTATACTGTTTTGATCGTATCGTCGTGTTGATCTCTGCGGTATATTCAACTCTGTGTTTTAAGGTCCGGTACGCGACAGAAGCGAAAAGACGGTTCGTTGTAACGGTACCAGTGACTTTACACTTTCCTTAGGTGTCACTGCCAAGCAATAATTAACTGCTTTAATTATTTTTTCCAAAATCAACATATGGTCGTTGCCATTACTCTGCCTTCTATTTATATTCCCTCACCATTCCTTCTTTCTGCTTTCGTTTCTTCCCATTTTATTTTTCTTTCTTTACTGCTTGTTTTTGTTTCATATATTCTAAAAGAAAATAAATTTTAATTTATTTAAAAATCGTGAAGCCTACTGTCATTTCACAAACTTGTCATGCTTCCATCCTTACCTCCCTCCACCATTTTCACGCTAGCAGCCTCGTGCGTTATTCCCTTCCCTGTCGAAACCCACACCCAGAGCACCAGCCCTCAAACGCCTGTGACTGGTCACCTTGCTTATAAAGATTTTAAGAAGAAAATGTAAAAGATTTTATTGCTATTTTTCGTTAGACAGAGCTGCAAATCATAATGTGATACAGACATATGCTCTCTATTTATATACAGTAGATATAATACTTGTTGGGCCAGAGATATAACCCACAGCCCATAACTGAAAACATGACAGATAATATACGCGAGCAATTCCATTTGTATCGATTCATTTTACACCCCTCTCAAACCTAGCTCTCCCGCTAGGGTTTGCGATCTTCTCCAGGAAACAAAAGAAAATGCGCCGCCATTAAAAAATCACCAAGGATAATTCAGATCTGACACAAAGTTGAGTCTTTCCTTCTTCGCTTGAGTGGCTATGCAAGTTTTAGCTGGCTCGAGTATATTTTGTGAGATGTTCTTGCGAAATATTCTTGCTGCCTTCAGATTAAAAATAGAAATCAAGTTTTAAGTTATTGTACTTGTGAGATGTGAACAAAGTATTCTTGCTGCCTTCAAATCGAAATAGAAATCAGGTTCCAAGTTGTTCGAATTTGTGAGATCTGATTATAGAGAGACAAAGATTGATTCTTTGCTTGGTAAATGAGTTCATAAAAAAACATGCTGCTGAAGTATGACAGTTATTGTTCTGCTTGAGATGTTTGCTGCCTTTTTAACACAGAGTGGTAGGAAGCGTCATGTTTCGCCTGACTTTCAAGGTCCGTGACCCTAAGCTTTTCTCTGAAACGAGTGAAGTTCATCTTTGACAGTGACTTTGTTAGAATATCGACAACTTGGTAAGTAGCAAGTATGTGATTAATATCTAATTTCCTCTTAGCAACTTGTTCATGAACAAAATACAAATCTACTTCCATGTGCTTAGTTCTAGAGTGTAGAACTGGGTTAGCAGTGAGTGACACTGTACTAAGATTATCACACCATATTGTAGCCTTGCTATCAGTTTTGATTTGTAATTCACTCAGTAGTGACTCTATCCACATTGTTTCTACCACGGCATTAGCCACACTTCTGTATTCTGCTTCTGTACTAGATCTGAATACAGTTGTCTGTTTATTTCAGCACCATGAAATTGGATTTTTGCCTAAGTAAATGCAATATCCACTTGTTGATCTTCTATCATCTATATCACTTGCTCAGTCTGCATCTGCATATTCAGTAATAGTAATGGTTTTACATGCTTCAATAGTTAGCCCATAATTTAATATTCCTTTAAGATATCTTGATATTCTTTTGACTGCTCTCCAATGCTCATCTGTTGGGCATTGCATTAATTGACTCACTTTATTCACACTGAATGAAATTCTGGTCTGGTGATTGTTGCATATTGAAGTGCACCTATTATACTCCTGTATTGGCTGTCATTTGTGATCATTTCTCCTTTAATCTTTGATAGATGAGTATATGTTATCATGGGTGTTGAGATTGGATTTGATTGATCCATTTGGGCTCTAATGAGAATTCCACTGATATATTTCTTCTAATTGAGGTGGATCAGAGATTTTGAGAGTCATTTTACTTCAATTCCTACAAATTAGCTTAAACACCCAAGGTCTTTGATTGAAAATTCTTTGTTTAAATGTTGAATAAGACTGTTGATTTCCAGATCATCACTGCCTGTAATTAAAAAATCATCAACATAAATTAGTATATAAGTAGGAGTACCAGAATTAAATTTTGTAAAAAGAGAGTTGTCTGATTTTGTGCAGTTGTAACCCAATCTGAATAAAGTTGTCTTTAATTTTTCAAACCAAACCCTTAGAGCATGTTTGAGACCATAAATTGCTTTGTTCAACTTGCATACGAGTTTTTCATTTCCCTTTTTCATGAATCCATGGGGTTGCTCCATATAAACCTCTTCCTGCAAAACAACATTTAAGAATGCATTATTTATATCTAGTTGCTTTATATCCCAATTTGTATATAAGGAAATACTGAGAAGAATTCTAATAGTGGAGGGTTTCACAACCGGAGAGAATGTTTCAGTAAAATCAAATCATTCTGTTGTGAATATCCCTTTGCCACTAATCTTGCCTTATATTTGGAAATTGATCCATTAGCAATTCTTTTTAGTTTGTATGTCTATTTACAGCCTACTATATTTTTATCAATAGGTTTAGAAACAAGATCCCAAGTCTTGTTCTTCATGATAGCATCGTATTTTTCATTCATTTCTGCTCTCCATTTGTCACTTTGTATAGCTTGACAGTATGTGCTTAGTTCTTCATTTTCTAGAGCTGCATTGTATAGTTTTGGTTTGAATATACCACTTTTTTCCCTTGTGATCATATGATGTCGAGTTCTTTCAGGAATTTGTTGATGATCATTGTTATTCATTTCAGTCTCTTGTGACTCATTGGATGATTGTGAATCATATAATGTGTGACTTGAGCTTACTGCATTTGATTATCTTGCTGTTGCATTTGAGATAATGTTTTAGATGATTCAATTAGTCCATGGCCTGGTTCTGAAGAAAGCATTGTGTCTTGTGGACTTTCATTGTCTTGAGCTTTCTCTCCAGAGATATGAGCTGCTTTGTCAATTATCACAAGTATAGGTACTAAAGAATACTTAGCATTGTAAACCTTCTAAGAAGTTTTAATTGTTGAGTTACTAAAAGAGAACACTTGTTCATTAAAAACAACATGTCTAGAAATAAACATTCTACCATTATTGGATAAACACCTGTAACGTTTTTGATTTGCTGCATGGCCTAAAAATGTGCATGGTGATGATTTGTAACTTAGTTTGTGAGAATTATATGGTCTGAGATAAGGAAAGCATAGACAACCAAATACCTTTAAACTATGATAGTCAGGCTTGATATTATAAAGATTTCCGATGGACACTTTAGTTTTAGGACTTCTGTAGGCAATCTGTTAGTTAGAAAAACTGCAGTAGCAAATGCATCAGGCCAGAACTTGAGTGGTAATGATGCATTTGCCAGCAGTGTTAAGCCTGCTCCATTATATGTCCATGCCTTCTTTCAATCAGACCATTTTGTTCCGATGTATAAGGATAAGGTGTCCTGTGTATGATACCTTTTTCTTGAAAGAGTTTCTTCAAGGGTACAAATTCTGCTCCATTATCTGTTTGTAGTATTTTTAGTTGACAGTTTGTTTGCTTTTCTGCCTGCACTATAAATTGTTGAACTACATAGCATGTTTCAGAGTTTGTTTTCAAAAAATATATCCACACATATCTTGAATATGCATCAACAAAGGAAATATAATATTTTTATCCATAATCAATTGATATGGGTGCTAGACCCCATAAGTCAGTTGCAACAAGTTCTAATAGTTTGTTGTAACTGACTTTGGAGTCCACAAATGACAATTTGTGGCTTTTACCCATTTGACAATAAGTACAGATATATGGAGCTGAAATATTGTTAAAAGAAATATTATTTTCATTCAACGCTTGTTTAACAATATTTACATGAGGATGTCCAAGCTTACAATGCCAAACATCAAAGCTCTTATAGTCATTCACAGTTTTGATTTCAGAGTTATTACACCATTTTTCTTTACATCCAGATGTTCTTGAATTAGCAACATTGAAAGTATACAATCCCTTAACTTCTCTACCCTATAAGAGAATTCTTTTGTTAGAATATCTTTGACTAAACAGTAACTTAGAAAAAAATTCAAGGAACACATTATTATCGTTGGAAAATTGAGATACACTTAATAGATTTTTCTTAACAAATGATACTTTTAATAAGTTATGCAAGTATAACTATTTCTTCCTATTATATACGCACTTCTAGTATGTGAAATTTTCATGGACTTGCCATTGCCCATAAGTAATGATTGTGTACCTTTATATTCCTTGTTGTCAAGATTTAAGTTTGCCAAGTTGCTAGTGACATGATTTGTTGCCCCAGAATCAGGATACCTATTTTTATCATAAGTGTCTTCAACTTTTGCATTGTCATTGTTGTTGTAGTCACTTTGACCTCTGATTTCTTATTGAGCACTTATCATATTTGTGCTGGAATTATAGTTTCTAGCACTTTTGTTATTTTGCTAGATGGCGTGTAATTAATATCAAATCTAAAGTAGCATTTATTAGCAATATGACCAATCCTCTCATAAATTTAACATCTGGATCTGTTATTTCCACTGTTATTAAACCATCTTCCACCTCTTTCTCTTGATCTAGAGGACTGACCACCCCTCTGATTGGTATACTGTTGATTTCTGTTGTTAGAAGCTTTTTCTTGACTCTTGATTTTGTTGTTTGTGATGAAATTCAGAGACATGTCTAGTATAGTTGATTTCCTTTGTTCCAATCTACCCTCATGAGCTAGAAGGGTAGAATTAACATGTTGAATTGATTTTAGAGTTTCCTTTGATGATATAATAGCTACTACTGATTCATATTCATCATCTAACCCTCCAAGAATTGATAAAACATTCTCTATGTCACTCACTTTGTGTCTCCTAGAAGATAAGTGATCACACAGGAAGATAGTCTCTTATTGACTGATTTTCCGTTTTAACATTTTGCAATTGTCTCTTGTAGTACATAATCTTGGCTGCTGACTAAGTACTAAAGATCTGTTCTATTATGGACCAGATCTCATGTGAGGAATTGCACCCAATTAACTATGGCAGTAGATTAGCACTTATAGATGATATTAGCCAAGAACTGACTAAGCTGTCTTGTCTTTGATGTAGTATGAATTCTTGATTACTATTGAGTTTTCCATCCTTGTCTGCAGTATACTTTGGTGGTATGATTATAGTACCTTGGACATATTGCTCCAGGCCATATGATTTGATTGCAATTTCAACTTGAAACTTCCAAAGCAAGAAATTGGTTTCATCAAGTTGGAGAGACAACAACAGACTTTGAGGCTTGATAATCTCTTTCAACAGTTCTTCAGTGGGATTAAATTTGGCATTGGTGTGTGTGTGCTGGAGGAGGCAGAGATGTCATGTTCTCCTTCAGCCATTGATTCAGAAATCTAGAAAGATGATTAAAAAAATTGCTGTAAAACAGAAGAGATGAGCAGCCGGGAAATTCTTGATTGGTTATGAAAAACTAATGGATGTTCCTAGGTGAGGCACAGCAGAGAGTTTAACCGGTAATCTTGAGATAGTTATGTAAAAGAAAACTACGATGATGGGAAATATTATATTTCTCAGATGATTTCGAGTAGATGTTGTTGGATCTTGATATGATGATACTAGTCTGATCTTGATCAAAACAGAAAATTGATGATGAGAGTTCTCTTGATTCTCGGATGATTCAGATGAGATAGAGTTCGATCTTGATATGATGATATTATATTTGATCTTGATTGAAACAGAGAAAATAACGATGATTAGAATTCTCTTGATTCTCAAATGATTCAAAAAATGCAGCCTGATCTTGATACAATGACTTTAATTCTGATCTTGATCAATGGCATGGCATTTTGTTGTTAGGCATGGGTTAGCTCTAATACCATATAAAGATTTTAAGAAGAAAATGTAAAAGATTTTATTGCTAATTGCTTTTGTTATACAGAGCTGCAAATCATAGTGTGATACAGACATATGCTCTCTATTTATACATAATAGATATAATACTTGTTAGGCCAGAGATATAACCCATAGCCCATAACTGAAAACATAACAGATAATATACGCGAGCAATTCCATTTGTATCGGTTCATTTTATTGCTCCCTCCAATTGCATCCGCTCATGACAACCTACTTGCTAAAATGCTAAACTATCACAAGGCACTTTCTATATGTGATCTACCTTTATATACAATCAATGTAAAAGTAAAATAAGTTATATATATTTTATCTTATGTTGATTGCTGACCTACCACATGCTATCAATCCAAGTGAATAGATTATCAAATATTTATTGTTTAAATTTTGTTTCTGTTTGTTTGTATGTAGATTAATATATATAAGTTATGTTGAAGGCTTGTGTTGGTTTATAAAGATCAGTTAAAGCCATATAATAGGGTATATCTATATTTGTTCTGTTATATAAACATTGATTTTAGAGTTATAATATATAGGTAATATATATTATTTATTTGTACGTATTTGTGAAGATGCGCTTGCTGTAGAGTTTTGTAAGTATATATACTTATATATTGGTTATACGCGTATACATGAGTTCTGTTTTGCTTATATATGAAGTATATATATGGTACTTAAGCTATGATGTGTTGTATTACATAGTTATAAAGTTTATACAGTTTAACATATGTGTTTATTTATTTAATAAATTTGAGTCTGTTCATACAATATATATAATTTTTATAAAGTATATAATTTTTTATTTTATATACATGCATAATACAGTAATATAGATGTGTATATGTACATATACTTTTATGTTGTTGTTTGGTAATATATAGATATTTTAGAAATCAGAAAGAAAAATATATTATTTATGTATATTATATTATAAAAGCTTAGCCTGTTATATGGTATATATGTTATGTAGATTATATGATAATTTGTTAAATTATATATATATATATATATATATAAATTATATATATATAAATTATATATATATATGTTATTGGTCAGTTTATATTTCATTTATATGTGTATACATATGTTGTTTTAAAATATAATTTGTATGTAAGTTTTAGTGGTTTACGATATATATTTAATATAGTAGCCATATTTATAGTTTGTTAGCTTAATATAAGGGTGATATCTTTGTTTTATAAAATGTTGATTTTTAAAATTGTCTTATATAATATAAATGTGTACAATGATTGATGATACTTGTTGTAATGTGGCTTTTCTAATTTTTGATTTTGAATATAATAATAATGTATATATGTTGATATTAATATATGTGTTTTAATTTTAATAATAGAATTTAAAATACATATATATTCAATATAAATGTGTTTGAATTTAAAATATGATTTTATATATATAGTTATATTTATAGTTATATGTAAGTTCACTTATACCAACTATATTCATCGATCCAGTTCTGATTTGATGCCATATATTCCTATTGATCAGCTTTGTTCATCAATTCGTGTCATTCTAGCTTTGCTTGGAATTCGTGCTTGGATTCGTATCTCATCTCATTTCATTCTCTCTCTACCCTCTGTTCTTATATTTATTAAATTCGATTTCAATTGAAATGACAATTGAAATATGTTGCTGTTAGTTATTTAAATGGTTATATATATGCTATTATCTGTAACTGTTCACCTATGGGATACGACACCATATCTTGTTGTTTATATTTTATTTAATCACCGATGATATATGCCTGTTATTATTATTATTATATCTGTCATCATTCTGCAAGTTCCCTGTTAGTATAGAATTCCCTATGGGTTGAAATGATACATATCCGAACGATCTTTAGAATAGGAGAAAATCGTTATGGATTGAAATTATAAACCCAAGCGATTTTCAGTTGAATTGAATTTGGGATTGCGGGTTGAAATGATATATACTCGTGTGTGTGTGTGTATGTATATATATATATATATATATATATATATATAAATTGCGGATTGAAATGATAAATATCCGTATCACTTGACCATAAAAATTATATACAGACACCGTTGGTCTAAATATAAATATTTTGAAAATGATTTATATGGTTTTGAAAGGAAATATATATGGTTTTATTTAATATTGAAATATTTTATGTATATAAATAAATTTCAGTATAAATTAGATTTAATAATAACCTTTAATTTAATAAATATTGATTTAATTAATGTATAATATTAAGGTTGGGAAGATAATTTTGAAATTTATTCGAAATCGTATTTAATTAAGAATTTTATTAAATTAAATCGATTTGAAACTTACTGAATTTGAGATTTTTGAAAAGATATGATTTTATAACTTGATTTTGTTTTAAGGTGATTAAATGAATATTTCGAGTTCAAATAAATGGAAGGAATATTCGGTTATTTGAAATGTGAGGTTTTATTTAAATGATATTGGATTTATTAAGTAAACATTTCAAACTAAATAATAATAGTTAAATTTTGATATATACGAAATTACCAAATCTAGTTTTGAAAATGTTTGAATGTTTAAGCTTTGAAATATATTGAAATTGAGATGGTTTATTTTGTGGTTCAAATCTGTATTTGGAATTGATATAATTTGAAATGATTTATTGAGAAATTGAATTGAATCGAAGTTGAATAATTGAGAATGAATAAAATTGGAATTTTGGAATTCGAGTTGATTTGAATCGATTTATGAAATTTGAGGAAACTATTTTATTATATAAAGTGTTTTTAAATTAGATTTTACTTTATAAATTAATTTAATCAAACTGTTTTAGTATAAACCATTTTTAATATAAACTATTTTTACGTAAACTATTTTGTTATAAAACTATTTTTTTATATATTATTATTAATATCTAAACTATTTTAGTGGTGGAAGTTATGATTTCAAAGTTATGGTTTCCAAGGTATTATGATTTCGAAGTGTTATGATTTTCAAAGTATTATAATTTCAAGTGTTTTGGTTTCGAAAGTGTTATAATTTTGAAAGTGATATGATTTTTGGAAATGGATATATTTGAAGGAAATGATATCATATTGATATGTGTTTAAAATGGAAAATGATATTTCGGTTTTGAAGTATAAACTATTTCGAAATGACCGCGGTGTTAAGTAATGTTTGGTTGTTAAAGAGACCGGGATCGAATATAGTCATACTCTCTACCAATACCGAAAACCACTTTAACAAATATAAACGTGGTGGAGATTCCAGAATGAGGTAGGATGATATAATGATGATTCTATATGGTATTTACGTATCCCCGACTCCTGTGAGTCAACTTGATGCGGTTAAAACAGGAGCCACACCGGGCCAAGTGAAGTCATTCCTCCGATCGGGTACATTTCTTCGATATCATTCTATTGCTTTTGTGATTGATTAGGTGCACCCTTTGATTTGGGAGTTTGTCATGAGGTGGGCGGCTATGTAGTTAATACCCCGCTATTACCCCGCTACAACCCCGCTATATCTCATAGCGGATTTCTACCACTACAATTTTTCCATATAGCCTCAGAATATAGCCTTTCCGCTTTGATCCCTGCTATTTTTGCTATATCCCATTATTTTCGTTATATTCCGCTATTCCCGCTATATCTTTTTTAATAAAATGAATTGAAAAATTGCATTTATACATTATAAAATTGTAAAACTAATTTATTTGATTTAGTTTTTAATATATTTTCAGAAATGAAAATACTCTAATATTCTACCAAATTCAATTATGTTATATAACAGTTTTTTGTTTATTTAAAGTATATTCTCACATGTTTTTATTTAAAATTATTTATGTATTATTTATAATTCAATTGAATGATAATTTTTCATTTAATTACCATTTATATATTTTTTAAAATATTAAGTATGAGTTTTATATGCTATTTTAGAACCATCCGCTATATCCTGCTATATCCTCGCTGTATCCCCGCTATGACTTTTTGCACCTCAACCGCTTTGAATCTACCGAGCACATTAACTACACAGGTGGGCGGTAGTAGTTGCTTTGCGTTACCACCAGTCCGGATACACAAGCGGTATATCTACCCTAACATTGCCTCGAGTGCCTTGTCGCATGCCCTAGCGCGCCTTCTACGAGTTGTTTTGTACCATACCTATGGAGTGCCCTCTGATAGCCCTTTAGTTTATGGGTGGAGTTACGGTACTGTATATACTATAGGAATATATAACACTGTGTTAAGGGGAATATGGGTAATGCCTTAACACCATTTTAATATCTTTTATTTTACTATAGACATATTATAATAGAGTATATTACTACATAGCAGATAGTTTCCACGGATTCTTAGAGGATGGTTATCCTAAACATCCTTTGAGTCACTTGATATTTCACTTGAGTTGGATTTATTGATATAGGAATGTTAATCCTGACTCGAGTGTTTTGTGTTTCGCTTTATGCTCGGGTAAGACTGAGTGTCATGCCATTTGAGACTCACCTTTAGAGTTGGAGCTTCACTTGGAGTTCCATTTGTATCTATTCAACTTTCAGCTTTCCCAGTTGATTTGTTCAGAGATGTCATCTGTTTGTATTTGAGACTTTACTGTATTTGCGATATTCTGTTGTATTTTATTTCAAACTCTATTGTTTATATAGTAGCTTCATGAACTACTATTTATCTGTTCCGCTGCTTATTATTATATTACTCTATGTCTGTGATTTTATGATTGATTTATTTACTGTATATGCAGAGTTTTGCCAAATTTTAAATTAACAATTCGGTATTTTGAGCAATTCAGGTCCTACATGTGCGGATGCGAGTGACACAAAATACCAGCTCGTTACAATTGGTATCGTAGCTTTGGTTCAAGCAAAACTTAGCATATGTAGTAAATTTAATTAGGGAATCACTATCGTTCGAGCTTGAACCTCTTCCTTTTGACTCGGGTTTCCTTTCAACTTTGGAACATTCCCCTCGGTTCCAAAATCCATTCCTTCCTCTCCTTATTCGTATTTTCTTGATTCTGGAGCATCCCATAGCTCCACTGAATGATTTGTAAAGAGGTGAAACTCCTTTACAATAGCATCAATTCACTGGAGATTTATATATCCTCGGTTAAGTTGTTGATATCTCTTGCTATACCGAATTCTATCCCTTGTAATATGATGTCGATTTTCTTCAAAATTCTACACTAATCTTAGTCTTGAAGTCACGTTTGCCAGGTTAAGGTCGCCCATGATTTGTGTAAGTATATCCATTCTTTTCTCTCTTTGTAATCATCTCATCTGCATTTCGAGCTTATCTTCTGGTTAGAATTCTTTTGATTAGGGTCCCTTTGAATTTGGATCTCTATCTTTGTTTTGAAATCCATTATTGTATTATCGAGTGAGGGAGTGTATTAGTAATTAACATAAAAATGTTTTATATATTGTGTTGTTTGAGATGTTTATTTTAAATTTTGGGTTTCTATTGATTCGTCTAGCTAACATTATCGATAGAGATTCCAAAATACTTGAACAGGGCAAGCTGACACAATTTTTTTTTATCAAAATTGGTAAATGAAATAAACTTTGTAAGATTATATTATATATATATATAAGTGCAAATTTTGTATGATTATATTATATATATAAGTATAAATTTTTCTGAAAGATAATTGTTAAATAAATTGGTTGTTAGGGATGATAATATTTGATTTTCATTAATTGTTTTGCAAACCATTGACTATTGTCACTCGGTATGAATAAATGAAATTATAAAACATGGTTTATAAATTGATTTGGAATAGAAATAATAAAGATTTGAGAATTTAAATTTTTGGTGTTTTTCAAATTTGGGTTTCAAAGTTTTAGAAAAAATAAAATAAATTATTTATTTGAAAGTATTTTTATATAGAAATAGTTTTCCAAAGAATTATAAAGGTTCTTAATCAGTACTCTTCTCCATTGTTGCTAGAAAATAATTTCGGTGATGACTGTAGCATCATCGACATTCATCTTCGAGTTTCAAAGTGGAGAAATGAGTTAGTAGCTTTGCTACACTATTGTTTTGAAAAATGGATTTGATCTGAAATTCTTGAATATTACTTGATTTATATAATATATATTTATATAATTATTTCAAAATAATTTGAAGCGAAAACCAAAAATTTGAATTCAATTATTGAAATAAAGTGAAATGTTTGAATAATTGGAATATCTTAAATGATAATGAAATTTAACCAACTTGAAATAGTTGAATTTGAATAAAAACTTATTCATATAATACTAAACGACATTCTAATATATATAACTTGCCTAAACTATTCAAAAAGTTAAAATGGTAGGATATAATAGGGTTGTACAAGAAGAAAACTTAAGCAAAATTGTTCAAACCAAAATCTAGCTTAATATAAATGTGGTAGATAGAGGGAAAATTTGTATGGTATTTAATTGCACTCATAAACATTTATATAACTTACCTAGAAAAGTTTAAATGTAATTAGAATGCAATTGGATAATATACACTATGATACAAGTAATAGGATATCAAAATTATATTTTGTTAAAAAAATCCACTGATAATAAATTGAATAATAAAAGGGAATTATTTTGGTGGGAAAATATGGTTATAATATTTATACACTCAATGTATGTTGAGAGAATTTGTTAAGTGGAATAAATTAAATAAATTAAGAGTAATATTATTTAAGTAATTGAAATTTGAATTTTAGTGGAATCAACTTAGCTCAAGATAAATAGATAAATAAATTTAATGAGTTAATTTAAAAATGCATTTTTTTTGAAAGAAATGTTGATAAAAAAAGAAAATCAATTTTAAATTGAAAGACTACTTATTAGTTGAATAAAATGGATCAAACCAAATTGTTGAACATTAACTATTTAAAGTTAAAATCTATATAGTTTTGGATAGTTGAAGTTGAATGTTGAGGTGGAATTAACTATGATTGATCAAATAGATTTAATATATGAGTAAGATAAAACAAATTTTGTAGAGAATTTTTGTAATAAATGTTAATAAATTTGAAACAAACCTATGAAAATGAAATAAATCAAATGTGAATACTATAAATTTAATTGATTAAATAAAAATAAATTGGAATCAATTAATTAAATATATGGTTTAAAGTAATTGTGTATTGTTATATTTCAATCTATATTCTTTCTGGTTGTTTCATTCTCCTACCCCCCCCCCTCCGTTTTGGGGACGAAAAGTTCTGAGTGGGGGAGAATAACTCGAAAATTTTAATAGTTTTTATAATGTAATTAACTGAAATTTTGCTTAAAATTTTGAAATTTAATTTGAAAATAATTTTTTTTTTATTTGGAATCTGTCTATATAAACATAGCTAATGGTAATTTTTGTCTGATAATATGAAAGTTTATTTTGTAATGTAATTTTATTTAAATTTAAATCAGTTAATATTTGATGATAATAAAAAAATTTCCAGACCTGAATATTTTTACATAGTTAATTTGTAAATCATCTTCTGAGTGAAACATCATATTTTATTTTCTCAAATTTGGACTGTTACTGCTCCGTCTACCTTATTTTCGACAAATTAGCAGCATTTTCGGCACCGATTGTCGACTTTTGATTGGATGTTCGTACCACTGATATCTATATACCATTTTGATCGTCTCGTCGTACTGATCTCTGTGGTATATTCAACTCTGTGTTTTAAGGGCCGGTATGTGACAGAAATGACAAGGCGGTTCATTGTAACGGTACTCGTGACATTACACTTTCCTTCGGTTTCCAAATTTGAACCGTGACTGCCAAGCAACAATTAATTGCTTTAATTATTTTTTCCAAAATCAACGTATGGTCGTTGCTGTTACTCTGCCTTCTATTTATATTCCCTCACCTTTCCTTCTTTCTACTTTCGTTCTCTTTCCATTTTATTTTTCTTTCCTTCCTGCTTGTTTTCGTTTTGTTATATTCTAAAAGAAAATAAAATTTAATTTATTTAAAAATCGTGAAGCCTATTGTCATTTCACAAACTTATTGTGCTTCCATCCTTACCTCCCTCCACTATTTTGACGCTACCAGCCTTGTGTGCTATCCCCTTCCCTGTCGAAACCCACACTCAGAGCATCGGCCCTCAAATGCCTGCAACCCATCACCTTGCTCCCTCCAATTGCATCCGCTCATGACAACCCACTTGCTAAAATGCTAAACTATCACTGTGCACTTTCTATATGTGATCTACCTTTATATACAGTCAATGTAAAACTAAAATAAGTTATATATATTTTATCTTATGTTGATTGCTGACCTGCCACATGCTACCAATCCAAGTGAGTAGATTCTCAAATATTTGTTGTTTAAATTTCGTTTCCGTTTGTATGTATGTAGATTAATATATATAAGTTATGTTGAAGGCCTGTGTTAGTTTATAAAGATTTGTTGAAGCCATATAACAGGGTAGAGTTATATTTGTTCTTTTATATGAACATTTATTTTAGAGTTATAATATATAGGTAATATATATTATTTATTTGTATGTATTTGTGAAGATGAGCTTTCTGTAGAGTTTTGTAAGTATATATGTACTTATATATATTGGTTATATGCGTATATATGAGTTATGTTTTGATTATATATGAAGTATATATAGGGTACTATGTTATGATCTGTTGTATTATATAGTTATAAGGTTTATACAGTTTAAGATATATGTTTGTTTATATAATAAATTTGAGTCTGTTCATACAACATATATATTGTTTATAAAGCATATAAGTTTATATTTTATACACATGTATAATACAGTAATATAGATGTGTATATGTATATACAATTTTATGTTGTTGTTTGGTAATATGTTGATATTTTCAAGATCAGAAAGAAAATACATTGTATATGTATATTATATTATTAAAGCATAGTATGTTATATGATATATATATTACGTAGGTTATATGATAATAAGTTAAATTATATATATGTTATTGGTCAGTTTATATTTCAGTTATATATATATACGCGTTGTTTTAAAATATAACTTGTATGTAGGTTTTATTGGTTTACGTATATATATTTAATATAGCAGCCATATGTATAGTTTGTTAGCTTAATATAAGGGTGATATCTTTGTTTTATAAAATGTTGCTTTTTAAAATTGTCTTATATAATATAAATGTGTATAATGAATAATGATACTTGTTGTAATGTAGGTTTTATAATTTTTGATTTTGAATATAATAATAATTTATATACGTTGATATTAATATATGTGTGTTAATTAGAATAATAGAATTTGAAATACATATATATTCAATATAAATGTTTTTGAATTTAAAATATGATTATATATATATAGTTATTAGTTATATTTAAGTTCACTTATACCAATTATATTCATCGATCCAGTTCTGATTTGATTTCGTATATTCCTATTAATCGGCTTTGTTCGTCAATTCGTGCCAATCTAGCTTTGCTTTGAATTTGTGCTTGGATTCGTATCTCATCTCATTCCATTCTCTCTCTAGCCTTGAAAGGCGAGCAATCACTCACGAGTTACATTCTTATATTTATTAAATTCGATTACAATTGAAATAACAATTGAAATATGCTGTTGTTAGTTATTTAAATTGATATATATATGCTATTATCTATAACTGTTCACCTGTGGGATATGACACCATATCCTGTTGTTGATATTTTATTTAATCACTGATGATATATGCCGATTATTATTATTATCATATCTGTTATCACTCTGCAAGTTCCCTGTTAGTCTAGAGTTCCCTATGGGTTGAAATGATACATACCCGAACGATCTGTAGAATAGGAGAAAATCGTTATGGATTGAAATGATAAACCCAAGCAATTTTTACTTGAATTTTGAATTGTGGGTTGAAATGATATACACCCGTATATATATTTAAATTGCGGATTGAAGTGATAAATATCAGTATCACTTGACCATAGGATAGGAAATTATATACAGACACCGTTGGTCTATGTATAAATATTTTGAAAGTGATTTCTATAGTATTGAAAGGAAATATATATGGTTTTATTTAATACTGAAATATTTTATATATATGAATAATTTTTTGTATAAAGTAGATTTAACAATAAGCTTTAAATTAATAAAGTTTGATTTAATTGATGTATAATATTAAGGTTGGGAAGATAAATTTGAAATTTATTTGAAATTGTATTTAAATAAGAATTTTATAAATTAAATGGATTTGAAACTTATTGAATTTGAGATTTTTGAAAAGATACGATTTCATTACTTGATTTTGGTTTAAGGTGATTAAATGAACATTTCGAGTTTAAATAATTTAAAGGAATATTCAGTTATTTGAAATTTGAGGTTTTATTTAAATGATATTGGATTTATTAAGTAAACGTTTCAAGCTAAATAATAATAAAGTTAAATTTTGATATGTATGAAATTACCAAATCTAGTTTTGAAAATGTTTGAATGTTTAAGCTTTGAAATATATTGAAATTGAGAAAGTTTATTTTGTGGTTCAAATCCGTATTTGGAATTGATATAATTTGAAATGATTTATTGAGAAACTGAATTGAATCAAAGTTGAGGAATTGAGAATGAATTAAATTGGAATTTTGGACTTCGAAATGATTTGAATCGATTTGTGAAATTTAAGGAAACTATTTTATTATATAAAGTATTCTTAAATTATATTTTACTTTATAAATTATTTTAATATAAACTATTTTAATATAAATCATCTGTAATATAAACTATTTTTATATAAACTATTTTTTTATAAAACTATTTCATTATATATTATTATTAATATCTAAACTATTTAAGTGGTGGAAGTTATGATTTTGAAGTTATGGTTTCCAAGATATTATGATTTCGAAGTGTTATGATTTCCAAAGTTTTATAATTTTAGGTGTTTTGGTTTCGAAAGTGTTATAACTTTGAAAGTGATATGATTTTTGAAAATGGATATATTTGAATGGAAATGATATAGTATTGATATGTGTTTAAAATGGAAAATGATATTTTGGTTTTGAAGTATAAACTATTTTGAAATGACCGTGGTGTTATAATAACGTTTGGTTGTTAAAGAGATCGGGATCAGATATTGTCGTACTCTTTGCCAATACTGAAAACCACTTTAACAACTGTGCATGTGATGGAGATTCCAGAATGAGGTAGGATGGTTTGATGACGATTCTATATGGTATTTACGTAGCCCTGACTCCCATAAGTCAGCTTGATGCGGCTAAAAGAGGAGCCACGCTGGGCCAGCAGAGGTCATTCCTCCGATCGGGCACATTTCTTCGATACCATTCTATTGCTTTTGTGATGATTGGGTGCACCCTTTGGTTTGGGAGTGTGTCATGAGGTGGGCAGTAGTAGCTGCTATGCGTTACCACCAATCCGTATACGCAAACAGTATATCTACCCTGGTATTGCCTCGAGTGCCTTGTCGTGTTCCCTAGCACACCTTCTACGAGTTTGTTTTGTACCACACCTATGGAGTGCTCTATGATAGCCTTCCAGTTTATGAAGGGGGGTGGTTACGGTACTGTATAGATTATGGGAATATATAAAAAATGTGTGAAGGGGGATATGGGTAACGCATTATGTTGAAATACGAGCCATTACAACTTCGATTGTGCCCAATTATGTTGAAATATGAGATACAAGCATTTCATCTATTTTATATATTTACTTTGAACCCTTAGACATTATTATAATATTAGAGAATTTTATATGAAATGGTTTGGTTATCGTAAGGTAAAAATCTATCCGTGTTTATATGCCGTGTGGTCTTACAAGATACTTTTGATTTTAAAAGGGTTATAAACATAACAATTCGATTGTTTTGAGTTTACTCAAACCAGACCCATGTCTGACCTGGAGTTTTTTCCTAAACTCTTGGGTGCTCAAACTTTTATAGGCAGCCAATCAGTTTTGGTTTTTCCCACGGATGCGTCTTGGAGAAGCTTGGAGTAGGAGGCTTCATCGATGGCTAATTATTATATTGTTTCTGTTGTATGTATCTTGTATCATTTAGATGGGGACATGCTGCTATAAATGACCAAGGGTAGAATTGTATTGGTATGACTCTGATGTATCATTTTTAGATGACATTGTAAAGTATTATGTTGGTTAATGTATGTTATTCTGTTGCATTGTGAGACTCTGTGATTATTTTTGTTTCTTCTATCTTCTTTTTTTCCCTAACAATCTGTCTTTTAGGCACTTGGTTGTTTGGAACATGAATACCGTAGATGTGTTAGTGTTGACTTCTAAGGTTCGAAAAGGCGGTTCGTTACAGTTAACTTTAGGGGTATATAGCATGTATAATCGATGATTGAAAATATCACATGTTGAAATGTCATTATCCATAGTTGATATGGCATTATCATTTGACTATGAAAAGTGCTACTATATAATTTATCATATCAATACCATATTTCATAATTTAATATTTGTGCTTCTTATGCAATGAGAGATATATACTACTATGGATATCAAAAAATCACGAATATTTCAGCATTTTATAATAGTTGAATGTTTATGTGCATTTTATAATACTTATATACTGTGATATATATATATATGTTGGAAATTAATTAATAATTATTTAGTTTTCAAAGCAATATATATTAATATTTATTACCCTCCAAATCTTTTGAAATTCCACATTAATGTAATTTCCCATTATGTGGTTTATTAATTAATAGGGGTGCATGATAAATATTTAATAACGTATGGGTTAAATTCTGATTCGCATGATGGTTAGTGGAATAAAGATTGGCTTGTAACGTTTTTAAGTCATTAATGCATTGGAATAAAGAAAGACTCCTAAGGTCTTTGAGTCATCAATGCATAAGATTTCAGCCCTCTCCCACTATAAATAGAGATATCTTCTCCATCTAGATATATTTACAACATAGTTTATTTCAGCAAGGGTGACCAACCCGAAATTATAAAAAAAACCACTATTCCTGGCTGTTTTTCAAGAGGAAGAAGAGCACCATTCCAAAGCTTCAAATTGGGTGCTACCTTGGAGAAAGGTAAGTGATTCATTTGATTATTTAATTATAATTGCTTCATCGCTTAGAAATGTCATCCATAAAATTAAATTTTACAAATTTAAGTGATACCTTTTGGCGATGATTGTTTATATCAATTCTCTTCATTAATACTATATCACTTTAGGATTAATGAAATTCTATTTTAGTCAACATTCTAATATCATCCATATTCAATGAATCAGTAATATCATTTATTATTAGTCGTACTACTTTTGCAGAAGATTTGATCTTTGAGTTGACTATAGTTGACTTTGATACTAACCCAATATAACCGAGGAGATGAATTCTCTATTTAATTATATTTCACATTCTATGCTTCAACTCAAACCCAACTATAGTCTATCGTTGGTTGCCACGCCATGATTTAACTATAGTCAAAGTGGAATGTTTACATTGAAGTTTAATGGTATTCTCAAGTTGAGAGAACCATGCAATATCATCAATCGAGATTTCCTATTTGATTTGGTTGTCATTAACTGACAGGATACTCTCAGATGAGTCATTCCATATTTATCCAATAACTATCAGTACATTACCCCTTTGTTCCCTTAGTAGAAATGAGTAATACACCGTCCGACATTTTATTAGTGTTACATACTTTGGTCTCAATAGGTATATCGATATCCTTTCTCAAAACATCCTGACCAGGAATAATTAAAATAATAAGTTATTTTATTTTATGATAATTTTCTCATAATTAAAGCTCCCTATAGTTATTATCACATAACATATCATTTAAGGATTTTTTAATTTCTATTTAATATACTTTTATCTAATTACTTAATTAATTATATCACTAAATGTAGAAAAATGTATACAAAATGTCGAGCACCACTATCCCAGTGGTTGTGCGCTTTAGCTTTGGTCCGTAAGGTCATAAGTTCGAACCTACGAAAGCGTGGTTTGAACCACTAGACATATATTGACTTGTAGTACACTACCTAAGACTTATAGTACAACTACGTATTAACACCTAAGTATCCAGTTTCATAAAAAATAAAATATATAATAGAAATAACTTTATTATGAATATGATTGGTTATAGAGTTAGATACGTGCAACTAATTACATAGTTTCCCCTATGACATACTACTAACTCTCATTAATTGTACTTAAAGCTCGTTTAACTACGTACCGATATGCATATTGATACGTGCATATATAACTGCTATAAATACATCCAAATAATTACTAATAACACCAAAAACATGAAATAAAGTAATAATAATTAATATTTCTTAAATACAAATTAATTTATAACATTTTACAAACTATTTAATTGCAAGGTTTTTTCAAAGAATTTACAAATGAAACTGTGAGACTTAGAGGTGTGAATTCAATGAGCAGTTAATAATGAACAATTCAAATGTTAACATTCATATCTCAGCTTAGCTAGTACTGTATAGTTTGGTCAAATTCATCGCTTATAGATCTTTTCGGTAAAATCCAATTTCACATTTTATTAAGCAGCACATTCTAGTTCTAGTAATGATAAACACATGTTCTCTTAGTCAAAACATATCACTTTAGAATATATGAAATTTAGTATTGGTCAAAATTGTAATACTATCCACATTTAACTCGACTTTTCCCAAAACAAAATCTTTCATTCAATAATAATATTTATTATTAACTGTACTACTCTGGCTTGAGATTTTGCCTTTGAGTTAACCACAGTTAACTATGACACTAACCACATACAACCGAGGAGATGAATTCTCTATCGAGCAGTTTTTCACACCCAATGTTTCAAATCATACCTAAATATAGTCACTTGATGGGTCGTTGCACCATGATTTAACTATAACCAAAGTGAAGTATCTACATTAAAGTTCCAAGGTATTCTCAACTAGAGAGAACTGTGTAACATCATCACACTAAGATTTTTGACATAGTCGTCATCAACCAACATGAAACTCTCAGACGAGTCATTTCATTGTTATATAATAAATACAAGTACATAACCTCATGGTGGCTCCAGTAGCCATAAATAATACAATGCATAACATTTTGAGAGTGTTACGTACTTTGTCTTAGCCTAAGTATTGATGTCCTTTCTCAAAACATCTTGATTAAGAAAATTTGAATAAAATGTTATTTAACATTGTGACTAATTATTGACAACTATTCACAACCGTAATCACATAATATTTTATTTACGGATTTTTTTTATACACTTTAAATTATTATCTTAATTTCTTATATCACATTATATCAAAGTTTATAAAAGGAAACTAACACTACTACTACGAACAAAGTTGACTATAAAGTTAGATGTATGTAATAAATTACATAATTTATCCTATTTTCGTAACATTGACTCTTTCAATGGGTAGACATTGTTTTACTGTGAGGTGGAGTGAGCTTGAATTGTGGGAATGGGTAAAAGAATGAGATGTTTTTTCAGAAAGATCTTTTCCACTCTCTTCTATTTAAACCAGGCCTCCACTACATTTGTAGATACTTCAAACCCTAGCCCCCTCCCTATCATAGCCTACCACATCATCACTGTCTCCCAAACATAATACCACCCTCTCTGTGTGTTGCTGTGAGCTTTGCAAACTCAAGGAGGTGGTTATTGATTCTGATAGAAAACTCTCAAATCAATTGGTGACGAACAAGCAGTATTTATGTGGTGAACTTATATTTTAGATTTATAACATAAACCCTAATCCTTATCTATGTATTTTGGACGTTAATGTAATTTTTATGTAAATGTATATTTTATTCTATAATTAATATTTAGTTATACGCATTTACACGAAATCGGTTATAAATTAATAAAAAATATTTCTTTGGCTACGACCATGATAAATAACATAATAAAATAAAGTTTATTTAAAAATAATTAATACATGACAAGGATTATATTATGTTTATTTAATTAATTTTTTTGATTTAATAAATTATATGTGTGTGTGTTTTACTAAGTTAAATATATATTAAATATAATTATGAATATAATTACAGATTTTTTATTTTAATAAAAAATTATTTCGATGTATTAATAATGATAATATTATGTATGTTGAATAGAGTATAAAAAATTGCATACTATATTTGCAATATTAATTTTTTGCGAGTTGAAATTACTTATATAATTTAAATTATTAAATTTTGCATTTTATTCAGCATAATATTCATTTGACTTAGTAAAAGATATTTGAAGTAAAAGATATTTTACATTTAAATAAGATTTGAATATATATACATATATTTCAAATCATAATTAAATATTTAATACATGCATACATACATGTATATATATAATGTTTTAAATACAAATTATTTTACATGCATATATAAGAGGCTCAAAATATCATAGGTAATATATATTTAATTATTATATATATGGTATTAAATATTTATGTATACAAAACCATATGCATATATTTTAATATATTTAAGCACACGCATGTGTGTGTACACATATACATATGTGTGTGTGCATGCATGTGCACACACATCTAATATGTACATGAAGACCTTATATGCGTATGTATAATATAGTATATAAGAATACAAATTTGTTTTGTCCCAATAACAATATGTGTGTATATGTATCTTATACATGTGTTTTGTATAGTTATATGTTTATTGTTTTGTACTATATATCACATCTCATGTCAAAATAAATATATATGTTAAAACTTTATAAATTACAATACCAATACAAAATAATATTCAGAAACATTAAGTTGGATTTAATAAAGAATAATTATTTATATAAGTACGATAAAACTTTTTGAAATTTACCTATTGCTAAATGTATTTGAACCGACAACCTCCATGTCATGGCGGTTACCATTATAGATGGGTGTCCCCACCACTCTCTAACTATCATGCTCGATGAAAGCCATTGCCGATCCCAATAGTCTATAAGCCTGTAGGTAACAACATATCATGATTAACCCCAATATGTGTGCCTTCGATACCTTGATGATTGGATACCGAAGTCACACTTGACACTACATAGAAGTCACGTTGATCATAACTACCTAGTTGTCTCCCGTATAGGTCATTCGAGCATCCCGAACTATAGTTCACATTTTGACCGTACTTTGATCACCTCATGATACCATACATCATTATATGTGCCATCAAATCCCTGACCTTAAGCCGCACATGCTCAAAACATCGCTTTACGGTCGTACCAGACCCAACAAGATTCATCCAACCTCGAACTCCCACCTGAAAGTCAAAATCCACGAAAGAATCCAGTATCCTGGTTCAACAACTGATCAGTTGACTGATCATTTTAGGTCAGTTGACCATCCGTTAGTCAACAGTCTACTGAGCCAAAAATGACTACATCCAAACAATGGAGTGGTCGGGTTCTACTAGTCGACTGAGCTTTTGAAATTCAGACTGTTGGACTCCTCTAGTCGACTGTTTAGGCCCTAGATTAGCCTATTTCCTTTCAGCCAAAAACCTTCTAGTTTTCAACTTTGACCAGCCGATTGATGCCCCTTTTCCAGTCGACCATTCTCCTGTAGAAAGGCACGTTTGAACCTTGATGGGGTAAATATTCCTAAGGAAGTTTATCACCATTCAAACCCCACCTGATCATCATCCTAGCTCTCTCGCCAACCATTGTGCTCCATGACATTGCAGCCTTGTGCTCGCCACCTACCTACTGCACTCAAATTCGTATCATCGACGATCCACTATGGGACAAATACCCTTGCTTAGCAATTCGATAAGCCGTCTTGAAACTCTAATGCTTTATAAATCATACGAATGTAAAGTGCTCAATGGTGCTCAACTATCCAAACGATCCAACCAAAAACCAACAACAGTCACTCCCAAACAATACTAATAAGCGATGTTATCATCCATCGATATCATTCAAGTTAACTCATTTATTTAATTACATAGTTTAAGTTCGTTATTTTATTTCAACATTCATTCAACTTATGCAAGAATATTTTCAATCAAATAACCTAATACTCAACCATTCAACAGGAGTTAAAGAACCCATGGCTAAGTTCTAATCCAACATATCTATTAACAAGTATAAAAGCATAAAGGAAATTGTAGAGTCATTCCCACTCACCACTAGCTAATAGGATTTCCCTAAATTAGCTTGCATTCAACAGTTGTAAATCTTTATTTTAGAAATTTTGAAATCAACTCTTCACTTCTGGAAATTCCAATTTTGTAAAGGACACTCTTACATGAATTTAGAGTATTTTTGTGTGATATTAGGAGAAGGAACACGGAAGTTATGAAGAGTGGAAAGGAAGCTAGGGCTTGGAATGACGATATAAGAAGATGAAGGCTTAGTGGAGTTGTGAAGAAGTGAGTATACAAATTCCAGAATTTGAATCTTTAAAGGACTTTTCACTTTATTTATAGATTTGCCACTCTTTATCTTGATATATCTCTTTTTTTCCCATTCTCCAACTCTTTCAAGTTTTATATGTTTTTGTAATGAAAATGACATTTTAAACACAATAAAACTAGTTTTGGGTGTAATTTCATTTTCTTTAAAAATTCATCTTTACGTCCATCCCTATCTTAATTCATTAAATGATTTTATTAACTAGTTATTCTTGTTTAAAAAAATGTTCATTACAATAACCATAATAATTCATAGTTATGTATGATACATAGTGAGGCCACGTCACATAGAGAACAAGTTTTCTTATCACTAGTATTCTTGAGTTTTATACAAGTAAATTGTTTATGTAACAAGATTTTAGTCTCCGTTTTGATGTGTAATCACTTGTCATCATCTATGTACTTTCATATGAAACTAATGCATTGTGCCATTTTGGGTCTCTATCTACACCTTTTCTTTGAAAAAGTAAAACTTGCCCAAGGCCCAATAAACGAGACCAGGTAATGTACCCATAAATACAACATAAACAAACATCCGAACAACTTAAATTCCTTCACAACCCTAGCCACACATTTTATCTCATTCACTCTTTATTCTTTGAAGAAACTTGTAAACCAAATCAATTAGGGCTTCTTCAAGTAGAGGCGATCTTCTCGATCTCCTACTTTTAATCTTCTCGAATGATTCAGAGGGGTTTTCCAGATCTTTGCCATGCTTTGCACCATCAATCGTCGTTGGATTTGAGGTATTATCGCTTAACTTACAAAATCTTTTATGTCCATTTGTTGTTTTCTTTTCTTCAATATGAAGTTTATTACTTTCTCCCCTATTCCAAACGGATATGTGATAGACTTGATTATTAAGCTTGCTCTGTAGTGATTCTCCCAAATTCTCCAGTTGCTAATTTCAGGAATAAAATTTCTATTTTGCTATAGGAATTCCATCTCCTCAGACATCGATTCAGTTACGCGCCTACTAAAATTAGGTGAGTTAATTTGTCGATTAATGTTATTCTTATAAATATAAGCTGAATTAGAAGAATAAGTAAGTGATTGTTACTTCCCTTGCAAGAGTATCTTCTGGTTTTGGTGTTGGAATAGCCACCTTCCGCATCTATATCTTGGAGCTCATTTTTGTTCCAATCCCCTAGCACATTTGACTTTATTTTTGCATTCTATTGAAGTGTTTTACCATAAAAAAGTGTTCGAATTGACTTTCCTACTTTGGAAGTATGCCTCTACCCTTTCCTCGTAGTTATCCAGAACTTGAATGGCTGATGTATGGCTTTATGATTCAGTATGGATATTCCTTACCTTGTGATTAAAATCTGAAAATCTGTTTCTATGATTTTCCATATATCGATTCTTTTTATTTCCATTTTAGTATGAATTCTTACATTTCTCTCTTCCTATATATGATATATGACTATTGTTAGTAGAATGCAAGCTCGGTTATACCCTTTTATTTTTAATTTGAAGCTTTGTTGGATGTGTTAAATACTAGTTCTAATGCTATGTAAGGAAACATATTGATCAAGATTGAGTTTTCTTTTAGCAACATACAAAATATGTCTTTAGTATATGCAGCCAAACTATATCTGCTCTATTGTTTCTGATTCTGTTTTACAAAGAACGCATTTGATTTCTCAATTTTAGCTTCATTTGTTGCACCCGTCTCTTGTAGGCAATCTATTAAACAAATCAAAGTAAGCGTAATGAACCATTTTTAGCAGTTTTCCCTATTTCAAATTGTTTTGTACCAATATACTTCAACTTCTGCACCTTTGTTGTATTCCCATGTGTTTTTAAAAGAAAATTTTCCTTTTGAAGAAAGTTTCCAACTCCAACCATCATTACATATGGTTAGATCAATTTCATTGCTTTATATTACTTTTCTGAAAATTGAAGCTGTTGGATTTCAACTTGTGTTCCATGTATAATTTTGTATGATGCTTTCCACTTTTGTGTTTGTTCCTCCAAATTGCATTAAGTTGAACTAATCCAGTAAATTTACTAAAGAATTGCCATTGATCCAAGTATCAAACCAAAGGCTGGTAAGTTATCCTTAAATTTTCTTTCCAACAATTTGAATCCAATATCCCTACTTTTCAAAATGCTTTTCCAAGCATTATCCAAAAAAAAAAAAATATTTTTGACATATTTCTCTTTCATCCACTTTGACCATAAAGAATCACCTTTTACATATTTTCAGAATAACTTGAGATTGCAAGCTTCATTTGTGTCTTTGATATTTCTTAAACCTAAACCACCTATGCTTTTGGTTTTACATGCTATGTCCCAACAACTTTGTGCACTATCCCCCACCAAATGAAGTTTGCACACATCTTTTCAATTTTTTGCATTGCTTTGATTGGAATATTGTGAGTCTGAATCCAATACTTTATGATAGCTATGATGACAGTATATGTGAATTCTAGCCTGCCAACTGCAGATAACAGATTATTTTGCCTTTAATGGTGTCAAATAGCCTAGTGCAGTCTTCATATATAATCTGATTCGTTTAAAGGAAGCCTTAAGTACTTTATTAGCAACTCTCCCTCTTGAAATTTTAAAAGCTAAAAAATTTCTTCTTTCATAAAATAATTTCTGCTGAAATACGCTTTGATTTTGCTTTCATTATTCTGCAAGCCTACATAATCACTTAAATTTTTAAAAAAATTGCTACATAAATTGCACTATTAATATCTGCATTTATAAACAATAGCAGGTCATCTGCATATAATAAGTAAGAAATACTGGGATAACTCTATTTGTTGGCTTTAAATCATCCTTAATCTGCTCCAACTCCATTTGTAAAGAAAAATATTCCATTGCAATAGTGAATAAATAAGGAGAAAAAGTGTCTCCTTGACTGATTCCTGTATTATCTTTTATTAAACCACATGGAGTACCACTTATAAGAATAAGGTAAGAAGTAGTATCCTTGCATTCTTTAACTAAATTACAAAATTTCTCATGAGAACTCATTTGTCTCATCATGCGAATTATAAAGTGACTATTTATTTTATCAATTTCTTTGTTCATGTCTATTATGATGCACACTTTATATTTACATCCTTCGTTAAATATTCTAATTAACTCATGAGCTAGTAAAGTGTTTTCTCCTATATATCTTCCTGCAATAAAGGCATTTTGATTGTCAGGTATCAAATATTTCAGAATTTTTTTATTCGGTTACACAGTGTATTGGCTATAATTTTGTGAACAAAATTACAATTGGCTATTGGCCTGTAATCACCTAAACCATTAGAGATTTTTCCTTTGGTATTAGTGTAGTAAAATTGTGATTCAAACTTTTCAATATTTTACCATAAATAAAAAATTCATCAACCGCTTCATATAATAAATTTTTAATTTCCTCCCAATGAGTTTTATAAAAATTAGCACCAAACCCATCTGGTCCAGGACTTTTATCAACATTGGAGTTAAAAACAACTTTTTTTGATATCCTCCAAACAAATAAGAGCAAGAATAATTTCTTCACTATTATTACTATGCATTCAGTGTCAATATTTGGAAATTCCCTCTTATATGATCAGAATTATATAGCTCGGTAAAGTACTTGATAGCATAATTTGTGATGCATCATGTGTTATGGCTTCATTATCATTTAGCAATTTTCTTACATTATTTTTATAATTTTCTAATTGAAGTATTAGCATAGAAGAATTTTTAGCTTCGTTACCACTAGAGAGCTACCCAATTTTAGCTTTTTGTTTCATGTTAAGTGCTTTCACATACAATTCTTTAGTTAACTTATCTTGCATTTGTAAAATTTTATTGGCCAAAGTATTATCCGAGCTATCAAAAATCTATTGTATTTTGTAAAGACTCACATTCCTCCGTTATAAACTTAATGCCAGCTTTATTTCTATTTTTACTCCATGTTTTCAAATTTTCCTTTGTATTTTTAAGAACTTTATAGAACTTGTATTGTGCAGTCATTTGATTTTTCAATTGCTAAACTATCCCTTACTATTTCTTTGTAATTTTCCTCTAAAGCCTAGCCATTTACAAATCTGAAACCATTATTTTTCTTTTCATTGCTTTTCTTTGCAAGAACAATTAATATAGGGGTATGGTCACTAGAGGCTTATGGTAAAGTAAAACATTGAAACTTCATAAATGCATTTATAAACTTTTTGTTTACAAAAACCGTATCCAGTTTAGAGTGCATATCCCTATATTCACTTGATTTCCTTGTAAATTTATTACCCTTTATGAAAGGTTCTATTGGCCCTGTATTTAGAAAAAAAAATATTGAGAGATTATAATTTGTTAAATGATATTGATATCTCATCATTTTTCAAATGAATGAAAAATAGTGTTAAATTCACCAATAGTTATCCAAGACTGAGAAATACTTTTATTTGTCGCTCTAAATTATTTCAAAGTACATTTCTTTTCTTTTCACTATAGAAGCATATAAAAAGTAATTTCTACTTGAAGACCACCTTTATTTATAAATTTGCATTTTGTAAATTGCAAATTTTGTAAATTATTGACTTAAAATCCAAATATTTAGATCCCACAAGACCATTATCCTCCCATTACCCCCAAATCTCTATAATTTACAATACCTCAATCTCTTAAAGACCTAGTCTGGTATTCATTTATTTTATTATTATCAAGTTTATGTTCTAGAATACCTATAATATTTGGCTTAATGGTAAACAATAAGTTAGCCAAATCTAACTTTCTTTCTAGGGAGTTTAGTCCTTTAACATTCCATAAAAAAATTAATATTATAAAAGATATAAACCTATGAGGATGCTGAAAGGATACCACAATAGCCATACAGAGAGTCTGGAGTTACTATCTTCAAAATCTTTCCATTTTCCCTCACTTCCATGAATTTTGGGTTTTTTAATTCTTTTCTTTTGAGTGATTTTTTGTCCTGTACTTTGACCTAATCTTCCCACCTTGGATTTTTGATGACACATTTTTTGTGGAAATCATTTTGCTCTTTATTCTCTTTTGTCTTTTTATATAATATTTTCATGAGTATTTTTTATTCTACTCTTTTTTCTGTTGTTTTTGGTAGAAGAGGAAGAATTTGGTAAAGCTTTATTGCCTTTTGAACCAAGTTTTCTAGAATGCTTTGAGAAGAGAAATTTGCATCAACCCCCATGCTATGTGATTTTAGAACTGCACTGTTTGTGATTTCTGGGTTTGCACATTTCTATATTAATTTTCGGTTCACCTTTTGTGATTTTCTAAAGTAGGGAGTGTTCAATAGACTGAATTCCATGATCCTCTACATGTTGCCGCTGATTCACTTATTGATTATTGATTGGTTTTTCATTTGTAATTTTCTTGAATCTTGCATTTCATTCTATTATGGAACAAAATGATTTTTAGTAGAAAATTCTAGAACAATAATATCTAATTTATCTTGATTTTAGGTAATATCAATTTACTCGACTCCCCGACTTTGCACATTAACTTCCATGTTTTCGGAAATAGCTTCATTACACATGCTTTCAAAGAAATGATTTTTCCCGCTTATTACATTAGGTCTGGAATCTTTTGAGTTGCTTTTATTTTGCTCAGAAACATTATTTGAAATATTTTGATTATCTAAATATATTTCTTAAGCAAAATATTTCTTTTCGTTATTAACCAAGTTTTCTTTTTCCCTCCACACTTTTTTGTTGAGCATGGTTCAATGGAATGCCCAAAACAAGCACAAATCATACATCTTGATGGAACCCATTCGTGTTCAATTTTCTGCACGTATTTCACCATTATGCATAGTAATACCACTTCTTTCGAAAATTATGCATTTTCTTTTATTTCTACTAGTATTCTTACGAAACTCAACCTTGTTTACTTTGTTGTCGGTTCATCCAACTTTGAAGAAATCCCTACAACACTTGCAATGGCACTATATCCCTCATTATCCCATAGTTCAGACTTAACTTAGGAGAAGCCTTATCCAAATAGGGGAGAGTGGATAATAGGTCTCTATTAAGATAGTTCATTACTCCATTTCTTCAAGATAATGTGTTTCCCACTGGTAAAATATTACCTTCCATTAATGGTTTTCTTACAATAACTTGTAGTTGCAAATCTAATATAAAAAAAACCATTATTTCAAAAAAAAAATTTAAAGTTACTGGCTCCAAGTTTTTCACACGAAGTCTTTGAAATGATGATAATAGGGCCGATTTCCAAATACACATGCATTTATAGAACTTGTGACATCTCGTATTTAAAGGCCAAATGCTAAGTGCCAAAGATGCTACAGTCATCCATAGTATTAACTTCTAGTGACAATGCAGTAATGCAAATGGAATCCATAATATTAGAAGCACTTGAATATGAACAAAATCATAGATTTCCATAAAAAAACATTTTACTGATTATATTTCAAAATAAATTCATATCCAAGTTACATAACCCCATAACATTTCACATGTAAAGATCAATTATAATTATTACAATAATAAGCCAAGACCGACATATTCCCCCTTGGTTAATCAAAGCAATATAGTAATATCTGACTTAATATACATAGCAAAAATAAACATAATAAACTGCAACTCCTAAATAGCTATCTGTCAGCCACCTGCTCGTCTTTGGAAGCTTTATTCACCAAAATTACTAAAACATAAAAATCTTAACCCTTAGCCTACTCAAATCTATTTTGAGCACCTGAGAGTTTAAGGGAAAAACAAAAACTTTGAGTCAGACATAAAGCCTGGTGTGCATATTATCTCTGTTTTTTAAGTTAAGTGAGACCACGCCGCTTAGCGGAATTGGTTTTCCCTCACTAACATTCTTTTAAAACATTTTTGTTTCAAATATTTTCCTGCAACCAAAACCGGTTAAATCTGTAAAGCATTATTATATAAACATACATATTAGGCAATAAATGAACTATCAATTCAAACATTATAGTTTTGTTTGGTTAACTATTGAACTTTGGCTAACCCCGGTCTACCAAACAATATATCAAAATTTACGTAACATCCGTTGTACTCTCTTCTTCAGGACGGTCTATGCCTAACAATCTGTTAAATACTTCTCTTCTGGACGATCAGTCCCTAACTTAACATCTCCTAGGGTTATCTAATCCAAATGGTTTTGCAGGCTCACCAATAACTATCTGTCCACGAACATATATTCCTTTCTGTGTGTAATCATAATTTTAGTCTTACCATAAGCAAAGCCCTACACATTGGAAATTTGGACAAAATAAGTTGGGGCTAATAGCTAAATGTGTAGGGCATAAACCTATACCAGTCTCGTCAAGTATTCTAATATCTGAGTATTTTACATAGATATCCCTTACTGCAATTTTCCTTGAAAACCTATGATTTAAAACCTTAAACCAAACTCAAATAAGGAAAATGTATATATATTCTATGCTTTACTCAAACTCACCTTGCCATGATATATATGTATGATCGATTTCACCCTAGAGGAGGGTGAATAGGGTGATACTGTTAATTATAAAAATAAATTGCGGAAGCTTAAAATTATTTCAACACAGATGTATTGAAATTATAGCAGCACAAATAATAGCAGAATAATAAATACAGAAATAGAACGACACAGAATTTACCCAGCTTCGACAAAACCCTACCTACGTGCTGCCCTCAAGGTTTCTACTAGAAATTAAGTAGTGACACGTTTACAATCGTAAACTCGCGACACCCGCTACTGACTAACCTAACTCTACGCTCAAAATTCTGCCACAACTTAGCCACTGAGTTGCGAATTCTCAAACTACGCCACGTAGTTTGTCCTCTAGTCACACGACTAGAAATTACAACGGTTTAAATTGAAATAGAAATTTAAAACAATTTAAAAAACAAATAAACCCTAATTTAGCTAAAGCCTTAGATAAATCAAGCCGGCCCAAAAACACGCTCTCTTTTATTTGTATGAGTTCGGCCCGTTCCTTTTTGAGATAATGGCGGCTCTGTTCCTTTTCTTTGTTCGATCAAAATTAAGGCTTTCCTATAATTCGAAGAAGCCGATTCTAATTGCTCCATTGAATAGATGATTTGGCGTCCCTTTTCTGTCAATCGATGGTCTCAGTGATTTGCTTCGACTGCTTCGAATTTAATTCAATTTGAGATGATTTCGGTATGTGATTTTTGCTCTTTTTCTTTTCTGATTGAATGCTTGATCTCGATTGCCAAATGCCGATGATGATTCTGTGGGTTTATATATGGATTCAATCTTCTTTGTTTGCGTTCGTCTGATTTGTTCAACAATTTGCTTCGGCCATTAGATTATTGTTGGATGTTGATGATTTCTCTGACTTTGTCAATTTCGTATAATTTGTTGATGGCTTGTTCATCACGGCTTCGAATTGCTTTCGTGACCACCACGGCTTTGAATAGTTTGGACTTTTGACTTCGGTTTGAATTTTTCTCTGTAACTTGAATTCGTCAATTGATTTTGTGTATGCGATTCCATGACTTTGTATTATCTTCGGCCTTGGTTATCACGTCACTGAGTTTCGTGTCTTCACTTGTGTCTTCGACTTTACATTTTCTTTGTGTATTGGCTGCAGTTCCATGACTTCGGCATTTAACTTGACTTTGTTTGAATTCATATATTTTTGTTCTGAAAAACATTATATTTTATTTGTTGCACTTGCTCGACCCATTTCAATTCACTGGTCTTGCGTTGGAGTTGAGTCTTGGTAGTAGTGACTTGAACTTTACATTTTGTTTGTGGTTTGGTGTCAGTTTGCTTCTGCACTGAGCCTTGCTCTTTGTTGTAATTGGACTTGTACACTTGGTACACTCGAGTCTGCATTTTGATGTACATTTGGTATTTTTGGTTTGAGTTGATGCTGAAGTCACAGTGGTAGTGAGTTGCTCTGGCCGGTTGACTGTTGCATACATGTTGCTTGATATGTTGGTTCGGTCTTGTACCTATAGTCTTCATTGTTGTGGCTTTGAGCTTCACCGATGTATTTTGCTTTTCACTATTGCTCATGCAGCTTTATATGATTGTTATTCTGGTCATTCATACTTTATGTTATACATATGTGCATTTGTATCCATTGTCAACTGTTGTTTTCACTTGTTTTGGTACAACTGCCCTTGTGCACTGTTGTTTGAGTCTGGCCATTGGTTCAAGTACGTTTTAGTTGCTGTATTTGAAGTTCGATTGAGTATATGAGCTGTTGTCAGTTGCATGTGTGATTGTCCATCCATGTTATCCAGACCTGTGTTGCCACATCTTTGGTTGTTGCATTTGTATCGCTTGATGTTGTGATGTTAAGCTTTGTTGTATGGTCAGTGATGCACTATTGACTATTGACATATGGGCTGATATGCATTTGGATTTGTTTTTCGAATTACACTTGAGTTGAATCCAGCTTGTAGCTTGGATTTGACCATGTGTTGAAAGTTGTGACATTATTTTATTGCACTTGAGTTGAATCCGGTATTTTAGGTTTAACCTTGACCTGTGCTCACCTGTCCCTGTAAATCAATCAAGTGTATATATCGATATGCATGGCCTTGTGGCATATACAGTGATACACTGTGTATGTCACAAGCTGTTCGTTTATGATGATTTGAAAATTAAATGATGACGAACAACCCAAATAACTAAGGCAAATATTATTTTCAAAATCCACATTTTGTTTTATACTGCAAAAATATTTCCTTTTTAATTTTATTGCGTCACTATTTATTTTTTCAGATTACTTAGATGCTGGATTCAATTTGGAGTGAAGTTGAAGATAAAATACAAGTTGAGTGAATGAGTGATGTGTAGTGATGTCAAATGTAAATGTGAATTGTGATGTAATCAAAGTTGTACTATAGTTGAAATTATATATATATATATATATATATATATATATATATAGTGAGAGCTTGAACTTTGTACTATTCAAAATTGTAATAAATTTGTTTGAATAAAATATCCGTTTGAATTTAAATACCGTGTTATTTATTTTATTCAGCAAATATTTATTTAATTATGCAAATAGAAAATAGTACATTAACAAATACATTTAAATGAATATATATGTTTATTATCATCAAAAAAATCATATAATCGCATATTCCAAAATCTCTCCCTTTTGATGATAACAAACATATATTTAAGATTTTGAATATGTTAAATGTATTTGATCGTAGATATACTCTAATTGCTCCCCCTATTTAAATGCTTCCTCTCTACATAAAGCTCCCCCTACATATATGCATACAATTAAAAATATGCAAATGAGCATAGATGCAAATGGAAAATATTTGACCTTTGCTTGATTTTATTTGACAAAATCTTAACTTTTCTCTCCCCCTTTTGTTGTCAGCAAAAGAGTAATAGTGTTACTGAAAATAGAGATAAAGTGATCGATATTATTCCAACATTAAAACTCAATTGAATATAAATATTAAATTTCAATAAAAAATCAAACAAAAATCATAAATACTTTGTTAGGCGCATATTCCACTTTTAGAATGATGGGAATGTTGTCATCATATAAAACCATACAGTTGTGTTTATTTGTGGTATATTTATATCAAGAATTTGAATATCTACTAACCATGCATAACCGTCAGGACTTTTAAATGAGACTAGTAGTATTCCAATTTTATTTTTAAAAAATGAATTCAAGTATCTTCTAACCATGCATAACTGTGAGGACTTTTAAACAGGATTAGAATCAACTTGTTTATTTTAAAAATCAATTTTGATATGCGTTCCATACATGAATAACCATGAGGACTTTTAAATGAGAATGAAAGCACATAACAAATTACAAGTAATTCACCCATGCATAACCGTGAGTACTTTCAAATGAGCATGAAAGAACATAACGAATTCCAAGTAATTCACCCATGCATAACCGTGAGGACTTTTAAATGAGAGTGAATACTTTAGTATTTATTTATTTATTATTTTATTACTATTATTATTATTATTTTTAAAAGAAATATAAAATGAAAAACGAATGATTCCTGTTTAAAGTACCACATATCGACAAACTATATAGAATTTTGATGAGTGATGGTCGTTAGAAATATGATAGAAATAGAGGTGCTCATGGAATTTTTACCAACAAAAAGTTTTATAACTCTTGTTTAAAGTTCTAAAGAAATTTTCTAATTATACCGTCTCGAGTCATAATATATGATAAATATAAACACTCATCACTTTTTCAATCACTATTTATCTTTTCGATAATTATTAGGGAGTCAGATTAGTCAAAATAGTCATTTAAAATCAAATTCAAAAATAATTATGAAATCAATTTTCCAAAATGACTGATCTGAAAACATGGTCAAAAATGATTTTCTCGAAGGGGTTATATGAGAAAATTTTCGTCTATTTGAAAATTATATGAAATGAAACATATGCAGATATTTTCTTTGAAAAACGATGCAGTTACTAAATGTCTCAACAAAAATCACGTTCAGCGAGTAAGTTTTCTATCAACTAGATTGCCAGTGTAATCTGCATCTGAATTTCTCTTTCACTCAAAATTATCACCAATAGAATTTGATGGACCAGACCATAAAGTGTGCACTAAAAATTTCTCAAAATCATTGACATTCTCTTGAATTTACGCCGTGTAAATAATCTAAAACCGTGAATATAGAGTTAGCCGTAAAATAACCAAATGTATTATCAACCAATAAAACACTATCATTGATCCAAACTAAAATATATATGAAGTAGTTCAAAGATTCTAGAGATTTTTATTGTGTTCCTGACATAAGAATATAATTGGCCAACAATTTTGAATAAGTCAGAATCATTATCATCAATTATTTCTTTATCAATAACGGTCTGAATTAAATCAAATCAGATATGGTGCAGATTATCACATTGATATATCGTTCAAGATGAATATACCATTACCTCTTTTACATTTACCGTATATTTTTTTCGTTGTTTCCCATTATGATTCTGTCACCTTTGTACTAGGCTTAGGAACTTTGCTTTGACGCCCGTTGTGTTTCTGGAACAGCCAGAATCCAGATAACACTGTTGTTGTTTCTTAGCCTGCCACCACACCTGCACGATGAAAGATTTTTGTGACCTATTTTTTGATAGGTCCATGATTATTAGTGGCAGAATATTTCAAAAAATAATTTGGTGAAGACCCATAACTATTTATATATGTTCCTTTTGGCACCCAGATTTGTTTAGTTTTGAGAGATTTGTATTTGTGCCTTTTGGAACCTAAATTGGAATAGTTTTTACGTGTTTGGGTCTATGCCAACAACTATTTTGATTGTGTCCAAATTTTCTACAAATTGTGCACAATGAATTTACTTGATTAATCACATTTCTAACATTTTTAGATTGATTATACCCAAGTCCTTGTCAACTGTATTAACGGTTTGTTTCCCTAGGAGCATATTCAACGATTTTTCACTTTTAGAAAATTTATCTAAAATCGTTGTCAATTGTTGGACTTGTGTTTTGAGAGATTCATTTTCATTAAATAATCGTGTGTACTTTTTAGTAGAATTCTCTCTCCTAGTATTTTCACTCTCTTTCAAAATTAGAATTTCATTTTCAATTGATTTTATATTAATTTCTGATTTTTAATTTCTTCTTCGAATGTTGGACACTTATCACACTTAAGGATTCTGCTTTGATAGGTTTTGACTAATTGGTCAAGTTGTTCATTTAATTCTATCAAAGTATCTCTTTGTGATTCAATTTTGGCATATTTCTCTCTTAGTCGTTCAAAATAGCCATTTACTTCGTGGAAATATATAAGTAATTCTGAGTGAGTGAGTTTGGATACCTCGCTTGGCTCATCATCATCGCTATCAGTTATATCACTTCGAAGGCACAAATCAACTTTCTCACTGTCACTGCTATCGCTTTTATTCCACATGGCTGCAAAAATTCTTCTTTTTTATTTCTTTTCTTGGCCGTGTTGAAGTCGAGGACAATTGGGCTTCATGTGTCCGGGTTGGTTGCACTTATGACAGATGATCCCGTGTTCTTCTGAGTTGTCTAGTGCTTTGATTATTCTGCTTATCAATTTTTGATTTGGGGTTGGATTTCCGTATTTGTGGTTCCACTTTTTGAATCTCTTTATTAGTAGCGCCTGCTCAGCACTCCATCATCATCATCCTCATCACAACTGCCCTTTTCCAATCCTGTTGAGCACATTTCTTTAACTGAGTTGGTTGTGGAGGATTTCTCATTGCTGTTGACTTTTGAAGCATATATTGCATTGAAAGTATTCCAGATTTTCTATGCATTTTCATAATGAGAGATAAAGTTAAAATTATCTTGATAAATATGATAATATAATATATGCATAGCAAGATGTTCGTCGACGGAAATTCTATCGGTTTAGAAAACCGTCGAACGAATTTTGAAATACAAATAACCGCAAGCGTACGGTGTACGAATGTAGCACGCGGGAAATACGAGTCGATCCACAGGGAATTGATGATTTTAAAATTCTATTCAATCAAATTATACCGAAGTCGAGAGTGAATAGCTAGAAATGTAAAAAACTAACAAAAACTAGCAAAAGAAAATGATAAAATTATGAGAGTTAAAAGAACAATTTAGAGATAAATCCACTCTCTAGATCATATAAATCAACAAAATGAAGTTATGATCTCTCTTTTCTTGTCATTAGTGAATTAGTTGATGTGCTTATCATAAGTATGGTATATTTGTGCTATTAATTAGCTCAATATAAACCATCAAACTATAACACAACCACTAATACACTTTTAAATCTCATAAAATATGACAAGAAAGTTGAAAGCAAAATCTATTTTAAGCATGGCTTACTAACTATTAATTAGAAATATAAGCCATCAAATTTTAATTTCAACAATCACTTCTTTGCCATAATCATATGTAGATGAAGATGCAATTAGTGTTTTGTTTGACTAAGCATAGCCTATTTGTTATAAACAACATAGACTATCAAATTCAAAGCTAAACAACATCATTAAACCACTTCAATCATTCTCATTAAGCACAAAAAGAGAGCATAAACATCAAATTAAGTTGAAGCTACATGATTAGAGAGCTTCATTACCCCTAAATTGAAGGGGTTTAGCCTCTCATATTTGTTATCATATGAACAAATGTAGCTTGCAACATAAGCGAAAAAGAAAAGGAAAAGAGAGCAAAGTGAAATGGAAAACTATTCTAATTGCATAAAGGAAAGTCTACACTACTTGCATAAAAGGAAATGAACATGTAATTAAAAAGAAACAATAATTAACATTGCATAAAAAAAAGAATTACATAAGAGAAGAAATGGCTAAGTAGCCATGGAAAGAAAGAGAGATTTGATTTATTTTCTAAACTAAAACTAATTAACTAAGAGAAAAATGGCTACATGAAACATAAGGGGTATTTATACAAGTTAGAAACCCTAATTCACTTTTTGGGGAATGCCCAAAATGCCCCTTAGGAAGTGTGGAGGCCAAGTAACCATTAACATGTCTTAATCTCTCATTAAGTGTACATGAAACCATTAACTTCATAAGCATGTGCATTAGCTTTCAATTTGTACATTAAGATAAGTGGGTAGGTGGGGTCCTCCATGATCTTCACTTTGAATTATTTCCATCTTCATTCCTTTATACTCTTTGTGCATGCATATTTCTTCATGAAACCACTCCTATTTGAGACAATTTTCCTACAAAAATATATATAATTTCCAATCAATTTTTCTTAAAGAAATATATGCACTTAAATGAACGTTTTGCCCTTATATGAAGATGAATATGTGAAAATTTGGAATTAATATGAATTTTGGTTAAAACAAGTTAAAATACCCAATATGATCATTAATTTAATTTAAATAAAATAAATATGGTGGTAAAAATATGCACATTTACGTGCATTTCAAATACCCCCACACTTATCTTTTTATTCATCCTCGAATAAACTAAAACTAATATAAATCCGTTTTCGTAGGAAGAACGATTGCATTGAGCGTATGCAACAAGCCGTTAAAGCTTTGGGTGTCCCCAGTAGGACGAGTGTTGTCTCGTGAGGGTTTTCAGCGGATACTACCCATAAAATCCACATGCAGGATGAAAATATTTACAAAATGCAAGATTTATTTACAAAGAGATGAATGCGAATTTTTGAAAATATTTACAATGAAGGATTTACTTTTAAATCGACACTTATAAGTTAAATATAGGTTTTGGTTATTATCTTGAAAATTTATGTCGTTTACTCGTCAAAATTTCCAACAAAAATCAAGTTATCATAACAAATAGACAATAGTTTATCTTGTTGTTTCAGTTGATAACAAAGTGTATCTATGAAATGGATCCGTAGTTGACTATCAAAGTTTATCAAAGTGGTATTTTCATTTCTTTTCAATAACAATTAAAATCAAATAAGTAAAAATAGTGCTAGGATTTCAATTGCTTGCTCTCTCATTATTTGTAAGAAAAATTGCACACCTAGCTCAGGTAAACTGAGGCCAGATATACCACCCATGCACTGCCTTACGGGCTTATGTGAGGGGAGTACGAGCATGGCGAGTGCACACACTTTCGTGCATACACCTACGTAGGTGGTTTTTATTAAGTTTATTCTTTTTTTTTCTTTTTTACATGTGTTCCATACATGCATAACCGTGAGGACTTTTAAATGAGTATGAAAGCACATAATAAAAGATTCCAAGTAATTCACCCATGCATAACCGTGAGGACTTTTAAATTAGAGTGAATACTTTGGATGTTATCATTTTTTTAAATATTTTTTTAAGTGAGTGAGAGTTTTTCAAAATCATCTTAGCACCATTTAACTTAAAAGACAAAAAAAATGTTATATCCTTTACTTTAAATCAACCACTTTTTAAAACAAAGATTTTCAATTACTATACTTCATAATTAACACTTATGAATCTTCCTATATACTAGTTAAACCATTATTATTTGTAATCAAACTTCATTTTTTATTTTTGTTAAGACAAATAAATTTTCAAAATTTCAATTTAATAAACCAAAACCATATATTAATCTTATAGTGTTTCTTTTTAAAAATAAATCAAAAGAAAATTTGTTTATAGGATTTTTTTGATTTTTTTTTTTGAGATTTTAAATCAAAAATAAACCATGAAAATAAAATAATGAAGATGAGCCTCCCCCCACACTTGATTTTGACTATGTCCCCATGGTCAATCCAAGTGGAAGGAGAAAAATAAAAATCCAATATTTACATGAAAGATTATTATTTAGAAGAGATGAGAAAGTATACAGTCAAAAAGTAAATGAAACGGTCTTCTAAAGACCGATTCAATTGTCTCGTCAAATGTGCAAGACACAGTTTAAGCTCAAAAAACCAAATCGTCAAAGATTTCAAAGTTGAGTGTTGATTTGGAAAAACAAATGTCGTTTTATTGAAAATCGTACGAGTTGTTTTATTTTCTATGATTTTGGGGGTAGATAAAACAATTGGTTGAAATTCACATTTATTTTCACCAAATTGAAATTCAAGTGTGTCATCGAAAAATTCTTCTAAATTATCAATTTCAAAGTCAAATTGGTGATCGAAATCTTCCCCATCAGAATTTAATGACTCATTTTCGAAAAGTCCATAAAACTCGTGTTTATTAAATTCATATTCCTTCATTGGGTTATCAACAACTTTATCGCATATATCCATTTCAAAATCCAAAGTTGTTGTATTCAAATTTTTAGAAAAAGGAAGATCGAAATTTAAATCGAGTTTCTCACCCTCAAAAGAATTGAAATCCAACATAATTACCGTCTTTTCAACAACTCGGTTAAGGTCATCATTTTCAGTTTCAAAAGTTGTTGTTTGAAAATCATCGATTTGGGTAAAAGATGGATTATCACTTGACTCGTCACATGTTGAATTTGATTTTGTTTTTCACGATGTTTCATATAAGTTTCAAACAACAAATCTGTGTGATCATCATAAATTTCATTCATTTGTTCAACAAAATCCAATTTGTAGTTATTAAATTGAGAATTTTCGATTTGGATTTGTTGAGAACAAAAAATTTCACTCGTAACATGGTTAAGATTATTCCCATTGCCCAATTCGTTTGAAAAGTTGTTCCCATTTTCATGTTGAGTTTTAAATTCATTTTGGAGTTCGAAATTAAATTGGCATGGGTTATAATCGTAATCGTTTGAATTTTGAATTGAATTCAAATTTTGAAATCCTTGACTCGAGTTATTACACAAATAAGAATTACATAAATCATTTATCTCTTGATTTTGTCGTGTAGAAAGTTCGAGTAAAGATGAAATCACTTCAATGCTATTTTCAAGAGTTGAAGGTTGGTCATCATTTTGAAAATTTTGTTGTTCGAAATTTGAATTATTTACACAATAGTTGTTGTTAAAATATCCATACGAATTTGGAGTGAACTCATATGGATTATATTGATTTTCACAACTAAAATCAAGTGAGTAAGAAAAAGGAAACTCGGACATTTTCAAGATTTTTTTTTGGTTTTTTTTTATAAAGAAAAATATTTACAAGTAGAATTTATTTTTCAAAATGGAAATTGATTTTTGTTTTGTTTTTGAATTTTCAATTTTTTTTTGGCTTTTGAAAAGATTTTATAATTTTTTTTTGGATTTTTGTTTTTCTAATTTTTCTGGATTTTTGAAATTTCAACGGAAAAGGATTTAAAAATTTCAAAGAAAAAGAAAAGGAATATTTAAAAAAATTTAGTTTTGGATTTTGAAATTTTTTGTTTTTTTTAAATATGCATGAACAAATGCAACTAAATGAATGCAAGGGTTAATTACAAATGATTTATCCTAAGTTAACCCAAAATTGTATATTCACAAATTGTCTTAGATAAACAAGATAGTTCTCAGCCAAGTAACGGGCAGGATTTATCGGTGCACCACGAATCACCGTAGCAATGCAGCCGAAGGTTTAAGTACCTTAAGAGGAATAACCACTATAATATTTACGAATCACCGTAATATTTATAAATGGTTATTACTCTGCCGTAGCCTAGACACCAAGAAATTAAATTGTTCAAAAAAGACAAATTTTCAATATACAATTAAGTGTTATCGATGTCTAACCATTATTATTAATCAAAATCTAAGATGAAATGCAGAACAGAAACTAAACGTGTATTAACAATGCAACTACGAATGAAATTTTTTTTAAAAAAAATGCAAATGCAAGCAACCAACAATTCAATTTAAATAAAACTAGAAATGAAAGTAGAATTTTTTAGCAAGCAGAGCAATTTATTTTGGCTAGCTAAGGAAGCAATTTTCAGCAAGCTATTCTTCCTTTATTTCCTGCTTTGGCAACCTGAAAATTAAAAACTAAGATATATACAATATATATATATTGGTTTTTTTTAAAAGGAAACTTAAAAGTTGGGTTTTACTTAAAAAAAATATTAAAGAAGGAACTAAAACAAATTAAACTAAAAACAACCTAAAATCCTTTTTTTTATAAAAAAAAATGCAAAACAAGTCATACAAATTCAAAACTAAAAACTAAAATCAAAACAAATCAAAACTAAAGTGAAGACGCACAAACTCAAAATGATTTAAAACAAAATAAAGTAGAACAAAAACAAATTCACACTTTTTTTTACCAAATAAAGAGGAATACAAAAACTAACTTGTTTTTTTTTAATAAGGCTGACACCCTGCCCACTAAGAAAACAACCCTACTTCAAATGACTTACAAAAGAAAACATTCAGACTTATCAAAACAGCAAATTCAATTATTTCACGATTCCAAACTAAAGAAAATTCTCAATTCACAAACAAATCCTCAATTCGAGCTCAAATTTCCCCACGTCCCTGAAATCGATTGCGGATTAATGGAGTGGTGGTTGCGGTTCGTTCGAGTGATGGTGTTCGCGATTTGTACTGTAGAGGAGGGGCGATTGGGGATTTCGGGTAGCGATTGGACGTGTGTTGATGGAGTCGTGTTACCGAAGTCGTGGAATTGTATGTAAATGGTGGAGGAGGTGATTGACAGTGGACTGATGTTTGTCTTGGTGATTTGCGAAGTGGTTTGGGGGATAGACGACAATGTTAATGGAAGGTCGTTGTCGATGTAGATGGGGAGGCAATCTCAGGAGATAGTAGTGGGTGGTTCGATTTTCAGAAGAGTTCGAGGCGAGGAAATTGTTGCGTGTTGGATTTTGGAAGTGGTGGAATGTGGTGGTGATGAACTAACAGGGAAGAGGATGATGTTTTGTAGTAGTGGAGTTGAGGTGAGGTTGAGGATGCTGAAGTGGAATGGTTGTAAGGGGTTGCGGTGGTGTGTAAGGAAGTTGCGTGCGAGGATGTTGGCAATGTTAGAAGGGGGCTCTGTCGTTGGTTGTTGGCTTCGGGCAGAAGTGGAGATGTGTGATAGAAATGCAGAAGTTTGGATAGTTGATGAGTGAAATGTTGTGTTGATGGCTATAGAGGTTGTTTGGTTATGGCAGCAGTCAACAGTCAGCAGAGGAGCTGGAAGGAATGAGCTGCTGCGAATGGGAAGTTTTGTAATGGAGTTGAAGTTGTTTATTTGGGTAGAACTATTGTTGGTTGACAGTATATTGTGGTGAAGTATAGTTGAAGTGACCGTCGATGTTGTGGACAGTAGAAATTGTTTCAGGAGGATTGGTTGTATGTTTGTGAAGCAAATTGCAATGTAGTGAAGGCTTGGTAAGTCGTTTTTGTGGGATGAGGCTGAAGTTTCAAGATGATAGCGACAATAGAATTGCGATGATATGTTAGCAGCACTACTGGTATGAATTGTTATGGACTGTGGTTTGGTTGATGGGTAGAAAAGGTGGTATAGGTTGTATGTTTGAAGTGGTTGTGTGCAACTGTATGCAGTGGTGGAAAGAAGTGTTGACAGTAAAATGTATTTGGAATGTGGTGAGTGTAGGTTAGTTGAATGATCGCAGTGGGGAGGAAGGAGGTATTTGATTACAGTGGAGCTGCAGTTTGATTTGCGGCGATAGGAGGGGCTGGAGTCTTGGCGATGTATGGAGAAGGAGGTGTTTGCACAGGGAAGGGAGAGTCTGAACAGCGTGCAATGTTTGCATGAACGGTAATGTTGATAGTAGTGGAGTGGAGCTGATGGTGTATGTAGTGGCTCTGGTCAGTTGTGTTTGGTTTAGGCAACAAAGGATGGTTTGAAGAAGTATGTGAGCAGCAAGGCAGGCGAATGCATGTATGTGGATGGGTAGAGAAGTTGCACAAAAACAGTGCACTGTTGTCGCACGGAGTTGCACAGGGACTATTGTGTTTTTTTTTATAGAAAATTGTCAATGTAAAATAAAAGAAAGAGAAAAAGAAAATATGTAAAATAGAAAAGTGTTGATGCAAATATAATGAAATGGAATGGAAATTTTTTTTTGTGTATTTATTTTATATATACAATGCAAATGCAAAGAAAACAACAATCACACCAACAAACGCAAGCTACAAAACACACAACAAAATTCTTTTTTTTTTAATTGGAAACAAACACACAAAATAAACAAAAAAAAATCAAATGAAAATAATTCGAAGAATAGAAAATTAAAATCAAAACGAATCCCCGGCAACGGCGCCAAAAACTTGTTCGTCGACGGAAATTATATCGGTTTAGAAAACCGTCGAACGAATTTTGAAATACAAATAACCGCAAGCGCACGGTGTACGAATGTAGCACGCGGCGAATACGGGTCGATCCACAGGGAATTGATGATTTTAAAATTCTATTCAATCAAATTATACCGAAGTCGAAAGTGAATAGCTAGAAATGTAAAAAACTAACAAAAACTAGCAAAAGAAAATGATAAAAATATGAGAGTTAAAGGAACAATTTAGAGATAAATCCACTCTCTAGATCATATAAATCAACAAAATGAAGTTATGATCTCTCTTTTCTTGTCATTAGTGAATTAGTTGATGTGCTTATCATAAGTATGGTATATTTGTGCTATTAATTAGCTCAATATAAACCATCAAACTATAACACAACCACTAATACACTTTTAAATCTCATAAAATATGACAAGAAAGTTGAAAGCAAAATCTATTTTAAGCATGGCTTATTAACTATTAATTAGAAATATAAGCCATCAAATTTTAATTTCAACAATCACTTCTTTGCCATAATCATATGTAGATGAAGAGGCAATTTGTGTTTTGTTTGACTAAGCTTAGCCTATTTGTTATAAACAACATAAACTATCAAATTCAAAGCTAAACAACATCATTAAACCACTTCAATCATTCTCATTAAGCACAAAAAGAGAGCATAAACATCAAATTAAGTTGAAGCTACATGATTAGAGAGCTTCATTACCCCTAAATTGAAGGGGTTTAGCCTCTCATATTTGTTATCATATGAACAAATGTAGCTTGCAACATAAGAGAAAAAGAAAAGGAAAAGAGAGCAAAGTGAAATGGAAAACTATTCTAATTGCATAAAGGAAAATCTACACTACTTGCATAAAAGGAAATGAACATGTAATTAAAAAGAAACAATAATTAACATTGTATAAAAAAAAGAATTACATAAGAGAAGAAATGGCTAAGTAGCCATGGAAAGAAAGAGAGATTTGATTTATTTTCTAAACTAAAACTAACTAACTAAGAGAAAAATGGCTACATGAAACATAAGGGGTATTTATACAAGTTAGAAACCCTAATTCACTTTTTGGAGAATGCCCAAAATGCCCCTTAGGAAGTGTGGAGGCCAAGTAACCATTAACATGTCTTAATCCTCCATTAAGTGTACATGAAACCATTAACTTCATAAGCATGTGCATTAGCCTTCAATTTGTACATTAAGGTAGGTGGGTAGGTGGGGTCCTCCATGATCTTCACTTTGAATTATTTCCATCTTCATTCCTTTATACTCTTTGTGCATGCATATTTCTTCATGAAACCACTCCTATTTGAGATAATTTTCCTACAAAAATATATATAAATTTCCAATCAATTTTTCTTAAAGAAATATATGCACTTAAATGACCGTTTTGCCCTTATATGAAGATGAATATGTGACAATTTGGAATTAATATGAATTTTGGTTAAAACAAGTTAAAATACCCAATATGATCATTTATTTAATTTAAATATAATAAATATGGTGGTAAAATTATGCACATTTACGTGCATAACACAAGAGCATTAATCGAGATAATTTTCTTGTCGGTTATATCACACTCATTTTCAATAATATTCCAACATTTAATATTAAAAGATTTCAAATAAAATTCCATTATTAATTTCCAATTCCAAAAATCTGTTCCATCAAAAACAGGAGGAATAATATTGGAACGACCCTCAGCAAAAGTAGCCATTTTAAAAATTCAATTTTTTAAAACAAAAATTGGTTTTTGTAAAATCAAATTTTTAAAACAAAAACGGCTTTTGCACCTAGCTCTGATACCACTTGTAGGATCGATTTCGCCCTAGAAGGGGGGGGTAAAAAGGGTGATATTGTTAATTATAAAAATTAATTGCGGAAGCTTAAAATTATTTCAGCACAGATATATCGAAATTATAGCAACATAAATAATAGCAGAATAATAAATGCAAAAATAGAACGACGCATAATTTACCCTCCTTCGGCAAAACCCTGCCTACGTGCTGCCCCCAAGGTTTCTACTAGAAATTAAGTAGCCACACGCTTATACACGTAAACTCACGACACCCGCTACTGACTAACCTAACTCTATGCTCAAAACCCTGCCACAACTCAGCCACTGAGTTGCGAATTCTCAAACTACGCCACGTAGTTTGTCTCCTAGTCACATGACTAGAAATTACAATGGTTTAAAATTGAAATACAAACTTAAAACAATTTAATAAACAAATAAACCCTAATTTAGCTAAAGCCTTAAATAAATCAAGCCGGCCCAAAAACACGCTTTCTATTAGTTTTATGAATTCGGCCCGTTCCTTTTTGAGATAATGGAGGCTCTGTTCCTTTTCTTTGTTCAATCAAAATTAGGGCTTTCCTACAATTCGAAGAAGCCGATTCTAATTGCTCGATTGAATAGATGATTTGGCGTCCCTTTTCTGTGAATCGATGGTCTCCATGATTTGCTTCGACTGCTTCGAATTTAATTGAATTCAAGATGACTTAGGTATGTGATTTTTGCTCCTTTTCTTTTCTTATTGAATGCTTGATCTCGATTGCCAAATGCCGATGATGATTCTGTGGGTTTATATCTGGATTCGATCTCCTTTGTTTGCGTTCGTCTGATTTGTTCAACAATTTGCTTCAGCCATTAGATTATTATTGGACGTTGATGATTTCTCTGACTTTGTCAATTTCGTATAATTTGTTGATGGCTTGTTCATCACGGCTTCGAATTGCTTTCGTGACCACCACGGCTTTGAATAGTTTGGACTTTTGACTTCGGTTTGAATTTTTCTCTGTAACTTGAATTCGTCAATTGATTTTGTGTATATGATTCCATGACTTTGTATTATCTTCGGCCTTGGTCATCACGGCACTGAGTTTCATGTCTTCACCTGTGCCTTCGACTTTACATTTTCTTTGTGTATTGGCTGCAGTTCCATGACTTCGGCATTTAACTTGACTTTGTTTGAATTCATATATTTTTGTTCTGAAAAACATTATATTTTATTTATTGCACTTGCTCGATCCATTTCAATTCATTGGTCTTGCATTGGAGTTGAGTCATGGTAGCAGTGACTTGAACTTTACATTTTGTTTGTGGTTTGGTGTCTGTTTGCTTCTGCACTGAGCCTTGCTCTTTGTTGTAACTGGACTTGTACACTTGGTACAGTCGAGTCTGCATTTTGATGTACATTTGATACTTTTGGTTTGAGTTGATGCTGAAGTCACAGTGGTGGTGAGTTACTCTGGCAGGTTGACTGTTGCATACATGTTGCTTGATATGTTGGTTCGGTCTTGTACCTGTAGTCTTCATTGTTGTGGCTTTGAGCTTCACTGATGTATTTTGCTTTTCATTATTGCCCATGCAGCTTTATATGATTGTTATTCTGGTCATTCATACTTTATGTTGTACATATGTGCATTTGTATCCATTGTCAACTGTTGTTTTCACTTGTTTTGGTACAATTGCCCTTGTGCACTGTTGTTTGGATTTGGCCATTGGTTCAAGTATGTTTTGGTTGCTGTATTTGAAGTTCAATTAAGTATATGAGCTACTGTCAATTGCATGTGTGATTGTCCATCCATGTTGTCCAAACCTGTGTTTCCATATCTTCGGTTGTTGCATTTGTATCACTTGATGTTGTGCTGTTAAGCTTTGTTGTATGGTCAGTGATGCACTATTGACTGTTGACATATGGGCTGATGTGCATTTGGATTTGTTTTTCAAATTACACTTGAGTTGAATCCAGCTTGTAGCTTGGATTTGACCTTGTGCTGAAAGTTGTGACATTATTTTATTGCACTTGAGTTGAATCCGGCATTTTGGGTTTGACCTAGACCTGTGCTCACCTGTCCTTGTAAATCAATCAAGTGTATATATCAATGTGCATGGCCTTGTGGCATATACAGTGATACACTGTGTATGTCACAAGCTGTTCGTGTATGATGAGTTGAAAATTAAATGATGACGAACAACCCAAATAACTGAGGTAAATATTATTTTCAAAATCCACATTTTGTTTTATGCTGCAAAAATATTTCCTTTTCAATTTTACTGCGTCAATATTTATTTTTGCAGATTACTCAGATGCTGGATTCAATTTGGAGTGAAGTTGAAGATAAAATATGAGTTGAGTGAATGAGTGATGTGTAGTGAGGTCAAATGTAAATGTGAATCATGATGTAATCAAAGTTGTAATGTAATTGAAATTATATATATATAGTGAGAGCTTGAACTTTGTGCTATTCAAAATTGTAATAAATATTTGTTTGAATAAAATATCTGTTTGAATTTAAATACTATGTTATTTATTTTATTCGGAATATATTTATTTAATTATGCAAATAGTACATTAACAAATACATTTAAATGAATATATATATATGTGTTTATTATCATGAAACAAAAATCATATAATCGCATATTCAACAGTCTCCCCCTTTTGATGATAACAAACGTATATTTAAGATTTTGAATATGTTAAATATATTTGATCGTAGATATACTCTAATTGCTCCCCCTATTTAAATGATTCCTCTCTACATAAAGCTCCCCCTACATATATGCATACAATTAAAAATATGCAAATGAGCATAGATGCAAATGGAAAATATTTGACCTTTGCTTGATTTTATTTGACAAAATCTTAACTTTTCTCTCCCCCTTTTGTTGTCAGCAATAGAGTAATAGTGTTAGAGAAAATAGAGATAAAGTGATCGATATTAATCCAACATTAAAACTCAATTAAATATAAATATTAAATTTCAATAAAAAATCAAACAAAAATCATAAATACTTTGTTAGGCGCATATTCCACTTTTAGAATGATGGGAATGTTGTCATCATATAAAACCATACAGTTGTGTTTATTTGTGGTATATTTATATCAGGAATTTGAATATTTACCAACCATGCATTACCGTTAGGACTTTTAAACGATATTAGTAGTATTCCAATTTTTTTTTTAAATGAATTCAAGTATCTTCTAACCACGCATAACCGTGAGGACTTTTAAATGGGATTAGAATCAACTTGTTTATTTTAAAAATCAATTTTGATATGCATTCCATGCATGCATAACCGTGAGGACTTTTAAATGAGCATGAAAGCACATAACAAATTCCAAGTAATTCACCCATGCATAACCGCGAGGACTTTTAAATGAGAGTGAATACTTTGGTATTTATTATTATTATTATTATTATTATTTTAAAAGAAATATAAAATGAAAAACGAATGATTCCTGTTTAAAGTACCACATATCGACAAACTATATAGAATTTTGATGAGTAATGGTCGTTAGAAATATAATAGAAATAGAGATGCTCATGGAATTTTTACCAACAAAAAGTTTTATAACTCTTGTTTAAAATTCTAAAGAAATTTTCTAATTACACCGTCTCGAGTCATAATATATGATAAATATCAACACTCATCACTTTTTCAATCACTATTTTTCTTTGCGATAATTATTAGGGAGTCAGATTAGTCAAAATAGTCACTTAAAATCAAATTCAAAAACAATTATGAAATCAATTTTTTAAAATGACTAATATGAAACATGGTCAAAAATGATTTTCTCGAAGGGGTTATATGAGAAAAATTTCTGCTATTTGAAAATTATTTGAAACGAAACATATGCAGATATTTTCTTTGAAAAACGATGCAGTTACTAAATGTCTCAACAAAAGTCACGTTCAACGAGTAAGTTTTCTATCAACTAGATTACCAGTGTAATCTGCATCTGAATTTCTCTTTCACTCAAAATTATCACTAATTGAATTTGGTAGACCAGACCATGAAGTGTGCACTAAAAATTTCTCAAAATCATTGACATTCGCTTGAATTGATGTCGTGTAAATAATCTAAAACCGTGAATATAGAGTTAGCCGTAAAATAACCAAATGTATTATCAACCAATAAAACACTATCATTGATCCAAACTAAAATAGATATGAAGTAGTTCAAAGATTCTAGAGATTTTTATAGTGTTCTTGACATAAGAATATAATTGGCCAACAATTTTGAATAAGTCAGAATCATTATCATCAATTATTTCTTTATCAATAACTGGCTAAATTAAATCAAATCAGATATGGTGCAGATTATCACAATTATATATCGTTCAAGATGAATATACCATTACCTCTTTTACCTTTACGATATATTTTTTTCGTTGTTGCCCATTGTGAATCTGTCACCTTTGTACTAGGCTAAGGAACTTTGCTTTGACGTCCGTTGTGTTTATGGAACAGCCAGAATCCAGATAACACTGTTGTTGTTCCTTAGCCTACCACCACACCTTCACGATGAAAGATTTTTGTGACCTATTTTTTTATAGGTCCATGATTGTTAGTGGCAGAATATTTCAAAAAATAATTTGGTGAAGACCCATAGCTATTTATATATGTTCCTTTTGACACCCAGATTTGTTTAATTTTGAGAGATTTTGTATTTGTGTCTTTTGGAACCCAAATTGGAATAGTTTTTACGTGTTTGGGTCTATACCAACAACTATTTTGATTGTGTCCAAATTTTCTACAAATTGTGCACATTGAATTTACTTGATTAATATTATTTCTAACATTTTTAGATTGATTATACCCAAGTCCTTGTCTAACTGTATTAACAGTTTGTTTCCCTAGGAACATATTCAACGATTTTTCACTTTTAGAAAATTTATCTAAAGTTGTTGTCAATTATTGGACTTGTGTTTTGAGAGATTCATTTTCGTTAAGTAATGGTGTGCACTTTTCAATAGAATTCTCTCTCCTAGTATTTTCACTCTCTTTCAAAATCAGAATTTCATTTTCAAGTGATTTTATATTAATTTTTGATTTTTTAATTTCTTCTTCGAACGTTGGACACTTATCACACTTAGGGATCCTGCTTTGATAGGTTTTAACAAATTGGTCAAGTTGTTCGTTTAATTCTATCAAAGTATCTCTTTGTGAATCAATTTTAGCATATTTCTCCCTTAGTCCTTCAAAACAGCCATTTACTTCTGAGTGAGTGAGTTTGGATACCTCGCTTGGCTCATCATCATCGCTATCAGTTATATCACTTCGAAGGCACAAATCAGCTTTCTCACTTTCACTGTTATCGCTTTTATTCCATGTGGCTGCAAAATTTCTTCCTTTTGATTTCTTTTCTTGGCCGTGTTGAAGTCGAGGACAACTGGGCTTGATGTGTCCGGGTTGGTTGCACTTATGACAGATGATCCTGTGTTCTTCTGAGTTGTCTAGTGCTTTGATTGTTCTGCTTATCAAATTTTGATTTGGAGCTGGATTTCCGTATTTGTGGTTCCACTTTTTGAATCACTTTTTTAGTAGCGCCATCTCAGCTGCTCCATCATCATCATCCTCATCACAACTGCCTTTTTCCAATCCTGTTAAGCACATTTCTTTAACTGAGTTGGTTGTGGAGGATTTCTCATTGCTATTGACTTTTGTACCATATATTGCATTGAAAGTATTCTAGTTTTCCTGTGCATTTTCACAATGAGAGATAAAGTTAAATTATCTTGATTAATATAAGAATATAATATATGCATAGCAAGAGCATTAATCGAGATAATTTTCTTGTCGGTTATATCACACCCATTTTCAATAATATTCCAACATTTAATATTAACAGATTTCAAATAAAATTCCATTTTTAATTTCCAATTCCAAAAATCTGTTCCATCAAAAACAGGAGGAATAATATTGGAACGACCCTCAGCGAAAGTAGCCATTTTAAAAATTCAAATTTTTTAAACAAAAATTGGTTTTTGTAAAATCAATTTTTTAAAACAAAAACGGCTTTTGCACCTAGCTCTGATACCACTTGTAGGATCGATTTCACCCTTGAAGGAGGGTGAATAGGGTGATACTATTAATTATAAAAATTAATTGTGGAAGCTTAAAATTATTTCAACACAGATATATCGAAATTATAGCAGCACAAATAATAGCAGAATAATAAATGCAGAAATAGAACGACACAGAATTTAGCAGCTTCGGCAAAACACTGCCTACGTGCCGCCCCCAAGGTTTCTACTAGAAATTAAGTAGTCACACGCTTACACACGTAAACTCACGACACCCACTACTGACTAACCTAACTCTATGCTCAAAACCCTGCCACAACTCAGCCACTGAGTTGCGAATTCTCAAACTATGCCACGTAGTTTGTCCCCTAGTCACACGACTAGAAATTACAACGGTTTAAAATTGAAATACAAATTTAAAATAATTTAAAAAACAAATAAACCCTAATTTAGCTAAATCCTTAAATAAATCAAGTCGGCCCAAAAACACGCTCTCTTTTATTTTAATGAGTTCGGCCCGTTCCTTTTTGAGATAATGGCGGCTCTGTTCCTTTTCTTTGTTCGATCAAAATTAGGGCTTTCCTATAATTCGAAGAAGCCGATTCTAATTGCTCGATTGAATAGATGATTTGGCCTCCCTTTTCTGTCAATCGATGGTCTCCATGATTTGCTTCGACTGCTTCGAATTTAATTCAATTTGAGATGATTTCGGTATGTGATTTTTGCTCTTTTTCTTTTCTGATTGAATGCTTGATCTCGATTGCCAAATGCCGATGATGATTCTGTGGGTTTATATATGGATTCAATCTTCTTTGTTTGCGTTCGTCTGATTTGTTCAACAATTTGCTTCGGCCATTAGATTATTGTTGGATGTTGATGATTTCTCTGACTTTGTCAATTTCGTAAAATTTGTTGATGGCTTGTTCATCACGGCTTCGAATTGCTTTCGTGACCACCACGGCTTTAAATAGTTTGGACTTTTGACTTCGGTTTGAATTTTTCTCTGTAACTTTAATTCGTCAATTGATTTTGTGTATGCGTTTCCATGACTTTGTATTATCTTCGGCCTTGGCCATCACGGCACTGAGTTTCATGTCTTCACCTGTGTCTTCGACTTTACATTTTCTTTGTGTATTGGCTACAGTTCCATGACTTCGGCATTTAACTTGACTTTGTTTGAATTCATATATTTTTGTTCTGAAAAAAATTATATTTTATTTGTTTCACTTGCTCGACCCATTTCAATTCACCGGTCTTGCATTGGAGTTGAGTCATGGTAGCAGTGACTTGAACTTTACATTTTGTTTGTGGTTTGGTGTCTGTTTGCTTCTGCACGGAGCCTTGCTCTTTGTTGTAACTGGACTTATACACTTGGTACACTCGAGTCTGCATTTTGATGTACATTTGATATTTTTGGTTTGAGTTGATGCTGAAGTCACAGTGTTGGTGAGTTGCTCTGGCCGGTTGACTATTGCATACATGTTGCTTGATATGTTGGGTCGGTCTTGTACCTGTAGTCTTCATTGTTGTGGCTTTGAGCTTCACCGATGTATTTTGCTTTTCACTATTGCTCATGCTGCTTTATATGATTATTATTCTGGTCATTCATACTTTATGTTGTACATATGTGCATTTGTATCCATTGTCAACTGTTGTTTTCACTTGTTTTGGTACAACTGCCCTTGTGCACTTTTGTTTGGATCTGGCCATTGGTTCAAGTATGTTTTGGTTGCTGTATTTGAAGTTCGATTGAGTACATGAGCTGCTATCAATTGCATGTGTGATTGTCCATCCATGTTGTCCAGACCTATGTTGACATATCTTTGGTTGTTGCATTTGTATCACTTGATGTTGTGCTGTTAAGCTTTGTTGTATGGTCAGTGATGCACTATTGACTGTTGACATATGGGCTGATGTGCATTTGGATTTGTTTTTCGAATTACACTTGAGTTGAATCCAGCTTGTAGCTCGGATTTGACCTTGTGCTGAAAGTTGTGACATTATTTTATTGCACTTGAGTTGAATCCGGTATTTTGGGTTTGACCTTGACCTGTGCTCACCTATCCCTGTAAATCAATCAGATGTATATATCGATGTGCACGGCCTTGTGGCATATACAGTGATACACTGTGTATGTCACAAGCTGTTCGTGTATGATGAGTCGAAAATTAAATAATGACGAACAACTCAAATAACTGAGGCAAATATTATTTTCAAAATCCACATTTTTTTTATACTGTAAAAATATTTCCTTTTCAATTTTACTGCGTCGATATTTATTTTTACAGATTACTCAGATGCTGGATTCAATTTGGAGTGAAGTTGAAGATAAAATACGAGTTGAGTGAATGAGTGATGTGTAGTGAGGTCAAATGTAAATGTGAATCGTGATGTAATCAAAGTTGTACCTTAATTGAAATTATATATATGTATAGTGAGAGCTTGAACTTTGTACTATTCAAAATTGTAATAAATATTTGTTTGAATAAAATATCTGTTTGAATTTAAATACTGTGTTATTTATTTTATTCAGCAAATATTTATTTAATTATGCAAATAGAAAATAGTACATTAATAAATACATTTGAATGAATATATATATGTGTGTGTGTGTGTTTATTATCATCAAACAAAAATCATATAATCGCATATTCAACAATATATATATATATATATATATATATATATATATATGTATGTACTTTACTCAGATCTTAATTGATGAAAATATTTAAACCTTTGAAGTCTCCCTTTCAAATATATTGAAGGTACCCCTTTCGAAATCACTGAAAGTACTTCTTTCTAAACCAAGAAAAACTCTTTACTTAATCTAGGCCGAAAGGCCAAAACCTTCCTTTCGAAACATTCTCAATTTTTTTAAAAACCATTAGAAATCCTTCCTTTCAAAAGCTTTAAAAGCCTTAGACATATTTATTTTAAAACACTTTAAAAATGCCTTTTGAAAACATCGGAAAAACCTTTCCTCTTAGACTTTTCGAAACAACCAGAAAAACATTCCCTTTTGACTCCTTCGAAACATTTCTTCAAAATCTTTCAAAATCAGTGGGAAACCACTCTTTCGAAACCTTCATTAAAAACTCTTTGAAAGGACTAAAATCCTAAACATTTTGAAAGCCTTTGGGCTCAATTTAAAACATGTTGAAACCTTTCGAAACCATTCAAAATTTTACTCCTTTGAAACCATTGAAAACCGTTTCGATCGAAACCATTTGGATTATGCCTTCAAGTAGAGCAAAAGGATCAAAAATCCATTAAAGCCGAAAGCATTCCTTTCATAATCATTCCTAAGTAAGAAGTGATGGTGTCGAAACCATCCCTTCGAATGCATTGGAGAAGTGGCCAAATTTTAGAAAACAAAATAACCCATTCGAAACCATCTGGTTTGAAAGGAAGAAAGCGGCAGCCAAAAGGTCTTGACTTAGTCAAAAGTATTTATTTAAAACAAAAGTGCAACCTAATCGAAACCATTCTTTTAAAACCAATTGTCCTGGTCGAAAACCAACCTAGTTGAAAGCTACTAAGTCGAAAGCAAGCAGAAGCTTTTTCTTTTAAAAGAAAAGTAATACCTCAATCCCTTCGAAACCCCTGGTTTTGACTCTATACCTTCCACCTACATCCAATTCACTATGTATTAGTTCCTCGATACCCTGTGTGTTGGTTTCGACAATATCGAAGGCGAAGTAAGGAGGCGGAACCTGGTGCCGAAAGCAACTAAACGGTAAAAACCATGTAGATTAGTCCTTTTTAGACTATTTCTTTATACCTAACCTTCCATGTTGGTCAAATTGTGATTGGTTGCAAGTTTCTCTTTTTTAAAAGTACCGCCGACTTTCTAGAAATAACAAAATGAATTATTTTACATAATACCCCTTCTTCATTTTATAAATTTATAAAACATTTAAGTCTCATACATTAGATAATTTTATATATCCATTAAAACACTTAGGAAAATTCTACAAAATTTTTAGAAAATCACTTTTTATATATTTTCTAAGATATATAAGTTTCAAACCTCAACCATTAGTTATTTAACCGTAAATAATTTTTAACCCAAAACAACATTTTCTTCATTATAAAATTTATAAAAACTCCACATAAATTTCGAAAATTATGAAAATTGAAACCCATCCGCAAAATAATATTTCTGGTCTATATAAAAATTCCTAAGACATTTATTTGTCATTTAATAGGGTTTTCATATTAAAACATGTAATAAAATCTATGTGAACAACCATAAATTGTCGACAAGTATATATAATCATTGCATTATTCAAAAACATAGGAAATCAATGCAAAATATTTTGGATTACATCATAAAACCGAAAACAAAAGAAACATGAGATGTAAACATTATTCATCTTATCTTTTGATATTAAAGAGATTAAGATGTGAATGGATTTGACATATCTAGATACATCTTAGTTCCACCTGGATGAATAAAGAACTTCGAATGATGGCATTCCTCCAAGACTTCTTTCCTTATATTTTCTACGCTTGGAACACATAATCTTCCTTTCTTTCTCAACCATCCTTTCTGGTCAAGACTAAAATTCTTCAAGTCATCGCATTCGGTTCCATCCCTTAACTTCTTGATCAGTTCAACTAACATTGGATCTTCTTCCTGTTTAGAAGCAATCTTTTCGATCATCACTGGTCGGACATCTAAACAAGATAACATTACGGTTTCTCCACTAGACCCAGCCTCAGATCTCCATTACACTCTGCAATCTGCTAATGCTACCAAATCTTTCAACTCAGCAGTCATCGCCAACACTACATTTTGATGTTTTCTGCTAAGCGCATCTACAACCTTGATGCCTTTCCTATATGTGTACTCAATCCCATAATCATAAGCGGTAATAAACTCTAACCACCTCTTCTGTCTCATGTTCAGCTCCTTCTAAACACAAATATTTCATCGACTTAGGATTTGTATATAACTCAAACCTCTCTTCTAAAAGGTAATGTCTCCACACCTTTAACGCAAAAATCACTACAACCAATTCTAAATCATGCATCGGATATCCGACCTCATACTTTCTAAGTTGTCTAGAAGCATAGGAAATACCTTTGCACCTCTGCATCAGCACATTTCCTTATCCTGTTTCACATGCATCTATATAAACCACTAAATCTTGATTCCCTTCCGGAACAACCAACATCAGTGCATTGGTCAGTAAGTGTTTCAAACTCTAAAATGCTTCCTCTCACTTATCGTTCCATACAAACTTCACATCCTTTCACGTTAACTTGGTCATCGGTGCTGCTATCACTACCAGAAAAATTGGCTTTTAATAGCAATATAGCACAACGTTTGGATGCAAACTGCAATTGTCGATCCTTTCATTTATGTAAATACCGAAGACGCTAGAACAAAGATACAAGACGTCAGAACAAAATGCTGTATTAACGTCTCTTTCTAGTAATTTCTAAAGCTTGCAAAAGTTCCCTCTTTTATTTTCATTTTACCGCTTAAAACATATTTCCCCCTTTTGACCATGATAACTACCTAAATCTCAAATCATCTATTCCTACATCTCTAAATCTAAACCCATGATGCTTTCGCTATTCAAATCCCTAAAAATGATGCCTCCGTATTGCGCTCATGCCATCATGAAGAAGATCTTCATGGTAGCTTCGCTATGCTTTGGTGCTTGCATTGGAGTGTTGGCATCCACTAAGTCAATCGATAGTACTTTAGCTATAACGAACAACTTGGACTCTAATTCTTTTTTAAAACTAGAATCTTGAATCCATGATCTAAATTTTTTGGGATGCTTAGACTTTTCTCAGGTTAGGGTTCCTTTCCTAATAAATTTTAATCAGGAATTTTCAGCTTTTGGAGACTGTTGTTTTTGCTTCAAGTAGTTTTTGATCAGCTAACTTAAACTATACATTTTGTGGTTCTTTCAGAACCGAGTTGTGGATGTAAATGAATGGAGCAGAAAACCAAAAAAATATAGTTAAGATAAGCATGAATATAAACAACAAACATTTGCTCATTTTTGTTAAGTATAGGAGCACATGGATATTGGATTATTGTCTCCTCTAAATAAACGTAAGTGAATAAATTCAGTACTATATTTTTTTTGGTTTAAATTTTAGCTTCTTTCAATTTAACTAAACTGATTCATGAGAAGATTTCCTTTTAATATGTAGAGTATTAGATCAGCTTATGGAAAACTTTTAGTTTCCAAAGATGATTTTATGTGGACATTACCTAAATAAAAGATGATCTAGATGAAATATTAATAGAAGTAAAAAAGTTAAGATATATTGGAGGAACAGAGGTTAGTTTTTCAAAAGAAAATGCTTCTCTAGCTTGTGGTGCTCTAGTAGCACTCATTACCTGTAGTAGAATTTTTTTATGAAGGTTATAATGTTGTTCATTTAGATGTATTACTTATATTCCCTTTCTTTCTTTCTTTTAGAGATCTTCGTTTTTTTATTACTTATTTATATCATGTCCTATTTTGTTTATTTGGCTTAACTTATGTCCTTGAATCAACAATGTGATAACTTTTGCATTTGTTCCCCTATAATAGGTTTTAACTTAAAAGTCATAATTCCTATGTTAATTTACTTTATCAGCTTGAAATAAACATGTAAAAGAATCAACATGATTAGCTATATATTGTTATGCTTTTAGAAAAAATATACACATGCTTTTGGAACAAATATACACATGATTTTGGAACAAATATATACATGCTTATGAATAAACTTCTATACGTTAAGATAACGACAATGTTTGTTAAATAATCCTATGTTAGGTTTTAAAGATACCGTGAAGAGAGACCTGATCTCGTGAACTATAATGATTGCTTCCTGTGGAATGAATGGGCAATGAAAAGAAGCGATGGAAGCTTTTAAAGAGATGAAATCTTCTTTCATTTCACTATTGTAAAGTTGTAGCCAATCTTATTTAGTTGATAAAGGATGGAGATATATAATGCAGGGTGAATATAAAATTGAGCCTATTTAGAGCACTACACTTGAATGATTGTTCTACTTTCATGAGCTAATCAGTTAAAGATTTGCTTATAAGCTAGTAACATTGATGAAAACAGAATTCTAGCATATAAGGTATATTACTTAGTGGTAAATTCATAGGGATGTGAAGCTTGCTGAGAAAGTTACCGATCATTTATTTGAATTAGAGCCTAAGAATACTGGCAACTTTGTACTGCTTACATGCATGTATGAAGAATTAGAGAAACAAGAGCCTAACAGGAAAAGGAGAATCAAGAAATTTCCTACTATGCATAGATAGAGATGACATTTCAGTCAATTTTTTTAAGTGAAGCTTGAAAAGTAGGATTACAAACACGGTCCTGAAATCAAATTTTCTTATGGTGACCCATTTGTGTTGCTTTAATGCATGGATGTCACTGAATGCTTCATGTAATTTATTTTTGCAGTAAATATGATTTTCGTATAAATATAAATATGTTTGGATATAATTGGGTAGAGTAGTAATGTATAATGTTATCAGCGTGTTGTGTGCAATATGTGTATGCTAAACTAGGATGATAACATTTTTAATGTACTACTTACACTTAGGCCTGAGTTAAGCTTCAAATATGACATCAGGAACATAAAGTCTGAAGAGATGATTGAATTTTGTGTCTATACATTAAGATTGTAAATAAAAATATTTAGTCAACTAAACAATGAGTATCCTATAAATATTAGTCATCTTATGCCATATTAAGTAGCTTGGAAAAAATAGCAAAGGATGAATGGCTGTTAAATGGTAACCAACTACCTAAAATACATTGTTTTTTGTTTTCTATTGTATCTGAGTCATTGAATCTTCATTGTATATGGTCCATACTGGCACTATTCAGTGTTAATGATTCCCATGTACGCTATTTATAAACATAAAACACTAAGATTCCATTGCATATGATCATGGAACAAAATATAAGATATCTTGTAATGCTTTGGCCTATCAGTAGTTACCTTGCACTACATGTACGGATGTAATATTCACATGATTAACATATGCATGACATGGTGAATACATTAGTGTATGATGTGCATTAGGTATATGATTTATTAGCATATATATAAGAGATACTATGTGTTAAAATGCGCTTTCCATTGTCTAAGACGCCATGATGATCTTTTTGTTGTTATGTGTTTTCCATTGTCTAAGAAGCATCTATTTTTTCTAAACCTATCGTATGATTATTATAGTGATGTATATGTCAGATTTTTTTACAAGGTCTTAAGTAACAACAAATCTTATAAACACTATTTTCCATTAATATATTTTGATCAATTAAAACATATTTATTATGATTCTAGGACATTATTCTTAATATGGTCTATCTATAGGCATAAAAGCTAACTTACTCATGGAGTGTGCTTACCAAATCTCATGAAAAATGCAGCGGAATAGAAGTCTTTCTTTCTTCCAATATTATGCAGCTAGCTGTATTTTCATATTTCCATCGGTGCAGATCCTACTGGTGTTGCTTGCTTTCAACGCTTATGTAATATAAGCAATATCCCACTATTTGACATAGGTAACTACTATAAGTAATTAAGTGTTCAGTAGTTTGTCTTTAATTGACATGAATTGGATTTTTAAAACTAAAAAGTAATTCCTTTTTTTCCTTTCCTTTTTCAGTGTTTACATAAATAAATAATCTTATTGTGCTACATGGATACTATGTATATCACTGCTAGGATAACTATGCAATGTTAACTTTGAATAATTCCTCATACATCATGGGGTAGTCTAGAAAACGATATACCTATAAGAAATTAACATGGAGTGAATATTTCAGACAACATTTATTATTCTTTCGTTTTAAGTAAGTAAAGTCTTCTATATAAGAGATAAAATCCTAATCAATCCATCATTCGATGGCCACTTAAGCACATGACATACATGATAGATAGCATAGATTTTTAGGAGATACCAATAAACCATCAGTTCATCCTAAAAGAGGAACTTAGCCAAATACTTTTTTTGAAAAGGCCTGAACTCAAATAAGAAAAACTGAAAATGTACTTTGCGACATAATTGTGCATTGTCAAGTAGTATCGTTATTCCTTTTTTCTGTAGGTCATCTTTTAGCATTGTCTCATCAATTAATATCATATACACTACTTCAGGTTAGCTATTTCTTCTCACCATCATTTATAGGATGTAGTTGAATCATTTACATGTAGGATATTTGGTATATTAATACTTCAATATTTATTCAATTTTGAAACAAACATCAGTGTTAAATTAACTCACTACAACAAAAATGAACCCAACTCCTAGCATGGCCGCCATAGTTACTGGTACAGTTTCAGCTGCATGGTGGGCTATACAAGGATTATTACCACTTTATCCCCTGTGAATACTGAATTTTCATATGCTCTACCACCTATTACTACTGAGGCTCGAATAGATCCAGTTAGTAATGACAAAGAAAAAGTTAATAATCTAGGGAGGCTTAGATTGCTTAGTCATCTTCGTCTGACACGGATAAGAGTCCCATAGATGAAATAAATGATGCTAGTTATAGGAACAACTTGAATGATGAGATTGATAATTTGATAAGTAAGAAGAAATTTAACAAGTTTTCGTATCGTTCTTATGTGCCATCAATGGGTTTTTTCTAATTCACAAAAGCTTGGTTGTAGTGAATCGGGATTCACTCAAACTTATGCACAATCGTTTTAGATTATGGCTTACACTGATGCACAACCGGCTGCCCATCCTCGAGCATAGCCTGTGCATTTCTCAGACATATCAAGTGCAACCACAAGCTTTAAGTGCCGCTGTTTCAATGGGATTTGTGCAGAATCAAGCTATTATAATTCAGAATGTGCATTCTCATCGTGGTTCAAGTCTTTCCATGCTAAGTGATGTGGCTAACATTTCTCTAGCTCATGATTCACATAGTGTTCATTTCTTGAATGCAAATGCTCAAGAAAAATCATAAGTTGATGCACTTCAGCAATCTGAAGCTCTTTCCACTCCAGTTAATGCAGGTCATATACCAATCTAGTCTATTTACTATAGACTGATGAACTTTATACACTAACTATAGTTTGATCAATTTTGTTTATTTACTTATATTTATTTAGTTTATTTACTTAAGTATTTCTAAAAAGATTGGCTAACCGTTACCACTTACAAAGTTATCGTCATGTATACTAAAGTTCTAAATACATCAACTGTTATTTTATGGCTCGTTCAGATCTTTTTACGAGTTGTAAAGAGATTTAAAGCATTCATCCTCCATCTTTGTATTATTATGTAGTGATGTAGACTTATGCACATCAATTACACTATCATTTGAGTTAATTCTATTACTTTTAGTTTACAGGTAGATAGATGAATGTGATGCAAAAAAGGTTGCAACGAGTTATGGATCAAAGTTATTTTTGCTGCTAGAACTACTTTTTGGTTTTAACGTATGTACTACTTGCTTTTGTTTTGCTATTGCTACTTGTTCTATATATTTTTTATGAACTATTGATGATGAACTATTTATGTTTGGTGTAAGAATATTATGAATTTTGATTATGAAATTTCATACATTGGTTATCAAATATGTGTCCAAAATATGGTATTGACACAATATGTTGATTTTGAAATGTGTTATTGATATAATATGCTAATTTTAAAATGTTGTATACATACATATTGTGAATGATGTTTACTGAAATGGAATTTACAGAAAAGTAGAAAAAACCTAATTGACTTAGCTTTGTATAAAATTTTACGGCGTTTATAAAACGCTGTTAAAACATTCCATGGTGTTTCTTAAACGCTGTTGAATGTTTTCACAGCGTTTTGAAAATGCAGTAAAATTGTATCTAAAAACATAAAGCATGATTTATTGCAGCAGATAAATGAAGTAAATAAACACCACAACAATGAAAAACGCTAAAATCTTTTCTTAGCATTAAACAAACACTAAAAAAATCTCTAACTGCACCCATAAAACGCTAATAAAAGTTCTACCAAATTAGACCAAACGCTGTAGAATGATTTCATGACACCAGGGAAACACAGTAAAAAAGGACATTTAAAAGCGTTTTTCCCTTGTCATTGTATATCTCTAACATGTAACTACATGCCGATATACAGCGTATGTAAAAACGCTGTTAATAACTTTTATAGCGCTTTTGGAACGCTGTTAAAGGTCCTGTTTGTTGTAGTGTATATGCGAAAAATCCTTAATGAACCTCAAATAATAACCAGCTAATCCAAGGAAACTCTTTATCTCAGTCACCGTTTCGGATCTCCTCTAACTATTCATCGCTTCAATCTTAGTTGGATCTATTGACAACCCTTTCTCTGAGACTACATGATCAAGAAACCTTACTTCCTTTTGCAGAAATGACATTTCGAAAACTTTGCCTTCAGCCGATGCTGCCTCAGCGTCTCAAGCACCACTATAAGATGAACTTCATGCTCTCTTTCATCTTTAGAGTATATTAGGATATCATCTATGAAAACCAGTACGAACCTATCCAAGTTCTCTCGGAAAACTCAGTTCATCAAATCCACAAATAATTATCGACGCATTAGTCAGTCCGAACGACATAACTAACTATTCGTATGATCCATATCTGGTTCTAAATGCCGTCAAAGTTATACTATCCTCTGCTACACCGAGCTGATGGAAGCCTATTGCCAAATCTAACTAAGAAAATATCTTGGCCTATCAATTTTGAGCAATGGATATCGATTCTTTATTGTCCTCTCATTAAACTTACAATAGTCGATACATAGCCTCAACGATCCGTCCGACTTCTTAGCAAACGCTATGGCTACTCCCTAAGGTGAACTGCACGGTCTGATAAAACTCTTGCCTTCTAAATCCACCAATTGCATCTTCAACTCTCTCATCTTTATAGGGGTCATCCTACTTGGCGGTCTACTCACTGGTTCTGCTCCCTGAACCAAATCTATCCAAAACTCAATGGCTTGTTTCTGTGGCAATCCAACTACAGGCTTGAAAACATCCACAAATTCTCTATCCATGAAAACTTGACTCAGCTCATCTTCCAATTCCGTAACACCCAACCAAGCATTCACCCCACCGCTAGAACCTTCTATGGTATAGAAAATATTGTAGCTACTGTCAGGGTGTCTAATAGATATTTTCCTATCATGGAAAAATATCCTAACATCGTACTCACTTAACCAATCCATCCCAAGTATAATTCCAAACCCCATAAAATAACACATACAAACTATAAACAAAAGCATGACCTAACAAGTAAAACTCTAACTGGTCACACCTCAACCCTAGAGTTGCAAACCCTACTATTGGATTTGCAACCAGTACGGAAGTAACTAAATAAGTGGGTTCTAGGTTAAGCTTATCTATCAAACATCTAGATATAAAAGAATGGGATGTCCAGTATCAAATAGAATGCTAACAGATATACCATAAATCTAAAGTGCACCTTCCAAAACTGCCTTTCCTTTCTCTTGTGTTGTTGGCTTCGAAGCAATAGGCTCCAATGCATACATCTTGCCATTTCCATCCTTAATGGGCTCCTTGCATTGATTCTTATAGTCTGATGGTAGTCGAAGCATCTGACGTTCTTCTTCCCAACCACTTCCTTTGCCTTACCAGTACGACACTTATTAGCGGTAAAAATATTTGCCTCATCCCATCGGTAAGTATGACCCAAAGGTTAAAATATTCAAATGGACAAGTCAGGAATTAACCGATAAAGTGAACGCACGTGTCCCATATCATATGTTTTACTAAACCGTTTAATTCGCCTTCTCATACGCTCGAATAGTGCAAAAACATGTATTTTTATATTGAAAATAATTTGTTTGAGAAAATAAACTTTCAAAACAATTTTCGAAATTGTTTATGGAAAAAAACCTTTAAAATTCCCTTATTATAGTGACTATATAGTATTTATAGCTTGAAAATAATTTATAAATATTATATAGTGATTATTTAAAATGCCACTTTATTTTAAAAATTATTTAGAAAAATCCGTTCTCGAAATCAAGGAAAAACCTCGAAAAACATTAAAAATCGACATCCAAAAAAATCTCAAAATCGATTCCTTTTGAATAACAAATTCACTAAATTATTGACTCGCCTATTGATAGGCTTCATGGCCTTCAAAACAGTTCAGAAATGTCACAAATACAAGAAGTAGAAGTCGAAAATCGAACAAGAAAACAAGGTAGAACAAAAAATGCACAGGCAAAAACAATACCCAGGTCTGAAATCTTCTCCAGGTTCAACTTTTAGACATAATTTGAATGGTTTAATTATCTCGGAATGGTCTAAAATTTATAAACACAAAGTAGAATAATTTATCTATGAACTGGAAAAAGATTCACTGAATTTTGACATAAAATGTAAAGGCATGAAATTTCAAACATGGACTCGGGCCATGTTGAATTCTGCCCAAGTCCGAAAACCCTCTTGGGTTTAACTTACAGGCAAGAAAAAGGCGACCAAACGACCTCAGATTGAACTAAAAATTGGTAGCACATAGTAGAAAACTTCAACTTTTAAATAAAAAAGAATCAACGAATTCTGGCAGGAAATGAAAGAGAACGATGTCTCAAACATGGATTCAGGCCATGTTTGCAACAACTCAGAAAACGGAAAGGTGCATAGGCCTGAAAACCATCTCGGGTTCAATTTACAGGCATGAAACAGAGGATCAAACTACCGCAGATTGAATAGAAAATTGATATGCACTTTGTAGAAAATGCTGACTTTCAAATAAAAAAGAATAAATGAATTTCGACAGGAAATGAAAGAGATACGCTGTCTCAAACATGGACTCAGGACATGTTCGCAGCAGCTCAGAAAATAGAAATGTGTGCAGGCCTGAAAACCATCTCAGGTTCAATTTATAAGCATGAAATAGAGGAAAAAACTACCTCAGACTGAACTTGAAATTGGTATGCACATAGTAGAAAATTTAGCTTTCAAACAAAAAAAGAATCAACGGATTCCAACATAGGAATAATAAGATATGATCATGCAAAGTAGCTACTCAAAACAGTTTTACTGTAATAGCGAAGAACAGAAAATTTTCAATTACAATAAAGGATTTTTGGCATTTTCAGCATGCAATTCAGCTTTGTTTGAGCTAGCATTTGTGAGATTATTACTCACCTTTTCTAATTATTTGAGCAAACCTTGATGGAAGCTTTGCCTCCGATTCAGTTGTAAGAACCTAAAATTTGCAAAGAAACCAACATGCCGCAAAAGAATAAAAGTTTCAGACAAACAAATTTCTCAAAAATCTAAAATTAAAGAAGCAGAATTGGTTGTTGTAGTGATTACCTATTTTTATTGCTTTCAATTTGATTATTTCCAGCAAATATTTGAAGAAATTGGAGATTTTAACTATTAGGTTTAAAAGAGGAAGAAGCTTTTTTAGTTTTCCCTTTTGTTTACAATAATAAAACTATACGTACAAAAATGAGAAGAAGAAGCTTCGCTATTCTAATCTTGAACTGTAAATGGATTGACTTCAATACAAGAATTAATTAGCCAAGAAAATCAAATTATCTCTAAATTACATATACACACTTATATAAACAAATCAAAACAACATATTTTAAAAAAAATTCAACACACTAAGATTACACAAACATATTTCATGTTTACAAAACATTTTACAACTAATAAAAAGATAATTTAGTTATAAAAATATTTTTATTAACAGGAACTCTTATTTTCAAATAAATACATAATTTAAACAAATATTTACATAAAATATTATTTTCAACATCAAAAAATTTACGAAACTTATTTTCTTGCATAATAAAATGCAATAAATCATTTAACATCATTTTTACGTCCAAAGCTTACTTTTAAACCAAATTTCATCTTTATGTTTATAATAAACACATATTAACAAGTACTTCTTCGAAAATCAATAAAGGAAACTCTTGACAATAATTACAAGAATTACTGCATTTTCACTAAAAAGAAATCATATTTCACTCACATTTCTCACAAACAACCAAGATAAAGTTTGTAAAACTTTATTTTTCACATTTTATTTCCAGAATCTATTGTTTATTTCAAATAAACAATTTAATCTCCATTTATTTTTATTTCTTAGTATTAAATTATGACCACCGTTATAATTTAACATTTACAGGTGATCACCAAAACCAGGGTTGTTACAGACTTCCCCTTATAAAAATTGCATCCTCATAATTTCTAGAGATGATTTGTACTCAACACTATTTATTTCATCATGCGAAGGAAGATAGATAAGCTTGAGTTTACAATTCCACATCCCAATACAAGATGATGGAAAACCAAGATAAGGTTGCTCGATAAATTCTATGGTTTCGAGTGTGATTACTGGGATTAGCGGACCATTGGATTTTTACGAGAAATACATCATGATTGCAAAGGTGTCTTACCTTTGAAACAAGAATACAGATTGAATGCTATACAAAAGATCAATTGAGTGGGATTGATTTCTCTGAAGTTTCTCGAATAGAGTCGGGATTTAACACAATGTTATCCCGGACTCCAAACAACAAGATAATCATTGACAAGATATTCCATATTACACTATGAAAGAAACCACATCGATATAAGATTGATAGCAATTGAGGCAAGAAAGCTCGACGAGAGGTGGTTTCTTCAAATGCCACCAAACTCAAACGACCGCATGAATGCAAGTCGTTAGACAAATGCACAAAGGAAAAACAAACACAAGGAATGGATTTTTAGACCCCTATTTTAAAGAACAAATATTTTTAAGGTTTCAAAAACCAAATTTCTTCATGCTGAAATTCTCAAATTTCAAATTTTTGAAAATTTTCAAAACCTCTTACTAAAACCTAATTAAATCACCAAACACTTCATTTATAATGAATACAATGTCTCACTCTTAAATTCTACCACAACATACTTCAATTTGAAATATATCTTCTTCATACTAATCATCAACTCAGTTACAACCACAAAATAGGTAGAATACACTTGACAATTAAGAAAACAAGTCAATTTCAATTTCAAACCCGCTATAAAGAAAATAAGTTTTGAAACAGCAACAAAATCAAAGAATTCTTTTAAAATAAAAGTTGTTCTATTAAGTCTAAGCTTTTTAGCAATAGAAAGATCATCAAAATCGGATTCACGTTTTGAAAGTTATGTAAAATTTACTTTTAGCATAAATTTTAGAATAAGAAAAAAATGTTTATTCACTTTCACACCTATTTTAGAGAGAATAAAAAGCAAAATCTTCCAAATTGGTTAAAATAAAATTTATAGCTTTTTGAAAGCTCTTCCATTACAAAAGTTTGAACTCATTCGGAGTTATAAGTCTCAAGTTATTGTTGTTTTAGAACAGCACTTTTCTAAATCAAATTCCAACTTTCAAATCAATTTAAAATTTAGAAGTTTCCCAAACCATTTTAATTTTAAAGTACATTGTCAAACAAGCTTTTGTTAAATCATTTATTAAATGATCTTCTTTTCCCTAAAGCTAAGACATACAAAATTATGATCAACTCTATGTAAGCATCATAAAAAGAAATAATCCATTAGTTGGAAAAAATTTCACTACTATCCAAAATCTGACTTTAAAGCAATTAATTAAGAAAACTCATTTTGGAAGAGATAACTAATCTCTTCCATTTTCAAGAGATGATTATTGATTATCCATCAAAATAAATTTTTAAGGATATATATATAAAGTTTAAAATTATTCTCACAAATTCAAAATGATTATACTACGTGAATCGTTCATTTATCAAAACAATTCAAATTTCCATTTCCATTTGTCACAAAAATTAAATTTCCATCTAATTATCAACATAAAAGTAATCAAAGTTGATAATTAACTCAAATTTGTTTCCAAAAGAAGTTACAAATTCATACCAACAAAATTTTAATACAATCAAAATTTAAAACAAAACTTATACACAAATCCACGCTAAAAAAATTAAAATTAGCATATTCAATTTCAAAATTTTCAAAAAATACAAGGATATTGCCTAGCCGTTGATTTATAGCGAATGACCTCAACGATTGGCTGTAGGGTTGAACTAATGATCAAAACTGATCGCCACTCATCCAACACTTACTATGGTTTAATGGCTGCATTACACATTCAAAACAAAATTCAATACTCAAACAATATTGATTTAATCCCAAACTTTACTTATTAAAATACAATTTACCATATCTGATTGTCTCATTACAGCATTTAGAAAATTTCTATTGATAATGTTGATCATGCGCATCCACCAGAATTCTTAAAGCACTCGATGGACAACCGAACACAAAAATCATTTTCTATAAAATTGCCTCTTATATAATCTACAAAATATTCTTTTCTTTTCTCAATACACAAAATCCAATTTCATTTAAAAAATATATCTTTTATTTGAAAGATTTGAAAGTTCAAATTGTTGCTTACACTCGAAATCAAAGAACACAAGGAGAAATCGTCGAGATATTCCCAGAATACTCGATTGACAACATTGACGAAATAAACAGGGGTGTTCGTCAAACCTAACGATATAACGAGCTACTCCCAAGAACCATACGAGTGAGGAATGTGGTAAGAGGAATGTTATCCTCTGCAACTCGTAGCTGATGAAAATCTGTGCAAGTCAAGTTGAGGAAAGACCCTAGCACCACTCAATAGATCGAATAAGAGATCAATGAGATATAAGGGTAAGGGTAGGGTATCTTCTCGAAAGAGAAGAGGTAACACTAACAACATATTATTACTTCGAGTGAAGTAATATCACAAAATATATTAACAACTGAGTATCCTAAGTGAATATCTTAAAAGAGTGCAAAAATGACAATATCAATTAAATTCAATTAATCGACTCATTTCCTTAGTGGACATCCTCGTGGGAGGATAACCGATAGGCTAAGAACTAGGAATGAGATCAATGCAATATTCGATTGCCCTATTGGGAGACAAACCCAAAACGGACTCTCAGAAATCAACAAAATCACAACTGGAATTCGAGATACATCATCATCATCTCGAAACTCAAGACCAATTAAAGATACTTTGGAATCTATTAATATTCTGAAGAACAAGAGACAACAAATCAGTCGAATTAGGATACCTGAAATATACGATCCTTAAAAAACATTGGATTGGGCCTGATAACAAGCAAACCAATCCATCCCAAAATCATTCCAAACTTAAGATAGTGAATAGCGTCCAAATTCACATGGAAAGAAAAACTACAAGGAACAACCTCAAAATTCTCATACATCATGCCAAGTAATGCGGATCGCTTCCATGGGATTCACAGTCCTCAAGGAAGTAACCATACAGCAACATCCAGTAGCATCAAAATCCTTCAATACAGATTCTCATTCATATCAGATAGGAATTGAATAGAGCGATCACAATTAGGATTACTCCTAGGGTGAGATATCATCAATTTAATTGTGGAGTACTACAGAATTACAATACAATCCTAGACGTTTTCCCATCTTCTATCCCAAAGGACACAAAAAGGTTATGGACACGATGATTAAGGGATTTGTAACACTCATATTGTACTTTGATGTATTATGATATATGTTCTGTTCTATGTTTATCATATTTTTTTCTGAACTCAGCTATGATACCAAGCTATGATGCCCCATCCCAATACCCACATTAGCAAAGAGTATTACGTGGTAGTATTGTTTTCTGATGCGGAGAATAGAGCTGGCAAGGAGCGACCATCTATAGCTTTGTCTTAAACATCTATTAAATACGTCGATTAAATGCTTTAAATATTTTTCTATCTCAAGTGGATCGAACTATTCAATAAATGCTTAATACAAAACGACAGGTGGCTAATGGATCTATCAGAACAAAATACAACAATGAAATTCACATCACATCACAGAACATTTGATAAACATACATATACATATACATATACACTGATGCATCCTAATTACAATACAAAATGATACATCATAAGTGTTCGAAGACCACAATACATACAACGAGTCAAAAAAATATACATATATCAAAGTCAAACAAAAAGCTACAAACTACACAAAAAGGGATAAGCTGATATCCAAGCGGAAGCATCCAAGCTAAGTTCAAAATCAGGTATCTAACCTGAAACAACTCGATATGGCCCGAGTATAAAATACATGGGTTATTCTAGATAAAAATCAGTTTAGTAGGAAATAAGTGATAATATGAAGCGTAACGTAAAGGGAAGGGCATCCTCTCGAATGAGAAAAAACAACAATAAGAACATGCCACTACTTCAATGAGTTACTTCACCAAGCATAAATAGTCTCGAAAGAGATAACTCGACATTAGAACAACTAAGCATAATCATGCCTCATGCCATCGGTATTTCCAAAAATAACAATAATGGTTTAGAAAAATCATAACTCCTAAATAGGAGAAATCCCAAAACTCAAATGTCGCCAAATTGGAAAACACAAATATATTCTCAAAATAGAGAACTCTCGAAACTCAAAATACGCCACAATGGCAATCTCATATATCTCCTAAGAGGAGAGTATAAATCTCAAATAAATGCCAAGTGTTAGCATACCCAAATCTCAAATATAGAACTAGCTAAGGAGTTCAATTTCCAAAAATGTAATCGCCATATATAATGACTCGAACGGCTCAAATGGCCAAATATGTACAAATGTGATACACTTGGAAAATTACAAATAATCAATGAAATCATCTCAATGATATAGAACGTGCTTATGGCCGAAGCCTGCCAACTATTCCCTCAAAATAAGGCGCCACGTCTCAAATGGACAAACGTCTCGAAGGACAACATCCCAAGGGACAAATACGTCTCGAAGACAAACATCCCGAAGGACAAATACATCTCAATGGACAAATACCTCTTAGACAAACATCTCAAAGGACAAATGACCCGAAGTTCCAGTACTGGCAAATACGTCTCTTAGACAAATGTGTCACAAAATCTTAGATAGGAACCCGAAAAGTGGTAACAGTGTGTCCCATACCACATTTTCTCACTAATCAGTTTACTAACCACTAGCGAATGTCACACCAGAAAGCAGTAAACATATTTCCTTCATCTGATCGACAAATACGATCCAAAGGTCAAAACGTTCAAACGAAAAAGTCAAAAATTAACCGATAAAGTGAACGCGCGTGTCCCATACCACGTGTTTTACTAAACCGTTTAATTCGCATTTTCATATGCCGTATATTTTTATTTTGAAAATAATTTGTTTGAGAAAACAAGCTTTTAAAACAAATTTCGAAATTATTTTTGGAAAACAAATTTTAAATTTTCCTTATTATAGAGAATATACAATTTTTTATAGGTTGAAAATAATTTACATATATTATATGATAGTTATTTCAAAAGAAAATTTATTTTAAAAGTTATTTCAAAATTATATAGAAAAACCCATGCTCGAAATCAAAGAAAAACATCAAAAAATTTCTAAAACGTCTCAACGTCGATTCATTTTGAATAAAAAATTCACTAAAATATTTGCTTGCCTATTGATAGATTTCATGGCCTTCAAAACATTTCAGAAATGTCACAAATACAAGATGCAGAAGTAGTAAATCGAGCGGGAAAACAAGGCAGAACAAAAAAAATGCACAGGCAAAAAAAAAATTCCCAGGTCTGAAATCTTCTCCGGGTCCAACTTTCAGACATAAATTGAATGGCTTAATCACATCAGAATGGTCTGAAATTTGATAAACACAAAGTAGAATAATTAATCTATGAATTGGAAAAAGGTTCACTGAATTTCGACATGAAATGGTAAAGAAATGAAATTTCAAACATGGACTCGGGCCATGTTGAACTCTGCCCAGGTCAAAAATCACTCTCGGGTTCAACTTACAGGCATGAAACAGGTGACCAAACGGCCTCAAATTGAACTGGAAATTGGTATGCACATAGTAGAAAATTTCAACATTTAAATAAAAAAAGGATCAATGAATTCCGACAAGAAAAATAGATATGCCATCTCAAACACGCACTCAGGCCATGTTTGCAGCGGCTCAAAAAACAGGGATGTGCACAGGCCTAAAAACCATCTCGAGTTTAACTTACAGGCATGAAACAGAGGACCACACAACCATAGATTGAACAGAAAATTGGTATGCACGTAGTATATAACTTTGAATTTCAAATAAAAAAAGAATCAATGAATTCCAACAGGAAATTAAAGAGATACGCTGTCTCAAACATGAACTCGGGTCATGTTTGCAACAGCTCGGAAAACAAAAACGTGTACATGCCTGAAAACCATCTCGAGTTCAACTTCAACTAACAGGCATGAAACAGAGGACCAGACGACTTCAGATTGAATTGAAAATTGGTATGCACATAGTAGAAAACTTTAACTTTCAAATAAAAAAAGAATCAGCGAATTCCAACATAGGAATAATAAGTTATAGTCATGCAAAATAACCACTCAAAATAGTTTTTACTGTAATAACGAACAACAAAATTTCAATTACATTAAACGACTTTTGGCATTTTCAACTTGCAATTCAAGTTTGTTTGAGCTAGCATTTGTGAGATTATTACCCACCTTTTCTAATTAGTTTAGCAAACCTTAAGATGATGGAAACTTTGCCTCCAATTCAGCTGCAAGAACCTGAAACTTGCAAAGAATCCAAAATGTAGCAAAAGAATAAAAGTTTCAAACAAACAAATTTCTCAAAAATCTAAAATTGAAGAAGTAGAATTGTTTGTTGTAGTGATTACCTATTTTTAGTGCTTTCAATTTGATTATTTCCAGCAAATATTTTAAGAAATTGGAGATTTTAGCTATTAGTTTTAAAGAGGAAAAAACTTTTTCAGTTTTCTCTTTTATTTACTATAACAAAATTATACGTAAAAAATGAGAAGGAGAAGCTTCTCTTTTCTTAGTTTTGGACTGTAAATGGGCTTGACCCATTAACAAAAGAATTAATTAGCCAAGAAATACAAATTATCTTTATATTGTATAAACAAATCAAAACAACATATTTTTACAAAATTTCAACACACTAAATTTACACAAACATATTTTCAAGTTTATGAAACATTTTACAACTAATAAAAATATAATTTAGCAATAAATAAAATTTACTAAGGAAAAAATCTTATTTTTAAATAAATACACAATTTACACAAATATTTACATAAAAGGCTATTTTCAACATCAAAAATTTCACATAAATTATTTTCTTGCATAATAAAATGCAATAAATCATTATAACATCATTTTTATGTCCAAAACTTATTTTTAAACCAAATTTCATCTTTTTATTTATAATAAACATATAGTAAAACAAATATTTCGTCTAAAATCAATAAAAGAAGTATTTGACAATAGTTACAGGAACTATTGCATTTTCACTAAATAAAATCATATTTCACTCACATTTCTCACAAACAACCAAGATAAAGTTTGTAAAAAAAATTATTTATCAAGTTTTATTTTCAAAATCCATTGTTTATTCAAATAAACAACTTAAATCTCCAATTTATTTTTATTTCTCAATAGTAAATTATAACCACCGTTATAATATAATTTTTATAGGTAATCATCAAAAGCCGGGTTGTTACAGTCCCCTTATTGAATCTATTGAAAGTACCACTTCCGAAACTTACAAAGTAAAACCTTTTATTTAATCTAGGTCAAAAGGCCAAAACCTTCATTTCAAAATCATTCTCAAAACCCTTTCCAACCATGGGAAATATTTACTTTCTAAAGCTTCAAAAGCATTAGACATATTTCTTTTAATGGCTTTAAAATTTCCTTTTGAAAACATTAGAAAAACCTTTCCTCTTAGTCCTTTCGAAACAACTAGAAAAACCATTGGAAAACCTTTTGAAATCATTGGTGGACTACCCCTTCGGAACCTTTATTTAAGACCCTTCGAAACCATTAAACTAAACCTTTTGAAAGCCTTAGGGTTCAATTTAAAACACGTGAAAATCTTTCGAAACCATTTTAAAATTTGCTCCATCGAAACCTTTGAAAACTGTTTCGGTCAAAACCATTTGGATTATGCCTTCAAGTAGAGAAAAAGGATCAAAAACCCAATAAAGTCGAAAGAATTTCTTTCATAATCATTCCTAAGTAAAGAAGTGATGGTGTCCTAACCATCCCTTCGAAAACGGTGGAGAAGTGGCCAAATTCTACAAAACAACATAACCCCTTCAAAACCGTCTGGGTCGAAAGGAAGAATGTAGCAGCCAAAAGGATTCGAATTAGTCAAAAATATTTATTTAAAACAAAAGCATAACCCAATCGAAACCATTCTTTTTAAACCAATTGACCTAGTCAAAAGCCAACCTAGTCGAAAGCAAGAAAACGCATTTTATTTTAAAAGAAAAGTAATGCCTCAACCCCTTTGGAACCTCTGGTTTCGATTCTATAACTTCTGCCTACATCCAATTCACTACGTATCAGTTCCCTTATATCATGTGCATTGGTTTCGACAGTGTCGAAGGCGAAGGTAAGGAGGCGGAACCTGGTGCCGAAAGCATCGAAATAATAGAAACCATGTAGATTTGTTATTTTACACTATTTCTTTGTACCTAACTTGCCTCGTTTGTCAAATTGTGATTGGTTGCGAGTTTCTCTTTCCTAAAAGTACTGTCGACTTTCCAGAAATAACAAATTGAATTATTTTACATAATACCCTTTCTCTTTTTTATAAATATATAAAACATTCAAGTCCTATACATTAAATAATTTTATATATTCATTAAAACACTTAGAAAAATTCTACAAAAAATCCAAAAAATCACTTTTTATATGTTTTCTAAGATATATAAATTTTAGACCCAAACCATTAATTATTTAACCGTAAATAATTTTTAAACCAAAACAATATTTTCTTCACTAAAAAATTTATATAATTCCACAAAAATTTAGAAAATTGAAACCCATCTCTAAAATAATATTTCTGGTCTATATAAAAATTCGCAAGTCATTTGGATGTCATTTAATAGGGTTTTCATATCAAAACATGTCATAAAATCTACGTGAACAACCATAAATCATCAACAAATATATATAATCATTGCATCATTCAAAAACATGGCAAATCAATGCAAAAAATTTTGAATTTCATGTTAAAACCGAAAACAATATGTGAACATTATTCACCTTAGCTTTTGAGATTTAGGAGATTGAGATGTGAATGGATTTCATTTGGTTAAGCTTCTTCCTTGGCTTTTCTTAATCTTCTTCCTCTTTCTCTTGTTAATGGTGGTCGACATTAAGCTTTTAAAATTTTGAACAAGTGAAAATGAACATGTATAGGATCTATGACCAAGGGTTTAGGGTATAAGAATGGTCCCTTTCCTATTTTACCCTCCTCTATTTCATTTTAACTCTTATTTTAACTCATTAGTAAAATGGCACGGCTACCCCTTTATAAATCAAATCTCAATCTCCTAATCAACACATTATTTTATTTTATTTAACTAATTAAATATCCTAAATAATGTTACAAAAAATATGGGGTATTACAAACTCCCCTCCTTAAAGAATTTCGTCCTTGAAATTATGATAAGGTACATAAAACGTCAATCAAAGAGGTAAAAACATTCCATCAAACAAGTGAGGATAAGTATCCTTAATCCTGCTTTTAGTCTCCCAAGTACAGTCTCTCTCATCGTCGCTCCAACGAACTTTCACTAATTTGATTGTCTTGTTTTTGAGCCTCTTCTTATCTCTCGCAATAATAAGAATCAGCTTTCTCACCATAGTCATGTCAGGTTCTACTACTGAGTCATCTAGCACAGTCAGTGCAATAGTAGTCTCCGAGTCCCTAACAAACTTTCTGATATGAGAAACGTGGAAAACATCATGGACTCCTACCAAACCGTGTGGTAATTGGACTCTATATGTGAGTTTCTGAATCCTCTCAACAATATGAAAAGGTCCAACGAATCTTGGTGCCAATTTTCCAGATCTTCCAAATCTGATCACACCCTTCATCGGTGACACCCTGATGAAAACCTGATCTCCAACTAAGAACTCTAAATCTTTAAGTCTTCTATATGCATAACTCTTCTGCCTTGACCGAGCCTCCTTCATTCTAACCCGAATGACCTCAATCTTTTCTAGCAGCTTCCTTAACCAAATCTGGACCAATAGCTAACTTATCTCCAGTCTCCAACCAACATACGGGTGATTTGCATGACCTTCCATACAAAGCTTCAAACGGCACCATCCCAATACTAGTCTGATAACTGTTGTTATACAAAAACTCAAATAATGCAGATGGTCTTTCCACGATCCCCCGTAATCTAATACACAAGCTCTTAACAAATCTTCTAAGGTTTTGTTAACTCTTTCTGTTTGCGCATCTGTCTGCAAATGGTAAGCGCTACTCATCTTGAGCTTGGTTCATAAAATTTTCTGTAGACTCTTCCAGAATTCGCTAGTGAATAAGGAATCTCTATCACTTACTATACTACTAGAAATTTCGTGCAGTCTAACTACAACTTTCATGAACAAATTTGCTAAAACAATGTCGTTCTGGATGACTTAACTGGAATGAAATTGGCACTCTTGGTCAGGTTGTCCACTATGACCCATATACTTTCAATTTCTCTATTCGACTTTGGCAACCCGTCAATAAAATCCAAAGAAATAGAATCTCATTTCTATACTGTAATATCTAATGGCTGATGCAATTCACTTGGCTTCTGGTGTTCAGCCTTTGTCTATAGGCAAATCATGCACTGCTTTACCCATAAGCAAATATATCACTTCATATCTTCCTAGAAGAAACTCCTCTTCATATCCTTATATATCATAGTTCCTCCTGGATGAATAGAGAACTTCGAACGATGGCATTCCTGCAAGAATTCTTTCCTTACGTTTTCTACACTTAGAACACATAATCTACCTTTCTTTCTCAACCACCCATTCTGGTCAAGAATTAAATCCTTCAAGTCATCATTCTCAGTTCCATCCCTTAACTTCCTGATCCGTTCAGCTAATACTGGATCCTCCTCCTGTTTAGAAGCACTCTTTTCGATCATCATTGGTTGAACTTCGAAATAACATAACCCTACGGTTTCTTTGCTAGACCCAGCCTCAGATCTCCACTGCACTCTGCAATCGGCTAATGCTTCCAAATCTTTCCACTCAGCAATCATTGCCAACGCTGTATTTTGATATTTCCTGCTAAGTGCATCTGCAACCTTGTTGGCTTTCCCAGTGTATACTCAATCCTAAAATCATAAGCGACAACAACCTCTAACCACCTCTGCTGTCTTATATTCATCTCCTTGTGAGAGAATAAATACTTTAGTAACTTATGATATGTATATAACTCAAACCTCTCTCCCAAAGGATAGCGTCTCTACACCTTCAACGCAAAAATCACTGCAGCCAATTCCATATGCATCGGATATTTGATCTCATACTTTTTAAGTTGTCTAAAAGCATAGGCAATACATTTACCCCCTTCATCAGCACATCTTCCAATCCTGTTCTGCACGCATCTATATAAACCACCAAATCTTGATTCCCTTACAGAATAACCAACATCCTTTCTCGTTAGCTTGGTCATCGGTGCTGCTATCTGCGAAAAATCCTTAATGAACCTCCAAGGAAACTCTTTATTTCAGTCACCGTCTCGAGTCTCTTCCGACTATTCATTTCTTCAATCTTAGTTGGATCTACTGATTACCATTTTTCTGAGATTACAAGACCAAGAAATCTTACTTCCTTTTTCTAGAAATGACACTTCGAAAACTTCGCCTTCAGCTGATGCTGCCTCAACGTCTCAAGCACCACTCTAAGATGAACTTCATACTCTCTTTAGAGTATATTAAGATATCATCTATGAAAACAAATACGAACCTATCCAATTGCTCTTGGAAAACTCGGGTCATCAAATCCATAAAGAATGTCGATGCATTATTCAGTTTGAATGGCATAACTAACCATTCATGATGCACCATCAAAGGTATACTATCCTATGCTACTCTGGTCTAATGGAAACCGATTGCCAAGTCTAACTGAGAAAATATCTTGGCTCCACTCAATTGGTCAAACAAATTGTCAATTCTGGGCAATGGATATCATTTCTTTATCGTCCTCTCATTCAACTTACGATAATAGATACATAGCCTCAACGATCTGTTTGACTTCTTAGCAAACACTGCGGCTGCTCCCCAAGGTGAACTGCTTAGTCTAATAAAACTCGTGCTTTCTTAATCCACCAATTGCACCTTCAACTCCCTCATCTCTGTAGGGGTCATCCTGCTTGGCGGCCTACTCACTGGTTCTGCTCTTGGAACCAAATCTACCCGAAACTCAATGGCTCGCTACGGTAGCACTCCAACTACGGGCTCAAAAACATCCTTGAATTATCTAACCATGAAATGTCGATTCAGCTCATCTTTCGATTCCATAACCGAACAAAGCATTCACCTCACCTCTAGAACCTTCTATGGTGTAAACAATCTTGTCGCTACTATCAAGGTGTCTAAGAGATATTTTTCTATCATGGAAAAATATTTAAGCATTGTACTCACTTAACCAATCCATCCTAAGAATAATTCTGAAACCCACAAAGATCAAACACATGCAAATTGCAAACAAAAGCACGACCTAACAAGTAAAACTCTAACTGGTCACATCTCAACCCTAGAGTTGCGTACCCTCCTATTGGATTCGCAACCCGTAAGGAAGTAACTAAATAAGTGGGTTCTAGGTTAAGCTTATCTATCAAATATCTAAATATAAAAGAATGCGATGCACCAGTATCAAATAAAATGCTAAAAGACATACCATGAATCTGAAGCGTACCTCCTAAAATTGCCATTCCTTTCTCCTGAGCTGTTGGCTTTGAAGTAGCAGGCTCCAATGCATACACCTTACCCTTTCCATCCTTAGCGGGCTCCTTGCATTGATTCTTATAGTGACTTATCCGATCGCACTTGAAGCAACTGACATTCTTCTTCTTAGCCACTTCCTTTTCCTTTGCAGTACGACACTCATTTGCGAAATGACCCTTCTTGTCACACTTGAAACAGACCACCTCGAACATCCCCTTCCTGACTGCTCCACTCTTCTGAGCACCCTTCTTGTGAAAGAACTTCCTCTTCTGACCTTGCTCAACCTGGACTTCTTTCGCCTTATTCTTTTCCTAGCAAGTAAGCATCTCCTCATGTCTCAATGCCATCTCCCCAACCATGTCACATGGATCTCTAATATGCAGTAAGGTTGCCCTGGCCAAATCAGGCTCCAATCCTCTAATAAACTTCACATTCCTCTTCATCACTCTATCAAAAGTAGCGTAACCATATCTAGCCAACTCTTTTGACCGGCTGGCATGCTCCAGAACAGTCATCTCTCCCTGTTCTAGCTCAACACACTTCCAGATCAAAAAAAATACGCGATCACCGAAACGAACTTCTCTTAGAACCTCCTTTTAAACTCTGTCCATGTCATGGTCTCTCATCCACTGTCATGGTCACACTATTCCACCAAAATAAAGCAGCTCCCTGAAGCTGTCATGATGTCAACCTCCTCTTCTGCTCATTATTGAGCCTCAAATCTGCAAAGATTCTCTCACAGTGCAGCAACCAATTTTCCACCTCGATAGCATCCTCGACTCCAATAAATGGCTTCCCTCCAAGTTTGGTATAATCTCCGCTCAACTTAGCATAATCGTTGACAACTGGAGCTTCCTGCACTCCTCCTCCCATTACTCCAGTAGCAACACCCGCTTGCGTCATATTCATGAAAAATTGATACATAGCTTCCATTCCAGCTTATAGGACTCCAACACCTACATTCTTTGCTTATGCCTAACCTTGGGTCCTCCTCGCATTAGATCTGGCATTTCCATCAGTTCCTTCCCCTCTTGGATTAACTCTTCCCCTTTTACCATCCATATCTTTATTCAAACCTCATGAGATGTAGAAAAATAACCTAACAAAGATGGGAGACTAGAGATAAAGCATATACTTATATATAGCAATACAAGTATGTTACTATAGCGTTACCCTATACTCCAATCGTACTTTAATTCCTTAGGATTATGTTTTAAAAACAATTTTTAGTTTAAGTTTTTCATAAACCTATGCTCTGATACCAGGTTTTAACATCTCGTATCTAGAGGTCAAAATCTAAGCGCTACAAATGCTGTAATCATTCATAGTATTAATTTCGGGTGACAAAATACGGTAATGCTAATGGTATCCATACTATCAAAAGCACTTAAATATGAAGAAAAAAATCACAGATTTTCAAAAACAACGTTTTACTGATTATAATTAAAAACAAATTCATATCCAAGTTCCATAATACCATAACGTTTTCTAGGTAAATACCAATTATAATTATTACAATAATACGCCAAGAGCGACATATGACGATGCCCCCTTGGTTGATCAAAGCAATATAGTCATATCTGACTTAGTATACACAGCGAAAATAAACAGAACAAACTGCAACTCCTAAATAGCTATCCGTCAGTCATCTTCTCGTCTCTGGAATCTTTATTCACCAAAATTACTAAAAGCTAAAAACCTCAACACTCAGCCTACTCAACCTAATTTTGAGCACCCGAGAGTTTAAGGGAAAACCAAAAATTCGAGTCAGACATAAAGCTTGGTGTGAATAATACTATACATCTCTGTTATTTTATATTAAGTGTGACCACACCCCTTAGCGAAACGGGTTTCCCCTCACTAACATCCTTTTAAAACATTTTTTTTGCTAATTTTTTCCTGCAACCAAAACTGGTTAAATCGGTAAAGCATTATTATGCAAACATACTTATCAGAGAATAAATGTACTATTTGTTCAAATAATATAGTTTTTTTGGCTAACTATTAACCTTTGGATGACTAGGGCCTACCAGACAATATATCAAAATTTATCTAACATATGTTAATCACTCTTCTTTTGGAGGTCTGTCCTTCACTATCTATTAAATACTTCTCTTATGGATGATTTGTCCCTAACTTAACATCTTTTAAGGTCATCTGATCCTAATGGTTTTGTGGGCTCACCAATAACCTATCTGTATACAAAAATATATTCCTTTTTGTATGTAATCATAATTTTAGTCTTGCCAGTGTCAAAGCCCAATAAATTGGATTTGAAAGAAATTAGGTGCGGCTAATAGCTAATGTGTAGGGTGTGATCCTATACTAGTCTCATCTAGTATTCCAATATCTAAGTCATTTTACTTAGGGATCCCTTCTTATGATTTTCCTCGATAACCTTTTCAAAATGATTTAAACCTTAAATCAAACTCAAACAAGGAAAATCTATATATATTCTATGCTTTACTCAAAATCAGCTTGCCATGTTATACACACATACACACACACTTTACTCAAATCTTAGTTGATAAAAACATTTAAACCTTTAAAGGTCTCCCTTTCGAATCTATTGAAAGTACCCCTTTCGAAACCATTGAAAGTACCACATCCTAAACCAAGTAAAAGCCATTATTTAATCTAAGCCAAAAGGCCAAAACCTTCCTTTCGAAACCATTCTCAAAACCCTTTCGAAACCATCAGAAATCCTTCCTTTCGAAAGGTTTAAAGGACTTAGACATCTTTCTTTTAAAGCACTTCAAAATTGGCTTTCAAAAAAATTGTAAAAACCTTTCATCTTAGACCTTTTGAAACAACCAGAAAACCTTCCCTTTCGACTCCTTCGAAACCATTGGAAAACCTTTCTTCAAAACCTTTCGAAATCATTAAGGAACCACCCCTTCGAAACCTTCATTTAAACACTTTGAAACCATTAAAACACTAAATCTTTCGAAAGCCATTGGGTTCGGTTTAAAACATATGGAAACCTTTCGAAACCATTCAAAAGTTTGCTCCTTCGAAACCTTTAAAAACTGTTTTGGTCAAAACCATATGGATTATGCCTTCAAGTAGAGCAAAAGGATCGAAAACCATATTAAAGTTGAAAGCATTCATTCCATAATCATGCCTAAGTAAAGAAGTGATGGTGCCAAAACCATCTCTTCGAAAGCATTTGAGAAGTGGCCAAATTTTAGAAAACAAAATAACCTCTTCGAAACCATCTGGGTCGAAAGGAAGAAAGCGGCAGCCAAAAGTTTTCAAATTAGTCGGAAGCATTTATTTAAAACAAAAGTGCAACCCAATCCAAACCATTATTTTTAAACCTATTGACCTGGCCAAAATCCAACCTAGTCAAAAGCTACTCAGTCGAAAGCAAGAAGGCGCATTTTCTTTTAAAAGAAATGTAATGCCTCTATCCCTTTGGAACCCCTGGTTTCGACTCTATACCTTCCGTCTACATCCATTTCTCTACATATCTGTTTCTTGATACCATATGAATTCTTTTGACAGTGTTAAAGGTGAAGGTAAAGAGGCAGTATCTGGTGCCAAAAGCATCGAAACAGTAGAAACCATGTAGATTAGCCTTTTTTAAACCATTTCTTTGTACCTAACTTGCCTTGTTTGTCAAATTATGATTGGTTGCAAGTTTCTCTTTACTAAAAGTACCATCGACTTTCCAAAAATAACAAATTGAATTATTTTACGTTATACCCCTTCTTTTTTTATAAATATATAAAACATTTAAGTCTCATACCTTAAATAATTTTATATATCCATTAAACACTTAGGAAAATTCTACAAAAATTCTTGAAAATCACATTTTATATATTTTCTAACATATATAAATTTCAGACCCAAACCATTAATTATTTGACCGTAAATAATTCTTAACCCAAAATAACATTAATTTATATATATTCCACATAAATTCAAAAAATTATGAAAATTGAAACCCATCTCCAAATTAATATTTCTGGTCTATATAAAAATTTGCAAGGAATTTGGGTGTCATTTAATAAGGTTTTCATATCAAAACATGTCATAAAATCTATATGAACAACCATAAATCATCCACAAGTATATATAATCATTCCTTCAATAGCAAATCAATGCAAAATGTTTTGGATTTCGTCTTAAAACCGAAAAAAAAGTAACATGAGATGTAAACATTATTCACCTTAGCTTCTGGGATTAAAGAGATTGAGATATGAATGGATTTGATTTGATTAAGCTTCTTCCTTAGCTTTTCTTAATCTTTTTCCTTTTTCTCTTATTAATTATGGCCAGCTTTAAGCTTTTAAAATTTTGAACAAATAAAAATGAACGTGTATGGGATACATAGCCAAGCGTATAAGAATGACCTCTTTCCTATTTTACTCTTCATCTATTTCATTTTAAATCTTATTTTAATTCATTAGTTAAATGGAACGGCTACCCTTTTATAAAATCAAATCTTAATCCCCTAATCAACACATTATTTTATTTAATTTAACTAATTAAATATCCTAAATAAAGTTACAAAAAATGTGGGGTGTTACAAACTCCCTTCCTTAAAGAATTTCCTCCTTGAAATTACGATAATGTACATAATATTAGCATTACCGTATTTTTTTCATCAGAAGTTAATACTATGGATGATTGCAGCTTCTATAGCGCTTAGCACTTGGGCTCTAGATACGGGATGTTACAGAACTACTCTATTTTGCATCAGTTTTCTTACTCACACCCTTCTTTACTATAGCCCTTTTCTTGTTGCTGATGGTTATTGGTGCAGGTACTCCAGATTAGAACTATTACCGTTCCACTGTTTTTGATCAAATCTGCCCAGGAAAATAATATACTCACCGAAGAGCCATTGTTGCATTGATTCTTGTTTTGCATTGATCCAGACCTAGTTGATTTTTCTCATTTGTCTGATTTGTATTGTCATAAGATGGTATGTTTCTTGTAATTCTTAAATCATTTTGATTGAAGTTGTTGTATTATTACTAGGTCTCTATAGTTTCTTGGGTTGGATTCATTTGTTGGTGATGGAATGACTTTATACAGTAGTTCATAACCATATGGAACCCCTCGTTGTCGATATTAGGCGGTTTCTCCTTCGAATAAGAGGATGATGGGCTGAGAAGTGGAGAAAGCGCCCTTAAAGATCTAATCATTGGCCACCATTATTTTTTTGTAAAAGCTTAGTTCTTTATTGGTGTACTATAGGTTTTAATACTATTGCTTTTATCTACACATTAAAAAATATTACTTTTCCCAATATTACCAGTCTTTCACCTATGTATAAACAGACTTACTTTAGTTACTATCATTCACTTAGGTATTGCATAACTTATCTCGGTGTGATCCTTATGACGATTACTATCATTCAACTTGATATGTAATTTATTTATTTCATCATTCAAATCTTGAAAAAGTTAATAAAAAAATGCAACAACAATGGCTACAAAGAAAATCCAAGATAACCCATTCTTTGTTGACTGCCATGATCAGATTGGGGACTTCTCCTCTTCTTCTCCTTCCAATTATTCTTCTTCGTCTATCGCAGTCTCTCTGACACAGCATATCTCGCATAATGGTAATTATCAAAAACCGATGAATGTTTATATTGATGAGGAAGGTTTTCAAATGGTCTATTACCGTAAGAAGATGAATCGAAAGGAACGAATCCCCAATTTTCAACGTAATTATCAAAGACAACTTGGTTCAGCTCATCTTAATATTTTTCTTGAAGTAAGATCCGATGCAACAAAATATAACACCTACTCAAGAAATGCTTTTATACTCTGCCTGATTCAAGAAACGCTACTTCCAGCAATTCTATGCGTACAGACCCTGCTCATAATAATCAGGCTAAAGATACTTCATGGGCAGAGTTACTCAAGAAAGGTGATATGTATTCAGACTTTGATTTACATTATGTCACCCCAATCAATATCGACAATAAGAGAATCATCACTGTGAAAGAGGGGATACATAAACGAACAGAGAACAAATGGAGCTTTTCAGTAATAGCTTATGTTTTTGGTATTCATCCGCCATATCAACATTTCAAGACTTTTATTTCACGCACTTGGAATCACTCGGGTAGTTTTGAGATCTTTACTCGAAATAATGGATTTTTCATTATTATATTTTCAAATCTTGATGATTATGAAAAAAATTTGAAAGGAGGGCCTTATTTTGGAAAACTCGCTATTTTGAAAAAGTGGAATAAAAAAACTGAATTTTGATAGGGATTTATTTAACACTATGCCTATTTGGATTAGACTCCGCGAACTTAACCTTAGATTGTAGGATAAGGATGCTTCTAGTGCAATTACAAGTGTGGTAGGTATCACCTTGAAGTTGGATGAACCAACGGCTAGGGAAAATACGTTGTGCTATGCCAGAATCCTTGTTGAGATAAAAGCGGATGCAGACCTGCTAAATGAAGCAAATATTGCAATGTATGATGGTGATAACATAGTGAAAGTATGAATGGATCCCTCCGAGATTTAAATCATGGGTTTGTTTTGGTCATACAATTTAAAATTTTGGTGTTAAAAAAGTTTGGAAGGAAAAAATAAGGGAAGGTGGTCCAATGAATGTTAAAAATGCAGAGGAAAATACAAGTTCAAAATTTTTTAATGCAGTGGAAAAGACTGGACTGGATTTGCAATCAAGAAAAATTTCTTTTCAAAATCTTTCATGTGATTTTGGTGAGGCATGAATGAAGAGTGTAAATGCAGACACTGTAGTAAGAGTAGACATTTGACAAGATATGCATAATGAAAAGACTGCAAATTCCTCTTAGATTATGCAAGAAAACAATGTTACTGGATGGCAGGGGTAGTTCTTCCGAATGCATCCCCCTATGAAATTGTGGAGACTAATGTTCAAAAGGATATTGCTCAAGAAAAAGTATTAGGAGTTAATATGAAAGTTGATTCTTGCCCTCTTAAATATCTAGTATCAGCATGTCTAGCAAACATTGACATTTCTTTTCTGCCATGTTCACTTACTCCTCAAGATAGGAAGTCATTATATGAAAAATTCATACAAACAGCAGTAAATGCAGTATCTTCCTTATCATCTACAAGCAAAAGGAAGAAAAAGAGGGGAAAAAAACCAAAACTAGAATTAAAAGTTTAAATGATATCACTTCTGCAGAGCAAGTATAGGATGTTGTAGAAAATGAATTTAGAGAAAAATATATATCCAAAAATGAAAAATGGGAGAAGCTACTAATGGTTAAAAATAATTCAACATGTAAGAGGAAAGGAAAAAGGCTGGAGGTGTAGGAAGATAAGGATAGTTACGGTGATTCACTGTAGCTACTAACATATTCTTAGAGTATCCTTTACAATTTTTCATATTTTATTACAATTATATCGATTATTGCTTGGAATGTTAGAGGGCTTAATTCTCCTGTAAGAAAATTAGATGTTTCAAATTTAATTTCTGCTGAAAAGCCAAGTATCATTAGTTTGCTAGAGCAAATATTGGATAATACAAAAATTGAAGATTATCATACTAGGCATCTAAGCATCCTTCCAGGTGGAAAATTATTAATAATAACCAGTTGGGGGTAATGGCAGAATTTTGATCACATAATAAATTTTCAATTCATTCATTGCTCATTTATCAATAAAGATCGTCTGCACTTGGAAACCACTTTTTTTAAATGGTACTCTATATACAACATGTCACTGGGACAACATATCACATATCGATAAATGTTCGAATCACGCTACGCAAATTTCAAACTTGTCACCTCTCGCACTAAAGCCGGGTTACTTAACCACTTGGACAATGGTGCTTATCTTGGAAATCACTTTTGTTTATGCATCAAATTTTAATAAATGAGAGATTTTCTTTATGGAATCATATTGAGCAATTAAATAAAAAATCTCTCCCTTGGATTATATTGGGTTATTGTAACACAACTTGCATGCATTTGATAAAAAGGGAGGCATTCCGGCCCCATTCAAAAAAATAAATTTGTTAACAATTTCTTTCTTAGGACTGGATTAGTTGAAGCTAACTTAATAGGTAATAGATTCACATGTAAGTCAGGTAAGTATAGAAATATACATTGCACGCTTGAAAGAATTTTAATTAGTCAAAATTTTGTAAGTTTGTTTCCTAATTTCCGGTGTTTCACTTTACCTCAAGCTACAAGTGATCATACCCCTATTCAAATTTTACTCACTGGAAACTTGTTATATAAGAAGAAAGTCCCATTCAGATTCATGAATGGATGGGTTTTTCAATAAAATTGCAAGGAAGTCATCGACAAAAGCTTATCATTTAAAATATAGAGCATTGCCCCATTTAAAATTTTCAATTTTTTCAAATTGCTAACGGGTATCTTAAAGTTGAAATAATAATAGAAGAGAAAATGAGCTTAAACAAGCAAGAGCAGATTGTGAAAAGTTTCAAAATGCTCTTGACAATGATTGCTCAGACAATAATATTATTAATAGTTTCTTTCATTTATAAAACCATATCTACTATTTTATGCAACATAATAAAAGTGTTTTTGAAATTTTTGATTTTTGAGAACCAGTGTGTTTTTATTCTTGGTAGGCTTATGCTGAAAACACTCTTCTTCCGTGTGAACAAATAAGAAATTTTAACAAGAAGAGTAAAAATCTTATGTGTATTAAAGTTAATTTACACAAAGAATATGATAAAATAAATAGGCACTTTATAATACACATTATGAAACAAATGTGGTTTAATGAAAAAATTTGTACACTTATAAAAGAATGTATTGACAATGTATCATACTCAGTGATTATTAATGGATCCCCAAAAGAATTTATTCATAGCAATAGGGGAAGTAGACAAGGAGATCCACTTTGTCCTTATCTATTTACTATTGTTATGGAATATTTCTCTAATTTAATTGAAATTGAGCAAAGTGAAGGGAATATAGAGTCAAGCCCTCCATTACTCATCTTTTATATGCTGATGATTTAACTTTGTTTACTAATGCAGACGCTAGAAGTACTTGTTCTACTATAAATATAAAAAATTGGATGTATTTGCTGGTTTAAAAGTCAATGAATGCAAAAGCAAAGTATATTTCAGCAAAGGATGCTCTTGCAAGGAGGAAATTTTAAACATTCTAAAATTTAAGGAAGGTAGTCTGCCAATCAAGTATTTGGGCCTGCCTTTAAGCATGAACCAGTTAAATGGTAGAGATTGCATAAGGTTGTATGAAATTATTCAGGGCAGACTTGAAGGGTGGTGTAGCAAAATTTGTCTCTAGCTGGTAGATTGGAACTCAATCATACTGTCATCGTAGCAATTATAATGTATTGGATACAAGCTCATAATATTCCAGTAAAGGCAATTTGGAAAATTGAAAAAATGTGTGCAAAATTTATTTGGAAAGGTAAACAACATAAAATTTCTTGGGAAAAAGTTTACATGCCTAGAAAAGCAGGTGGCTTAGGTGTAAGAAATATAAGAGACTTAAGAGAAGCAGTAAAATACAAGTTATTCTACAAATTTATAAATGGTAAATCTCCTTGGGTTAGACAGATGAGAAAAAATATCTTAAAACCAAAAAATTTAGACTGCAAATGTTGAAAGCCATCATTCTGTCACTTGGAAAAATATTCTTAGCTGAAGGGAGAATGGAAAAAAACTGCTGGAAAGGAAGTTCAAGGATGGTAGTCTAACCAGCTTATGGTTTGACCCATGGATTTTTGAAAAATCTCTTATTGATTTGCTTGGTTGTAACAACAAGTATTTTTTAAGGGGTGCTAATGATAAATTTCAAAGCAATATTCAAAATCATTGTTGGAAGGCAAGCAATCAACAAGAAGTCTATATTTTCAGATCGGTAATTGATAAAATCACAAAAGATCAAAATCTTCAAAGAAACACATGGATTTGGAAACTGAGTTCAAAATAAAACTTTTCATTCAAAAAGGTGTGGAAATTCATAAAGGGTGAAGATTAAACTAAAGTCAATTGGCACAAAGTTATTTGGAACAAATCAAATAGCCCAAAAATGTCTCATTGTTCTTATTTTGTCATTCTCAATAGGCTTACCAAAAAAGATAGGTGTGCCAAATGGACTAAAAATGCAGAAAACAAAAGTCTACTCTACAAAAATGATGTTGAAAATGCAGACCATCTATTCTTTGACTGCTCTTTTTCAAAACATGTTTGATATATTGCTAAAATGTTTTAAGGACTAATCAACAGGAATCCATTCAAAGCATAACAGAAAGCACTCAATAAATTCAAAAAAAAAAAATCAAACCCAAATCAAAGAAGTTAAAAGAGCTTCCATAATGTTAACCTATGTTATATATCATATTTGGAGAGAACAGAATCATAGACTACACCATAATATAGACAAAAGTAGCATTCAATTATGGAGGAATATAAATTCAGAATTCCATGTTCTCGTAAGAAAACAAACAAGTATTATTATTGCTCTGAAGTTGCTAGCTCTGATTTTAATAAGCTTGATAAATATGAGTATAGAGTTGAAGATTTCTTACAAAGGAGGAAATAAACTACTGATGTTCCCCAAAGGAGACTCAATTGCATCTGCCAATGTCGCTTTAATGCTTCTAGTCAAGAAAGCCATCTTTGGGTCAGGACAGCTGTTACTCAGGCTATTTCCTTGGAGGCGGCCAATCCAGAACTGTAGGCAGAATGGGATTATGCAAGGGAAGTTGACATAATTTTATTATTAATAATGATCATATGTATTATATTATGAGTAATAATGTTTGTTGTTTACCTGCTACAACCCAAAGGAACCACCGCTCTACTAGCAGTGTTCTTAGGAGATTGTGTTGTTGTCAAATGAAGATTACATTCATCTATAGCCAATAGGAGAATGGCAAACATTTACTACAAAAGCATGCTTAATAATAGAGTATATCACTTATCTAGTTGGTGCGGAGGTGAAAGTAGTAAGCTTTTCGAAGAAGTTTCTCAAGTTGATAGCAACCCTTTTAATAGTCATAATTTTGAAGTTGATATCATTGATCCGAAGGATAGCGATGGATTCTGGAAGTTGGAGAGGCTCACTTCAAAAACCCCTCATTTTGCTAAATATAAGCTTCATGTATCGAATGTTAAAGCTTCTCGTAAGAGGAAGGGGATGCTATGGAAGCCTCGTTGAGGTGAAGGAAAGAGAGGAGGAAGAAGGTGAGGATCGAATCTTGAAAAAATCGGCCTTAATTGAAAGAAATGTTAAAGGATTTGAAGTCGTCAGTTACTCTTCTCATAAGTGAAAAGGAAACGTTGCAGCTAGAGTTTTAGAGCATACTGTTATCTGTCGGTGGTAAAGATGGGCTAGTGGGCTGTATTTATTTTTTTGTATTGGCCTTGGGCCGATCTATCCTTTGAAAGTAAAATCTTGAGAAATTTACTATCATCCGGCTCACTACTATAATTCATTTACCTTTGTTCATATCTCTCACAATGGTTACTATTGTTTTTCTAGGTGTTTCATTTATTTATGGAAGTTGTTGCCATCGGCTTCTGTATTAATTCCCTTAAGAGAGTTCATTATCATCCATCTCAGTATTTACCCTCTTGAGTTACCGTCATTTAGCCGAATTTTTCCCCTTCTTTTGTCTGCTTATACGAATATTACTATTAGGCTACAGGGATTGTTCGGCCTTTAAGCTAAAATCCCCTACTATAATTCACTTATGTATTTTCTCTAGCAATGTTTACTATCATTCACAAAAGCTTTTGCGCTTTACCTTGGGGATACAATCATTCATTGCGCCAAAGATTTCTTTTGCCCGTTGTGAGTTAACATTCATCAATATAGTTGGAGAAATATAATATAACTAGTGTGAACCCGTGCTTCACACATGGACCGTAACTATATTTATTTTTGTAACTCTTGTTAAACCTTTGCGTTATTGTAGGATCATCGATAATTAAATTGACTATTTCTCACTTTTTGACAAATGCTTAAGATATTGTCCAAAAGATGATTTTGTTTAGCAATTGTTTTAGTATAAATGTCAAATTATGTTCTAATCAATGCAATAAAATAAATATGTCAATTTTTTAAGCTCATGGAAGTGGCATGAAGGCAAATGTATAACCATGTCTGTTGTTTACAAAGATCCTTCAAATAAATCAAGTAAATAAACCAATGAATCAAGTTACGGTATTAAGTCTCATATGAAGAAAATTATTATTTATGGTACTATTTTTTAAAACAATGTAAAATACATTGTTTATAAAATTCTATTTTAGTCGCATGAATATAAATATCTAATTTCATTATCTACCTCTAAAAAAGGTTAATATTAGATTTATGATTGCTAACTAAATGGAATGGAAGATGCAAAAACTTGGATCATAGACAATAATGTAATGCATTACATTATAGTATATTACACATAATGAGTAACCTTTCTGGACAACTAAGCTTCATTCTTCACTACAAAATCATATAATTGAAGTACATATCATCGTAAACAAATAATTATCTATATAGCAATCAATACATTATTAATCTAATGAAGCCCGCATAGTTTGATATGTTATTACAATAAAGCTACAACTTTTCAATATGGAAGATATATGTCAATGTTAAATATAAGTTCATAAAAATAGACACAATACTCTGTAAAGATATGTTTATATTTTTACAAACTGATATTAGTGAGTTTCAATTCCAAGATCTATGAATCAAACAATCAAAATATTAATCATCAGCCATTACCACTATTATTTAATAAAATCGTTATTCTTTTAGCACATCACAATAAGTTTAACCCCTTCTTCGTCATATAATAAAGAGTTCAAAGTAAAAGAAGGGAAAGTAAGTTTTAAAGTTGCATGAGATTACTTATACCAGAAGTTGTATATTTGGGAAATAGGACACCGAGAGAGATAAAATGCAACTTTTGACATGAGTGTCACTATTGGCATTTAATACGGTTATTAGCCATGTAAAAAGGTACATTTCATTCAATACAATCAAATAATTAGCTTAACCCCATAAATTAATGATTTAGTAATATCATTTTAGAGCACGTACCAAAAACTACTAAACTAATTTTTGAGGCAGCACCATCTTCTATCTAATGACGTCTGTAGTATGCGTATATAGTGCGAAGGATAAACTTTGTAAATACTAAAACATTTGGGATTTCTTCAATCTGATGATGTCAAAATTAACAATAATGTCTTCAAACCCATTTTTTTCATCAGTCAACTCAACCTACCTGTAACACCGAAGAAGTTTTACGATCAGAAAAAAGTTTATCGCAACCTGATACAACATTCACTAATTGAAAACGTAATCGTTTGAAGAAACGGTTGAAGATTAATATTAACAACATCAAATTTTATTATACTAATCCCATTAACCATGGGAAAAATTCAAAGCCTCCATCCAAACTTTTTGTTGGTTCAACTTTTGCTATGCAAAAAAATGAAATTAGATTGCTCACTTTCTAAAGATTAGTTTATCCATTTGCATAAGAAGGTAGTGCATATATTCTCACCAAATATTTAGTTACGGTACTTCATACTAATATATTAATATATAAATTTATTTCTCCTAGTATGTTGGTAAATGTTAAACCATTGAATTCAAGAGTTTGGATAAAGTGCAAAAAGTAAAATCAATTTGCTAAGAGTCCTTAAGCGTTAGTTTCAACTAATCTAAGTTTGTAATTATGACTTAAGAAAAGGTAGATTTAACAATAAGAGAACCAAAAGAATTATATTATAACCTACAATTATGAAATTTTAAAGATTAATGATCTAGTTTCTCGAAACTGGTGTAAACGGAGTAGTAAAAGTTTAACCAGCAACCATATTGTAAAAGGTATTATTTATGTAACTCTATGTAATTAAAGGGTTCCAAATTATTTATTATATGGTGACAACACCATTTCGTTCATAATTTTTCAATTGATTTGCAACCAATTATATGCCATTGAATCATACGCAATTCAATAATTTCCTAATTCTAAAATTTTATCCACTGCCAAAAATATATAAAAAGAATGGGATGCATCGCACACATACTAAATATCGGTATAAATAAAACATGCCGTATAAATGGAGATTTCATATGCAAATTTATTTTGTAAAACACCATGAACGTCAATTTATTTTATATTGAAGACTAATATACAATTTTTGAAAATAATATAATCTTGATTTCAAGTCCAAAGTAGCCATGTCGTTAGTTTCAAGAATCTAATATAACTACAAATTTAATATTAAATGAAGTATAAGTTTATGTATTGTAAATACTATCTCCCAATAAAGCTAAAATTACTGGAAGGTCATAGAATAAATAAAACCTTAATCCTAAATAAAATGAGTACAAAAATTCTAATCCATTCATATTTGCATGACAATATTCGATGGTGCATACCCATTAGATATTATACTTGCTCCATTTATGCTTGCTTTGGACGATAACACACCTACGTGGTATTCATTACTTCAATCACCATATATATAAATTAGAGCAAACATGTTTTCCACTGTTCAAGTTATAGTAGGTTAAGATACACTCTCATTTTATGTCATATATGATCAATGCCGAAGGACGTGTTAAATATAAATATAATGCATGAAAATAGGCAAAGGAAATCTATCTCTACAAATTAACTACCTTACGTTGATTGTCCACTGCCACATCATTATTAGTTTTGAATGTTATGAAAATAAATTAAGTTTCATATATCTTTGTAGGAATTTATTTATTGTTATTTCTATACTTTTAGTAGATAATTTGAAAATTGAGACCTCTAATGAAATAAGAATACTAAAAAAAATGATAAAAAAAACTATAGAGAATGTGATTGTTGGATATGACTTCATTTACAACAGTAAAATAATAGATATCAGAGCAATTAGTTTATACATGATATTATGATTTAATCTAATCTGATCAAATTTTATATCAAGACATTTAGATGACATGAGGACATCAAAGTAATCAAAAAACCAAAATTTTGCATTAAAATAGTAAAAGATTTAATTTCATCATTTTTTTAATAAATCATGATAGTGCACAAATTTATCATTAAAATTGATGTAATGATTTATTAGGTCTTTGATTCTGTAAACTAATGAAACAAATATAGTATTAATAGTTTATACCGATATGATAATGAAATATTCATATGGTTAGTTATTAATTTACATAATCAATTAAAATAGTTATAGCCAGTTGAATATAATGGTGGTCACCTTTACACTATTATGGAGTAATTACATTCAGTTTAAATTTAGGAAAAAGTGATGCATAGAATTTACGATTCTTCACTCCACAAATTAATAAAATATATGCATCGTTAATAGTTAATGCCACTATAATTATTGATTTCGTATATGATTAGCTTTCAAATAACACAATCATTGAAAAAATTATTGTTAGCTGAATATGATGGTGGTTTATGTTATATGAGTATGGAATAATAATATTTCACATGATTATAGCCATATTTCTATAAAGATGATGTTTCCATAACAATGCTTCTATGTAATTATAATTGCTATACAATTTCATAGTAGACTATTTACTGAAAAACATATATTGTAATAATATTTATTGAAAGAACCAACATATTTTAATAGTTTATATCAAAGCTAACATACTGACACATATTTTACATATATAAATTATTAAAAAAAGAAGAAATAATTCATATTAATTATCACTGAATCTTCAAATATTTCTTAATAATACGTCTAGTGTTGCTATCACTGGTTTTATCGCATCAGAAGCAACCAAAACATAATTGCAACTTTAAGTTGTGTTAATAACCTTTAGAAAATTATATTGTTTACTAATCTTTAAAAGAGGTTTAGAAAAAATGAAATGAGCATTTAATGAATGCACTGATGATTGCAAGTTAATAGTAGGAAAGTAAATTGAACATAGATGATCCGATAGCTATGTCCATTACAAATGGTATTTCATTGTGTATTCAATGTAATAATACATTTGTCAATAGGTAATTCTAAAACAGACAGAAATCATTTGATGACACTGTCCATTTAGGTTATTTAATAGATAATGTTTCATTGTGTTACTTAATGAAATAACATTTATTGTCATTTTCTTGAACACCCAATATCTTTTTATGAAAAAAATAACAATGAACTCAACTAATAATAGACGAACCTAGTATCTCTATATACATTATAACCAAACTAAATAGTAGCTTGAAAGTGACACGAATGCAAATATAGTCATATTTATTTCTACTCGTTGAAGCATGATTTAGGAGAAGTGTTATTCATGATTATTTTATTTACATTACTGCAGGGCGTGGTTAAAATATTAAAACTTGAGAATCTTATATCAGGATAAAGCACTGATTATTTTAGAACATGTCTATTATTCATTTTTCTAGTTGTATATATATGATCGGACTCTTGCTCATTACTATGGGAATTGTTCTAGAATTCCTTCCTAAATATAATTACACAAATTCTCCTAATGGTAAACATGAGAGTTTACAGCAAAATAGAGATCAGAATAACAATCAAGTGCTTCCACAAAAGATGGCTTTGGTTTTAAGTTGTCATGTATTATGTCCTAGTTTTCTTTTCTTTTTCCCGTGTAATACAATAGCTTATTGATTGAATTTAATAAAGTAATGCTTAAATTTTAACATCGTAAAAAACATCTATATAACAAACATTTCTAATCGGTTAAATTAGATTATATGATATATAAAGGACCCATGAAACTAAAAATCAAACAATAGCCTAAGATAAATCAACAACGTAGTATTTACATACAAAACCGTACTTTATCATTAATTTATTATCCCTTCTATGCATATACGGAATTACAAAATGACCCTAAACAAATCATCATCGTAATATTCTAAATCGAAAGAGTTTTGCATCTTCCTATGACTCTTTAAAGCGGTGAAAAAAATTATAAACCAAAGTCAACAGAAATGAAGAAGGCTGTTATATTCATCCAAAAAAGTTGAAATAAAAATAGAAAATCAAGAAAATTTTTGGTAGTAGTAAGGGAAAAAGGCTCAACCTGATAATAGTAAGTATATACATCAAAAAGCATGCAAATATCGAAGAATGGAACAACTACATTAAATTCCAAAGCTGCAAGACGAATATTGAAATCAAATATACAAAAATATAATTATTTTATGAGAAAATAAAACAACGTTGAAGAAACTTACTTAATTTCCCATCCTAGTTCGGCTAAAAAGAGAAACATCCTTATATGAATATAAGGTTACTAAGGTAGTTGATACTTTAAAAATCACAAAGTCTAATCAATCAATTTTCTTATTATTATTTATATAGAGTATAGATTGTAGCGAATATATAAGTCTCTAACAATTACGTATCAGTGGTAAACATGGATTACTTCTTCCTATTCTTCTACCGATACACTTGAGTTGAAACAAGCTTTCGATTGATGTCTAATAGTACATTTATAAAAACGGAGTGAAATATCATTACATTGTCATATATTGTGCGTCATTTTATTATCGTCCAACTAACATAGAGAGCGTAAATAAATGCAGAGCTGTTAAAACATCCCAAGTACAATATTGGTAGTGTGCACTCTTTTTCTGAAAATGCATTCATTGGATATAACAGTTAAAAAATGCATAAATGATAATTTTGAATAAAAAAATATTATAAAAATTGCTAATGGAAAACAGTACTTCTATTTATAAGAATATGACAGATGATATAGTGCAAGGAAGAATGCATGAAAATTTATAGTAACATGGTGGAAAACTATGTCGTATCCATCAAATTTAAATCAATTTTAATATGATCATCTATTAAACATAAGGTAAAAGTTAGTTTTAAAATGTCAGATGCTGAAATAAAATTAACTGAGAATATTCTTAGTCATAATTATATAGTAAAATAAAATGCAATATAAAATAAGTTGTCATTCATAGTTTTAATAATGCATGGCTTAATAAAAGAAATCTTTAACTTGACATGCAACTATGACTTCAAAGCACATCAATAAAAAAATTAATTAAGGAAAACTGTTACCGTTTTCCTTCAATATTTCTTACATTTGTTTTATTTCGCCATGCAACTCTGTATATTAATTCTAATTTTAGATTTATAAGCTCATAGTTATAAAGATCTTATTGTTATTCGAATGATGTTTAAATAGGGAGTTGGCAATGAACGATTCCATTTTGTACTATAAAAAAACCTATTTTTACTTCAGCTACACTTGCACCCGCCTTGATGTAGCAGCAGTCACACAATAAATTCCTAAAAAGCTTATTTGTGCGGATATAAATAAATACATATTAATTTTTAATACTTAAAGCTATCTTAAGATGATGTAGTCAAGAACTTGAAGGTAAATAGTGCTATTCGAAACAAAATTATAGTACATTCTTTTAAACGCCTCGTATTATAATGTCTTATAGTTATAGTGCGCATCCATGATATCTTTTGGTGGCACTTTTTCAAATAATTTTGTTCATGTAGACGCTTAATGTAATCTAACCAAACAAAACATAAATCACGCATTAGTACAGACAAAATTGCTATATTTTTATTGTTAGATGGGTAAATCACAAAAGAATGCACTCAGAAACACCTTATGTCTTACAAATTCATTTTTCTTAAGCAAATGTAAACCTCTATGTCGATTCTTATAATACTTAGATTAGCTATAACTTCAGAACTTCCACAATTGTTATTCAACATATTCATATAAAGATAGCTACTTTTTCCTTTATTCGTTGCATAGAGTTATCTCTTATGATCACAGTAAGAAGACATTAAAATAAACCTTACTTGATATATAGCGACTGAGCTCAAAATGAACTTCGTTATAGGTTTTCCATTTTATTGTTAAGATTTTTCATTTTTGTTGAAATTATAATTGAAAATAAATTCAAAGAACATGTTCCAAACTATTCGCTTTGACTTCCAATTAACCGTGGGAATAAAATATTAATAACCTATATGGTTACTTGTAGAAAGAAAACAATGAAGTAATCTTAATTAGAGCAAGCTCAAATCATCTAACAGATCTAACTGTTCCAGCCAAATCTCATATCATCATGCTCTAAATATTAAATCTATCTAAATTATCATCAAATCCTAAATATGGATAACATAATAATTAAAATAATAGCAAGGAAGGATAACGATACCTGAAATTGAGATGAAGAAAACTGATGAAGCAACTACGTTTGTTCCGTAAACTAAGAAGGTAAAATAAACAATGAAAACATGCAAATCGAACAAATCAAAGAGTTAAATCAAGTTTGAAAACCGAAAACAATAGACCCAAAGAATTTAAAATTACCTGAATAATTAGAGGATTGGTGGAGAAATACGCAAACAGAAAAAGAAAAATAAAGGTGGAAGTTTTGTTATTTTTTGAGTTAGGGTTTTGTAGAATGGGCGGGAGATAATTTACGTTTTTTTAATTAAACGTGAGTAGGTTTGGGCATAAATATGAAGAATAAACAAAATAAAAAACATGACTATTCATTTCACAAAATACTTAAGGTGTTTGTGAGCTTTTGAAATCTAACTCAATAATAATAGTATAGTATATATTACTAAGGTGGAAAGTAATTGTTAGTAATACCGATGAACCTGACAAAGATTAAAACGTTATTGCAATTCAGTGTACTCACGTTGTAAAAATACAAGATAGGCCAATGATATCGTAGATAAACTAATGAAAACATTTAAACAAGATATCACACACTTAAGTAAATAAATAAATAAAAAGCAAATCTTCCCTTGTAACAAAATATGCCAATAATAACTTAACTCCTCCATCGCATAGGTAATGAAAACAATCCAATTAAACACTTCGACGTTAAATTATGTAGACTAGATAGTAAAAAACCAACATTTTTTGGTTATAAAAGTTGACGCTAAACCTTATATTGGAGTTGAATTTTTTATTTACACTATTGAAGTACTCCCTACTGATCGGCAGAGGTAGCTAGCCATATATCCTGATTGAGTGCACTGCCATCAACTTGTAGGCGCCTTCATTGCAAGTTGCTTGATACTGCAATCAATCCCTTTCAAAAATTGAAAACATAAATTACTTCCTTCCTTTGACTTTTCTTTCTTTAGCCCGCAATGGCCTTTCAGAGTTGCAATTAGAATTATACACATTATTCAAGCCTAGTTACAAATATGATAACACCAAACTCTATTTAATACTAAGAAGACATCATCAACTATGTAGTTGATGATTTATTTACATATCCCTTTTCTGTAAATAATCTATAGGGAACTCCTAACAGCCAAGTCAAAATATCTCTGCCTTACCTATATATAAACTTAACTAACAACACAAGAACATAATCACTCAAAATAGTTACTACTCATACAAAAAGATTTCATCAAAAATGGCGATGAACAACAATATGGATACACTTTCATTAAGTCTCCCTATGAAGAAGAATGTCATTGATATATTCATTAGTAAACTGAAATCCATAGTGTTGCAAGCAAAAAAGTGCAACAGGAATCTCACATGCGCGATCCAGACTAAACCAAAACTCATTCGTGGTGTAAGCTTTATTCGATTCCTCCACAACAATAAGAAGAGCAAGAAGAATAAACTAGAAGATGGAGTTCTTTGGAGAAGAAGCATACTAATGGGTGAAAAGTGCGACCCATTAGCCTTTTCGGGTGTGATCCATTATGACTGTAACGGTAAGGTATCAGATCCACCTCTGGCTTCTCCACTCCGAGGCTCACTGCCTGCTTTCTTGATGCTGGTGAACCTGGAATCTGTTTACTCTGAGAAAATAAATGGAAGATGATGCTCATTTTTGTTTGTATGTGTGTATTTTAGGTAAGGTTGTGATTTCTAATTTGCAATAGAAGGGTGATAAAAGTTTATTGTAACTTAGAAGACAGCTTAGACGACAGAATACGTTTGATATGAAAATTGTTTGGGAAACGTTGCTTATAATATAAATATATTGGCTTTTCTGGAAAGTACATACGGTTGCAAATTATCTATACTCAATGTAGAAAGCTTTTCTATTTTATCTTTTAGTTTCCCTAATTACATGAAATATTTTTTGTAAGATGGATTGTACGAACAGAAGTCTGCTGGATCAAAAGATCAATTATATTCATTAGGTGGTTTTCAAGGTAGGTTCAGTTTATAATTTGTAGATAGCAAAAAATTCAGCCTGAAAGTCCATCTATGTATTATTATACAATCTGTTCCTTTGTTATACGGAATGCTAAAAAAGTAGCTCCAAGTTCAGCCTTGCATCCACATACAATATTCAAAATGCTGCTTTATTCCAGCATCAGAACTGCAAGAAAATCAACCTGAAAGAGTGTCTATGCATGCATTATAAAACATGTTGCCTATTGTTTATAGAATACTAAAAAAAGTTGCCCTCCAAGAACCTAAATTTTTTTCATATCTTAAATTTTTATATACTTAGAATATTTAAAAATACCGATATATTTATAATACTAATATATGCATCAGAGCTGTTGTCGGTATATGATCATTATTGCGGCTAGTATCACGTCTGAAGGCGTGTTTGTGCACGTTTATGCATAACTATACATTAATTAAACTTAGTTATATTATACTTATCTGCTCAGGAACTTGTTGCATATATTAGTTCTAAAATAATTCATAATTCTCTTTGAATGTAAGCAAATAATTCATAATTCTTTTCATAAATGATTTGTTATATATTTACGCTCCAAGTATGATACATCTAATTATGCATCTGACCTAGTCAGCAATACCGTTCACCATGTGAGACGATTATGAATGTAAACATGAGAACTCGTTATCTTTTCATATCAAAAGTTTGTGTTTGGAACATAGAATCTGATACCATTCTCTTTCAAAAAATGAATAAAAATTGCTCCATATACCATTGCCTACCTCTGACTCTCCTTTACCACGCAATGGCTTTTGGTAGGAGTGACTAGGGCTATTACGGTAATAGTAAATTTACCACTGCCGTACCATTACCAGTCAGTCGGTTACCGTTTTAAAGTAAAGTCGGTATACCAGTATAATCGGTGCGGTAATGGTGAATTTACCATTGTTTAGGGTAAAACATCGGTAATATTTTTTTCAAAATCAACGGTAACAATAATTTACCAGTCCATTCATAATATATTGATATTCATGTAAAACGTTGTATTACAGGCATTTAGAAGTAAGAAAACAGTTCAATTTATTTCAGTAATTTAACTCAAATGATGATAAATACACTTTTTTCTATGTCTTTTATTAAGTGACCCAATGAAATATATAATGAAGCATCATTTAGTGTAAAAATATATCAACTTATTATTTTCTTGACAAACGGTAATTTACTATTACCGGTGTACGGTTACCAGTTTATCGGTATACCAGTCATCAGTATACCAGTCAATCGGTAACGGTAAATAATTTTAATTTACCAGTAAAAACGGTACGGTAACAATGTTTACAAAATGGTAATGGTAACCATTACCATAACAGCCCTAGGGGTGATTAAATGGTCGACTGAGTTTGAAACTGACAAAAATGTCAAAACCAAGACCAAGCCAAGCCGAAAATTTTCTAAACCAAAGTACCCAAACCGCAAAAAACCAGTTTTGTTTGGTTGGTTTAATTGGTTTTTTAAATGTGTTATATTATCTAGTTGTTAATGTAACATAGGAATGAAACGATTGAATGGGTGCATACAAATAAGGATGTGAAGATGTTATAATTTTAAAAAATAAATTTATTTTCTTCCCCTACTAACATAAATTGAAAGAAAAAATATTATGATAACAATAAAAAAATCATTAATAATTATGTTTCTTATAACCAACTGAAGTTTTGTATTCAGTTTAGTTGATTGGTTTGGTTTCAACATATTGAAAACTAAAACCGACCAAAAAACCTAATAGTTATGAGAACGAATACCAAACCCAATTGGTTAACTAAGAAAACCGAACCAAACCTGATAGAGTCAGGGGTATTGCCTAGGAGCAATTCTCTAATTTATTGTAAAATTATTAACTCTATAATAAAATCTCATTTGAAATAAAAGATTTTTTTTATTACATGTGATAATAGGTTATGTTAATTATTTATTTAATTTAGAATATTTAATAGAAAATAGTTAAATGATATATTTTGTGATAGTAATAACAATATGTTATAATCATGAGAAATTTATGACAATGAAATAACATATTATTTTAAATATTCCTTTTCGGATTATTATTTCTAACATTCATGGCAACATTTTCAGAACTATCACCGCTCTGTTTGATAGCAACGTTGCACTGTACTACATCATCCAATCCTCTACCACCAATCGGCCCTACGACTAGGTCTGCCTCTTCCAAACGTAGAATTTGGGACGCCTTTTAGTAAAACTCTACAATGATAGGTGGCTGCTTTCTTTTGAGTCATCTACCAAAGTGTGTATCAAGGTGAACCCCCTAGATCAACGCCATCAAGCCAATCTCTTCCTTTGGATTAATGACTTACGTCATCGTAGTATTAAACCACTTCAATAAATAATTTAGGGTCTCTTTCGACCTCCAATGGACATTCGACAAAGACATCACATCCTCTGGTCAAACGGTATGGAGTTTGAACTGCTTCATAAACGTCTTCGCTAATAGTTCTAAAGATGATATGTGCCTCGGCGAGTTGAATAAATCATGTCATGGCAACTCCATCTAAGAATATTGGAAAGCACCTACATCTTACCGTGTTAGTATCCCAAGCACCATCCATATGTCATCCATACTTTAGAAGATGCTATAACACCCTCCATTTTTAGATAATGAAATAACTAAAATAATTATTAAACAGCGAAAAAGTGATTTTTGGAATTTTTAGAATTTAACTACAGGTGTTGCACCATTGGGTTCGTGGTAATTTTCTGATCAATTTTCATATATAACTTGTCAAAATCCGAGCCAGTATGAAGAAGTTACGAGAGAAACAAGAAAATCAAAATTATATAATTAAATGAAATAAGAAAAAAATAAAAAGGGGGAGGGGGAGGGGGCATAGGTCGACCCATGCTAGGGTCAGGTCAACCCGCAATGAACATAGGTCGACCCACCTTTCTTCCTGGACGATATTTCATCCAGGTACGAGCCGAAGACTATAAATTTGAATTTAAGTGAAATCTTGTGCGTTTGCAGCTGCATCAGATGGTTCATAGTGGGCCTATGACATGATTACACCAGATTAAATCTTCAAATCCGATGGCCTGAGATCCCTAAACCACACTATAAATACAACCCTAGGCCTAACTATTTTTCTCATTCAACTTTTCTTCCAATTGGGTTCATTGTCTGAGGCTAAACCCTAAATAGAAAAAAAATTCTAGAAAGGAAAACTTTTAATTAAAAATATTATACACCTAGAAGTGGATCCAGGAAGGCCCAGCACTAGAGCTAAAGACCACATGTGGGTGCTTTGTAATTATTCGATTTGTAAGCAATTTAAAATAATAGGGTTTTCAATAGTTGTAGATTTTCTAAAATTTTGAGATAGCTTTTATGTAAATTTATTTACAGTCAGTTTTCAAGTAAATTTCAGAAGTTCATTTCAGCCTTTTTTTTATTCAGCTATTTTATTCAGTTATTTACATTTGTTTTAAGTTGGAATTTAGCCAGCAAATGTTAGATTCTTTTAATTTTATAGAGATTTAATCATTTTTGACGCGAATAAAATATTAAAAAGAGAAGAATTCGCAAATATGGATTAAAATAAAAAACATTAAATTTACAAAAATCAGATGTAAAATAAGAAAAACTGAAATAAAATAGAGGTGGACTAAAATAGGCAAATTTAAGATATTTACAAACGTGATTATGACAAGTGGTTATATCGAAAAAGAAAAAAAATAGAAGAGTAACAGTTGCAAGAAAAATTATAACACATAGGTTATAATTAGAAAGAAAGAAATAACAGAAGGGGCATATTTTCAAACATAGATCTTGGATTAAGTTAATAAAAAGAGATAGTAGTAGTGGTCCATACAGACAGCATTCCCTTTTAGGTCGAGGACTGATGGTCTCACAAGTGGGTGAGGCTAGGCACGCTTATGCTGATTAGGGTAAGCATAGGGTCTAATAGGGGCGAAAGTTAGTGTGTACCGGCGATGACCAAGCGTGCGACATCGATTAGGATAAATAATTCGCACTGCTTCCTAACCGCTAAGAGGTGCCTTTTGCTGTGGGACCAATGAGATTGGCTCACAGTGGCATATAGAGATAGGAAAGGTCAATTAATAGGTAGGATTAGGATTTCAGCTTAATCAAGTTAGCAGTTGAGATAAGATTCAGGTTTCATCCTAATCACAGCAGTTCAAGACAAGTGTAAACAATCAAAGCAAACAGTCAAACAAAATCAGAAACAGTATTTTATGCGAGTTTTATCTTTTCTGCATCTTCCTTTCTGCTAAGAACCATTTCTTAGTCTATTATCTTTATCTTACATAGAAATGATTGTAATTACTTTCACTCACCAAACTTATTGTCTGAACCCACTCTATCTTCCCTTTCCCCCAATCGGCCAGCAGAGTTGAGGATGGTTGAATCTGGTTTCTTGCTGTTCATTTTTGGAGTTTCCTCATTTCAGATGTATTCTTCTGCTTTTCATCTTTTTCATCTGGCTTATGATGGATTGGAAATTGTGAGAGGATTATTATGATTACTTTTACTCTGATTATCTGAGACTAGGATATATTTTCATAAGACATGAGAGATTTTGAGTTTTTGAGACATGTTATGTTTTATGACTTACTTCGAGATGAAGTTTAATTCTGAATGATAAGTTATTTTTTAAATGTTTTCCACTGGTTTTACTTATCTGTCTTATGAATCTTAGTCTCTGTGATGCTTTAGCTATACCTATAACACACCACATCCTTTGGTGTCCCCTTTTTGGGAATACTAAGGGGTATGGGTTGTTTCATTTGGTATCAGAGCCTAAGGTTATAGGATTCCTAAAAACTTGTTTTAAAAGTAAAGTATTTTCAAAGGTAACATATCTTCAAGCTAAAATATTTTTCAGAAAGAAACTCTTATTATAGAAATAGTTTTCAAGTATAAGAGAGTTTTATAAAAATAATCTCAAAGTCCAGTTCAACCTTCTTTCGATTCTTTCGAGCCTAAATTTTCTTTTCTTTGCATAGAATGGTGAACATCCCAAATCTTCCAAAGGATGTCCAAGTCCCAGGCTGGTTCCATAGATACCTCCAAGCTATGGCACAAAGGTGCAAGGGCAAGCGCCCAATGCAGCACCGGCGGGTGAAGGTCCAGTTAGTCTACTTGCAATAGCCAATTTTTCTAAGCTATGCAAGGACTTCGCTAATCTAGGAGGCAAGATAGTTTTGGCATGGAGGATTTCGTAGAGGTACGAACTTGGTTGAGAAATACGGATTAGATATTTGGGCTATTAGGATTGGATAACCGACAGAGAGTTCAGCTTGCATCTTGAAATCTGAAGGGAGAGGCTTATTACTGGTGGAAGATTGTAGAGATAGAGGGTAGAGATATTGGTTGGGTTGGATTTCATAAAAGGTTTGAGAGAAAGTTCTTGTCGCAAGCCGAGGAAAGCATGTAGTTGGATAAGATCATTAGTCCGATGTATGGGAGTCTTTCGATGAAAGAGTATATATATCAGTTTAATGAGTTATCGAGGTTCGGGATGGAGCTTGTTAATACACCGCATAAGAAGGCCATCAAAGTTGCTAAGGGTTTGAGCCATCCCCTCTAAGGTTTGGCATTGCTATATGTACCTACGAGAGCGACGTATGAGTCACTTATGGAAATGGCCCTCGTACCAGATGTTGCTAAGATAGAAGAGGTTAAGGAGGTTCCTAAATCAAAAAATTCTAAGAAGCACTGGTGGAAGAATAAGAAGGATAAGGATAATAAGAAAGGAGGAGGACCACAAAAGGGACAGATCAAGAAGGGCGAGAAGTCTCATAATTATGGATTGGTTGGACATTACTCAAAGGACTGTAAGAAGGACATGATAAAGGGGAGGTGTTACAGCTGTGGGCAACTTGGACACCATAGTAGAGCTTGTCCTCAGAAGATGGGACAGAGAGTAGGCATACCTATGGCTCAAGTATAAGCTTGGATGCAGCACCTTCTAGTAGTGGACCGGACCGAGGTAGGGAAGTTTATGTAGAAGGTTTGATATCTATTTTGGATTTTCCTATTCAGACTCTTTTTAGCTTCAGAGTAACGCATTCTTTCACTTCTTGTTCCTTGGTTGATTGTTTGCACTTAGATATCTCTCTATTTGTAGACCCTACAGTTGTTTCAAAACCCATAGGAGGATCGACACATTTATCCATGATTTGTAGGGGTTTGAAAATTTTTACACTAGGTGTAGAGTTTGATTGTGATGCCTATGTAATGGGATTTTTGGGATATGGGATGATTTTGGGGATGGACAGATTATCCACTTATGGTGCGACGTTGGACTGCGAGAGAAGAGTCGTCAGGCTAGGGACTTGTAGCAAAATACCCTTGAGGTTTCTTGCGATCCATAAGGGCCAGTTATGTTAAGCTTCCTTTATTCCCTTGATTCATCATTCGAAGAGTTAGATTCAGTTCCAGTTGTTAGAGATTTCCCAAATATTTTTGAGGAGGTTAGGGGGCTACCCTCTAAAAGAGAGATCGACTTTGGAATCTATCTGAATGACAACGCTATGCCATTGGCATTGCCCGTGAGATATATGGCTCCTAGGGAGAGGAAGAAGTTAAGTAAGCATATTGGTGAGCTATTAAAGAAAGGCTTCATCAGATGGAGCATATCTGAGTGGGGGGCAGTCATCTTTGCTACAAAGGCGGATGTCTCCCTTCGACTTTTCATATACTATAGAGAGTTGAATAATCTCACGAAGAAGAACCGTTACCCACTTCCTAAGATAGACGATCTTTTCGATCAGTTGGTTGGATCTGCAGTATTTTCTCAGCCTGACTTAGCCACTGGATTTCATTAGCTTAAGGATGCTGATGATAGCATCGATAAGACAATATTTAGGACAACCAATGGATATTTTGAGTGGTTGGTTATGCCGTTTGGGCTGACCAATGCCCCTATCATATTTTGTAAATCTAATGGGCTGTGTTTCTCGAGATGTCCTAAATAAGTTTGTGGTAGTGTTTTTGGATGACATTCTGGTGTTTTCCAAGAGTATGATAGAGCATTCTATTCATCTTGAGGAGGTTCTTTGTAGACTTCGTGTTCATCAGTTGAAAGTAAAATTCTCGAAGTGTCACTTTTGGCATGAGTAGGTGCATTTTTTAGAGCGTGTAGTCTCAAGAGAGGGTATAGCAGTGGATCCCGCTAAGGTAGCAGTGGTACAGGATTGGAAGGCCCCCAAGAATGCTATCGAATTAGAAGCTTTCTAGATTTGGCTGGTTATTATAGGAAGTTTATCAGAGATTTTGGTAAGATTTCAGTACCATTTACTCGTCTCACTAAGAAGAATGTGATATTCGTGTGGGACGTGGATTATGAGGATTCCTTCACGATGCCAAAGAGGGCCCTTACTAGTGCACCAGTATTAGTTTTAGCCGACAGAGCTAAGCCTTTTACGATATACACTAATGCATGTGGGACTAACCTTGGGGCAGTATTGATGTAGGAGGGAGGGTAGTATACTATGGGAGTAGACAGTTGAGAACTCATGAGAAGAACTACCCCACCCATGATTCGGAGCTGGCTGCTATTGTTTTCGCGCTAAAGACTTGGAGACATTACTTGCTAGGAGAGAGGTTCGAGCTTTTCACTGACCATAAATCATTGAAGTACTTGTTCTCACAAAAGGATTTAAACTTGAGGCAGCAGTGTTTGGATGGGTTTTCTGGCATCGTATGACTTTAAGGTAGCTTATACCCATGGCAAGGGGAACCTAGTTGCAGATGTATTAAGTAAGAAGAGAACAACCCTTAGCATAATGTTCGTGGAGTGGAAAAGCCTAAAGTTTGTTTCCACCTTTGATTTTAAGCCTTCTACAAACATTACTCTTAGATTATTGGCAGCGCTTGAGGTTGAGCCTACCCTTATAGATTAGATTGGCTCAAGGCAGCGAGAGGATTCAGTGCTTGTGGATACTTTGGATAGGATTAGCAGAGGAGAGGACTCTAGGCATCTCCAATGCTATTCCATCGATAGAAAAGGGTGGCTAAGAAGAGATGGAAGACTTTGTGTCCTCCGCACTGGTGATTTGATGAGAAAAGTTCTAGTAGAAGCACACCATTCTCAGATGACTATTCATCTGAATGGTGATAAGATGTATAGGGATATAAAGAGAATGTTTTATTGAAGTGACATGAAGAATGATGTAGCAGAGTTTGTGGCTAAGTGTCTTGTGTGCCAAAGGGTTAAGGTGGAGTAGCAGAGGCCTAGAAGATTGCTTCAACCATTATATGTATGCAAATGGAAGTGGGATAGCATTTCGATGGACTTCATAGATGGTTTACCCCGATCTAGGAAAGGGAATACCAGTATTTGTGTGATTGTAGATCGTTTGACTAAGAGCGCCCACTTTATTTCGGTCAAGAGTAAGAGCACAGCACCTTATTTGGCATCCGTATACGTTCGTGCGATAGTCTGACTTCATGGAGTTTCCTCTAGCATAGTGAGCGATAGAGACCCTATCTTTACTAATGATTTTTGGAGGAGCTTGAAAGAGGCTTTAGGGACATAGGTTAGATTGAGTACAGTCTATCACCCTCAAATGGATGGCCAAACGGAGAGAGTTAATAGTGTTCTTGAGGATTTGTTGAGGGTGTGCATTCTTGATTTTGGAGGTACTTGGGAGGAGCACCTTCCTTTAGTGGAATTTTCTTATGATAATAGTTTTCATAATAGCATTGGGATGGCTCTTTTTGAAGCCCTTTATGGAAGACCTTGCAAGTCGCCTTCGTGTTGGTTGGAGTCTATAAAAAGATTGCTACTTGGTCCCAACATGGTTATAGAGACTTCGAAAAAGATTGATTTGATTAGAAGAAGAATGAAGACGTCCCAAGATAGATAGAAATCCTATGCAAATAAGTGGAGAAGGGATATTGAGTTCGAGGTAGGAGATTTGGTTTTCATTAAGGCATCTCCTTTGAGAAAGGTAGTGAGGTTGGATCAAATGGAAACATGCTCTCAGATTCGTAGAACGGTTCCCCATTGTGGAAAGGGTAGGAAAGATGGCATATCGTATAAAGTTACCGGATAGGCTCGCGGGAGTTCATAATGTTTTTCATGTTTCGCACGTGATAAATTGCTTACATGATTCGACAGAGGTAGTGGAACCTAGCCAACTTGAGGATGTTGAAGTGGAGAGAGAAGCATCGGTTCGTCATATTTCTACCAAGATCGTTGGACATGATATCAAGAAGCATAGGAATAAGGAAATCCCTTTGGTTAAGGTGTAATGAGGAGATTGTATTGAGGACGCTATGTGGGAGGCTAAGGAGAAAATACGTATCTCTTATCCGCATCTCTTAGATTGTACGTTTTGAATTTTCTATTTCCATCTTTAGTTTTGAATATGTTCTTTCCTTTAGTATCCTTTGGGAGGGTAGATCTTAGGACTTAAACTATGAATGGTAGGACTGAATGTAAACATGTAAATATAACATGTTATATATGTTGTACGCAAGTGGTTGCAAGTGTTTGCTAGTGGATGCTAATGGACGCATATACACACATTATGCACTATTATCTCTTAGAGATCTGCCAAACTAGGTCACTAAAGCATATGCATATGGATATGTATGCGTTTGCATTTTTTTTCATGGTTTCTATGAGTGGGTGATTGTCATATGATTGTTGCATTTGGATGACGATTGTAGCAAGCATATAGAACTATCAGTTGTCATTAGGGAATTTGCATTCATTTGGATACATGGCACGAACATGAGCACATTAAAAGGAGGTCGACTGAATCAATAGACTGCCTAATCTTTTGTATTAGTTAGGGACATTGACACTACACTGTTGTATATATCATAAAATGCATTAAAAAGCTTAAGGACAATGGATGTAATGAATGATGGTTTAATATGTGGTTGTGGAATTTGGATGAAAATATATATTTCATTCTTCTGTCCTTGGAGATTTCAGAGGCGGAATCCTTTAAGGAAGGAAGAATGTAACACCCCACATTTTTAGATACTTAAATAACCAAAATAATTATTAAATGGTGAAAATGAGCATTTTTGGAATTTTCAAAAATTTATCTATGGAAGTTGTACTATTGGTTCCATGACAACTTTCTAATCAATTTTCATGTATAACTTGTCGAAATCCGAGCTAGTATGAAGAATTACGAGAGAAACAAGAAAATCAGAATTATATAATCAAACGAAATAAAAAAAATAAAAAAAATAAGGGGGAATAGGTCGACCCATGCTAGGTTCAGGTCGAACCCCAATGAACACAGGTCGACCCGCCTTTCTTCCGATATGATATTTCGTCCAGATACAAGCCGAAGACCGTAAATTTGATTTTTAGTGAAATCGTCTACGTTCTAGCTGCATCTGATGGTTCCTGTTGAGCCTATGATGTGGATGCACCAGATTAAATCTTCATATCCATTGGCCTGAGATCCCTAAGCCATAATATAAATAGAACCCTAGACCTAGCTATTTTTCTCTTCAGATTTTCTCCTGATTGGATTCATTGCCTGAGGCTGAACCCTAAATCGAAAATTTTTCTGGGGAAGAAATCTTTTTAATAAAATTATTCTATACCCTAGAAGTGGATTTAGGAAGGCCTAGGACTAGAGATAAGGACCATAGGTGAGTGTTTTGTAATTATTTTATATTTGTAAGCAATTTAAAATTATAAGGTTCCCAATATTTGTAGTTTTTCTACAAATTTGAAACAATTTTTATGTAAGTTTATGTATAGTCAGATTTTAAGTAAATTTCAGAAGTTCTTTTCAGTCTATTTTTAATCACTATTTTATTCAGTTATTTGCAGTTATTTGTAGTTATTTATAGTTATTTACATCTATTTTAAGTTGGAATTTAGCCAGTAAATGTTAATTTCTTGTTATAGAGATTTAATCCTTTTTGACACGAATAAAAATATTAAAAATAGAAGAATTAGCAAATATGGATTAAAATTAAAAAAATATTAAATTTGCAGAAATCAGATGTAAAATGAGAAAAACTGGAATAAAATAGAGAACAATTGAAATAGGCAAATTTAAGATATTTGCAAGCATGATTATAACAAGTGGTTATAACTAAAAAGAGAAAATAGAAGAGTAACAGTTGCAAGAACAATTATAACACGTAGGTAATAATTAGAAAGAAATAAATAACAGAAGGGGCTTATTTTAAAACTTAGATCTTGGAATAAGTTAATAAGAAAATATAGCATTAGTGGCCCGTACAGGCAGCATTCCCTTTTAGATCGAGATTGATGGTCTTACAAGTGGGTAAGGCTAGGCATGCTTATGCTGATTAGAGTAAATAAATGGTCAAGTAGGGGCGATAGTTAGTGTGTACCTGGGATGACTGAGCATGCGGCATCGATTAGGGTAAATAATTTGCTACCGCATCATAAGCGCTAAGAGGTGTCTTTTGTTGGGGACTAACATGATTGACTTAAGGTAGCACAACAGAGATAAGAAAAGCCGATAAATGAGTAGGATTAGGATTTCAGCCTAATTAAATTAGCAGTTGAGATAGGATTAGGGTTTCAGCCTAATCACAGTAGATCAGGACGAGTGTAAATAATCAAAGCAAATAGTCAAACAGAATCAGAAATAGTATTTTATGCGAATTTTATCTTTCCTTTTTCCCCCAATAGGCTAGTAGAGTTGAGGATAGTTCATTCAGGTTGCTTGGAGATTCATTTCTAGAGTTTCCACGTTTCAGATGTATTCTTTTGCTTTTTATCTTTTTCATTTGGCTTATGATGGATTGGCACTTGTGAGAGGGATTATTATTGTTACATTAACTCTAATTATGTGAGATTGAGATGCATTTTCATAAGATATGAGAGATTTCGAGTTTTTTAAACATGTTATTTATTTATGATTTATTATGAGATGAAGATTAATTCTGAATGACAAGTTATTATTTAAATGTTTTCAGCTACTTTTACTCTGTATTGTGAATCTTAGTCTCTATGATGCTTTAGCTATTAACACACCATGTCCTTTGATGTGCCTTTTTTGGGAATACTAAGTGGTGTGGGATGTTTCATATGCCGTCTTGGATCGATCATTCCATCATAAGATGGCATCATCCACATTGCAAAATCTTCACGATAACTCTCCTGTAGCATGTTATCAGTGAATAGAGTCCGGTTAGGCAATGAACCACTTATCATTACTCTAATGCTGATTTTTATTCAGCAATCTCGTTACCATATTTGCAATATACTCTTTGCTGGTTTGGGTAACTGGACAACGATTGTCGGGAATAGCCGTAAATATTTGACACTACCAATGCCCCTGGTTAGTTGCATGATGTTTGAGCTCTCTTATCTTTGGAAAAACCATTTTCCCAGACCCTCTCTAATGTCTTACTGGTACTGTAGCATTCGCCCAATCACCATTATTCTATGCACCAGTATCTCATATATCAGCGATGCCAGCATACTGCAAATGTCCCTCATTATCAGATAAATTCATTGTGTCTACATTCACATTGGCATCAACGTCTCCAAATAACTCAGTACCTAGTTAATTTTGGTTGACACCGATCTGATTGGTCTTTTCCTGATAGAGTCCATTCTTATAGTTTGTTTTCTTGATGTTTCAGTAGTTTTCTTCTTCATTTTTTGCTTTTCATATCTTTGATTTTGATCTGATAAAGATAAGCACTCTTTTCTCAAAACCTAAAGATGATGAATCTCTACTACTTCGTTTGCTAGGAGATCAATGCAGAACCTTTCTCTCGCTTTTCCATCATGGCCTTTTGATTTTCCAACATATTTCTATTCATCTCAGCCACCATTATATCAAGTTTAGCACTTGTTACAACTTCATCTGGTTGAGATGACGATCCTAAAAGAGCTAATGGTTAAGCTATGTCTTATTCATGATGAGGTCCTTCATGGTCCCCTCAACATGCACTCCAGACTTGGAATCATCTTTCTTTGGAGGCATTTCTTACCAAATCTAATGTAGATTCCATTTCAAATCTTAGCAACTTTGGATCTACATCAAACTGTATAAAGATATGACTTTTGGATAATCAAAATCCAAAGTTCTAAGCTAGATCTTCACCTTAGTGTCTCATATCTAAGTGAAATCACCAAAAATGTTGAGTCAAAAAGTGACACAACAACTTAGCACTAGTACATAATATGTCAGTTGCCTCGCGTTATTTGCTTCGGTTATGTTAGCAACTGAAGCAAATAGTATTGTTTGCTTCGGTTATGATATATTCATTAGAAATGGCAAGGAACAACAATATGGATATACTTTCATTGAGTCTCCCTATGAAGAAGAATGTCATTAACGTATTCATTAGTAAACTGAAATCCATAGTGTTACAAGCAAAAAAGTGCAACAGGAAGCTCACATGCGCAATCCATAGTAAACCAAAACTCATTCATGGTGTAAGCTTTATTCGATTTCTCCACAACAATAAGAAGAGCAAGAATAATAAACTAGAAAATGCTGTTCTTGGGAGAAGAAGCATACTAATGGGTGAAAAGTGCGACCCATTAGCCTTTTCGGGTGTGATCCATTATGACTGCAACTGTGAGGTCCGAATCCACCTATGGCTTCTCTACACATAGGCTCGTTGCCTCCTTTCTTGATTTTGGTGAACCTAGAATCTAATTACTCTGAGAAAATAAATGGAAGATGATGCTTATTTTTTTGTATGTGTGTGTTTTATGTAAGCTTGCGATTGCTAATTTGCTATAGAGGGGTGATAAATGTTTATTGTAACTTAGAAGACAACTTTGAGAGAATGTTTGATATGAAAATTGTTTGGGAAACATTGCTTATAAAATAAAATATTGGCTTTTTTTAGAAAATATACAAGATTGCAAATCATCAACTCAATATAGACAACTTTTCTATTTTATTTTTTATTTTTTCTAATTACATGAAATATATTTTTGTAAGGTTGATTGAATATGCAGAATCAAAAGTTCAGTGGTAATGTTCTTTAGGTGGTTTTCAAGGTTGATCCAATTTAAAATCCCCAGATAGCAAAGAATTTAGCCTGAAAGTCTATCCACGTATCATTATATAATTTTACTATTATATATATGGAATATTAGAAAAGTAGCTCCATGTTAAGCCTTACATTGACATATAGTGTTCGAAATGCTGCTTTATTCCAGCATTAGAACTTCATGATGTATAAATATTGCATCTAGTACTACGCGCATAAAGGCATGTTTGTGTACATTTATGCGAAATGATGCTCTAATTAGATTGGCTTATATTAAACAAATCAGTTCATTAAAGACTTGTTAATGTTGCATGTATTGGGTTGGAAATATATATTTCATTAGGTTGTTTTTTGGTTTGGTTCAGTATAAAGTATGTTGCTAACTATGCAGTTAAAGTGCTCGGCAGATTCAATGCAGCGGAGGTGCAAAAAGTAATGGCGAGGATACAATGAGGATATAATGGGATATAGTAGATGACTCTAAAATAGCATATAAAACTCATATTTAACGTTTTTACAAATATATAAATGGTATTTAAATGATAAATTAACATTCGATTGAATTATAATTAATACATAAATAATTGTAAAACAAAAATGTGCCAATATATTGTAAATAAACATAAAAATGTTATATAACATAACTGAATTTAGTAGAATATTAGAGTATTTTCATTTTTGAAAATATATTAAGAATTCAATTAAATAAATTAATTTCATAATTTTATAATGTTTATATGTCATTTTTCAATTCACTTCTTTTAAAGAAGATATAGCGGAATATAGCGGGAATAACAGGATATAGCGGGGCTTAAAGCGGAAAGGATATATCTGGGGCTATATGGAAAAATCGTAGCGGTAGAAATCCGCTATGAGATATAGCAAGGTTATAGCGGGGTAATAGCTAGGAAATAACTACAGGTTGTTAGCAAGAAAATCGACCTGAGAGTGTCTACACATACATTATAAGGTATGTTGCCTGTTGTTTATTGAATACTAAAAAAATCATTCTCCAAGAACCTAAAAAGTTCTTTTATATACTTACAATAATAAAAAATACGGATATATTTAATAATAGTATTAGGGAATGAGTCAAATGAATATATATTATTGAGTATATATCAAACCGATCAAGCAAATTTATGATTGAAAAAGTCAGGCCAATGAAGCCAGGTTGAACCAGTCTAGCCCAAGGGCATTTATGTAATTCTCACAACTATGGAGTAGGTTGAAGACTTGTATAATTATACTTGTATATTAATACAAAAAATAGCATTGTATTCAATATTTGTATCAGATTTCAAATATAGTAAAGCAATCATTCTCTTTTATGGTATCAGAGCTCGATACAGCCTGACGGCAATTCCTATCATCAAGCCATACCTCTATCAATCCATTTTCATTATTTAAGAAGAAAGTTGTTCAGTCAAATCTTTCTCCTCTCAGGAAATTATCATCATTGAGGAGACGTTATCGATCATTTAATCCAAGATCCCAGCGTAATCTGTTCAAAAACTCAACTAGCAAAAGCCCAGTGCCTCGCTAGCAAAAACTAATCAAAAAGATCTCATCATTTCAGTTTTTTGGTTGCACTAGAAAAAGCATCAAAGACATTCTCCTCATTTGATCCATTTCTTGTTCATTGGCAGGAAATGGTGAGAATACATCTCATGTACCATCACCACCTCAAACCACTCATACCACCCATACCTCTAAAGTTGAAGAAACCATCAATCCAAGAAGTGAACTCATCAACATACAACTTGATGAAAACAACTACTTGTAGAAGTACAACATTCTGACTGCCTTAAGGGGATACAGCCTAGAAGAATTCATTCTTGGCACATCCTTAATTCCTGCAAAGTTTATCATCAAATAAGAAGAATCAATCGGCAACAAAGAATAAACAACATATTAATGACAAGATAGTTTGCTGAGTGCATGGCTACTATTAACCATTAGTGCAGGCTAATACACCAAATAATAGGATGCAACACTTCTCATGAAATCTGGGCTACTGTAGAAAAAAAATTCAATGCATAGTCATCAGCAAGAATCATGATTTACAAAATGCAACTGCAAAATATACGTAAAAATGAAATGAATATGAGGGAGTACTTACCAAAAGTGAAATTTTTGTGTGACCAATTAGGCTCGGCAGGACATAAGGATTCAGACAATGATCAGATACTTGTTATCTTAAATGGACTGGATGAAGAATATGAGTCCATTGTTGTAGTTATTTCATCAATGGAGAAAATACCAAGTATATCATATGTACACTCTGCCTTACTTGCACATGAGGGAAGGCTTGAATAAAGAAAACCATCTAATTCAGATTTCAGTATCAACTATGCATCTATCTCATCAAATTTCAGATTCAAAAATCAAGAAAGAAATCAGAATGCAAGAAATGATCAAATTTGTCAAAAGGAGTGGTCAGACTTGCAGAGGCAGAGGCAGAGGCAGATGGAATAACAACAGCAAAGTTAGATGTCAGATCTGTAAAAATATGGTCACACAGCCAACAAATGTTACTTCAGATTTGATCTAAACTATTCGGTAGGTCAACAAGCAAGTGATAATCAGAGAAATTATCAATCAAATGTCAACATGGTGCACACAAGTCAAGAATCAAGGAGAAAACTCCAATCCATGGAGAGCTTGAAGTCTTGGCTAGACCAAAGGACATAGAAAATGATGCATGGTGTCTAAACTTAGGTGCAACTAAACATATTACTAGCAACTTACAAAAACTGAATCTAGGAATAAAGAATACAAAGGTACACAATCTATCTTTATAGGTAATGGCAAATCTATTAGCATTTCTCATAGTGGCAATGCAAGTATCAGAGGAAAAAGAAAATTACACTTGAAAATTTTGCTCTGTGTGCCACAGGTTAAAAAGAATCGGATGAGTGTTTCTCAATTTGCCAATGATAATCATGTGTACTTTGAATTTTATCCAATATTTTATTTAGTTGGAGACTTGCTAAGCGAGGATATTTTATTACAGGGTAAGGTACACAATGGCCTTTACATATTCAGTCCGTTGAAGAATAAAAAGGATGTTGTTGAAAGAAACTGGTGTAATTATACAAGCTCTTATGAAATTGTAAATGAAAAAATTATCTTTGATGTATGGCATTGTAAACTTGGACATCCAAGTGTTAACGTTGTAAGACAAGTTCTTAGAAATAATAATATTCACTTTAAAAATGTTAGTTTACCTGACATATATACATATTATCAATTGGAAAAAAGTCATAAACTGGCATTTCCCCAAATCTACAACTGAATACAACAAAACACTTGAAATGGTGGCTCTTGACGTATGGGGACCAACTCCCATCACTTCAGACTATGTATATAAGTATTACATTTCATTCGTGGATGTTTTTTTCTAGATTTACTTGGATTTATTTCTCAAAGTCAAAGGCTGGAACATATAATGCAGCAGTGCAGTTTATTAACATAGAAAAAAAGAAGATAAGTCAGCCATTAAAAATTATACAGGCAGATGGTGGAGTTGAATTTAAACCACTGAAAGCTGATTTTGCGAAGAAAGGAATAGTTCACAAAGTTATCTGCCCTCATGCTTCAAGAGAAATGGTTTGGTAGAGAGGAAACACATGCATATTGTTGAAACAGGCCTAATACTTTTGGCACAAGTTTCTTTACCTATTAAATTCTGGCCGGATGCCTTCTCAACTTCAGTATATCTGATAAATGGACTTCCATCAAAAATGCTAAAATTTAAAGCCTCCAGTGAAATACTTTTCAACACCAAAGTGGACTATTCTAGTTTGAGAACATTTGGATTTGTCTTCTTTCCATGTTTAAGGTCTTACAATACCCACAAGCTCAGTTTTAGATCAGCACCCTGCACATTCCTGGGATATGCAACACAAAAAAGGGTACAAGTGTTTAAGTAGCAAATGGTAAAATATTTATTTCTAGACATGTTTCTTTTAATGAAAATCATTTTCCTTCTAAGAAAAAAATAAGAAAGTGAATCAAAAGATATACAATGTAAAAGCTTCTATACCTCCAATACCACTGTATAAGGAGGAATATGAAGGAAAAGCTGATGCCACGAGAAATGGTGAAACTCATGAGCAAAATAAATCAAAGTAATCAAGAGAGACGTCAAGGGAAACAAGCAATTCAGCTAATAAAAATTATGACAATGTGCAAGTATCAGATCGTGAGCAAGAGCTTCATGAAGATAATCATTAACATGAAGCCACTCAATCACATGAGCCAAAACCTGTACAAACTGGACATCACATAATAACAAGGTCAAAAAGAGGCATTTTAAAACCCAAGTGATGTACAAAAACTTTAGAACTTGAAGAACCAGTCACATATGAGCAAGCATCAAAAAGCAATAATGGAAAATTACAATGAATGAAGAATACTAAGCTCTCATGAAAAAAAACTGGGATCTAGTATAGTGACCAGAATATTAAAATATATTTGGGTGCAAGTGAACATTCAAACTAAAGAAAAATCCAAATGGAACCATCAATAAATTCAAAGCAAGACTTGTGGCCAAAAGATACACACAACAATATGGTTTTGATTTTACAGATACCTTCTCCCTAGTGGTAAAACTAGCCACTATAAGAATTGCTCTCACTATTGTATTACATAAAAACCGAAATATAAGACGCGTTCCTGAATGGGGTTCTCAAAGAAGAAGTGTACATGGAACCCACAAGGGTTCAAGCAAAGCAAGGATGACAATATAATATGCAAATTAAACAAAGCGATTTATAGACTAAAGCGGGCACCTAGAGTATGAAATGATAGACTAAAAGCAACACTTATATAATTGGGGTATGTTGCAGCCAAATTAGATAACTCGTTATATATCAAGCATGGTGAAGATACTACTACTTTTATATTAGTGTATGTATCTGACTTCATAATTACTGGAGATAATGAATCAAAGGTCAATAAAGTAGTTCAGCATTTAAATTAAGAATTCATTATCAAAGACTTAGGTGAATTAAATTACTTCCTAGGTATAGAAGTGAAAAGGAAATCCAACTCAGAAATCATTCTGAGTCAAAGAAAGTACATTTCAGAGGTTCTCATTAAAAGAAAAATGGATCAAGCCAATTCTCTACCTACACCAATGGTAAGCAATCTACATCTACCTAAATACAGGGGTGAAGTTATATGCAATGAAAAACAATGGCGAAGTATTGTTGGAGCACTTCGTCACAAGGCCTGAAATAACATATTGTGTCAAAAAAGTCTGTCAATTCATGCAACAACCACGTGATGAACATTGGAAATCGGTAAAAATAATGCTCCAATATCTAAAGGCACAAGTCATGGATTGCATCTAAAAGCAGGAAATAATTTAAAAATACGAGGATTTTCGGATGCAGACTGGGCCAGTGGCTCAGATGACAAGCATTCAACCACGGCTATTATATATACCTGGATGAAAACCCTATTTCCTAGTGCTCTAGAAAACAACCACCATATCTTGATCAAGCACAGAGGCAGAATACAGAAGCGTTGCTGCAGCAACTGCTAAAATCATTTGGATAGAACCACTAGTGTATGAGTTAGGGTTTCCAATATAACAAAAATCAATAATCTAGTGCGATGACTTGAGCATACTGTCACTATCAGCAAACCCAATCTTGCATTCACGAACAAAACATATGGAAATCGATCTATATTTGTTCGCGAACACGTAATCAATGGAAAACTAAGCATAAATCACTTACCAGCCACTTACCAGAGAACTGATCTACTTACCAAACCATTGTGGAGGAAGAATTTTGAAATATTAAAACAGGAAATTAAATTTTTCGATGGTGGATGAGAATAGAGGGACAACGAGAAAACCCTAGCTCAATTTGAGGGGGTGTATTAGAGAATGAGTCAAATGAATACATTACTAAGTGTATATCAAACCAATCAAGCCAGATTATGATTGAACAAGTCAAGCCAATGAAGCCAGGTTCAACCAGTCTAGCCCAAGGACATTTATGTAATACTCACAGCTATGTATCAGATGGTGTATAAATATACTTGTTTACTAGTGCAAAAGACACAACATTGTATTCAATCTTTTTATCAAATTTCAAATATGATAAAGTAATAAATTCTCTTTTAAATAGTTGTAATAACTTTGGTGTAAACCTTTTTTGATGCTAGCGTGAACTAACAAAAATGTCTCTCTATGAATATTAACAAATCTTAACATCCCTTAAATACAGAATTTAATGGTTAAACTTCTTTACAAATTCAAAATGTCCCTCCACACTTAAAAATATGATCTAACAAATAAACATCATTTACAAATTCCTTGTTTATTAATTATTAATATAAATAAAATTAAAACTAACAAAAATTAGACATTGCAACTTAAAAATAAAAATATAAATTAACTACACATTATTTTAACGTATAAACATGGCTTAATATTTGTGCAAAACATTTTTTCTTGAATGTATTAATTATATATAACCGGTAGAAAACAATTCATTCGTGAAGCACATACCATCATTACGTGCGAAGCACGTTCCTTAATGCTCGTATTCATTCAAAATAGTAATATATGCATCTAAACTATTATTGATATATGAATTATTGTGGCTAATGTCATGTCTGAAGGCGAGTTTGTGAACATTTATGCATAATTATACACTAATTAGACAGGTTTTTATTATACTAATGTGCCCAAGAACTTGTTCACTACAACAAATACGACTTATTACAACATTGTAAAAATAACTATTTTATGCTTTTTGCAAAATCATTGTAAAAAGTGTCATTTTTCCCACTTTTCTACAAACACATTGTAAAACATTTTTTTATAATGTTTTCAACAAAAACGTTGTAAAAATATTCTTTTTGTGTACAAAAACTCATGAAATAGATCATGGAGTTAATAAATAAAAAAAAGATCAAGAAATCTTAGCAAAAAGTATGGAAATGGCTTACGTAACGTTGTCATAGTATCCTTTTAACCATATTTTTATAAATGTTATAAAAAACGTTGTTTTTTACAGTAGATAATAATTGCTACAACATTTTTAAAAGTAATTTTTTTGAATATGTTTATTATTGCTTAAAATATTATAATAATAAATAACAAATTGTTAATGCTATTTAAATAATTTATAAATAGTAATTTATGATTAATAATTTATGAATAACAACTTAGATGTGTATAATGAGTTTTTTTGGCACGTGCAATGCACATGCGTATAAAACCCTTTATAAAATTATTAAATTTAGAATTCTATGCAGTTTTAATTAAAAAAATTGAAAAGTACAAAAGTTTGTAATTATTTTGTCGAAATAGGGTTTCGTAGTTGTAAATTTATTTACGTTCCAAAACTTCAATTTGAAAATAAATGTTAATTTTCATTCTTTATTAAATTTGAACTCCTAACCTCATATAAGGTTATTTTTAGAACTTTGCGGTCGAACCAAAAGATTGTGTTTCTATTCCAACTATTAATAAAAATTTATAATTAATGATTATTAACATTTATAATTACTAATTGTTAACTATTTTCAAAAAAAAAGTTATATTTAATAATTTATATTAGTTAATTCTGAATAATTAGTAAATTATAGTTAATAATTTATACTCTAAATCTCATTCGTTGCAATTTTTCTAAACTGATAAAAGAAACAGCCGGTTCATGAAAAAACTTCAAAGTAACGGTGGACATATAACCATTTTAATCGATGTAACCAACATAAAAGACATTCACTAATTCGACTTATCTATCATGAACGATTAGTCGATTTTAACAATTCACTATAAGAAGCAAAAGCAGTTCCGATGGTTGATTTCCGTCAATGGCTGTCAGTAGCCGAGAGGAAACATTGTCCAAATATTGGGTGTCGAACAATTGTTCTTCGACAGATTTTTCGACGGATCTGTCGGCATTTTTTCGATGACTATCGTCGACTCTTCCGATGGCTTCTAACACCTCATCGTGTGCACGTGGAAGGTTACGCCTTCATCAATTTGTTGCCGATAACCACCTCAAGCCGTCGTAATTCTGGTACCTATAAGCCATCGGTAGCCGTCGAAAATTTAGAGCTTTTTATTTATTTCAGCGGCACATCAACCCCAAACAACAATTATATCACAATATATATCGCAGTTCTTTATACATCAAAGCTCAAATCATATATATCACAAAATATATTATATCAACAATTAAAAACCTCAACATATACAATAAACCAATCTCAAACACCCAACAATTTACCACAAATCATAAAGATCTGTCAACATCTCAAAATATGTCAAACATCACCTTAAATGAACCTCACTCATCCAACATCTCAAAATGTGTCATAAACATTAAATCACATCAACCTCATCGTAAATATTAAATCACATCAACATCACCTATCTCAAAATATATGTAACTCTGAAACTACCTAACAACATAGACAAACTACCTTACCCATCTCAAAGTGCATATATATACATAGTCAAACTATCTCGCAATTCGCAACATAAACAAAAAAACCATACCTCCTGATCCTCATCGCATCTGAATTTCGCTGATAAAGGAAATGTGGCATGCTTTTGCATATACGCAGCAATGCACTCATCCAGCATCTGGTACATCTTCGCAGACCGACATTTGTCTCTATCCTCCAAGTCAGCAGTCTGAGCTCTCAACTCTGCAATCTCCCAACAACGTCAAAAATTGTTTCCTCATTAGTGGTCGATTGGTCTCGATATGTTCCCTCGAGCAATTTCTTTTATTCTTGCATGAATTTATCCTACTATTATTAATAGAATTACAATTAAAATTCATACTATATTATTTTAATTATTTGTAACTCATAATTTCAAGTGATTATTAATAACTTATAATTTAAAATATGCTTACCACGGCCTCTTGTGATTTCGTGTCATGCAATGTGTATGTTATCGAGCCACCTTCATTAACAAACTCGATGGTGTAAGTATGAGTAAACATTTCCACGTAGGAGACAGGATGACAACACTCTATGTCCTGAAATTATTATGTATTATCGTTATTCTTATTATATATAATATAATATATACAATAAAGTTATACAATTTAAAAAGTATTTATAATCGGATTTAATAAATTGACGAGCTATTGACGGTAAAGTTGGAATGATTTTGAACCCACACGATGTGTGAAAGGATGTTTATTTCTATTTGCAGAATTCCGCTCCGACTCTACCTGTAAAATTAAAATGAACATTATATTTCACATTTATGAATTGATGCAGTTATTGTACTAATTTTACTAAATTTTTAATAAATATACGAGACTAGTAATGTTACAACCGCTTTTGGACTTTTCAATGGAACTAACCCAACCTTCCATATGCTTGCACTTATCCGTTCGGACTCTTTCCCTTTTTTTTTAATGCTCGATATCATATCACGATAATTTTTTTCATTTTTTTCATCCATTGATATCTACAAAGGGTAAAACGAATTCATGTAGGTCTACCTCCTTTTGCACATTGAAAAAAATAGTTTTACATTTATACTTAACCAATAAATTGTACAGTGGTTATGTATGAAATGAAATACAAATTTACACTTACGTAGAAATCCTGTCGATACAATCTAATATGTGGGGTAAGATATTATCCCACCTAGGCAAACACGCGGTCATTCTACTTTTGTAAGCAACCTTGGAAACATCAAGAGCAACATCTAAGAGCTCCAGTTCAAAGCCTATGTATTAATTATGATATAGACCTTTTATAAATCATGAATAATATATCATACATAAAATATTTATCATGTTGTAATAAATTTGATGCTTACCCACTTACTTTACTTACTAATGTGACTCTCGGACATTCTACGTGTGATGGACTGCCGCCATCGCCTCCCATGCTGGTCCCTCTTTGACTAGAAGAAGTGAACCTAATGAATGGGAAGATCTCCGATGTCGAAACATAATATCTGTCATAGATATATCATTTAATTATGGAAGAACATATTATTTAATTATAGAAAAATATATCATTTTTATGAGAAAAATGTAACATTAATAATCACATAAATTACCTTCTATCAGAATGTGCATTAATAATCAGTCTTCATCATTTTCTAATTCAAACACGGTCTCATGCTCTATATCGTTTTCCTCTGTAGTCTCAAATGCTTCTACTAAAACATTTGATTCATCATTTAGAGGTTCAAAATCAGCACAATAATCGGTTGTTGTTATTTCTTTATTTTGCTCAAGATCTGTCTAGTAAGCTTGTTCGTTTGCAACATTCTTTGCATCAAATGCAAATCTTGCCTTTGTTTTAAAAACCGCCGACCAATCTGCTTTATTTCTTTATAGAGATGGATATGGAGCATAATAAACTTGTATTGCTTACTCGATTAGTACTATATGATCATACTTATGGTAAAACGAGTTATGCTTTATTTCAATAAAATTATAATCTTGGTGCACGTCGATTCCAGAACCTAGAACATTGCTGAATCAATTACATCTAAATAAAAAAACGTTCTCTCTGGGTCGTATAAAATATGTTAATTCCAAAAGCTGGGTTAGCACGCCGTAAAAATCATTTATATGATCATCTGGATCATCAGTACCATGACGACGGCCATACACCGCCGAAACCTAAGATATCGGTATAATGCACTGTAGCAGTGCTCGAATGATGCAGGGTGATCATCAATGAAGTAAATAAATAACACAGAACCTATCATATATCTCATAGTGCGTCGAGTAAAATATAATAATAAACATCTTGAATATAAAATAGGCGAGATATAACTGAATGAATCACAGCATCGAAGTATATAGATCCACATAAAAAATAGCATAAGTGATAGAGTTATACATCAAATAATAACCCATAAACTATCTCTAAATAGTAAGGCACTAGCAAGTTCCATAGTGCTATGCAGCGGAATAACAAACGAGTAAATATGGTAATAACAGATAATAGCCTCTTGCTCGCCACCTATCCAGCTCCACGTGCTCACCAGACCTGATATCCTTAATCTACTCATTTAAAAGTACCCAGAGTAATAGGAAGCAAAGAATAAAACCCCAGGTCAGACAACAATCCGCTTTGAGTGGTAGAAATCTTAAATACTATAAAGTCAATATACTAGGACAACTGGTATGGAAGTGCATACCTGACCTGTCCCTGCATCCACGGAGTTAGCATATATAAAAGACATATGCTACTCTATGACAATCATCAGTGGTGTACTATAAATCAAGGTAAAAAGGGAGTCTAAACAATCAAACAAACAAACATCCTTAAGGTGATAAACAATCAAACAAACATAGAATCCATCATACATCCTTGCATTCATTCACTGAATGGGTTGGATATATAATACTCGTATGACCACCCCCATAGAGTCAAGGACTACTCAATGTCCTGCTTTCTTAGTACCGAATCCATGCCACTAAGTAAGCCAAGAACTAGACAACATCCCTGTAAACCGCCTAGGGTAAATGGATGGAAACATTATGTGATCCGAGGCGTCCCTGTATGCCCAAGTGAGCATCCATACATATGCATGTTTCATGAGTACACTTTGAAACCTACGAATATCAATGACCCCTTTGCATACATCATCCATAGTAGAGCTTGTCTCAGAACTGTCTCTACAACTTCCACCTGAAGTCATTGTGGTTGGGAACTATTCTTAGCAGCCATCTTTAGATGCAAAATATCTTCGTCCATCCCGTAACCTTCCTACACCAATTCCTTCAATTTAATTATTGTGCATTGAAGTATAGCTATCCATCATCGAAGCCATCACTTCTTATCACAGAATCCCCATCGTCGGGTCATAAGTTACCTTCGTCAAAAAATAATCAAAATGGTCGTCGAAAAACTCACTTTAAGGTTGGCCCAAAGTAACCACGATCTCAACTTGAAGTAGATCCTGAAAATTTTAGCCCGAAATTTAGCCTGGGTAAATTAGGAAAATTCCCCCAACACGTTTAAGGATCGAAACCGATCCTTGATTTATCTTATTTTTATTTTCCTCCATCGATCTGAAAACGTCACAGGTAAAGCCCGAGTTTTACCCTGATGGCCCAAAGCACGTCTCGAAGCAATCCAATACCGATTCATATTCCCAAAGTCACCACTGATCCATCAATATACTAAGCACACGGACTCCAAAAGACTTTAAATTTGGAATGTATGTTATTGCGACCTTCCTTGTCACCCCCTATCGATCTCATTAATGTTGGGGTAAAACTCATGGATCACCACCAATCCATGACCATGGATCATTACCGATCCATGACCGCCGAACCATCCCCGCCAATCCATCACCATTGATCCCACACTTCACCTACAAGACCTAGCACACTTCCCGATGCTCCAAAATGATTTGCAACTCAAATGGACTGAAACCCATGGATCGGTACCGATTTAGGGGGTGGACCCGTAGTTGGCCAAAATCATGTGACTTTGGCTCCACTTCCTTGCCTTCATGTTCCCATGCCTCGATCCATAGCTTGCGTCCTTATTCCATACTTCGAGCTACTCCACCGATCTATGCTTTGATTCCTCGTCGATCCATGCTATGGATACCCACCGATCATCTTCAAGCACCCATAATATCATCAAATGACATTCTTCAATAGTGATATCTTGACGAATAACATATAGCCGACAAAGAACTCTAAATCTTGATGTCTCTTATCAGCGTAACTTTTCTTTCTATCTTGGGAAGTTTTCATCGACTGCAGAATGAACTCGACCTTCTTCGATGTTTCCTTAACCATATCTGACCGAAGTATCAGTTTCTCACTCGCTTCCCATCAACAAGAAGGAAAGTTGCACGGTCGGCTATATAATGCCTCGAATTGTGCCATACCGATGCTAGAATGATAACTATTATTATATGAAAATTCAACAAAGTGTAAGTGATCATCCTAAAAGTATCCAAAGTCTAGTATGTGAGCATGCAAGAGATCCTATAAGATACGATTCACTCCCTCAATTTGGTCGTCAATTTAAGGGTGATAAGTTGTTCTGAGGTGCGACACTGTTTCTAACGTCTTCTGTAAGCTCTTCCAAAATCCACTAGGTAACAATGGGTCTCGATCACTCACAATGGTCTTCGGTACACCATGGAATCATACTTCCCACTTCACATGTAAGTCGGCCAATTTGGCTACCATTCTACTTGACTTACGGGTATAAATCTGGCGCTCTTGGTCAATCGATCAACTATGACCTAAATGCTGTCGTACCCTGCTCAAGTCCATAGTAGTCCATCAATGAAATCCTTTAATACTTGTTCCCACTTCCACTGAGGAACTTCTAGAAGTTGCATCATACCATTATGCTTCTTTTTCTCTACCTTAACCAACTGGCAGTTTATGCACTTAGAGATGAATGTCCCAACGTCTTTGATCATCCTTTCCTAACAAAAGGTATGCCTCATATCATGGTACATCTTATTATCATTGGGATGTATAGTCAATCTTGAATGATGACACTCTTTGAGCACCTCATCCTTCAACTCATCGATCTTAGAAACAAATAATATTTCTTCCTTATAGAGCCAACCATCTCGGTCGAGTCATATTGTATCATATCCTCAGAATCTACACTAGTTTCAATCTTAGCAATGATCTTACCTACTCTGGCATTGCACCTCTGACTAGTACCAATTTTCTCAATCAGAGTAGGTCTGATAGTCAAGCTCGCTAACATCTCTGGATCTAGCTCACATCTAGGTCGAAAATCATAACTAGTAATATATTCTAACTACGTCCACTCTAAGAACATAGCTTCTAGGCTTGCATGTCTCCTACTTAAGGCATCAACAACTACGTTGCCTTTTCCAAGTTTATATGCAATATTAAAGTCACAAGATGCTAGGAACTTTAGCAAATGCCGCTGGTGAAGGTTAAGGTCCTTCTACGAAAAGAAGTACTTCAATGATTTATGGTCGATGAACAGCTCAAACTTCTCTCCTAGAAGATAGTGCCTCCAAATCTTTAATGCAAACACAATTGCTACCAACTCTAAATCATGGGTTAGGCATTTCTTCTCATGTGGCTTCAGTTGTCGATTAACATATGCAACAACTTTGCCTCTCTGCATTAATACCATGCCTAGTCCGATACCATAAGCATTAGTTTATACCATCATCTCCTATTCCCAACCAAAATAATCAATATTAGCACCCTCGTCAACTTTTCATTCAAACCTAAAAATGCATGCTTGCATCTCACATCCCAAGAAAAAGACTGATTCTTTTTTGTCAAATGAGTCAACGGTGCCGCTACCTTCAAAAAATTGGATGAATCATTTGTAATATCCAACTAACCCTAAGAAACATTTCACATCTATAGTGTTTTAGCATCTAATCTAGTCTTGAACTGTCGTGACTTTTGCAGGATCTATAGTTATGCCCTGCGTAGAAATGACATGATCCCAAAGTCTCACTTTCCTCCTTTAGAAGTGACACTTTGAAAACTTCGCCTTATATTGGTGTTTTCTCAACACTCGCGCAATCCTCAAATGTGTCTGGTGTTCTTCCTCTATTTGAGAATAGATCAGAATATAATCAATAAGCACAAGCACAAATATGTTTAGTTGACCACTGAAAACACGGTTCATGAGATTAACAAAGTATGCCAGTGCATTGATTATCCCAAATAGCATAACCAACCAATTACAAAATCCAAATGGTGTATGAAAAACAATAATCGATAATTCTCCTTCACCGTTCTCAGTTGGTGGAATCCTGTTTCAAGATTCAACCGAGAAGATACTTGGCACCATGAAGCTGACAGAACAAGACACCAATGCATGGGAATGGACACATGTTCTTCTTGGTCAGTAACGGAAATCAACACATAATCTAAGGGAGTCATCCCCCTTCATGGCGAATACTACAGGTGCTTCCCACTCAGATATACTCTTACAAATGAACCCTCGTCGTATTAGGTCATTCACTTACATATTAAGCTCTCTCTGCTCGCTAGGTGCCATCCTCCTCAAAGGCATCACTATCAATTTGGAATCTTTCATCAAATCAATATGAAACTCGATCTCCCTATATGGTGGAAGTTCGATCACCTCTTTGAATATATCCAGATGCTCCCTAGAAATCAGTATTATCGATAACTCATCGTGTGGGATAGCGAGCAAATATAGAAAGCTGACCATCACCTCATTATCCAGTAGGTAGCCAAACACTACCTTCCACCCATCGTCTATCCCTATCATCCCAAATGACCTCTCCCAATCCGCCACTACTCCGTACCTATAAAGCCAGTCCACCCCTAGTATAATATCGAATCTCACAAAACCCAAAAAGAATCACAATCAAAATAGCATCTATTACTCGATAAATGAAACTATGACAAACCATACATATCCTAATAGAGCCTTCAATAGGGTTCGTCATAATCAAATGTCAGTCAACAATTTTATGTTTCAATCTAGACTTATCTACTAAGTCACTAGATATGAAGAAATATAAAGACCCGATATCAAATCAAAATCATATAGGAACGTCAAAAATGGAAAGCATACCTTGAATAGTGATGCCTTTCCTCTTCTCTTTTTGCAGTGGAGCATTCGACGAAGTTGGAATGACATTTATAACATATGCTTTCACTGCCTGCTACTGCTTAGATAACTCGACACTGTTTTACTTGATATGCCCAAGCTTATGGTAGTTGAAGCACTTACTTCCCTCAGCATTGCAGTCTCTACTGAAGTGACCTTTTCTAAGCAGTTGTAGTAAGTCGGCCCCGGCTTAACCAACTTCTTTTGGCCATCATTGTTCTAAAACTGCTTCCTCTTGTTGTTTCATTTCTTCTTGCCTCCCTTGCCCGATCACAGCTATGTCTCTTTTTTAGGAACGATAACTTTCGATTTTGGATATAGATTTTCATGCCTTAGGGACTTTACGATTATCATCTCAAAATTCTCATCAACGTGGCCCACAAGTAGCTCCCCTATGTAGTCGTCCAAGCCACTGATAAATTTCTCATTCTTTTTTAATGGATTATCGATGAAGGATATACCATATTTCAATAGAGCGTCGAACTCAGCAACATACTCGAAGACAGTCATATCCTCTTACTTTAGATTCACAAACTTATGGAACAGAATTAACCATTGAGTTGCAGGAATCAGTTCTCCTCGAATCTAGCTTTGAACTAGTCCCAAGTGAACATATCCTTGGGAGTAGCAGCCTGTAACAACCGTGCATTTTTAACCATTCGCATCCACACATGTTAGACTTGAATTGCTCAAAATACCACGTTGTAAATAAAATTTGCAAATCTCAGCATATATAGTAAATAATAATCACAGATCACAGACACAGAGTAATAATAATGCAGCGGAAGTAAAAGAAATAGTAGTTCATGAAGCTACTATATAAATATATCAGAGTTAAATAAGATACAACAGAAGAAATAAAGTACAACAGAAGTCTCAATATGATAACTAAGTACAAACTGAATACAACAACGGAACTAAAATAGATAAGACTAGATAAGCAGATAATCTCCAGCGATTCCAATACCACCCCCTTCCTCTGGCAAAGAAAATATAATTTATATAATTTGAAATAGACAAAATTGCAAAATAAAACAAATTATACTCAAAATAGAGATGTACATAACTTTCACAGTTTAAGTCCGTTTCCAACGAAAAGAAAAGTAGTGTTCAAGTTATTTCATCTATTTTCATAATAAAATATAAAATTTAATATTTTAAATAATTTAAATTTGAAGTTTAAAAGTCAAACAGTTTGAAAGAAATTCACTTTTCAGTAAAATATTCAATTTATACCAGTTTGAAATTATAATTCATATAATAATCAAAATTTATATTCAAAAATGAAATGTTTGAAATAAAACAAGTTTAAAATAATTTCAAAATAAAAATAAGGTCAAATTTAAAATATATGCAAAAATCTACGGTTATTACACTCTCCCCCACTCAAAACTTTTCGTCTCCGAAAAGGAATGAGGTACGGGAAAGCACAGAAAAAGATAAAGTGAAATAAGATTAAGACATGATGACAAGGAGATGAAATTGTACCTGATAACTATTGTTATAGGTAAGTTTAACAAGGTGCAGATTATCAAAGATTATAGAAAGATTTCTAAACAGAAAAATTATAGAAAAATGCCTACACCAGCCTAAAGCAAGATAAGGAAATTAAGGACAACCAAAAGATAGTTTGAAAAACAAAATAAGATAATAAGTTAGAAACCATGGAAATTTCAACTTAAATAGATAATTAATATTCTTACACAAGTTAAATAAATCTTAACTATCTCAAATTTTATTATCTTATCCACTAATCATCTTAAATTAACAATTTCTAAAATCATGGATTTGAAAACCATTTATTATACTCAAAATGTATTCAATAACTTTAATTCTTCTTTATTCCTAATTAAAATTTTATTTTATTCCTCAATATATTTTATCGCCTATATATTTACACTTATTATAACTGCTTCAATTTATTCTTAGTTCCTTTAACATCATTTTATATTGTAAATTATTCAATTTACTCATTTATTCTATTTACCTCTATTAATCTTTTTATAACAAAATTTAAGCGTATGATATTTATTATAACCACTCAAATTTTATTTATAAAATCTTTTTATATTGTATATTATCCAATTAAATTATTAACTTCTGAAATTAAGGTAAGTTATATTTGAATGCAATTGTATTATACAAATAAAACTTTCTAATTAAACCATCTCATGCTTGAATATTCATCCAAAATTTTGATTTTCTTTTTATAATTGAAATTATTCTTTAAAATAAAATTTGAGAATTAAATTTTCAATTTCTTCAAACCTTTTAGGGATAAATAAATGTATGTACATAATTTATCAAATTAAATTTAAATCATATATCTATATATATTATAAATCAAGTCATATTTTAGAAATTCAAATTAATTTGATTTCCCAAAACAAAGCTGTAGCAAGACTAAAGAACGTTCTCTTCACTTCGAAACTCGAAAATGAATGTCGACGATGCCGCAGTCATCACCGAAGTTATTTTCCAGCGACAAAGAGAAGAGCATTAAATTTAAACTTTAAAATTCCTTGGAAACAAATTTCTATTATAAAATACTTAAAATAATATACCCTTTTCAAAACTTTAAACCAAAGTTCGAAATCATCGGAAACTAAGTTCTCAAATTCTTGATTTAAGCTCCTTTTAGTTCTCAAATCAATTTATAAACAACTATTTATAAATTCATTTATAGAACAACAAATGATAAATCAAGTATTATCATTTCAAATGATTAATTTAAATCAATTTATTAAGTTCCATAAATTTACTTATATATCAAAATTTATTTCATTAACCAAATTTTAAAATAATATTGTGTCAGTTTGTTCTATCAAAGTGTTTTGGAAATGCTATCGATAACGTCGATCAGACGAATCGATCGCAAACCCAAATCAACATCAACAACTCAAACAACACAATATATAAAACAAAGCATAGATTTATAGGTACAATTTAAAATGATTGGAAGAATAGATTGGAAAAAAAGATAAGATGATTAATTAACAAAGTATGGAGATGGGTAAGCTTAAGTTAATCGCGGGCAACCTTAACCGGGTCAACCGTGACTTAAAGAATAAGATCAATGTGGATTTTTCTGGGGTAAATCTACATTCGATCTCAAGAGATAGAGTTTGGAATAACAAAAGATATTAGCATCTAAACCAAGGATAAATATATAGATCTCTGGTGAATCGATGCTAACTGTAAAGGAGTTTTTTTCCCTTTTACAATTCAATTTGAAATTAGGAAGACCGCTGACTCGCTAAAAAGATCATTCTAAGCGGAGTTATGGGATACTCCAGAATCAAAAGAAGATGAATAGCAAGGGAAACGAATGGATTATGGAATCGCAGGGAACATTCGAAAATTCAAAGGAATCGAGTCAAAATGGAAGAGATTCAAACTCGAATGAAAGTGATTCTGTAAGTACATTCACTCCATATGCTGAGTTTTGCCTAGAACTACCAAAGCTCTGATACCAACTGTAACACCCGGTTATTTTTAAAAAAATCCACACATGTCGGACTTGAATAACTCAAAATACAGCATTGTAAATAAAATTTGGCAAATCTCAGCATATATAGTAAATAATAATCACAGATCACAGAAACAGAGTAATAATAGTGCAGCGAAAGTAAAAGAAATAGTAGTTCATGAAACTACTATATAAATATATCAGAGTTAAATAAGGTACAACAGAAGAAATAAAGTACAACAGAAGTCTCAATATGATAACTAAGTACAAACTGAATACAACAACGGAGCTGAAATAGATAAGACTAGATAAGCAGATAATCTCCAGCGATTCCAATCTCCAGAAAGTGGAATCCAATCTATGAATAACTCAGGCTGACCCGAGCGTAAATAAAAATACAAACAATCGAGTCAGGACATACATACTTATACAATGTAAACCAACTCAAGTGAACTGTGGTAAAGGTATAAGTAACTTAAAGGATGCTTGGGACCTCCCATCCTCTAAGGATCCGTTAAACTATTTACTATGTAGTTTATTGCGCTAATATAATAATGTCTAATAGTAAAATAAACATACTTTTAAATAGCATTAAGGAGTGACCCAATACTCCCCTTAACACAAATAATGCCAATAGTCTATACAGTACCTGCATATCTCCTGATCGGAAGACTACGAGAAGATACTGCATAGGTACGAGACAAATAGAAACTCGTAGTAAAGGCTCGATATGATAGGTGACACGGCACACAAGGCAATGCCAAGGTAGATATACCAATTACGACACTCGGGCTGGTGGTAACGCAGCAGCCACATACGCCCACCGCGGAACACATTCCCACAAAATCGGAGGGGCGCCCAAACAATCATAAGTAATAGTATGGTATCGAAGAAATGCGTCCGCTATGAGGTGCGACCTCAACTGGCCCGAGACCGCTCCTGTTTCTTCCACCTTATGCCAACTCACGGGAGTTGGGTCCACGTAACATACCATAAGAACGTCGCCACCATCCTACTTCATTCTGGAATCTCCACCGCATACATGGCTAGTCAAAGTGGTTTTCGGGTATCGACAGAGAGTATGACAGATATCCGATCCCGGTCTCTTTGCCAACCAATCGTTATTATAACCCGTGGTTATAACTTTAAAATAATATTTTATACTTCAAACAGAATATAATTTCAATCCAAATATTTATCAAAATAAAGATTTAATCATTTCTAAACCATTTTAATACATTAAAATATTAACATACCATATCTTTCAAATTTAAATATTTATCAAAAAAATATCAAGTCATTTCTAATCATTTCAATATATTAAATTATCATATCTTTCAAAACATCCTTTCAAATCATTTTAATACATTAAAATATCATATCCTTCATAACTTCATTTCCAAATCATTTTAATATCAAAATATCATATCCTTCAAAACTTCATTTCAAATCATTTAAATGTCGAAAGATCGTATCTTTCAAAACTTCATTTCAAACATTTTAATATCAAAATATCATATCTTTCAAAAATTCATTTCAAAACATTTAATATATATCAAAATATCATATCTTTCCAAACTTTATTTCAAAACATTTAATATATATCAAAATATCATATCTTTCAAAACTTCATTTCAAAATTTAATATATATCAAAATATCATGTCTTTCCAAAACTTCAATTTCAAATCATTTAATATATATCAAAATATCATATCTTTCCAAAACTTCAATTTCAATTCATCATATAAGTTAAAATCCAAATATTCAACTTTAAATACCTTTTAAATTCAAAGATATCATTCATTTATAATCATTCCAAATCACCTTTTAAATAGCTTATATTTTAATTAAAATTATTCATTTAAACCATTTAAAATTTAAGTTTATATACTTTCAAATCATATATTCAATTTTCAAAGATTTAAACCATTATGAGTTCATTTACTAAGTTAAAACCATAAACATTGAAATTTCAAACTTTCATAGCATTCGGAAAAAGCTGGTGTAAGTTATACTTGAAAACATTTAAATTTAAACCACTTAAACATTATAAAAAAACATATTTTTAACATTCAAAGATGTTCATTAAAATACTCTTTTCATTAATGATTTTTATAAAGCAACATTTTATAATTAAATCAAATTTCACAAATCCACTTAATAAATTCAAGTGTAAACTTTCCCATTTTTACATTTAACGCTTTATTAATATTTACATTTTTAAATTATCATTTCACAAATTAAACTAAATTTCCAATTTATTTAATTAACTTAAACCCTTAATAAAAACCAAAGTCACATTTCCAGGTCAAGTTCATTTTTAAAATTACACTTTTAAGCATTCATTCATTCAACCATTTTAATACATAGAAAAATCCATATTACTTTATTAATTCATTTAAACTCAAATTTAATCAAATCATCATATTTCCCATTTCCAAATATAATTAAATTTCCATTTTATTTATATAACTTAAAATTCCCTTTTAAACCAAAACCCAAATTTCCAGACTTTAAGTTATATTTCAATAATTCAGCTTAACTATTTATTTATTTAACATTTTCCACTTATACAAAAATCATAAATCCTTTATTTAAAACACTTTAAAATCCATTTAAATAAAATTATCATAAATTTAAATTTAAACCACTTAAAATTTTATTTATATAACTTAAATGTCAATTTAAAAAGCCAAAGTCCCAATTTCCAGATTTAAGTTATATTTCAAAAATTCACTTTTACCATTCATTTGAATTACATTTTAACTTCTAGAAAAATCCAAAATTTCTTTATTTAAACATTAAAAATCCAATTTAAATCAAATTTCATAAATTTTCACTTTTAAAAATATTTAAAATATTCAAAATACTTTATAAAATATTACCATGGGCCTGTATATAGTTTTCTAACCTAGGTCAAGTGATATGGATATATATCATTTCAATCCGCAGTTTTAAAAGAAAAATCCAGGTTCTATCATTTCAAACCCGCAATCCCAAGTTAAAATAAAATAAATAAAAAATAAAAATCGTTCAAGCCTATCATTTCAGCCCATAATGATTTTTCCCTATTCTAGAGTCCGTTCGGGTATGTATCATTTCAACCCATAGCGAAACTAATCTACAGGGAACTTGCAGTGTGATAAACAGATATAGATGAACAGTATAGCAACATATAATGGTCAGATGACATGACATGTAATTTAACAGGTTTAAAATCATATATAAATAATCACAGGCAGTTATAACATATCATAATATTCTACACATTCAATTGTTGTCAATTCACATTTGCATAAGTATAAATGTCTGGTGAGATTTACTCACATGTTCAAAGCTGAAGATCGACACCAAAGCACAAATACTGACACAACAAAGGCACGAAACTACGGACAATGCTAAAGAGTGGAGAGCCAAAGCTATATCCCTTGAATACAATTACACAAACAATACAATTCATACATAAGTTACAACACACATTTATCATCAAACAACATATAATTCAACACCCAAAACCATAAACATTTGCATTGCACTTGCTCTCTATCTTAGGTACTTCAGTTATGCAGTGACTAAGCTCAGCTAACACGGGGAATTGGGTCTGGTTTGAGTGTGCAAAGGGTTGGCCTACACATGGATTTGAAGGAGGTTGTGATCTAGGTGCATAACTAGGTGTATAAGGCTAAAAATCATCACATCTAGGCTATATTATGGTTCAGCCAGAGGTCATTTGGGCTCGTCCTGATGCTTAGGTGGTGGTATGTGGTGTGGAAGAGGGTGATGGTTAGGTCAGAGGTGATGGTGGTGGAGGTTGTGGCGGCAAGAGGTGGTAGAAGGAGGAGATGACAATTCTAGACTAGGCTTGGCAACATGTGATGTTAGTGATAGTTTATGTGGATTTTTGTGATGATCATCACCTTGTATTAGCTTGGCCCAAAATGGAGAGGTAGTAGGATGGGTGATGGTCAGAGGAAGGGGGTGGTGTTGTTCAGCCAAAGCTTGGAGGTGGAAGAACAAAGCTATGAAGGTAGAGAGCATATGCAAAAATCAATGGAAAGCATAGAAAAACTAGAAAAGAAAGAAGGATTATTACCCAATCTCTCATCAACTATGGCCGTGAGTTTTTTTCTTGAGAAACGGATGAAATTTTCGTGAAAAAGGGAAGAGAATGCAGCTGAAAAGAATAGAGAATGGTACGGTCAAAAATCATAAAGAGAGGAGTTGAGAAAATAAAAGGTCGGGAGATGAAAAGGCTTATCCCAAAAGTTTAAAACTCTTCAAATTTTCTCTATTTTCTTTTTTAAATTTTATATAACTAAAATATATGTATAAACTCATATAAAATACTAAAATTTAGTAAATAAAATAAATAAATAAATAAATTTTAATTATATATGATTTAATTAAACAAAACAGTAAAAATTGCAACTAGTCGTTAAAATATGAAAAATAAATGCAATGAACTTTAGAAAATTTGTATATACTTGAAAAATATTTATAAATAAATATAAGAACACAAAATAAAAATGAATTCACAAAAATCAACAAATAAATTTTATAAAAAATAAAATGAAGAAAATAGAAGAAAAATGGAAACTAGGCTTAATAAATTGAAATAAATTCAAATAAACTTTAGAAAAATTATATTATCACTTTAAAAATAATAAAAGACAAAAATATACATACAATAACATATTAACACAAATTAAAATAAAATATGACAAAGAAAATATAATTTATATAATTTAAAATAGACAAAATTGCAAAATAAAACAAATTATACTCAAAATTGAGATGTACATAACTTTCACAGTTTAAGTCCGTTTCCATCAAAACGACAAGCAGTGTTCAAGTTATTTCATCTATTTTCATAATAAAAGATAAAATTTAAGACTTTAAATAATTTAAATTTGAAGTTTAAAAGTCAAAGTTTGACCAGTTTGAACAGAAATTCACTTTTCAGTAAAATATTCAATTTATACCAGTTTGAAATTATAATCCATATAATAATCAAAATTTATATTAAAAAATGAAGTGTTTGAAATAAAACAAGTTAAAAATAATTTCAAAATAAAAATAAAGTCAAATTTAAATTATATGCAAAAATCTAGGTTTGTTAGTAGTCCCTACTACGTTCTACCAGTTTATGGCTTACCTATGAAGCTATTGGGAAGCCAATCGCCTTTTCATAGCATCATGCAGCTCTAATTCAATGAAAATCGATTTACAGGTATCAAGCCAATCCTGCACTTCCATCTCCAAATCCGTTCCTTAGAACGTTTGCACTAAGATTAGCAAAGTCCTTGCTTAGATTAGCGAAATCGGCTCTGGGCGCTTGCATTGGAGCACCACCATCGGCAACATTTGGAGCAGCCACTTGAGCATTCTAGAGCATGTACCACATCATTGTATTAAACATAGTCTGTGGATCGGGATTAGTAGCTCCCGAGCCTTCTCCTTCAACTCCAGAGATGGAGTTCCTAGCAGAACTCCTTATTTATATCTCATCATTCAGTCTGTAATAAGGACGATCAATCTCTCCATAAGGAATCCTATTTAAGTAGTACTCGTGTATGTAGAGCGACTTATATGCTGTATGCTACTACATGTTTTTATATAACAAGTACGTGATCTAGTATATATGTACACTCTTGATCTAGTCTATGACGAGAACTCCTACCCTATCTCTACTGGATCATGGCATCCCTTAGGTCAAACAACACAGCTTAAGCCCTGATATCCAATATACCTGTATAGTATGTTGTACGTGTGCTCGGCCAATGCGAGGCGATCGTCAATGAAGTAAACTAATAATACAAAACCTATCGTATATCTCACAGCGCATTGAATAAAATATAAAAGTAAACATCTCAAATATAAAACAGGCAAGGCAGGAAATAACTGAATAAATCACAACATCAGAGTATACAGATCCATATGGAAAATAGCATACATGACAGAGTTATACATCAAATAATAACCCATAAACTATCTCTAAGTAGTAAGGCATTAGCAAGTTTCATAGTGTTGTGCAGTGGAATAAAAAGTGAGTAAATTTGGTAATAAGAGATAATAGCCTTCTACTCGCCTCCTTTCCAGCTCCACGTGCTCACCAGAACTGATATCCCTAATCTACTCATTTAAAAGTACCCAAAGTAATAGGAAGAAAAGCATAAAAACCCAGGTTAGACTATAGTCTATTATGAGCGGTAGAAATCTCAAATATTATAAAGTCAATATACTATGGTATGGAGGATCATACCTATCATGTCCCTGCATCCATAGAGTTAGCATAAATAATTGACATATGGTACTCAATGGTAGTCCTCATGGGTGTGTTATACATCAAGATACCAAGGGAGCCCAGATATCTACATGGATAATATCTACATTGTGTGACATCCCTAAGATGATAAACAAACAAACAAACATAGCATCCATCATCCAACCTCATATTCACTCACTCGGTACGTTGGATATATGATACTCATATGAACACCCCTGTAGAGTTAAGGACTACTCAATGTCCTGATTTCTCGATACTCGAATCCATGCCACTTAGTAAGCTAGGAACTAGACTAATCCCTGTAAATAATCCAGCGTAAATGGATCGAATTATTGTGTAATCCGAGACGTCCCTATATTCCCAAGTGAGCATCCTCTTATACCCTTGCTTCATGAGTACACTTCAAAGCCTACGAAAATCAATGATCCCTTTACGCATGTCATCCATAGTAAAGCTCGTCTCGAAACTGTCCCTACAACTCCCATCTGAAGTCATCGTAGTTGGGAACAATTCTAGGCGGCTATTGCTAGTCGTAGAATATCATCATTTCTCCCATAACCTTCCTCCACCAATTCCTTCAACCTGGCTACTCTCCTTCCGAAGTATAGCTATCCATCGTTAAAGCAATCACTTCTCATCATGGAGTCCCCATTATTCGGTCATGAGTGGTCGTCGTTGAAAATCATTAAAGCTATCATTGAAAAACTTACTTCAGGTTTGCCTAAAGTCAAGCCTGAAGTAACCACCATCTCGGCTTGAAGTAGATCTTGAAAAGTTTTCTCTAAAGTCTAGCCAAGTAAATTCAAAAAATACCTTTAGCATTCTTGGGGATCTGTACAGATCACGGACTTAGTTTATCTTCATTTTTCTCCACCGATCTAGGAACACCCAAAGTCATGCTCGAGTTTTTTCCCTGATGGCTTGAAGCATGTCTCGAAGCAATCCATTACTGATCCATGCAACCGAAGTTCCCATAGATCCATCAATATCTTGAGAAGATGAACTCCAAACGACTTGGGATTTGGAATATAGGCTATTGGGGCATCCCTTCTCACCCCCACAATCTCATCAAGTTTGAACAAAAATTATGGACCGTCACTGATCCATGATCACCGAACCATCCTCATCGATCCATCCCTACCGATCCAACATTTCACCTACAAGCTCCAGCGCACTTTCCCATGCTCCAAAACGATTAGCGAGTCAAACAGGCTAAGACCCATGGATCGGTACGATCCATAGTGACGAACCCACACTTAGCCAAAATTGTGTGATTTTGGCTCCACTTCCGTACCTCCATGTTCCTATTCCCTGATCCATAGCTTACATCCTGATTCCATAATCCAATCTAGTCCAACAATCCATGCTTTGATTCCTCACCTATCCATGCTATGGATCCCCACTAATCCATACTTCAAGCACCCACAACTCGTGCATACCAACTCCAAATGACTTGAAACTTGGTGGACTAGAGACCATCCTTGTTGCCTCTTATCGGTCGCACCCTGATTTGAACAATTTGGGTTTATGGATCATCATCGATCCATGCTCAAAATGCTTCTATCTTGACTATACTAACTCCAATTGACCTAAAATTTGGTCTACAACCTTATATTGCCTTCCTTGTTGCCCTATATCGATAGCGTGTTGATCTACCTACTATGAATTTATGGATCATCGATGATCCAAGAACCGATCCTAAGTCTCAATCACTATTCAATCGGCATTTTAAACCATTCAAATAACTAAAAATTATAAATACATCATATTCAAGCAATAACAATAGGCAAACATTCAAATATATCCATTTTAAATAAATCTAAATCTGAGGTAAAGAACCCATAAGAACATAAGGATCCATAATAACATGTTTTTTTTTAAATCAAGTCCAAATTGTCTATATTTCACATATATGGTAATTGTAGTCTAAAATACTTTTATAGATTTTTATATAATTTTTAAAACATCGTTTAGGTTGTATAATGACTTATGTAGCAAGCAAGATCTAACCACTCACCTTAATCTAACATGACCAAAATCCCTAAATGAACAGTGGGAGGCACAGAATCCATAGCTCCTCTAATAACAAATCTATAATCCCAAGTATTAATTATGCTAATCTCCTTCTAATGATGTAATTTAGCTTATCAAAGTAGGTTTAAGGGTTGCATTTGGTCAATGGAGGTTAATAGAGGTTTCTAACTATTTTGGGAATAGTGAAATGATGGGAATAAGATCTCATCGGTCTCCACTTTCTCCAAACCCTAAATGGGTCATGGGCCTTAATACTAATGATCCTAATTACCCACTTAAGCCGCTCGAAATCAAATAAAACTTCAAACTCCATGACTCTCAAATGATTAGTCTGTTTTCTTAGTATGACCACTCTATGAATAGTGAAACCATCATCCTGTTCTAATGGAAGTGATTTCAGATCCTAACTTGGCTCGTACCAAAGGTTATAGCCCATACAAGATTTATAAAGTCAACATGGTAATATAGAAATTCGACAAAAATCATAGATGTGGAATGTCCCTAAGAGCTATTTTCCAAAACTATAGAATCGTATGACCTCGTATAAAAATAATATAAATATTCTACGATCCTCCAATGTGTAGAAGATGGATAGTTACATTCTCCCCTCTGCACCCGTATGAATTTCTCCCTCGAAATTCATGACCAAGTCGATAGGGTCATCCTACATGCCTAGTATTCATAAACAAGCACAGGCAACCATCACACATCAAACATGCATACACGGAAATAAATGAGAAAGAAAACATCTAAGCCAACCCTTGCGTGCACGATACTATGGTAGGTACATTTGATAATATCATAAGTGAAAGTAAAAGCAATAAACAAGAAATTTCATTAGGTAAAGAGCACTAGATATGATGTCTTCTCCTAGGTTTTCCAAGTGCAATCTCCTTCACTATCACTCCACTAAACCTTTACCAACTTTAACGTCTTCCTCCTAATCTATTTCGTATCACATCCAATGAAACGAATTTGCCTACGAGGTCTTGAAGCCTCTGGTTCTATCTCAATATCATTTAGCCAATCCAGTGCGATGATAAGCCTGAGTCGTGCACAAATTTCCACAAGTGAGATACACGCAATGCATTGTGCACCTTCCCATTCTTTGATGTAAGTCAACTCTGTAAGAAATGTTCCCAAAGCTCTCTAATATCGAAAAAGGACCAACAAATCTCGGTGCAAACCTTCCTTTACCACCGAATAAAATGACATTCTTCAATGGAGAGATCTTGACACATAACATATCATCGACAAAGAACTTTTCGACGTCTCTTATCAACGTAACTTTTATATCTGTCTTGGGCAGCTTTCATCCGTTGTCGAATGATCTTGACCTTCTTTAATGTTTCTTCACCCATATTTGGTCCAAGTATCAGTTCCTCGCCTGGTTCCCATCAACAAGAAGGTGTGTTGCACGGTCGGCCATACTGTCTAGAGTGGTGCCATACCAATGCTAGACTAATAACTATTATTCTATGCAAATTCAACATGGTGTAAGTGAACATCCAATGAGCTTCCAAACTCTATTATGCAAGCATGCGAGAAATCCTCTAAGATAAGATTCACCCTCTGAGTTTAGCAATCAGTTTGAGGGTGATAGGTTATGTTGAGATGCAGCTCTATACCTAATGCCTCCTGTAAGCTCTTCCAAAACCCACTAATTAATAACGGGCCTCGGTCACTCACAATGCTCTTTGGCACACCATGGAATTGTATTACCCACTTTACATATAAGTCGTCTAGTTTAGCTACAGTTTTACTTCAATTAACGGGTATAAATCTAGCGCTCTTAGTTAATCAATCAACTATGATCCAAATGTTGTCATACCCTACTCGAGACCTTGGCAGTCCATCGACGAAATCCATCGATGCTTGTTCCCACTTCCACTCGAGAACTTCTAGCAGTTGCATTAATCCACTAGGCTTCTTCTGTTCTGCCTTAACCAATTGGTAGTTCATGTACTTCGAGATGAATGCCCCAACGTCTTTCTTCATCCTTTAAGGTCTGCCTCATATCATGTGTATCTTATTACCGTCGGGATGTATAGTCAATCTCGAATAATGGTATTCTTTGAGCACCTCATCCTTCAACCCATCGTCATCAGGAACAAACATTCAACCATCCTTACAAAGCTAACCATCTCAGTCGAGTCCATATTGTATCATATCCTTAGAATCTCCTTCAGTTTCAATCTTAGCAATAATCTCAGCCACTCTAGCATTGTGCCTCTAACTAGTACCAATCCACTTAATCAGAGAAGTTCTGATAGTCAAGCTCGCCAACATCTCTAGCTCTAGCTCGCATCTAGGTTGGAAATCATAACTAGTCCACTTTAGGAATATATCTCCCAAGCTGGCGTGTCTCCTACTCAAGGTAGCAACAACTGCATTGCCTTTCCAGTGTGTACATGCAATATAAAAGTCATAGAAAGCTAGGAGCTTTAGCCAACGCTATTAGCGAAGATTAAGATCCTTCTAAAAAAAGAGGCACTTCAATGGTTTATGGTCGATCAATAGCTAGAACCTCTCTCCTAAAAGATAGTGCCTCCAAATTTTTCAGTGCGAACACAATCTGTGCCAACTCTAAATCATGGATCAGGTATTTCTTCTCATGTGGCTTCAATTGTCGACTAAAATATGCAAGAACTTTACCTCTCTATATCAATACCACGCCCAGTCCGATATCACAAGCATAAGAGTATTTCGTCCGTTGATAAGAAAACCTGTCAACATCCCAAATTGAAGATAGGACGTGAATGATGCTTTCGAAACCTCCTTTGAAATAGGTGGAGATTGCTAAAGTTTTTCAGATATGTAAAAATGATCAAAATCTCGTCTCTGATTTCTTCCGACTCAGTCAAAAGGGTAATCTCTCTCTTAATAATCCTTTCGAATGAGTTGACTGGGCACCCTATCGAAACCACCCTTCGGCGCGGGCAAAGGAGCTTGGGTTAGAATCCAAACGATCACTGGTAATAATGGAGTTGAATTGGTTTTGACTCTTTTGAAAGGGGTGACACTTACAATCTAGTTGATTTGAGCTTAAGCTTCGAAGAAATAAGTATACTGAGGGTTTTGACTTTGTCGGAAGAACTCCTTTCGACCAACTCGACTGCAGGTTGACATATTTATGAAAAATATGGAAATCTAAACTACTAAGTAAATGTAATTATTACAATCCTCTTTTATTGAATTCAATTAAACAGGTTGACCAAATTCCCAATCTGATTTGAGAATTAGGGTTTACTAGTGTAAGAAAAATACAAGTGAGAAGTAAAAGAAATCGGATCTTCTATAATTGACCCTTGGTGTAGGATCTAGATTAACCCTAGAGGGGGGGTGAATAGGGTTATAGCAAATTTTCTCGATTTAAACACAGAAATAAACTGCAGAAATAAATATGCTGAAAAGTAAATCACACACAAAATTTACCCAGCTTCGGCAACCCCTGCCTACTGCTGCATTCACAGATTTCTATTAGAATTAAACAGTATCACGCTTACAAACACTCTACTAGACTCGCAGACATTTGCACCCGCTCACAAACACTCTACTAGACTCGCACACCCTGCTCGCAAACATTTGCTCCCGCTCACAAACACTCTACTAGACTCGCACACCCTGCTCCGCCTATAGAGTTTCGCTTACTCGCAAACTTTGCTTCCCGCCTATAGAGCTTCGTTTACTCGCAAACTCTGCTCCCGCCTACAATAGAATTTTGCAAACTCGCACACCCTGCTCACTGAACTAATTCTAACTAGACAATCTGACACTACCTAAACCCTAGGTGGTGATTTACAAAGTTTTGATTCGGAAAATAAAAACGATAATTAAAAGACAATAGAAAATAACCCTTAACCCTAGTTAACAAAATAATAAAGCCTAATTTAAAAACTAAAACCCTCTTTTATTATTCTATAACAAGGCCGGCCCCCTTTTAACTTCAATCCAGCCCAATCCTTTTATCTTGAGAAAAAATGGCTTCTTTATTCTTCGTTCGTTCCTTTTTGAGATGGCGGCTTGTTCTTCTTTGCAAATTAGGGTTTCTGCAAATTGCTTTTGCTCCTTGCGATTCAAACTAGGGTTGTGCAAAATTGAAGCGCCGCTTGATCTCGTTCGATAGTAGGCTTCGATGCTTTTGATTTGCTTACGGCTCTTCAATTTTGGATCGAATTCGTTCTGCTTTTTTTCGGTATGTATTTTTCTCCTTTTGCTTTGCTGGTTGATGCTTGAACTCGATGATTTATTGCCGATGATGATTAGGGCATTTATATAGGTCGAATTCCTATATTTGCGTTCGTATAAATTTGATTGAATTCGTCAAATTCTTTGTACTGCCGCTTGATTATGCTTGGACGTTTGAGATGATTGCGACTTGTTCAAAAACGTATTTTTCTGATGCTTGATCCCCATGGCTTTGAATTGCCGTGCTCATCACGGTGTTGATTTTGTGACTTGGTCAATTTTTCATCCTCACTTGAATTGCGTTGATTTGCTTTGACCATGTTGATTTCGTGAGATTTTTTTTTTACTGCTGGCTTTTGGCTTTGAATCATTTCGTCTCTGGCCATCTTTTTCTGGTTGGTACTGCATTGTATTTCTCAGTGAGCTCCATTTCACTTTGTTGCATTTCTGATCACTGTTGTGTCTTGTTTAATGGAGTCAGTGATAATGATCACTGTGTTGGGCTTGTATTACTTGGATGTTTGCAGTTTGTAGCGTTATTGAGCTTGCATACTGTTTTCATTTGTTCAACATGTAGTTGTTCACTTGGTCTTTGCTTGTGACATCCATGTGCATCTGATATATGTTTGAGACTGTGCTTGCATTTGTATTTGGTCGACACTTGCATCATTATCTGTTGTGACATCCATGTTCCCTGTTGAGTCTTTGGTGATGCTTCACCTGTTATGTCTGCAACTTGTAGCTGGACTTGTGCACCTTGTTTCATGTTTAAGACTTGAGTCTTTGTGGTCTGGTTGCATGTTCACTATTTGTATCTGTAGTGGTATTGTCTTGTTTGCATATATCACTGGTTCATTCCATTGTTTCATGCATGTGACATTGGTGCATTGTCGTGAGTAGTTTGTAGTTGCTTCTGTGCATATATATTGATGCTGCAGTCTTCAATGTACTGGTGACATGTGCATTGCTTCATGTTGCCTTCAGTAGCTTCACTGTTGCATTTGTATCACTGTTTCATTGTACTGTTTCATGCATGCTCGACATTGTGACTTGAGCTTTGTATATGAACTATGTTGTCTTCATGCCTGACTTGATGTTTGTAACTTGTGGTTTCATGCTTCATGTATGTACTCTGTTCATATATTCTTGGTGACATTTCTTTGGTCTGCACTGCTTGTTGATGTTTGGTCTGTGTAGTTGCAGTATTCATTATGCATTGATGCAGTGCTGTCATGTTGTTTTCAGTAGTCTTGGCCATGTTGCTTCGAATTGCACTTGCTCTTTTGTACTACTTCACCATGTCACTTGAGGCTCTGCAGTTGGTTTATGATCTTCACTGTGAACTTTACTTGGGCATTTTGTATGTTTCATTTTGATCCACTTTGTCATTGCATATCTATATATGCTTGACCTCTGTTGCATGCTTGCTGTATTCATTGTAGTGTATGTTGTACTTTGATCTAGTTGTGTAGTTTGCCACTGTTGGTTTTGCTGTGGTCTTCAAGCATGTTGCTGCCTGGTCTGACCTGATCTGCATACATGATTGTTTCAGTCCGTTTTGATGTTGGTCTTCGTTTCATTCATGTCATGTTGCCTTGTGTTGAATCCAGTTTTAAAACTCGGGTTTGACCTTGTGCTCGTGTTGCGATTTTCAATGTTATTGCACGTGAGTTGAACCCGGTTTTTCATTTGGGTTTGACCTGTGCTCGCCTGTCCCTGTAAATCAATCAAGTGTATATATCGACGTGCACGGCCTTGTGGCATATACAGTGATACACTGTGTATGTCACAAGTTGTTCGTGTATGATGAATTCAATTTTAAATTATGACGAACAACCCAAATAACTGAGGCAAATCATATTTTCAAAAATCATATTTCATTTTATATTGCAAAAATATTTCTTTTTCAATTTTACTGCGTTAGTTTATATTTTTGCAGATTGCTCAGATGCTGGATTCAAACTAGAAGGAAGTTGAAGATAAAAAATACGAGTGTGAGTGATATGTAGTGAGATTAACTGTAAATGTGAAATGTGATGTGATTGTAATCAAAGTTGTATAGTTATAGTGAGAGATTGAAATTGTACTATTCAGAATTGTAATAAATATTTGTTTGAATAAAATTTCTGTTTGAATTCAAATTCTGTGTCATTTAATTTTATTCAGCAAATATTTATTTATTCTATAAAAAATAAAATAGTACATTAACAAATACATTTAAACGAATGTATATATGTTTATTATCATCAAACAAAAATCATATAAGCGCAAAGCGCATATTCAACAATCTCCCCCTTTTGATGATAACAAACATATATTTAAGATTTTGAAAGTATTAAATGTATTTGATTGTTCAATTCGTTTAAATGTATTTGATTGTTCAATTTGCTCCCCCTATTTGAATGCTCCCTCTCTACACAATACTCCCCCTACATATATGCATACAAATAAAAATATGTAAATGAGCCTATATGCAAATGGAAAATTATTTGACCTTTGCTTGATTCTATTTGACAAAATCTTAACTTTTCTCTCCCCCTTTTGTTATCAGCAAAAGAATAACAGTGTTATAAAAATAGGGATGAAGTGATAGACATGAATCAAACATTTAACTCAATTGAATATAAATATTAAATTTCAATAAAAACTCAAACAAAAATCATAATTACCCTTGTCAAGCGCATATTCCACTTTCAGAAGTGATGGGGATATAATCATCAAAAATCATACAATTCTGTCTATTTGTGGTATATTTATTTCAGGAAATTTGAATATCTACTAACCATGCATAACCGTTAGGACTTTTAAATGAGATTAGTAGTATTCACAATTTTTATTTAAAAAATGAAAAGTATCTTCTAACCACGCATGACCGTGAGGACTTTTAAATGGGATTAGAATCAACTTGTCTATTAAATCAATTAAATTTGATATGCGTTCCATACATGCATAACCGTGAGGACTTTTAAATGAGCATGGAAGCACATAATCAAAAATCCAAGTAATTCACCCATGCATAACCGTGAGGACTTTTAAATGAGAGTGAATACTTTGGATATTTATTTTTATTGCTGAATATAATAAGTTGAAGCACAAATGATTTCCTTTGTAAACTACCACAAATTTACATACTAAATATGATCTTGATGAGTGATGGTCGATAGAAAGATGATAGAAATAGAAATGGTCATGGAATTTTTACCCAACAAAAAGTTTTTATAACTCTTGTTATGAAATTCTAAAGAAATTTTCTAATTATACTTTCTCGAGTTATAATATATGATAAATATCAACACTCATCTCTTTTTCAATCACTATTCATCTTTCCGATAATCAAAGGGAGTCAGAGTAGTCAAAATTTGTCATTTAAAATCAAATTAAAAATTATAAAATCAATTTTTCAAAAATGATTAAGCTGTAAATATGGTCAAACATGATTTTCTCGAGGGGGTTTTATAAGAAAATTTTCTGCTATTTGAAAATTATTTCAAATGAAAAATATGCAGATATTTTCTTTGAAAAAAAAACGATGCAGCAAATGAATGTTTCAAAAAAAATTAATCACGTTCCACTAGTAATTTTTCTATCAACTATATTACCAGTGTAATCTGCATCTGAATTTAAATTTCACTCAATATTCACTTGTTGAATCAAACCATGAAATGTGCACCAAAAATTTCAAACTTAACATCATTCTTTTGAATTTGAATTTAAGCCGTGTTAACACTCAAACAAATATCATGATGTTAATTTCAGAAACCATAGGATAAACAATTATATTCATGAGTAATCAACAGTCAATCAACATCATAATTATTTCAAAAACAATTTCTTGAAGTTTCAACAATTTCTTAAAATCCTTTTTCACATGAATTTGAAATCGTGCAAATTTACAAGCAGTGACCAAAATGTCAGAACCAATATATCTACGTGTAGCATGAGTAACCATCATTTGACCGAACAAATTTATATAAATTAGTTCAAAATTGAAAATCTGATTGGTCATCATTTAAGCACAAATCAATGTCATAAATAAGAACAAGTCAAAAAATCATATTAGTTAAATCCGAATCAGTCAACCATTATAATTACTCCAAGTAATTCTATTTAAAGATGGTCAGTCAATCTTTTGAAAAAATCATAGCATCAAAATCATCATCTTTTGTTTATCTCAATATTGGCTGATTTTAATTTAGAGTATGGTGCAGATAATCACATTTAAAAACAATTACCTGTTTTACCTTTACGATAATTTTTCGTGATTGCCCATTGTGATTCTGTCACCTTTATACTAGGCTAAGGAACTTTGCTTTGTCGCCCGTTGTGTTTCTGGAACAGCCGAAATCCAGAGAACACTGTTGTTGTTCCTTAGCCTGCCACCACACCTACACGATAAAAGATTTATGTGACCTATTTGTTTTTATAGGTCCATTGTTGTTAGTGGCAGAATATGAAAAATATGTTTTTGGAGACCCAAAACTATTTATATATGTTCCTTTTGGCACCCAAATTTGTTTGACTTTCAAAGATTTTATATTTGTGCCTTTTGGAACCCAAATCAGTATAGTTTTTACATGTTTGAGTTTATACCAACAATTATTTTGATTATGTCCAAATTTTCTGCAAATAGAGCACATTAAGTTGACTTGATTAAATTTTGTGTTCCTATGACTATGATGTTCAATTATTTCAGATCGAGCAACACTTTTACCTTTATCATCATCTTGTGATTTTCCAAAACCTAGTCCTTTTCTATTGTTAGAAAAAATTTGATTTCCCAATAACATTTTGAAAGATTTTTCTCCTTTTGAAAAGTTATTCAGGGATTTCTCAAGATTTTGGACTTTGGTTTTTAGTGTTGTATTTTCAGTGACAAGTGAGGTGCATCGATTTATAAAATCCTTTTTCCTAGTGTCGATGGTTTCCTTAAGATTCAAGTTTTCTTTTTCAAGATTCTCAGAGTTATTCTTAAGTCTTGTCAATTCTGAATCTAAAACTTTACATCTTTTACATTCTAGGTTTTGAATATTTTCAAGTTCAGTTTCTAACCTAAAATTTTTACGAGCAAGTTCTCTCCTATCAGTTTTTAGTTTTTCAATTTTAGATTCAAGAGCATCAACTACTTTAGTAAGATCAGAACACATAAAAACAAGTTCTTTATAAGAAAACTCACCTGCCTCACTAGATTCGTCGGAGGGTGCTTCTGATTCTGATTTTGCCATGCAACACAAGTTAGCCTCCTCTGAGCTGCTATCCGAAGCTTCCTCTCCTTCTTCATCATCCCAAGTCGCTGCAAATACCTTCTTCGCCTTTTTCTTTTCTTTGTTGTTTTTGAGAAGTGGGCATTTTGGTTTGATGTGGCCAGGCTTGTTGCAGTTATAACACGTCAGTTCATTATCGGAATTTTCGGAATCTTTTGACCTATTGCCCTTTGTTTTCTTCTTGCGTGGCTTGAATCTAGACCATCTTCTAAGATTATTGACAGCCATTGCAAACTCTTCAATTGGATCTTCTTCATCGCTTTCTTCTTTGCTCTTTAAGGCAATCGTCTTCTTCTTTGGTTCGGAGTTGTTGCGTTCTTCCTTTGCTTTTAACTCAAGCTCATATGTCATCAAGTTGCCAATCAACTCCTCCATGCTTAGTTTGCTCAGATCTTTCGATTCTTGGATTGCTGTGACTTTTGCCTCAAAGTTCATTGGTAAAACTCGTAGTATCTTCCTCACAAGCTCTACCTCAGTGAATACCTTCCCAAGCGCTCTAGCATTGTATACCAAGGTTGAAAAGCGTCCAAACATGTCTTTTATGCTCTCGCCTTTGTCCATCACAAAGTTTTCGTATTTGTTGCTGAATAGGGCTAGACGAGACTCCTTGACTTGAGAAGTTCCTTCGTGTGTCACCTCCAAAGTGTGCCAAATTTCCTGTGCTGTTGTACAATGAGAAATTCTATTAAATTCATTTTTATCAAGAGCACATATCAAAGCATTCATGGCTTTAGCATTTGTCGTTTTCAATTTCTTATCGTTAGCATCCCACCTATCCTTAGGTTTAGGAATCTCAGTATCACCAACGATTATAGTGGGAGCTTTATAGCCAGTTTCAATAATATCCCAAACATCATAATCAACAGAACTAAGATAGATACCCATCCTAACTTTCCAATAAGCATAATCGTTCCCGTTAAACATGGGTGGCCTAGCAATAGATTGCCCCTCAGAAAAAGCATTATTTTGTAGACTCATGACTCTAGAGTTAAAAAAAATATACCGGGCTCTGATACCACTTGTAGGATCTAGATTAACCCTAGAGGGGGGGATGAATAGGGTTATAGCAAATTTTCTCGATTTAAACACAGAAATAAACTGCAGAAATAAATATGCTGAAAAGTAAATCACACACAAAATTTACCCAGCTTCGGCAACCCCTGCCTACTGCTGCATTCATAGATTTCTATTAGAATTAAACAGTATCATGCTTACAAACACTCTACTAGACTCGCAGACATTTGCTCCCGCTCACAAACACTCTACTAGACTCGCACACCCTGCTCGCAAACATTTGCTCCCGCTCACAAACACTCTACTAGACTCGCACACCCTGCTCCGCCTATAGAGTTTCGCTTACTCGCAAACTTTGCTTCCCGCCTATAGAGCTTCGTTTACTCGCAAACTCTGCTCCCGCCTACAATAGAATTTTGCAAACTCGCACACCCTGCTCACTGAACTAATTCTAACTAGACAATCTGACGCTACCTAAACCCTAGGTGGTGATTTACAAAGTTTTGATTCGGAAAATAAAAACGATAATTAAAAGACAATAGAAAATAACCCTTAACCCTAGTTAACAAAATAATAAAGCCTAATTTAAAAACTAAAACCCTCTTTTATTATTCTATAACAAGGCCGGGCCCCTTTTAACTTCAATCCAGCCCAATCCTTTTATCTTGAGAAAAAATGGCTGCTTTATTCTTCGTTCGTTCCTTTTTGAGATGGCGGCTTGTTCTTCTTTGCAAATTAGGGATTCTGCAAATTGCTTTTGCTCCTTGCGATTCAAACTAGGGTTGTGCAAAATTGAAGCGCCGCTCGATCTCGTTCGATAGTAGGCTTCGATGCTTTTGATTTGCTTACGGCTCTTCAATTTTGGATCGAATTCGTTCTGCTTTTTTTCGGTATGTATTTTTCTCCTTTTGCTTTGCTGGTTGATGCTTGAACTCGATGATTTATTGTCGATGATGATTAGGGCATTTATATAGGTCGAATTCCTATATTTGCGTTCGTATAAATTTGATTGAATTCGTCAAATTCTTTGTACTGCCGCTTGATTATGCTTGGACGTTTGAGATGATTGCGACTTGTTCAAAAACGTATTTTTCTGATGCTTGATCCCCACGGCTTTGAATTGCCGTGCTCATCACGGTGTTGATTTTGTGACTTGGTCAATTTTTCATCCTCACTTGAATTGCGTTGATTTGCTTTGACCATGTTGATTTCGTGAGATTTTTTTTTACTGCTGGCTTTTGGCTTTGAATCATTTCGTCTCTGGCCATCTTTTTCTGGTTGGTACTGCATTGCATTTCTCAGTGAGCTCCATTTCACTTTGTTGCATTTCTGATCACTGCTGTGTCTTGTTTAATGGAGTCAGTGATAATGATCACTATGTTGGGCTTGTAGTACTTGGATGTTTGCAGTTTGTAGCGTTATTGAGCTTGCATACTGTTTTCATTTGTTCAACATGTAGTTGTTCACTTGGTCTTTGCTTGTGACATCCAGTGCATCTGATATATGTTTGAGACTGTGCTTGCATTTGTATTTGGTCGACACTTGCATCATTATCTGTTGTGACATCCATGTTCCCTGTTGAGTCTTTGGTGATGCTTCACCTGTTATGTCTGCAACTTGTAGCTGGACTTGTGCACCTTGTTTCATGTTTAAGACTTGAGTCTTTGTGGTCTGGTTGCATGTTCACTATTTGTATCTGCAGTGGTATTGTCTTGTTTGCATATATCACTGGTTCATTCCATTGTTTCATGCATGTGACATTGGTGCATTGTCGTGAGTAGTTTGTAGTTGCTTCTGTGCATATATATTGATGCTGCAGTCTTCAATGTACTGGTGACATGTGCATTGCTTCATGTTGCCTTCAGTAGCTTCACTGTTGCATTTGTATCACTGTTTCATTGTACTGTTTCATGCATGCTCGACATTGTGACTTGAGCTTTGTATATGAACTATGTTGTCTTCATGCCTGACTTGATGTTTGTAACTTGTGGTTTCATGCTTCATGTATGTACTCTGTTCATATATTCTTGGTGACATTTCTTTGGTCTGCACTGCTTGTTGATGTTTGGTCTGTGTAGTTGCAGTATTCATTATGCATTGATGCAGTGCTGTCATGTTGTTTTCAGTAGTCTTGGCCATGTTGCTTCGAATTGCACTTGCTCTTTTGTACTACTTCACCATGTCACTTGAGGCTCTGCAGTTGGTTTATGATCTTCACTGTGAACTTTACTTGGGCATTTTGTATGTTTCATTTTGATCCACTTTGTCATTGCATATCTATATATGCTTGACCTCTGTTGCATGCTTGCTGTATTCATTGTAGTGTATGTTGTACTTTGATCTAGTTGTGTAGTTTGCCACTGTTGGTTTTGCTGTGGTCTTCAAGCATGTTGCTGCCTGGTCTGACCTGATCTGCATACATGATTGTTTCAGTCCATTTTGATGTTGGTCTTCGTTTCATTCATGTCATGTTGCCTTGTGTTGAATCCAGTTTTAAAACTCGGGTTTGACCTTGTGCTCGTGTTGCGATTTTCAATGTTATTGCACGTGAGTTGAACCCGGTTTTTCATTTGGGTTTGACCTGTGCTCGCCTGTCCCTGTAAATCAATCAAGTGTATATATCGACGTGCACGACCTTGTGGCATATACAGTGATACACTGTGTATGTCACAAGTTGTTCGTGTATGATGAATTCAATTTTAAATTATGACGAACGACCCAAATAACTGAGGCAAATCATATTTTCAAAAGTCATATTTCATTTTATATTGCAAAAATATTTCTTTTTCAATTTTACTGCGTTAGTTTATATTTTTGCAGATTGCTCAGATGCTGGATTCAAACTAGAAGGAAGTTGAAGATAAAAATACGAGTGTGAGTGATATGTAGTGAGGTTAACTGTAAATGTGAAATGTGATGTGATTGTAATCAAAGTTGTATCGTTATAGTAAGAGATTGAAATTGTACTATTCAGAATTGTAATAAATATTTGTTTGAATAAAATTTCTGTTTGAATTCAAATTCTGTGTCATTTAATTTTATTCAGCAAATATTTATTTATTCTATAAAAAATAAAATAGTACATTAACAAATACATTTAAACGAATGTATATATGTTTATTATCATCAAACAAAAATCATATAAGCGCAAAGCGCATATTCAACACTTGGGTCATATTTATAGTTGCGGGTTGGGACCTTTCGACTCCAAGCTTTCGAGCGGTCGAGAAGGTCAATCTTTTTGCTTTCGTTAATGTATCCTGAATCATACCTTTCGACTTGATCGAAAGTGTTTTAGTTATTCTTATATTGTCACTTGAAGCTAGGCTTTACTCTTGCATTATTTCTTTTCGACTTCATCGATAGGTGCCGCTTGATAGCTTTCAACCTTGTCGAAAGGTCTACTAATTTGCTTTTGTCTTGAATGTTGATATGCCACATAAGTTGACTTGGGTGCTAGCCTTCGACGCTGTCAAAACATGTCCTTCTTTGGCTTCTAATGAGTCAAAACACCTAAAAAGGCTTTGTTGCACATGGATTCTTTCAGAAGCCTCTCCACCATCTAATTCGGAACCTTGTTCCTTTATGGTAATGGATGTGTAGTTCTTCTTTCTTATGTGAGGGTGGACCTAACCATTTCAAAAGGCTATATATGATTCGAAACTTTCGAATTGGTTGAATAATTCTCTAGTAGAAGTGAATGAAAGCAAAACCAAGACATTTTGAATGGTTTGGTGCAAAATGTAGAGTGTCTACTATCCATTGCCTTCGAGAGGTGCCCCTTTAAGTGACTGGGATGTTTGTTAACATGCTTGATATCGCCTTCGAAAGGTAGCCTCCGACCTTGTCAAAAGCTCACCTTTGACATAGTCGAAACATCCCTCTGTCCAACTCGAAAGGTATTGTTGGAGCTGCCATATCCTTGTCAGAAGCTATGTCCATCTTGGTGCTTTCTAATTCTTATCAATGATCTCGTGTTCCTTCTTTCATACATTTATTCCTAAGAATATTTTATGGATAACATTTAGGCCCCCCGCATGAAAGAAGCTTTTGTTCTTTAGGACGAAAACTCCAAGGAAATTCCTTCTTTATTTTCTGGTTTGCAGACGTTGACTCAAGTAAATGAACGTTTGGAGAAAGTCTACCATGTACTCCGGGTAGTTCCTCTCCTTGAGTTGAGCCTCCTTCAACCTATAGATAGCAATCTTGTGCTTTCAACGACCTTACCTCGTCTCTTTAAGATAACTCTATTTTCATCCTTATAATGTTGGTTAGTAATTCCATTTAGTAAAAGAGTAGTACGTAGTTTAATAATGATGCCACTTGGTGATATGCAGATTTTGCACTAAAACCTAATTCCAAATTCAAAGAAAAAAATCACAAATCATTATTAAATTAAATAGTAGAATATGGAATTCTCAAAATTAGGAGTCTGATAAGAGTCCCATAAGGAAATCAAAAATTGGAAATATTTTAATTGTTTTCGAAATCCATAAAGAAGTTTAAGATCCATAAAATTGGAAACTAACATGAGATCATCTAAAACCCGATGAGGAAATTGTGCATACGAAATCCACAAATCATCATTAAAACCCATAGCGAGGTTTTAGAACTTGTTAAACTAGAAGTTCAATAAGCGTTCATTAAGAATTTCAATTCAGAAATTAGAAATATGGAATTCATGAATCATCATGAAAATGAAATAGTAAATTCATGATTCATAAAACCAAATATCCAAAGATCTAATAAGGCAGTCAGAAATATGAAAACCATAAATCTTCATCAAAATCCATAAGGAAGTGTTAGGTTCATCGAATCGGAAAACAAGCGGTGGACTACTAAAATCCAAATAAGGAAAGAAGGAGCATAAAATTCATTGATAATTGTAAATACAGCAAGATACTTTAAAGTTCCCAGAAATCCAATAGGAGATTAACTCAAATCCATTGATGAAACTGACAATACAAAATTCATAAATCATCATAAAGATCCATAAGGGAATTTGGAATTCACTAAATCAAAAATCTCATAAGGGATTATCAAACAGCCAATAAAGAAAGCAGAAATTCACAAACCATCATGAAAATCAACATATAATTTCAAAGTTCATCAAGTCGAAAGCTCACCAAAGGATCGTTAAAAATCCAAATAAGGAAATAAAAAATGTGGAAATTTTCAATCACCACAAGAATCAACAAGGAAACCTGAATTCCATTGAACCGAGAGATTGTTATAAAATGGGAGTTAAAAAATCCCAGAATCCAAAATGTGATTAGAAATCTATCCATTTCAACTCAAAATCAAAAAATTAATGGGAAATTAATAAATTATCAGGTAAACTCACTAAAGGGAGCTAAGAAATCATGAACTCATAAAACAAGAGATCAAATATGAAAATTCAATTAGGAATTGCAATATGTAAAATTTATGAAACGTCACAAAGGTCAATGAGAAAATTGGAAATTCACGAAACCAATAACTTAGTAAGAATTCACTTTGGAAATTCACCTTTGGAATTAGAAATACAGAATCAAAATCATTATAAACTTAATGTAGGAGTTTAGGATTGACTAAATCGAAAATGGAATTTTCAAGAAAAGGAATTAAAAGTCCACGTAATCAGGAATTTAACAAAAATCTTGTCAAGATCTCATCTGACAAATAGATTATTAGAAATTCATCCAATACTGAAATTAGAAACTTGCCTGGCCATAGTAAATCCATTAAATCCAAATAACAAATTCTTAGACCTATGGGTTAGTAGAGTCTTTGCTACATTGGAGTTGGGTTGTATCTGTAAAGCCTTGCTACCATTTGGAATTGTGGTTCCTCATTTAATATATTGCTTTTCTATCCTATGGGATTTCCCCATTTCTGAGGATTCCAGAGTGGTGTATTCAATCCATTCCTCAAATAAGGTATCTTTTAATCTTTATAGCAAAATTTGTTACATATTCCATTCCTTTAGATCTTGTATAGATCCTTGCTTTTGGCATCATGTTATGGATCCTTTATACCCATTCTTTTGTCTCATGTGATCTCTTAGGATGAATGTTTCTTAGTCCTTTGATGTAGAAATTACTTCTCAAATGTTGAATGTTTTTAGATTTGTGATTCCATATTTTGTCCCTTCTGGACAAGATTTTGTGATTCTTTGTCCGTTCCAGGTTTTAGGCATTGGATATCTTTATCCCTTTTGCCTTTGTTCATTTCCCTCACTTGGGCTTCTTCTTTGTTTTAGATGATGGATAGATTCCTTCCCTTAACCCTTTATTCTCTTGGGATTTTGATTTTTGTTTTTAGTCGTAGACATCTTTTTTTTTCTTCTCTTGTTAGGTGCCTCCTCTAGGCTTCGACATTTTAGTCCACTATTTGATGAGCCACTTCTTGGGCTTGGACATCTTAGTCCTTGGTTTGCTGCGTCTCATCTTGGGCTTCCCTTATCTCAAATGGATATTGTGCTTGCTGAGCTGACCTTCCTCCAGAAGGTTGTTAATGGGTGCTTATCCTGACCCATCCCCTAAGGGTGGTTTTGACATTAGGGGTTCTATCTCTCCTTCTAGGAGATGCTAGACAATAACGTCGTAGGCTTATGTCCCTCCCTTTAAGAAGTGCTTTGGAATAGCGTTGTAGGCTTATGTCTCTCCCTCTAGGAGGTGCTACGGAATAGCACTATGGCTTGAGTATTTGTTTATAAAAATAATTTTTGGCCAATAAAAATGGAGTCTTCTTTGAGGGAAAGAATTTTATAATTAACCCCTCTTAGTATATTGAGCGGTTACCTTTTGAAAAATAGTTTGGACTCGTGAATCCTTTTGATAAAATTTTCTCAATATGTTCTTTTGCAAGAACTTCCTCGCTGTTCTCATAATAGAGACACAGATATCAAATAGGAGACTGAGAGGTCATGATTCATGAACCAATAGTCTTTTAGTTGAGAATAGGATTCTCTAATCTGAGTTTTAATAAAATTTTGAAAATTTCAAAATCTTTTTTGAAAAAGAATGAATAGGCTTTTCTTTGCCCATAATTTTTAGAAAACTTTGAAATATTGAAGTTGATCAGTTTGAAGTCTTTGGCATGCATTCACTAATGCTATATGATATCTCAAATAGGTTGCATAAATTAGCTTTTAGGACAAATAGGTATTTGTTTTCTCTTAGGCTGTAGGGTAACTAAAAATAGTTTTCTTAAGAAGATATTTTTGGGAAATTTCTTTAAAACTATTTGTTAAAAAAGAATTGGTATATATGGACTTTCCCTTAAAATGATGTCGGACTTGACAGTGATCTGCTATTTCTTGGAGGGTAGCATTTGTATTGTGTTGACTGAAATATTGGTAAATACCTTATCTGGCATCTAAGTTGTCCTTTCCAAGTAGCCAGGAGTGTGTTGTGCTCTAATAGTATGTTAAATGCTTTGGTCTGATTTTGTTTTACCTGTAATAGCATTCGATTTTTAATTAGTATATGGTCAATGCACAACATAAATCTAAGTATGAATGAAAATACAAATTGAGTTAAAAAGATATGAAAAGAGAAAGAGAAAGTTCATAGTTGCACTAATGCCACGAGTCCTCATGATTTGATAGAGATCTGCATTTGAAAATTGCTGAGTTGTTTTCCTCTCGGTTTGAATAAGATGCCCATTAGGTTTCCTTGATGAAATTTTGTAAGAATCCAGACTTGATCATGCCTTGAACTTTCTCTACTAAGATGCGACATTCATCGGTTTCTTGTCCATTTGCTATATGGTATTCACAGTAACTTCCTCCTTTATTTGACTCTGGAGCGCTTCGAATCCTATGAGGAGCAGTAAAATTCTTGTTTCCTTTCATCTTGGAGAATATGTAGGAGAGGGGTTTGTTGAGAACTGCATAATTTTTTCTGAAATTCTTTCTTCGACTTCCCTTTGGGTTTTCACTTTCCCTTGGCCTCTTATCAAGCCGCCTTAAATCAGATTTCTATTCCTTGGATTCTTGGTGGAATTATTTCTTGGCATGGTGCATCTCGTCCATTGGAATAAACTTCCAGCTCAGAGAAAGAAATATTGTAGATCTTTACATCCATTGATGTAAAGGTCTTTTCAGAAAGGATTTTGTTCAATTAGCCCGGATCGAACTGCTATACGCTTCTCTTTATCAGTTGTACTTTCTACCTGTGATGCTTCTGCATTGAATTTATCTAAATATTCACCAAGTAGTTCCCCTGGCTTTTTTCTGATGGTTGCTAGCGAGCTAGAGTCCATAGTTGTATCTCTAAATATAGAAAACTGGGCTGCGAAGTCATAAGTAAATTGTTTCCAAGAATCGATGGTTTCCATTCGGTAACTCCTATACCATTTAATGGCTGCTCCCTGAAAAAGTAATAGGGATTTTTTTACAGCGAACTACCTCTGGAGCATTGTATAAGTTCATCCAATTTTCAAAGATGATAAGATGGTCATCTGGATCAGTTGTTACATCATATTTTAGTGAAGGAATTTGGATGTGTGGGGGAAAATTTGCTCCAATTATTTCTTCGGAAAAAGGATCCTTTTGCAGGATAACATATTCTTCTGGATTAAAAATCTCCTTTTCTCTAAACGTATTCATCATTATTTGGTGTAGGGTGTTTTCTTCATCAGTTTCATTTCTATGACTACTCTTGTTGTTTCCTTTGATTAAGCTATTTGATTGCTCGAGGGACCTTCTTACTAAACTTTCTCGGTTTAACTCTTGATCATCTTCCTTATTTTGACGTCGTGCTTCATTTTCTATTTCAATAATTCTTAATGATTCTCGGGATGGAGTTTTTTTAGAACACTTTCGTATTACTATCGTTTGTGGTCGTTGATTCTGGATCTTGATCACATTATTTTCTAATTTTGTTAGGGTCGAGGGTTGTCCAACTTCTTTATTCCTTAAGTTAGAATTTCAGACTATATGATATTTCAGAGTCGACTGTGAACCAGCCTCTTCACTTGGGTTACTGTTAGTGCTCCTTGCTCTTAGCATTTCTCTCTTTTGGGACCAAGTACTTTATGCAATCAATTTGAAATGAAAGTTGTCAGGGATCAAAGGTTCAATCTCTCCTTCTAGCATCAAAAATGTGGACAAGAAAACTTGTCAACACCCCAAATTTAAGATTAGGATGTAAATGATGCTTTTGAAACCTCCTTTCGAATAAGTGGAGATTGCTAAAGCTTTTCAGATATGTAAAAGTGATCAAAATATCGTCTCTTATTCCTTCCGACTCAGTTGAAAGGGTAATCTCTCTCTCAGTAATCCTTTCGAATGAGTTGATTGGGCAACCTATTAAAACCACCTTTCGACGCAAGCAAAGAGCTTGAGTTAGAATCCTAACAATCACGGGTAATAATGGAGTCGAATTGGTTTTGACTCTGTCGAAAGGCGTGACACTTACAATCTGGTTGATTTGAGCTTAAGCTTCTAAGAAATAAGTATACTAGGGGTTTAACTTTGTCGGAAGGGCTCCTTTCGGACAACTCGATTGTAGGTTGACATATTTATGAAGAATATGGAAATCTAAACTACTAAGTAAATGTAATTATCATAATCTACTTTTATTGAATTCAATTAAACAAGTGGACCAAATCTCCAATCCGATTTGAGAATTAGGGTTTACTAGTGTAAGAAAATTATAAGTGAGAAGTAAATAAATTGGATACCCTCTAATTGATCCCTGGGGTCATATCGGTTGGGACCTTTCGGCTCCTAGCTTTCGAAGTGGTCGAAAGATCAGTCTTTCTGCTTTCGTGAATGTCTCTTGGGCAATATATTTCGACTTGGTCGAAAGGCTTTTAGTTATTCTTCTGTTATAGCTTGAAGTTAGGCTTCTCACTTGCTTTGTTTCTTTTCGACTTCATTGATAGGTGTCACTTGATAACTTTCAACCTCGTCAAAGGTCTACCGATGTGCTTTTGTCTTGTTTGTTGATGTGCCACATAAGTTGACTAGGGTGTTAGCCTTTGATGTTGTCGAAACATGTCCTTCTTTGGCTTCGAATAAGTTGAAACACCTAAAAAGGCTTTGTTGCACATGGACTCTTTTAGAAGCCTCTCCCCCGTCTAATTCGAAACCTTATGCCTTTATGCTAACGGATGTGTAGTTCTTCTTTCTTAGATGAGGGTGGACCTAACCATTTCAAAAGGCTATATATGCTTTCAAAAAGGTCGAATTGGTTGAATACTTCTCTGGTGAAAGTGAATGAAGGCGAAATCAAGACGTTTCGAATGGTTTGACACAAAATGTAGAGTGTCAGTTATCCATTGCCTTCAAGAGGTGTCCTTTTGAGTGACTTGGATGATGTTAACATGCTTGCTATTGCCTTCGAAGGTAGCCTCCGTGTCGAAAGCTCTCCATTGACACAGTTGAAACATCCCTCTGTCCTACTCGAAAGGTACTGCTGGTGCTGCTACATCCTTGTCGAAAGCAATGTTTAACTGGACCATCTTGGTGCCTTCTGATTCTTATCGGCGCTCTCATTTTCCTTCTTTCATATTTTTATTCTTGAGAATATTTCATGGATAACACCATCATCTCATCATTTCCGTTCAGAATAGTCAACACCGATGCACTCATCAACTTTTCTTTCAAACTTACAGATGCATGTTCACATGTCGCATCCCAAGAAAAAATCTGACTCTTTTTCATCAAGTGGGTCAATGGTGCCGCTACCTTAGAGAAGTCCCCATGAACCATCTATAATATCCAGCTAATCCTAAGAAACTTCTCGCATTCGTAGTATGTTTGGGTCCAGTCTATTCTTGAACTGCTGCGACTTTCATAGGATCTACAGCTTTTGAAATGATGTGACCTAAAAATATCACTTCCCTCCTCCAAAAGTGACTTTTTTGAAACTTCGCCTATAGTTGGTGTTTTCTTAGCACCTCTAGCACAATCCTCGACTATATCTTGTGTTCTTCCTCTTTCTAAGAATAGACCTGAATATCGTCAATGAAGATAAGCAAGAATTTATTTAGTTAACCTCTGAAAACATGGTTCATTAGATCAATAAAGTATGCCGGTAAATTGGTTAGCCTGAACGTCATAATCAACCACTCATAAAATCCAAATAGCGTATAAAATGCTATAATCGGCACACTCTACTTCGCCACTCTCAATTGGTGAAATCCTATCGCAAGGTCCAATTGAGAATATATTTTGGCACCATGAAATTGATCGAACAAGTCATCAATATATGGGAATGGATACTTGTTCTTCTTCGTCGTTTTATTTAGCTCATGAAAATCAACACATAATCTAAGGGAGCCGTTTGCCTTCGTGGTGAATAATACTGGCACTCCCTACTCAGATATACTCCTACGAATGAACCTTCGTCATATTAGGTCATTCATTTGCACCTCAAGCTCTCTTTTCCCTCAAGGTGCCATCCTCCTCAAAGGCTTAATTATTGGTCTGACATCTTTCATGAAATCAATATAGAACTTGATCTCTCTTTGCGGACGAAGTCCAGTCACCTCCTCGAATATGTTCGGATACTCCCTAGCAATCGATATTGTCGACAACTCATCATATGAGATATCAAGCGAATTTAGAAAGATGAACATCACCTTATCATCCGATAGGCGGTCCAACATTAGCTTCCACCCATCATCCATCCATATCTGTCACCGATGACTCTCACAATAAACCACTACTCTGTATCTATAAAGCCGGTCCATCCCCAGTATAATATCGAATCCTGAAAAATCAAAAACAAAACAATCACAATAAAAGAGCATCTATTACTTGAGAAGACCAAACCAAGACCAAACCACGACCAACGATACACAGGCGAGTAGAGCTTCCAATAGGGTTCATCACAATCAAAGGTTGGTCCATAGTTTCGGGTTCGAATCCTAACTTATTTACCAAGTCACTACATATGAAGAAATATGAAGACCCGGTATCAAAAACATTGTATGGGAACATCAAAAATGGAAAGCATATCGTAAATAACGATGCCTTTCCCCTTCTCTTTCACCAATGGAGCATTTGACAAAGTTGGAACGACATTGATAGCATATGCTTTCACTGCCTTCTTCTTCTTAGCACTACACCATATTGGCAGTTTTGTAACACCCCAATGCGGAAGAATCGCAATGGTTCTTAGCCGTTGCTAAATAGCAACGGTTTGAACCCGTTGTAAAATCATTAAGAACGGCCAATGGTCCTTCGACTTTTACAACGGCTCAAAGCCGTTGTGAAGTTTTGTTGATTTATTTTTATTCGTTGGATTACGTACGTACCCCCTTTCTCAAAATAGAAGTACGCCCCTTTCATTTACTTTCAGTTTGCCCTAATCGCCTCCCCTTCCCATTTCCCTCCGCGTTTGACCTAATCACCGCCCTTCCCTTTCATTTGTCGATATTATACGGCACGTCCTCGGTAGAACCAATAAAGATTTCTTTTTCGATTCATCTCTGGAGTTGAATACCTCATTCAAGAATTTTTTTTGATCCAACCCGTAGGAATCAATAGAAAAGGCAAATCCCCTATGATACACCAGATCCGGCTCGGTTATTGATAGAGTGAATAGATCTGCCATTTCTTGAAATCTCTCTTCTGATTCAAAATCGTGGTGTAACGTGTATCCCCCTTTGTTCCGGTTATGGAATAGATGAAATAAATCCAAAAATGGATTTTTTTTCAAGAATTAAATCTTATTGGAACTGTCCATATCTGGTTCCGAAGGTCCGAGAAATCAAGAGGAGGAAGGATTTAGTCACGTACTCAGGAGGTCCAAGCCTGTAACAGCCAGAAATCAAGAGGAGGAAGGTTCTTTCTTATTTGTTGAAGGTAATTCTTTTGTTACAACAATATTTATTGTCATATATATCGTTTGTAAGAGTTATTCTTAAGGATTTCACATTGGAACAGTAAGTTATATCAATCCAATACCTATTTGGTATTCGTGGATATAGATATTTAGTGTTTAGGAAATTATTTCGAACACAAATATGAATTCGATACTATAAACATTTGAAAGTATACATTGGCAATCGTAAACTTAATGATCGGAAGTGAACCAATTTTTGGACACTTTGCTTAACTGTCGGTATTAGGCCTTTCTAATATTTCTCGTGTGAAATGTGGATGCTTGAATTTTAAGGCTTTTGGATTTGAACAGATATGGCAGAAAAGGAATAGTAAATAAGAAACAAATTGTTATCACTTTTCTATAAATAACAATTGTTATTTATAAAGTATATTGTATGTGTCTTCATAGGAGCTATCTTGAAAACTATTTTTATATTTTTTGTGTGTTTAAGAGTATGATAAGATTGAATTTGGCAATAGAATTTAGACCCTGCTGTATCACTTTTTTTGTATTAACTGGAAGAGGGAATGAGAATCGAGGGAACGAAAAAACCATGGGTCCTTGATTTGTTACGAGGTCTGTGTTTTTTTTCAGGTGTGTGTTTTTCTCTCCCCTTACAATTGCCATGTTCTGTTTTTACTAGAAAAAAGTAGGTAGTCATATTTTCAGAATTGGTTCATCTCAAGCAATTAAAAACAAATGGCTGGAGATCGGAAAACAATTGGTGTCCATAAAGGTCAGACCTTGTGATCAAGATATATTAAGTATCTATGCTTTGTTAAAACTTAAAACACATCATGGTTCTCTATTATTATTTGTCTAGCAAATTTATATTCACGGACAGTAGAAACCTAATAAACTACCCTTGTAAAATAAGTATGCAACAAGACCCAAATTGTTGTTCCTATTGTTACCCATGTGTAATTAAATATTATTTAGCTTCTAAAATTATTAGTTTGCCAGACACTGATACCCCTGATTGAATTGACCATATTATTATCTATGGTCAATGTTTTATTTCTTGCTAAAATTTAAACCTTTTGCTGATAAAGTAGAATACTTGATATACATCCTTGAACTAATATTTTAGCGAAGGAAACTTGCACGTTATTTCAATAACTAGCTAACTACATTGTAAACCTCTATGAAGCTTACAGATGATTTTTAATAGCACATTTTATATTTGAGAAAGCTCTATCTTTGAAGCATCCATCGATGCATAACAACACTATAAGTATTTGCTAACCATTTATATATTTCTCCTCAGGTTGATGATATCTAGGATACCCTCAAACTTCTGCTTAATAATATCAAAGATGGAAAGGTGTTATATCATCCAATATTATTGTTCTTTTACATAATTTGTTAAATAACTAGTTGAGCTCTAAACTTACTTCTGTATGCATCCTTGTTTATTATGTATCATTTTTTTACTATTTTTATGATGTTTCATGCTTTCGAGCTCCAAGAATATCAATTCGATATTTTCCGCAGCTTCATTGATTTTGTATCTTGTTGGATAATTTGTAAGGAATGTGTTGTTCTTAGGTCTTTCGAGTCGAGATCTATTGTTAGTGGGATAGAATGTCTAAATCCGATAAAGGTTATAGAAAACATGTTTTACTTCACGGTCTATTACAACACATGGTACTTTACAAATTAATTTCATTATCATTTGACATACCTTGTGTTATTTTATAATATTTCAATGTTTACCCAAACAAAAGCTTTGTTATTCTCATCTTTATTTAACACCGTGTCTAGTCTATCATAATCAACACCATGTCGTATGCTGTTTCTGTTACCGATCCAGATATGGTAATTTTCAAAATTTCAGCATAAGTAAATCTTACAATTTTCATTTTTATATTTTCTCTGTCGATTAATATCAACTATTTTATTTTTTATGTTCATCATTCGTATATATCAAAGAGCCATAAATTTCTCATAGTTTTTATCTTTTGTGTGCCTAAGTACTCTTTTTGTATGGTTGTCGCTTTAAATTATGACAAGAATTGCCTGGCACGACGATCTATTTTCACTAGCAGTAATCAGAAAATAAACCAAGAATAGTTTAATTACTAATACCGCTTGATTCTAACATTTACCATTCTTCAAGTTGGAAGTAGTTAATAAGATATGCATGACACAATTTCAATTTCTAAAACTTCATATCATGAGTGAGGTATGTTCATAGGTGTCTTGTCCTTTTAAGGACAAGCAATTACATCCTCAAACTTGCAATTACTATATGTTGATGCACGAAATACATAAAAATATCGATTGCAAATGCTGACATGTAACATTATTTTTATACTAATTTGTTACAACCTTTGCAAACAGGCAGTTGATGATAAGGATATTGCTGCCCTGAAGAAGAGAAAGCTTATTACCCTCCAGTAGCAATCTCTTCTTAATCTCATCATTGGTTATATCTGTCTACGAAATTTATGGTTTGCTTATTCTAATTTACACACTTTTACAGGACATGAAAGGGTTATTCTTTGAAAAAAGGCCCCAAGTGTGCACCTGAGGGAAAGAAGCCTGCAACAGACCTAACTTGTGAACACTTGCAGAAGTATTTCCATTTTATTATACCTTTTTGTAACATTTTCATAAATTAACCCAACAGTAAGTCTTGTCGGTATAACATTTGACATGAAAACGTATAAAATTCTGAATTTAGTTGAGTCGTTTCCTCATGGTTCTTTTTGGGTTTGAAAACATGGTAGTTTATTTGGATCATGCAAGGTGGTGTTCCCATGATTTCTTTACCTTCATTTCATGAAAGAGAAGAATATCAAGCAAAATAAGTTCTCTAAATTGAGCAATTTTGTTAATTTAAAATGTTAAATTTTGCTAAAACATGTACTTCTGTGTAACCTAGAGGTCTAGAGTCCTTTGTAAATATAAGGCTTATATTACACCTCTCACACTTTAATTGTCTCCTATATGCTCTTCTTGCACAAACTTCTGTACTACATGCTATATATTTTGGTATTCATGATATTATTAAAATCATAACTTTTAAAAGCTCACAAGTTTTGTTGTCTAGTAGATATAATCATTCATAAATTTTCTATTTTCATCTGTGATCTTAGGGGAGATTGGAAAGATGCGGAGTTCAAAAAGTATAACCTAGATGTACAACAACCAATTAGCATGGGCTACCTGCATCCATTGCTTAACGTACAACTTGACCAGTGCATTCACTTTTTAGCCTTATATGGCGCTATCATTCATTGTAATAAAATTGTAAGTGGAATATACTAATTTATCGACAAACTGTCACAATCATCATTGATGTGCTCCTATAGAATTTTACTTATTCTTCAGTGCACTTAACCTAATATAGTAGGCATGTAATAATCTATGATGTTGTACCATCTGGTGAAATTTATATTAGCTTCATCTGTCAAGCGGACAAACATTCTCTATTGTGAATGGTATGCTTATCCAATTTCAAGACATGCTTAGTTTTTCAGGGGTTCATTTCATAATATGTGACATTTATGTATGAAGTTCCTGGGTGATCATATCACTGATTTTCTCACTAATTTCTGTTAAGTTCACAACTAAGAGTTTTTCCAAAGGTAGCATAAGATTTAAGACAATGACAAAGAAATTTTGTATATCATGACAACCAATATCATTTTTCAGCATGACATATGGCGAACCTGATTTGGTTGGTTAATAACGAGACACGATTATGCAATTCCAGTGACCAAGTTTGGATTGTTAAATTTTTACAACCTGCACAATACTGTGCTACATTTTTACGCTGCTATTTGAATTTAGTTTATGATTCTCATTGCCTTTGTAGTCCTGTTATCTCTCTCTCTCACACACACACACACACACATACATATATATATAATTCTTCCGTCATCTCCATCTATATAATTTCTTCTGCAGGTACGAAAAAAAATTGAGAATATATTTCTTCAGATGGGGTATGTGATATTAGACAATTCTGCTTAGCCTAAAGGTACATTTTAAGATCATAGTCTTAATAACAATTTGCTTAATGCAGTTTTGAGGAGATGCCTACAAACCATTTTGTTGAAAGCAGGTACATATGATTTCTATATGTAAATTTATATTTATGCCAAAGTGCTTGAGCTTTGTTAAGCTATTTCTGGGGAGCTTTAGGAATAAGTTCACTAGCAAGTGAGCCTTAGCTCCCAAAGCAGGTGATGCCTCGTCATTAAGTGGAGATCCAGGTTTAAATCTTGTGAGTGGTTGGCGTAGGTCATTATTCAAATTTGTAATTACTTTTTGAGCTTATACAAGAAATAGTAGCCCACAAACTAATGCATTTAAGGAAAATCGGTAGGATCATTACTCTTTAGTGCTTGAGCAAGTGTTTGAGTTTGCCGGATGTGCGACCAAAATGAGAATAGAGTGACCATCTTTAAATAATTTATTTGTGCTTGGGTGTGAAGCTTGGCCCGCTTTGGTTTAACCATGGAATGACATGGGGTATATTTATTTGTGCTTTCTTCTTCTTCCAAGGTAAAATTTAAGAAAGTTAAAGGAAATATACTAAGTGGGCAGGCAAGTTTACTTTTCTTCATGTGTTACCTCAGTTTAGTCTATTTATCTCTTTAAAAGAAACTTTCGTTAGTTTTCACACGTATGTTGCAATTTTGAGAAGAATTATCTGAAATCCTTCATTATTTGTAACAACTTAATGTTTAAGCTACTTATGTGGATCCCAACTTCTTAATCAACACAAGCTTCTAGGAGGAAAAAAATGTAAGATAATTAGGGAGTTATAATGGGTTGTGTGGTTTTTTTAAAGTATTCATTAGGTTCAAAAAATTAAATCTAACCCAAAATTTTATTGATTATGATTCTTAGTGTAGGTATACAAACTACCAACGTACAGGATCTATGCTGCATATTTTGGCGGCAATGAAAAATTAGGACTTACTTCTGATGATGAAGCTAAAGATATATGGCTCACCTGTCTTCCACCAAATCCTCTGCTACCATTTGGTTGCAAGGTCAATAACATTTTTTGCATTTCTCCAGCCTTTACTACGGTATTGTGTAGTCTTCGACCATCATCAAGTTTTTCTTTTCTTATTCCACATTTATGATTATTTGCACCCAGTATCCTCCAACTGTTATTTAGTTTTATTTTCTTATCTAGCACACAAGATGGAAAGAGTAATCAATATGTCCTATCATCGTTGTCAAAAATCTTAAAAGTTTGCTATTTAGATCCCATTTCAAATCAAATCTTTCCCTCTGCGATTTGATTTATATTGTGATTCAAACTAGTTGAAATTGCTGTTGAAAGAAACCATTCAATCCATGTTGAAAGAAACCATTCAATCCATACCGATATATTCAATGCTTATTTGGGTTCCACAGTTTCAGTTCTAATGTTGTCTAAACTAATGAAGCAAGAGAGAAAATTGAGTTTCAATTTTAGATGTAGGAATTTAAACATCAAAATCAATTCGAAAGTGTGTATAAACCTTGAAATATGTGTCTTTTGAATTTATGATTTAGGATTTAAATCTCGTTTCGATTTAAGATTTGTGCTTTACAATTTACGATTTGATTCCCGTTTTGAAAACCATGTGTCATATTAAGTTTTATTTGAAATAGGCACTACATTTGCTATGTCATTATCATTGACATTCTCAAGAGACCAGAAACAGCCATGCCTCTATTTTATATGACCTTCAAGCTTTTCGCTACTGAGTTTTTGCATACATTTGGAACTGACAAAAGCCATTTTCAAATTAATTACCGGTGGACATTGAACCTGGGTATTTGTTTTATTGTCAGGATAACTTGTGCCCATGCAGACCTTGTACAAAAATCCAATTTGATCACATCAGTAACACAGATGCTGCAACCTTGGTTAATAATGATAATCCTACCTGTATTGAGATCTGGAACCTTGTGTTTGTTTAAGTGACTATAATCTATTAACCTTATTATTAAGACTATGTTAAAAATTTGGTTTAATGATCTTTCTTTTGTGATATTATGTTAAATTTACAAATGTTTATATTGAGTATGATAATGAAATGAATGTTACTATAGGGTGGTCAGGAAAAGCAATGCATTTTTAAAAAATAATAATATTATAATTAGCAACGGTTTTGAGCCGTTGCAAAATAGAATTAACAAAGTTGCCCAACAAGAATTTACAACGGTTTTTAGCCGTTACTAAATTAAATTTAGCAACGGTTATTAGCCGTTCTAAAACAGAAATTCGCAACGGCTTTTAGCCGTTGTGAAATTATTTCTCTCAACGGCTAAAAGCCGTTGTCATATTTTTTCCATTGCTCATTTTGCAACGGCTCAAAGCCATTGGAAAATCCTTTTACAACGGCTCAGAACCGTTGCTAAATGGCATTTCTGGTGTAGTGTAGATAACTCTGGAGATTTTTTTCTTGATACGCCCAAGCTTATAGCAGTTGTAGCACATAGCTTTGCAGTCTCTACTGAATTGACCTTTTTGCAAATAGTTATAGCAAGTCGGTCCTAGCATAACCTTCTTCTTTTGGCCATCTTTGTTCAAAAACCGCTTCCTCCTATTTTTTCTTCTTGCCTCCTCTGCCCTACGACTTTGGCTCTTATTTAGGAATGATAGTTTTCAGCTTCGAATATGCCTTAGGGCTTTCTCGACTATCATTTGAAAAGTCTTATCAATGTGGCCTACAAGTCATTCCCCCAAGTGGTCGTCCAAGCCAATGATAAACTTCTCATTCTTCTTTAATGTAGTCTCGATAAAGGACATCCCATATTTCGACAGAGCAACCAACTCGGCAACATATTCGAAGACGGCATATCCCCTTACTTTGGATCCGTAAACTTACAGAATAAAACTGATCTTTGAGCTGCACGAATCAATTTCCCCTTGAATATAGCTTTGAACTAGTCCTAAGTGAACCAATCCTTAGGAGTAGCAGTCCTCACTGTGTTCCCTTGGATCATTGCTCACCCTTGAAGTAGTCGGGAAGCCAATCGACTTTTCATAGCATCATTAAGCTCTAAGTCATCAAATATCCTTTCACATGCATCAAGTTATTCCTACACTTCCATCGTCGACTCCATTCCTTGGAATGGTTTGCCACCAAGACTGGTGAATTCCTTGTTCAACTTAGCAAAATCATCTCTGGGTGCTTGCAGTTGAGCACTACCAACGACATTGTTTGGAGCGGCTACTTGAGCATTCTATGACATGTTGCTCATCATGGTAAACATAGTATGTATATCAGGATTAGTTGCTTTCGAGCCAATTCCTTCGTCAACTCCAGAGATGGAGTTTCTAACAGCATTCCTTACTTGACGACTTATTGTTTAATCTATAATGGGGACAATCAGTCTCTCTATGAGGAATCCTACTTAAGTAGTACACATGTGTGTAGTGCGACTTTTATGTTATTTGCTAATATAGTTTTGAAAACAAAAATATATAACAAGTACGTGCTCTATATATGTACACACACACACACACCCTCGATCCAGTCTAAGGCTAGAACTCCTACCCTATCTCTATTGTATCCCGGCATTTCTTAGGTCCAACAACGCAACCTAAGCTCCGTTAAATGTGATGATCGCCCTACATAGCCTACACCCAATATACCCTTACAGTGCACCATAGCGGTGCTCGACCGATGCGGGGCAATCATCAATTAAGTAAATTAATATCATTGAATATGTCGTATATCTCACAGCACATCGAATAATATAGTAAACATCACACATATAAAATAGGCAAGACAATAAATAACTGAATGAATCACAGCATTAGAGTATATAGATCCATACAGAAAATATCATAGTTGATAGAGTTACACATCAAACTATAACCCATGTGTTGCCCCTAAATATTAAGGCACTAGTAAGCTCCATAGTGATGTGCAGTGAAATAACAAATGAGTAAGTATGGTAATAGGAGATAATATCCTGCTACTCGCTACCTATCCAACTTCATATGCTCACTAGACCTGATATCCCTAATCTAATCATTTAAAAGTGCCCAGAGTAATAGGAAGCGAAGCATAAAATCCTTGGTCAAGCAATAGTTTGGTGTGAGCGATAGAAATCTCAAATACTACAAAGTTAATATACTAGGACAAATGGTGGGGGATCATACCAAACATGTCCCTGTATCCATAGGGGTCCAAATATCTGCATCGATAATATTCACATCGTGTGGCATCCCTAAGTTGATAGACAATCAAACAAACATAGCATCCATCATCCATTCTCACATTCACTCATTTAGTGCGTTGGATATATGATTCTCATATAACCACCCCTATAGAGTCAAGGACTACATAAAATCCCAGTTTCTCGATACTTGAACCCATGCCACTCAATAGGCCAGGAAATAGATAGCATCCCCGTAAATAGCCATGGGTAAAGTGATCGAAACATTGTGTGATCTGGGGCATCCCCGTATTCCTAAGTGAGCATACTTACATACCCCTGCTTCACGAGCACATTTCAAAAACTAGTAATATCAACGACCCTTTTGCATACGTCATCCATAGCAAAGCTCATCTTGGAACTGTCTCTACAACTCCCATCTAAAGTCGTTGTGGTTGGGAACTATTCTAGACAACCATCGTTAGTTGCAAAATATCATTGTTCGTCCCGTAACCTTCCTCCAACAGTTCCTTCAGTCTATCTACTCTCCATTCAAAATATAGCTATCCATCGTCAAAGCGGTCACCCCTAATCATGGAATCCCTATCATCTGGTCCAGAATAGTCATCACAAAAATTATCAAGATGGACATTAAAAAATTCAATTCAGGGTTGGCCCGAAGTCATGCTTGAAATGACCAGCATCTCGGCATGAAGTAGATCCTAAGAATTTTGGATCAAAGTCTAGCCTAGGTAATTTTAGAAAATGCCCTAAGCGTGCTCAAGGATCAGTACCGATCCCTGATTTAGTTTACTTTTATTTTCCTCCATCGATTTGAAAATGGCCTAAGTCAAGCTCGAGTTTTTTCCCTAATAGACTAAAGCAATCAAATACTGATCCATACTATGAAAGTCACCATCGATCTATCAATATCTTGAGCATACAAACTCCAAACGATTTGAAATTTGGAATGTAGGTTATTTATGCCTTCCTTGTCACCCCTTATCGATATCATCAATTTTGGAACAAAACATAGGGATCATCATAAATCCATACTTTGGATCATCACTGATCCATGACCATAGAGCCATCCCCACCAATCCATCCCTACTGATCCATTACCACCGATCCTACACTTCACCTACAAGCTCCAACACACTTCCCCATGCTACAAAATGATTTTCGAGCCAAATGGACTAGCACTCATGGATCGGTAGCGATCCATGGGGACGAACCCACACTTAGCCAAAATCATGTGATTTTTGCTCCACTTCCTTGCCCCTTGTTTCCATGCCCTGATCTATAGCTTTCTTCCTAATTCCATACTCCAAGCTACTCCATCGATCCATGCTTTGATTCCCCACCGATCCATGCTATGAATCCCCACCGATGTATACTTCAAGCACCCATAACTCATGCATACTATCTCCAAATGACTTAAAACTTAGTAGGTAATCACTGGAGACCATCCTTGTCGCCTCTTATGGATCGCACCCAATCTGAGCAATTTGGGTTTATGGATCATCACTTATCCATGACCATGGATCATTATCGACCCGTACTTTGAATGCTTATATCTTGATCATACTAACTCCAACCAGAAATTTGGTGTGCAACCTTATAAGGCCTTCCTTGTTGCCCTATATCGATCGCACATCGATCTGACCACTATAAATTTCTAGATCACCGATGATCCAAGAACCAATCCTAAGTCTAAATCATCATTCGATCGATATTTTCAACCATTCAAACATCTAATTATCATACATACATCACAGACGAGCAATAAAAACAACCAAACATTCAACCTTTTTAAAGAAATCTAAATCTAAGGTTAAGGACCCATAAGAGCTTAAGGATCCATAATAAAACGTTTTTATAAATAAATTCCAAATTGTCTAAATTTCACATATATGGTTAACTATAGTCTAAAACATTTTTGGAGATTTTTATATAAGTTTTAAAAGATCGTTTAGGGTGTAAAATGACATAATTAGCAAGTGAGAGATCTAACCGCTCACCTCAATCCAAAGCAAAACCAAAATCCCTAAAGGAACAGTGGAAGGCATGAAATCCAAGAACCTCCAATAGTAAATTTCTAATCCTAAGTGTAAGTCATGCTAATCTCCACTCGATGATGTAATTTGGCTAATTAAAGTAGGTTTAAGGGTTTATTTTTTATTAATGTAGGTTAATGGAGGTTTCTAACTATTTTGAGAATAGTGAAATGATGGGGATGAGGTCCAATCAGCCTCTACTTGCTCCAAACCCAAAATGAGTCATGGGCCTTAAAACTAATGATCCTTTAAGCTGTTCAAAATCAAATAAAACTTCAAACGACCATAACTCTTAAATGGTTAGTCCGTTTTCCTAATACGACCACTCTATAAAAAATGAAACCATCATCTCGATCTAATTGAAGTGGTTTCAGACCCTAACTCGGTTTCTATCAAAAAATTATGGGGCATACAAGATTTACAGGGTCAAAATAGTCACATAGAAATTTGGCAAAAATCATAGATTTGAAAATTTTCCCTAAGATTCATTTTTCAAAACTATAGATTCGTATGACCTCATATGAAAATAATATAAATATTCTACGATCCTCCGATGTGTAGAATGCGGGTCGTACAACTATCTTTAGCAATTACACCGATATTGTTAGTTAATTTTTCAGCACAATATTCTTTTGTGTTGAATTTAAATCCTTTGATGAAGAATATTGGATATGTCTTGACATTTATTTTTGGTTCCAATGCAAGATGTTTTGATCCATTGTCGACTACACAATTTCTCATATCATAAGCGTAGTTTGAAAGCCAATCAGCTAATTCTTTATTGAGATCGCCGCATGGATGTTGTAATTCGTAAATGCTGCAAAAATTATATATTACACATATTCTTTAAGTATGATTGAAATAAATATAAATTTGAAAATTAACATATTGAGAATTATTAAGTAACAATACCTAACAAATGGTGCAACTTCAGCACAACTAAGAAGTATATATGTTTTTGCTATATGATAATCTCTATCATCTAACCATGTTTTCGTACATTTCCTTACATGTCAACCATGGTGTTTAAAAATATAAATATTACTTGAAAAGAATCATGTTCAACGCCTTCATCATTACGTGGAACACCTTCAAATGTTTAGTTCAGATGGTTACTAAAATGATGGGTGAAAAGGAATAAAGCTTCTTATTTGATATATGATTTACAATCAAACATTCAACTCGTGCTTTTTTGTCTATCTTTTTTCTTTAGATGATTTAAGTACCTATCACAAAATTATTTCAAATTAAATTTACTTATGTAATTAAATTAATTTTTAACATGCTCAAAATTATTACCTATCAAATGGATACATACATCCATATTGCATAGGACCTTGAAGACGTATTTTTGATGGAAGATTAGCAGGTAAATGATTTATTACATTAAAGAAACCTGAAGGAAAGATTTTTCCAATTTGTAGAGCAGTATATGGATATCAACTTCAAGTTTACATAGACGTTCAACTTTTAATGTAGTCAAACAAAGCTCTATTTATAATAACCTAAATTCTGTTATAATCGTACAAACTTTTACGGATAACAGTTCTTTGAAAACAACAGGTAACAAAATTTTATGATTTTTTTTAGATTGACATTTTATTTTATATTTTATTTATACGTTTTGCTATTTTATTAATTATACCATGTACTATTCTTCTTTCTTTTTTTATAAAATCTTATTTTCAATTTTAACAAACTATAAATTATAATGTTATATTTTCACATAATTATTTTTAATTGTTGATGGTCGATCATCCTACTTTCCATTATAATAAAATATAATAATTACATTTCGCAAATTATTTCATCTTAAATGATTCAACAAATTTTAACAGCACTTCCCCTTTGTTACTTATATCGTCCACAATTGCGCGTATATAGGGAACAAAAAGGAAGTGCTTTAGAAATTTTACAACCGTTTAAGATGAAATGATATACAAAATATAATTATTATATTGTGTTTGTAACTTGTTCAATATAGGGACGAATCCGACAAATACTGTATTAGATGAATATTCATGTCCATTTTGTAGTTATATAACGATCATATATAATATTTGTTGGATGGGGCCACGAATCTAAGGAATTTAAAAATTAAAGTACACAATACACTAATTTATTTATAACATTATACACTAATCATTATTTAGATTTCTTAACAATTAAAAACTAATAAAAATTGGTTCTTTTACATTTTAGTTAACACTAATTTCAATTTATTACAAAGTAATAGAAAATTAACATTATACATTAATTTTTTATGTATATTACTATATATATGTAAACTAAATTTATATATAATGAAGGGTACAAACTAATAAAAAGATTATGCAATTTTTTTTTTGACATCTTAGTTAACACATACACCAATTAACACTAAATTATGTTATACTAATACATATATACACCAATTGTTAATCCGCCATTTGGCAAGGCAGTATACTTGCGGATTTAACCCAACATGCTACACGATTGTCGAGGCTTGAATATTATGGATTTGGTTTGAATGGATGGATGGATGATCAATTACGGATAATAAATATGAATATGAAGTCAGGATTCAGCACAGTCGATGGATAAATGACATAGGGTACTTGGAATATGGATTTTGGCAAGGATGGAAGTTGCTTCGGTTCTACTTCGGGTCGGTATGGTGTTTACTTCTGGTCCTACTTGGGATCGGCATGGTACTACTTTGGGTCGGCATTGATTTCACTCTGGGTCGGCATAAGATTTACTCTGGTTTCTACTTCGGATCGGCATGGTGTTTACTTCGGGTCCATCTTGGGGTCAGCATATGGCTTCTGGTCGGCAAATTACATGGGGTCGACATTGATTTCACTCCAGATCGGCATAGGGTTTACTTCGGGTTCTATTTCAGTTCGACATGGTGTTTACTTTGGGCCTACTTGGGGTCGGCATATGGCTTCAGGTCGACATATTACATGGGGTCGGCATTGGTTTCACTTCGGGTCAGCATAGGATTTTCTTTGGGTTCTACTTTGGGTCGGCAAGGTGTTTGTTTGAGTCCTAGTTGGGGTCGGCGTATGACTTCAGGCCGGCGTGTTACATGGGGTCGACATTGATTTCACTCCGGGTCGGCATAGGATTTACTTTGGGTTCTACTTTGGATCGGCATGATGTTTACATCTGGTGCTACTTGGGGTCGACATAGGGATTCAAGTCGGCAAATTACGTGGGTTAGGATTGGTTTCACTCTGGTCAGCATAAGGTTTACTTCGGGTCGGCTTGGTGTTTATTTCAGGTCCTGCTTGGGATGGACATATGGCTTCAGATCGGCATATTACATGGGGCGGCATTGGTTTCACTCCAAGTCGGTATAGGGTTTACTTCAGGTCGGCATGGTGTTTACTTTGAGCCCTACTTGGGGTCGGCATGTGGCTTCAGGTTGACATATTACATAGGGTCGGCATTGGTTTGGACTTTGGGTCGGTGAAGTGTTTACTCCGGGTCAGCGTGGACTTCACTTCGGGTCGGCATGGACCACGCTTGGGGTCGGCATAGGCTACATTTCAGGTCAGCCTTAAACTTCACTTGGGGTCGGCATTTGAACTACTTTAGGGTACCAAAGGAATTACTTTGAGTTCTACTTGGGGTTAGCATAGGATGGACAAGTTAGGCTCAGAAATCATCATGGCGGGTCCACGTAGGTGAGAATACCCTATAGCCGGAATTTTGTCTATAAATATGGTAGGTGTGGCTTCAGAAAAGGGGGATCTTCAATCTGCTTCTCTTCATCTTCTTCTACTGAGAGGCTACTTTGTCATTGTTGTCCTGGAATTCCAAACTGTAACTATAATCAAATTTCAATATAATAAAAAGGAGTTTTCTAGAGTGAACATAGGCCGGAGTTAGCCAAACCGCTATAAATCTTGTCTTTTTACTTGCTTTCATTTTAATTTTGACCATTCTTCATATTATACTCTATATGTTATCTATGACTGGATATTGGTGCTTTCGGTTGTAATTGGGTGTTGGTGGTCAATTTTGACACCAACATTTGGTGCTTTCACTAAGAAGGCTAGCACTCAGGGATTTAGAAGTTTGGATCTTGGATTTGAAAGCTTAGGAACTTCGATTTGGGAAGCAATGGCTTGGCATCAATAAGGAGACAAAGAGAAGGGACAAGATGGAAACAATGATGAATGCCATGCAGGAAAGAATGCTAAAGGGACATGAGGAAATTCAGGATCAAAACCAGGGAAAAAGAAGCAAGCAGGATGGTGGTATTGATTTTGGCATGGATCAGAACTCGGATACGTGTTTGGAAGAGGATAATCTTGGATTCCCTCATGGACTCGTTGGGAGGATGGAAATGACAATTGGAGACCACTTATGGATGCTAAAACGGTTGGAAATTGGAATCCAGGACTAGTAGTAGAAATTAGCAAGCTTAGATATGGATTTGATTAACTCGGGGTGAACCTCGACCAAGGAGAATGGATTAGAACAACTCCTTATGGAACTGGGGGCATGGATTTGGATGGCATTGCTTGGAAATGGATAGCGTTGATGGAACAGGAGCATTCATCATCCTCTGGATGGCATGAACTAAATAACTAACAATAAATAGTTCCCCAATATGGTCACTTGCACATGTATGGGATCTTAAACAGTCCATAGGCATGTTCTGAGATGGTGATGAACCACTATAACAAATGATCCTGAAATTCACTCGAACGTGAAATCTAACATTAATCATATTGAGTCCCGACCTCAAACTGTCACATTTCGCCTCGAATGGCACCCGACCTCAAACAATCATATCTTGCCTCGAACGACACCCGACCTTGAACGGTCACATGTCGTCTCGAATGGCACCCGACCACGAACAGTCATATCTCGCCTCGAACGGCACTCGACCTCGAACAGTCACATCTCCCCTCGAACGGCACCCGATGTCGAACGGTCACATCTCGCCTCGAACGGCATCCGACCTCGAACGGTCACATTTAGCCTCAAACAGCACCCGACGTGGAACCATCACATCTCACATCGAACGGCACTCAATCTCGAACGATCACATTTTGCCTCGAATGACACATGATCCCCAACGATCATTATTAATAATCAGGCAAGATCATGATCTCTTCGTAGGTCATCTGCAGGTTTCAAACATCAGACTTCAGGCAATTCAAAACACACCATCATATCGTAAGGCATGTTTTGGAGGGCAAAATGTTAACCAGCCTTTTGACAAGGCAGTATACAGGTGGATCAACCCAATAGACCGCATGATTGTCGAGACTGGAATATTAAGGATTTGGCTTGAATGGATGGATGGATGATCAATTATGGATGATAAGTATCAATCTGAAGCCAGGACTCAACATAGTCGATGGATAAATGACACAAGGTACTTGGAATATGGATTTTGGCAAGGATGGAAGTTGTTTCGGGTTCTACTTCGAGTAGTGGTGTTTACTTTGGGTCCTACTAGGGATCGACATGGTATTACTTTAGGTTGGCATTGATTTCACTCCAGGTCGGCATAGGGTTTACTTGGGGTCGGCATGGTGTTTACTTGGGGTCGGCATATTGCTTCAGGACGACATATTACATGGGGTCAGCATATTGCTTCAGGACGACATATTACATGGGGTCAGCATTGATTTCACTCCAGGTCGGCATAGGGTTTACTTTAGGTCGACATGGTATTTTCTTTGGGTCCTATTTGGGATCGGCATATGGCTTTGGGTTGGCATATTACATGGGGTCGGCATTGGTTTCACTCTAAATCAGCATAGAATTTACTTCGGATTCCACTTTGGGTTGACATGGTGTTTGTTCGGGTCCTGCTTAGGGTCGGTATATGGCTTCAGGTCAGCGGTATTACATGGGGTCATCATTGATTTCACTCCAGGTCAGCAAAAGGTTTACTTCGGGTTGGCATGATGTTTACTTCGGGTCCTTCTTGGGGTCAATATAGGGCGTCAGGTCAGCATATTACATAGGGATGGGATTGGTTTCACTTTGGGTCGGCATAGGGTTTACTTATGGTTCTACTTTGGGTCTGCATTGGGTTTGCTTTGGGTCCTGCTTAGGATCGGAATATGGCTTCAGGTCGTCATATTACATGGGGTCGACATTGGTTTCACTCTGGGTCGTCATAGGGTTTACTTCGGGTTTTACTTTGGGTCGGCATGGTGTTTACTTCGAATCCTACTTGGGGTCGGCATATTACATAGGGTCGTAATTGGTTTGGACTCCTGGTCGGTGTAGAGTTTACTCCGGGTCGGCGTGGACTTCACTTCGGGTCTGTGCAGTTAAAGCGCTCGGCAGATTCAAAACGGTGGAGGTGCAAAAAGTCATAGCGGGGATACAGCGAGGATATAGCGGGATATAGCTGATGACTCTAAAATAGCATAAAAAACTCGCACTTAATGTTTTTACAAATATACAAATGGTAACTAAATGAAAATTTATCATTCAGTTGAATTATCATTAATACATAAATAATTTTAAATAAAAACATGTGAATATACTTTAAACAAATGTAAAACAGTTATATAACATAATTGAATTTAGTAGAATATTGAAGTATTTTCATTTCTGAGAATATATTAAAAATTAAATCAAATAAATTAGTTTTATAATTTTTTAATGTATAAATGCTTCATTTTTATTAAAGAAGATATAGCGGAAACAGTGGAATATAGCGGGAATAACGGGATATAGCGGAAATAGCGGGGCTTAATGCGGAAAGGCTATATGTTGGGGCTTTATGGAAAAATCGTAGCGGTGGAAATCCGCTATGAGATATAGCGGGGTTATAACGGGGTAATAGCGGGGCATTAATTACACAGCTTCGGGTCGGCATGGACCTTACTTGGGGTCGACGTAGGCTATATTTCAGGTTGGCACTAGACTTCACTTGGGGTCGGCATATGAGCTACTTCAGGTCACCAAAGGAATTACTTTAGCTTCTGCTTCAAGTTCTACTTAGGGTCAGCACAGGATGTACGAGTTGAGCTCGACGATCGTCATCGCAGGTCAATGTAGGTGAGAAGGCACTGTAGCCGAAGTTTCGTTAATATATATAATAGGCGTGGCTTCAGAAAAAGATGATCTTCATTTTGCTTCTCTTCATCTTCTTCTACCAAGATGCTACTTTGCCATTGTTATTTTGGAATTCCAAAATATAACTGTAATCAAATTTCAGTACAATAAAAAGGAATTTTCTAGAGTGAACGTAGGCCGAAATTAGCCAAACCACGATAAACCTTGTCTTTTTACTTGCTTTCATTTTAATTTTGACAATTTTTATACTCTCTACTTATACTCTACTTGTGATCTGTGACTGGATATTGGTACTTTCGCTTATAATTGGGTGTTGGCGGTCAATTTTGACGCCAACACCAATCAACCCAAATTAATCTTAATTATACATTAGTTACAGATTTAAACACCAATAACCCTAATTAATATTTCTCAATCAAACAATATACAATTATAACCAATCATATGCTATTATCAACAAATATAAGAACAAATCAACACTAATTGTATCATAATTCGGATTAATTAGTTTAGGGTTAGAATATACCCGATCTTTGATGATTTGAAGGCGTAGATGGTTGGAGATTGCAAATTGATGAAGATTGCGACAGAAGCTAACGAAGGGCGGTGGTTGGCGATGAAGGTTGAGTGAATTTAGGGGAAAATTTTAGGTTTACGGGTGGAAGATAATGAAGGAGGTCGGGCTCGACAGAAGTTATATTACGTCATTCCGATGGTTTTTAACGGTTGTTAACGACTTCGTTTAGCAACGGTTTTCGACGGCTTCCGACGGTAACTTTAGATGTGTAATTAAATTTTCACTTTATTTAAAATAAATTTAGTTTAATTCAATTTATATCAAATTTTAATTTGTTATAAAAAATTTAAAAAGTTTACATTAACCTACTTTTGTTTATAACTGCTAAAAAGGTTATTTTTTTCGTTTTACAATAAATTTTTAACGATTTGATAGTTAATTGTGAATTTTATATATATTTAATATAATAAATTCGTATAAAATAAAATATTTGGTAACAAAATAAATTTGTTGAATCCTATTTCCATCCAAGGTATTTTGGACATATGGTCGAAATAAGAAAGGAAAATAAAACAGGTTTAAGGTATCAATCTTGATTTTTTAAATTTATATTCATTCGTTGACATTCAGACTCAAACCTTTCGTTTGAAGGTCAAAAGATCTTCAAACGAGATTGAATTCAAACTATATATACTATATTTAATATATTTATCTAGTTCTATGGTTGGATTTTAAAAAAAAAAAGACTTTAACTACATCATTTTTATAGAAGTTGTCCTAACAATATATATCAAGTGTTATACAACTCATTGGAAAATGATATATTTTATGTCTAATTTTTTTCCTTATATTTTTTTATTCTAGCTGTACGGATTAGATTAACCCATTATGTAGTAGATGTGACCCAAATTTCCTCTCGTTTGGAGATCTTTTGTACTTCAAACGAAAGGTTTTTAGTCCGAATATAGACGAACGGCTATAAATTCGAGAATCAAGACTGGCACCCTAAATTTACTTACTTTTTTATCAAATTTTGGAAGGAGCTTCAAAATACTTTGGATGGACATAAGATTCAAAAAAATTATTTTTCTGCCGAATATTTTCTTTTATATGAATTTATAATGTTAAATATATTTAAAAATTCATTATAAATTACACATTGGTTAGAAAAATATATTTAAATTCATAAAATAATTACATATCATAAATTTCACTAAAATTATACAATAGATGGACTGAAAATTACATAGATAGATCGTTTGAGTTCGATTTTTAATAACGTTAAATATAGGATTACACAATAAAATATTATCAAAAACCTTAATTTAATCAACCACAAACCGTCATAAAATTGAAAAATTGAATAATTTTAAAATTTTAAAATTTTATTTTTTAGGAATTAAACTAATATTTATAAATAAATTTCAAACTTCTAGAATTAATAAGTAAAAATAATGTGATAAATTAAATTAATTAAAATAGATAGTCGTCGAAAAAGAAATGATGGAGCCATCGACGGCTGTCGGAACGGTCCGTTGCTATTTAACTCGTTCATAGCAGTGATTTATTGACCTTTCATAACCAATCAACTATAATTCGGTAATTATTAAAAAAAATTCCGTTCAGTTGTTTGATTGTTAATTCACCAATATTTTTCCCTTGGTTAAACAATGCACATTTCCTTGGTTAAATAATGCACGTTTTTTGAGGAAACGTTCACCGTTCACCGCAGGAAAATCTTGAATCAGCCTTAACTTTTTTATATGTTTACACTTCACTACAGGAAAATGCACGTTTTCCTTTATTTTTAAATAATGCACATTTGCCTCGTTTTGAAAGGATAACCAGTAAACTCATGTCATGGCCCAACACTAACTTGTCGTAGGCTGGAAGGCTTATTGTCATTAACTCCATTATTATTGCAATGAGTACCTACTGCCACTGGACAAGACACTTTATACTGCCTTCTAGGCTGATCAAGATGATCAATAGTGCCTTAAATAATTTTCTTTGACATGGTACTCTGTATGCTAACAAAATTACGCCCATTGCTTTCTCAACAGTCCAGCTTCTAGGAATACTATACTTACGAAAATGGAACCATGCTTCCATCTCTAAATACTTGCACTTGCTGCTAACTCAAGACTCTAACCTTTAGTCTTCTTGGATTCACAGCAACCTTCTGAAGGAGAAAAATTTCTAGTCTCTCTCTGTGCCTTCAACTGCTAGCTGGAGCTGGCGTAATATTGTAAAGCTCAGAAGTACCTTCTTGCCCATCCTTCAGTGCAATCCACTAAAGCTTCCTAATCCTAACACAAGATTCTGGGATGACCCATGGGTCTGCTTTGGTCTTATTCTCAAGGACATTGTTCATCCAAATATTTATGTCTTAACTGGAATTCCTAGCAACGCATTTGCAAAAGATTTTATCCACAGTGTTGTTCCAGTCCTACCCTACTGCACTTCGACTGATGTCAGTCACTGGTGGAACTCAATCTCTCAAGTAACATTTCCTTCATCCATGGAAGCTGTTGATGGGCATCGAGCAGAGGCAAACACTCTATACACGCAGTTTAGAAAAAAAAAACTAATTTGAGAGCATGACAATTTCCCTTAGGCGAGAAGAATATGGAATGTTGATGTGCTAATGAAGAACAATCTTCCCCTATGGAAAATTATGGCTAACGCAATCTTAACTATGAATAATGGTGTCGATTCTAACACCTATTTATTCTTTGAATGTGCTTTCACCAGGAAGATTTCGTTCATCCTTCTTAGGGATTGTAATTTCCCTGAATCGGCTGCATCTTGCTATGAAGAATAATCGTATCCTAAGGCGATGTGTAGCAGCGGTTTTGAAAGAGAGGAATAATCGTATATTTTGAAATCAAATTGGATTGGATATTAGCATTGTGAATTCTCTTAAGCATCAGATTAGAAAGGACATTCGTTGTCTGCGGAAGAGATTTGAGGCTCTGCCTCATTCTGGTATAAGATAGACATTTTTGCTTTCATGAACCAGTTTTATCTGGTTTGTGGATTTTGGGCCTTTCTGTGCCTTACTTGTAATTATTGACTTTTATTTTAAGATATTGGGCTGAGCTCCTTTAGCCCTTATCTTCCAAAAAATAATAATTTGTTGAAAATATTATAATACTAAGTAATTTGAAATTTGCCAATTTTCTAAAAAAATAGTAATTTAAAATTTGTACTATTACTATTACTACTGCTATTTAATTTTATTTTAATATTCTTGAATACTATAATTGAATGAATTAATATTATTTATAAATTGGGAATAATTATTATTTTTTACCGTTTTATTCTCTTTAATTTATTCTTAAATAATATAATTAAAAGAATTCATGTTATTAATAAATTATCAATAATTATTATATTTTCAATAATTATCATTATTGTTTAATATTAAATAATTGCTATTAATATTTGGTTTAATATATAATACTTAAATTTTAATGATTGATAATTAAAATGGTACCTAAAAAATGGTACCTAAAAAACCACTATCAATTAAAATGGTACCTAAAAGTTGGTAACCGATTTGATTGGTACAGTTTGCCAAACCACATGAAAAATATGTGGTACGGTAATGATAATCAACTATTATTGGTAATTACTGTGCCTACCACTTACCTTAACCGGTATATATTTTATTATATTTCAATTATATCTTTTATTATTAGCATCTAACATCTAACGTGTAATTATTTAATAGAAAATCTAGCAAAATGCTATTAGATATTAGATCGAATGTGATTCTTATCGTGTATTTTATAAAATAATACGATTTTATACAATATTTTAACTTCATCCACAATGTTTATTTTTATATTTGATTGCACAAAATGAAATTGATAAATAATCATATAATAAAAAACAACTTTCAATATTTACTCTTTTAACATGAAATATTGCAAATATATAAGTATCATATGTGTTACCAACCATGATCCGAACTATTGGTTTACTAATTACAAGCCTCTAAAAGTTTATTACCAAATAAATAGGTATCATATTGCAAATATTCCAAACAAATAGCAAATGGTAAAAGTTTATTACCTACTTCTAAAAACCATTACCAACCATGATCCCAAGTAATGGTTTTCTGATTACTTTAGCTGGTGATAGTATGATTTTTCTACTACCGGATAAATCAGTATGGTAATGGTTTTGAACATAAATTTTCGTACCAACTCGAATCCGATCCTATATTTAATAATTAATAAATGATAATTAATATTTAATGATTAGAAAGCAATATTAATTGTTTAGTATTTAATTTCTATAATCATATTTAATATTTAATATTTTGAAAATTTTGAAAGTTATAAATTTTCTATAATAAATTTGAAAATATTAATAAAATTCAAAAATAAAAATTTTAAATTCGTAAAATTCAAAAATAGAAAAAATTAAAATTTTATAAAATATTCGAAATTTCAAAATATTTAAAAAATGTTAAAACAAAATTCAACGTATAATTACATTGCAAAATTTATTGCAACTTGGGTATGATACGAAGTATTACTTCAAAACGTATTGCAGAAAGAGGTTTTTAGGCTGAAGGAAAAAGTTTGGAAAAAATTTAGTTTCATGGACAAGAATTTTTTTTTTTAGGCTGAATGACACTTTTTAGTGTATATCACAGAATGATAGTTGTAACTATCATTTTCATTTTACACTAAAATGTGTCGTTCAGACTAAAAAACTTGTTGTTTTTTTGTAACTTCTTCTTTGCATATTTAGCTGTTGCAGAAATTACAAGTTTGTATGATACAAAATACTGTAAGTTTTCTATTGGCTCTAAAACCCTATTCTTTTGCTCCAAGCCAAATTATCTGGCATCCCTCCCAAATTTCCATATATATTATTTTCCCTAAAGCGCTGCCCAAATCAGAATCAAGTCCAAATTAAAAACTAAAATCTCTTACAATCCCAAATCCAAACCTATCTGACTACAAATACTTCGGCAACAGCTCCCTGCCCATCTAAAATCTCAACTTTCAAAAAAAAAACCTAACTTGCGCTGAAACTAGTAGGCTCGTACAGATTCTCAAATCGATGTGTTGGTTCAAACTGATGGGTTTTCATTATCTTCCATACAAAAGGTAGTTTCATCATATGCAGCTGTTATTCTAGAGGCAGACAAAGGACACTATTACACTGTTACAAGTTTATTCTGACACTTTAAAATCAAATACATCCGTCTTAATATTCTCTGAGTTTTTTGTTTTACTTTCTTACTCAAGTTCATTCCTTGATTTTTTATTTGTGAACTGGAACATTCATTTTTTTTTTTTTCAAGTTTTAATGCTAAGGTCGGAGAACATTGCTAGCTGATCATCATATGAGCTCGGCTTGAGAGCTTCAGATGAATTACTAGTAGAAGAAGACATCGAGGAACTGGGCAGAAGTCCAACATGCGAGTTTAGATCCGATGCAGACAGTGGTATAGCTTTCTCACAACGGCGATGAGAGGTTGGGGAGGAGCGAGTTTAAGTAGAGCTGAACTGTGGTAGATGGGTTGTTGAGTCGGGGAGGGAAGAAGAGGAGCAGTTGGCTGGCGCACCTAGGGAAGAAGAAGAGGCGCAATGGCTGGACTTAATAGGTGGGCCAATGGAATAATTTACAGTTGAAGCTAATTGAAAATATGGTGGGTTGAAGTTCAATGGCATGAGATGGGCTTCCATTATCGATCCGGCATCAAAATTGGAAGAAAATCTTTCTAAAATAAATAGGCTTGCAGCTTGTGAACTTTTAATTTCTGTACGATCCACCGGACGATTTAAATCGACAATAAACCACACATGTCTAACTTAAATCTTTTTTTAAAAGAGAGAATTGTCAATGAGATAATTAAGAAAATAAGAGAAAAGAAGAAAAATAAAATATAGAATCTCGCTGCAGAATGACAAAATACAATAATCAAATAAACAGTTCATGAAGCTGTTTACACTATACATTTGATTACATAAATTTTACATCATAATCAGAGTACAATCAATAACATACCAATAATGATGCAGCAGTATAATACTAATAATATAATATATCAAACTTTGTCTTCGTTCTCTAGAAATAATGTCTTCAAATACTGAAATGCTTAGGTTGACCCGAGCGTAATGAAAAGACAAAACATTCGAGTCGGAACTAAAAATTTCTATGTAAGTTAAATCAATATCAAGTCAATATGAGCGTAAAAGCTTAAGAGATGTTTACTGGATTTCACATATTATATACAATGTATAACGTGCGTGTAATAACTTAAGAGATGTTACGGTATTTTCAATCACATAAGGATCCGTTAAACTATCTATATGTGGTAAAATACGATATATATGTAGTGTCTATCAGTAATGTAAAGTTTTAAACTAGCGTTAAGGCTTTACAATGATTCTCGTTAGCACATTTTTAAGCAGGTAGTCTATGCGGATCCTGTAACACAACCAGTAACGTCGGCAGCCAGCGAGTCGTCTATAGGTACCATACTAAACAAAATCGCGTGGGCGCGAATAAGGATAAAGAGTAGGACAATGCACCCAAGGTAGGATACTACCACTTCGGGTCGAAGGACTGGTGGTAACGCATCGTTGCTACGACCCCCCACTGCTTCCAACACCCCTAAAATCAAATCAAATCAAGAAGCACCGATCAAACCAACATCAATATAGTAATACGAAGAGGTGTGTCCGTTAGGGGTAGCTAGCCAACTTGGCCCTAACAAGCCATCCTATTTAGTCATTTGAAATTGGCACAAGTGTTGGGGTCATCCATCATCGTTCTCTTTCTTCAAATCCAACAAACACCTCCAATTCAACCACTTCATTCTGGATCTTCCACCATGTACAAAGTTGTTAAAGCGGTTCTAATATTGACAAAGAGTATGCCAATAAGAGGCCTCGGTCTCTTTATCCACCAAAATCTTTTTTTCATGCCGGTTGGTTCTTTTACATTTTGAAACGATTCATATTTGTTATTAAAATATCATATTCAATTCAAAATATCCTTCATTTTAAAATCATCATATTTACTTAAAATATGTCATTTTTACTTGAAAATATCATTTCAAATTTCAACTTTGATATATGTTTATTTTCAAATTTTGCTTCAAAGTTTATTTAAGCTATAATAAATATTGCTATTTATATTTGACAAAAATTATTTCTTAAAGGTTGATTACCTTTCAAATGCTTTTCCTCATACATGTTTCTTTTTATTACATGCTTGGTTGATTAAACCATTGCTTTTCTCGGTTTCAATAATATACTCATTTTGTACTATTTGTAAAAGACTTCATTTGATTCTTTGCTTCAATTAGGCATTTATAGTCAATTCCGTAGCATAATATGTCGGAATAAGGGGAAAAAGGGATGTATGTAAGACCAAAATTCTCTTAGTCGCACTCTGTGGCTACGGATAAATGCAAACAAACAAATACTAATCAATGCAAGTCTTTATATCATTAATTAATGCATCATACTAATTTTATTGTTTCTGACAAACACTAAAAAGGGTGTATAAAGGCATTCTTTATTGTTTTATGATAAACTAAGGTATTATATTATTTATTTTAAATTAGCTTAGGATTTTAAAGCAGGTAAATATTTAATCATGATTGCATTTTTTTCCTTTTCTTTGTTGTTGTCGTTGTTAGTCCTTGAGATGATGGTTTTGATGACAACAACCTTAGAATAGGATTATAAAATATAAATACTAACATTATAGTTTAGATATGTATATGCAGGATTTAACCATGCAGGTACCAAGAATGAAGACTGTACAGTATAAATATTCAAGATATTAAGATTAAAGACTCATGAGTATCAAGAATATCAAGATTATCAAGAATTCAAGATTTCAAGAATAAGTAATTTAATTAGAAATTTTGTTAAAACTTCTAGAAAAGCACTGGCATCTTAAAATCCAATTTATTCGTGGAATGGAATCCACTTCGAGCCTGTTGAAGGGATGGAACCCTAAGTACGATGAAACCTACGAAAAATCTAGTGGAACATCATTTTGTATCCGCCAACCTTTTATTCAAAATGTTTTTATAAAATTATATCTTTTGTCAAAATGATTTCAAAAACTTCCTTTTAAATGAATCAAAATCATCTATCCTGGTTTTAAATACTTTTAGCCACAAAATAATCTTTAATTTTAAAATCAAATTATCCTTAGTTTTAAACTATCTTTTCATAATAATATATTTAACTTTTAATATTTATACATAGTGTAACGACCCACCTTTTTGGACAGTTTAAACCGACGATCAAATACACATGCCGGTACCAAACCATTAAAAAAAGGCAGATGGTTATTGGGGTAATTAAGAAAAGAAAAGAAATAAAGGAAATGAAACAACACAGAATCTCGCAGCGGAACGATAAAATATAATAGTCAAATAAACAGTTCATGAAGCTGTTTACTATACTTAGACAATTATTTATACAACATTTATCAGAGTTATACATATACAACAGAACAAATAAATAATGCAGCAGACAACATGATGCACAGATAATAATAGTAATAGTATACCAAATCTTCGTCTTCGTCCTCCAGAATAGATCTTCAAAAATCTGAAAACTCAGGACTGAGCCGAGCGTAATGAAAAGACAAAACACTCGAGTCAGGACTAAAATATCCATATGAAAGTTAAATCAATCGTAAATAAATACGAGTGTGACGGCGTCAGAGATGTTTACGGGGTTTGACATCTCATATCCAGTGTCAACGTGCGTGCAATAACTTAAGAGATGTTACGGGATTTTCCACCTTTCAAGGATCCGTTAAACTATCTACTAGGTAGTAATGTACGCTAAGTAGATAATGTCTATCAGTAATATAAAGTATCAAAATAACGTTAAGGCGTTACCATAATCCCCCTTAACACATTTTATATTCCCAAAAGCATATACAAGACCGTAGTTTCCCCAAAACCGGAAGTCACCAGAGGGCAATCCATATACTCAAGGTACGACCAAAACGTAGTGGTCGCGAATAGGATAATCAGTATGACAAGGTACATGAGGCGATACCAACTAGGATACTAGTAGTTGCGTGATCCGGACTGATGTTGAGCATAGCAGCTACTACCTCAACACCGCGAAACAACACTCCCAAATCAAGGGGTGCACCCAAATCAAATCACAAATGTAATAGATATGGTATCGAAGAAGTGTGTCCGCTAGAGGTGGCAAACCTCAATGGCCCGGCGCGGCTCCTGTTTTAGTCATGTCAGGGGGTCATCCAATATCGTTCTCTTTCTTCAGTCAACGCGTTCACCAAACCATCCACTTCATTCTGGATCAACACTCCGCGTATAATAGTTATTAAAGTGGTTTTCGGTATCGACAGAGAGTATGTCCATATCCGATCCCGGTCTCTTTAATAACTACGTATTATTACACTGATGGCTCTTTTATATTTCAAATTGATTCATGATTGATAACAAAATATCATATTCGCTTTAAAATCAAATCCATTTCAAAATCATCATATATTCAAAATTATCAATTTTGTCCGATAAATCAATTTCACTTCAAAATTTGATTCGAATTCAATTTAGGTTATAATCTCTACTTTAACCTAGTTCGTATTTAAACCAAAGGTTTAAATATAAACATTTCCGTCTCTTTAACCAGTTTGAATTTAAGAAAATAGTTTAAATAGTTTAATAGAAAATATTTAAATAGTTTAATCGAAAATAATTTGAATATAAAATAGTTTATATATAAAATAGTTTGGAAAAAATCAAAAATTATTTGATAAATAATTCCAAAGTCAAACCGGTCAACTTCCCAAATTTCCTATCCAAATCAAATCCAAATTCCATTTCGATTTAATCGATTTATTCCAATTTCAACTTGAATAAATTTCTATTCCACGTAAATTTCGATTTCAATTCACAAATTTCTTTAAATTTCAATTCAATTCCAAATTAATTTAAATCTAAATTTCAAATAAATTTTCAATTCCAAACTCAAACTTGAAATATCATTTCATATCAATTTTCTTAGAAATATTCAAAGTTCGATTAAAAGTCCAATCTTTTAAAACAAATCAACTTTCAAAAATTTACACCGTATTTCAATTTTCAATTTAAATCTAAACTTCGATTTTATTTAATAATTTCGTTTACCAAGTTTAAATTCTAACATTTCGAGCTCCAATTCAAAATAATTCAATTTCCATAAATTGGATTTTATTCTTAAAATCAATTCATTTAAATAATTTCAAAACAACTTTTAAAATCATTTAATTTATCCAACTCGGTGTCCGTATATAATTTTCTAACCTATGGCCAAGTGATTAGTTATTACAATTAAATGTCAGGAATGAATATATCATTTAAATCAATCACAGTGTCATATGTATGCATAGCAGGATATATATAAACAAATAAACATCCAAACATTTAAATCTCAACCAATAACATCCATCGAAATACATCATCCAATAGGCAATACAATTCACGACAATTTCATATTTATCAATGTCAGGTAATTTAATCGCAATTCAATTTTAATTTAAATTTAACTGTCAATTTAATTTTTTTAACGGTGAATTCAAATGACAATCAATATGATAATTAAATTTTATCAAACAACAACAAATAAAAATCATAACTATGCATAATGTCAAATTTAACTAGCATAAAGATATTCAGTACGTTGTGAGCGTTATAAAACACTCACCTTGATTTTACGATTTTAAATCAAATCGAACGACGTTCGATTTAACATAAAATTTTAATGAGCTCCAAACACTTTCGGATCTGCACTGCAGCGCAGCTCTCATCTCCGTGATTCCGGCGCTTCTTCCCCAACGTGAAATTCACGTATGCAAACCCATTAGCCGTCGATCTTCAAGCAATTTTCATGACCACCTCGTCGACTTCCAGAACGATCAGCTAGTGCCACCACGAAGCCCTTCACCAGAGCCACCTACGCGCCAAGTTTCATCCCGTCATTCGCCGTCGTTTGCACGCAATCCAAGGAAATACGTACACACTTCCAAGTCAGATCTGGACGAATCCATGAAAAATTAGCATACATCAACCGTATGGATTTGAAGAGCTCGTCGAGATTTACACTTTTGCTTTTGGAATTTTTCGATTTCGTCGAACGGATTGAGAGATATTAAGGAAAGAAGATCGGCAATTTCTGGCCATGGAATAGGTGGCGGCCATGATTTAGAATTAATGTTTCTGGATTAAAATAATAATAAAACTGTCTCGGTTTGCGTGCGTATTTATATAGGTAGGTCCAAAATCATCCGAACTCCAATCGAGACGTGCCGCCAGGCGTTTATAAGGTTGTACCCCCATTCCGGACGCAATGGAACTAGTTTCAAGGCCTAATTCGATCATATCTGGAAGATAGCTTTTCGAAGTCGATTATTTTAATTAAATTCGAAATTAAATTTCTACGCGTTTCAAGCTCGCACGGCCAAACGACAAGTCCAATTGCTATGAAAATTGAAATCCTAGCATAATTTACTATTACGGATCCGATGAAACAAGTTTCGTCGAAATCCGAGACTGTTTGAAAAATGGCTATTTTAACTCGTCAATTAAATATTAAAATATTCAATTTTCACAAATTTACTTTTAATTCGATTTTAAAAGTTCTACAACATCATTCTAACTTTAATATGATAAAATAGAATTTTACAAATCATTTTTAATCATATTAAACCCGTTATCCAATTATTCAAATAATTTCAAATATTAAATTATTCAACAAATTACATTAATAATCATTTTCCTTCAATAATCACCTTAAATTTTCTAATTAAAATAGCTAAAAATACGGGTCGTTACACATAGATTTAAATATAAAATTATAGTAAAATTTTATATATATCAAAATATTATTCTCTATATTTATTTATGTATTTTAACTATAGTTAAGTATATTTATAAAAGTTTAAAATAGTTTTAATATAAGGTAAAAGTTATTTTCAAAGAAAAACAAAATACCAAAATTTCCTTTGGGATGTCGACATACCCAAGTTACCCATGTCGATATAGTGTTAGTTGATTTCAAAATTTTGAATTTCAAAAGAAGTGTCTATTCGTCATATCCCTTCACGAATGGACATGGCTGTGTTCTTCTATAAATAGGAGCTGTTATCAACGAATTTCTAATCAAATTTTTCTGGTTTTCACTCCTCTTCTTCTTCCACATTTCTTTATACATATTCTTACTATTACTCCGGCGAAATCAACATTGAATCTAACTAGATCATTTTTGGTTCGATTCTCTATCACTATCTCAACAAGATCCTCGGTGCTATTCAGAGTTATAGGCTTCTTTGTAATCATTTCTGTGAGAAAAGGTGTGATTGTAGCCTTGAAAATCAATCAAGTGAGAAAAGGTGTGATTGTAGCCCTGGAAATCAATTGAGTGAACTTGTTGCCCGTGAAATCAAGTATCTCTATCCAGAGATTGTGAATCTGGAGGGTGTACCTCGTAGCCTTGAATTGATGGTGTAATTGTAAAGATTGCTTTTGAAAGGAAATCCGTATTTGTGTGCGGGACTGGATGTAGGGTAACTCCAAACCAGTATAAAATTCGGTGTGTTCTTTCCTTTACTGCTTTTACTTTATTTATGCATCTGTGTTTGTTCCTGTGATCGTATCTGTGTCTGAATATTGCATACATTTGTGTTTAAATCAACAAAAACTCTAAAAGATTTAGTAATTTCTTAAAATACTATTCACCCCCCTCTAGTGTTTATCCAGCCTTAAGATCCGTAATCTGCATTCCTAACATTTGGTATCAGAGCAAGGTTTTCAAAGTTTCATAATCTGATTTTTGAAAAAGCTTTTAAAAAATGCCTATGTTTGTTAATACTAGTTTAGAAATATTCAGATCATCATTGTGTCTTGAGTCTGCATATAATCAATATACAAATTCAAGTTGTCTAGCAAAATTGTTTGATGCGTAGGAAACATGCTTTATGGGGACTAAGGAATTGATCCACAACGGACAAATTGTGCAGATCAAAAAGAACAAATGGATACTCGATAGTGGATGCTCTAGATACATGACTGGAAATCCAAATATGCTGAATGTTATATCAAAGACGCAGGGTTGGTTAACTTTGGAGACAATTCAAAAGGATATGTGATTGGCATCTGCAAAGTCGGTAACTCTGAAACTCCTATTATTACTAATGTTTTGCTAGTTAAGAATCTGAAACATGATCTGCTAAGTATAAGTCCACTCTGCGATAAAGGATATAAAATTAAATTTGAAAAAGATAAGTGTCACACTGAAGATAATATTTCAACCATAATATTTGAGGGAATTAGGAAAAAGAATATTTATATTTTTAGTATGAAAGTTTCAAATGATAACCCGTGTCTGTTGGCAAATACATGCAACCCTTGGGTTTGGCATAAGAGATTTGGTCATTTGAATTTCAAACTCTTATCTAGACTATCTAAACATGATCTAGTAAGAGGTCTCCCTAAAATGAATTTTAAAGTAGATAGTCTATGTGATGCATGTCAATTGGGAAAACTTAGAAAAAGTTCCTTTAAATTAAAAGATATGATTTCAACCTCAAAACCTCTTGAATTACTTTACCTTGATTTATTTGGTCCATCTCAAATTCTGTCAATAAATCATAGTAAATATGTTTTTGTAATTGTAGATGATATCATTTTTGGATCAACTAATGAAATGAATAAAGAATTTTCTGAAATAATGACAAAAGAGTTTGAGATGAGTCACATGGGTGAATTAAAATTCTTTTTAGGATTACAAATAAAACAATTAGATAATGGTATCTTTATTAGTCAAGAAAAATATGCCAATGATCTAATTAGTAAATTTGGTTTGACTACTGCGAGTGGAAAACCCACTCCCATGACAACCAATGAGTACCTTAGTAAAGAACATCTCTCGAAAGATGTTGATAAAAAATTATAAAGATGAATGATTGGATCACTACTCTATATCACTGCTAGTAGACCTGATATCATGCGTAGTGATTGTCTCTGTGCAAGATATCAATCTCAACCTAAAAAAACCCACTTAAAAGCCGTAAGACGTATCATAAGATATGTTAAACACACCTCTGATTATGGCTTATTTTACCCTAAAAATGTTTTTTTGACTTAATATCTTACTATGATGCTGATTATGCTGGTTGTAAACCAGACCGAAAAAGTACAAGTGGAACTTGTCACTTTTTGGGGAATTCTCTGATTTCCTGGTTTAGTAAAAAGCAAAACACAGTTTTTTTATCAACAACTTAAGCAGAATATATTTCTGCTGCTTTGGCTTATTCACAAGTAATATATATGCAACACACTTTAAAAGATTATGGTTTAAACATCTCAAAATCACCAATTTATTGTGATAATACTTGTGCGATAAATTTATCCAAAAATACTACTTAACATGCTCGAACTAAACATATTGATATAAGACATCATTTTCTCAGAGATAATATAAATAAGGAACTAATTTCTCTAGATTATATTAATTTCGAGAATCAAATTGCTGATATATTAACAAAACCCTTAAATGAATCTATATTTACTAAATTAAGACGAGAATTAGGTATTTGCTCAGTAACTGAAATGTAAAATATAAATAACAAAGTATAATTAAAAATTAAATATAAAAAAATCAAGCACCGTGTCGACATCCTCCTTCTACCCATGTCGACATATAACGATTTTTATTTTTGAATTTTTTTCCCACCAAAATTCAAATAATTGGTTATATATTCTTCTTATTTTCGAAATTTTGATCATTCTCTCTGTTCTCTCTCTGTTCTAACTTATGAAATAAATTAAAGCATGGCCTCCTCTTACAAATCAAACAAAAATTCAACCTTTTCATTCTCTTCTCCTACTTCTGGACCGTTTCAACGAACTACGCTCGCTCGAGTGACAAAAATGGAGGATTCTCTGAAGGATGAACTGCAATTATTAACTGAAATTCAGGTGGTGCAACTTAGAATGGCGAAAGAACAAGAGAGGCAAGGCAAAATCCTTAGGAATTTGCAAAAATTTCTAATGGACAATCATGCTAACCCAATCTTGATTGACGAAGATTCTTCAGGAGATCAAGTGCAAGAGTGCAGAGAGGAAGAAGAAGAAGAAGCTTTCATGGAAGAAGAGCACGTTGAAGAAGATGACAAAGTCGTTTGTGTTGGCGAATTGTGCTTTGACAAAGATGGAAATCATATCGAACAACGTGGAAATTTCTGTTTCCACTATCCAAATTGTTCGGTTCATAGATCCCCCATTTTCAAAGACACTCATTAGTTTCTTTTCTCATTTTCTTATTGTTGTATGTTCGTTCTTACGTTCTCTACGAAAATATAAATATAACTATATAATTAATAAATAGTTCGTGTTCTTATATGTGTTCCATTAAAAGTATTATTATATAGATACTTAGATAGCATAGTTAGTAGTTTAGGACTAAGTTTTAAGTTTTAGAGGTAAGTGTTGATTATTTATGATAACAGTATCATTATAATCACATGTCATACAGTATTAGATTAAGGGGGAGTTATATAGTTTGGAGATTATATAGTTTGGAGTTAGTTTTTGTTGATGACAAAGGGGGAGAAATATAAAATAGGATAGTTAGACATAGAATAAGGGTGAGTTATTAGATTAAGTGGGCGTTATTAGGATAGAAGTAATATTTTATAAACAAAGGTTGTCTTCATCAAAAAAAGGGAGATTGTTAGTCCTTGAAATGATGGTTTTGATGACAAAACCTTAGAATAGGATTATAAAATATAAATACTAACATTATAGTGCAAGATTTAACCATGCAGGTACCAAGAATGAAGATTGCACGTTATAAAGATTCAAGATTTCAAGATCAAAAACTCATGAGTATCAAGAATATCAAGATTATTAAGAGTTCAAGATTTCAAGAATAAGTAATTTAGTTAGAAATTTTGTTAAAACTCCTAGAAAAGCACTGGCATCTTAAAATCCAATTTATTCGTGGAATGGAATCCACTTTGAGCCTGTTAAAGGGATGGAACCCGTAGTAGGATGGAACCTACGAAAAATCCAGTGGAACATCGTTTTGTATCCGCTAACCTTTTATTCAAAATGTTTTTATAAAATTATATCTTGTTTTCAAAATGATTTCAAAACCTTCCTTTTAAAAGAATCAAAATCATCTATCCTGGTTTTAAATACTTTTAGCCTCAAAATAATCTTTAATTTCAGAATCAAATTATCCTTAGTTTTAAACTATCTTTTAATAATAATATATTTAACTTTTAATATTTATACTTAGATTTAAATATAAAATTATAGTAAAATTTTATATATACTAAAATATTATTCTCATTTATTTATCTATTTTAACTATAGATAAGTATATTTATAAAAGTTTAAAATAGTTTTAATATAAGATAAAAGTTATTTTCAAAGAAAAACAAAACACCAAAATTTCCTTTGGGATGTCTACATACCCAAGTTACCCATGTCGCCATAGTGTCAGTTGATTTCAAAATTTTGAATTTCAAAAGAAGTGTCTATTCGTCATATCCCTTCACGAATGGACATGACTGTTGTTCTTCTATAAACAGAGGCTGTTTTCAACGAATTTCTAATCATATTTTTCTGGTTTTCACTCCTCTTATTCTTCCACATTTCTTTATGCATATTCTTACCATTACTCTGCCGAAATCAACATTGAATCTAACTAGATCATTTCTGGTTTGATTCTCTATCACTATCTCAACAAGATCCTTAGTGCTATACAGAGTTATAGGCTTATTTGCAATCATTTCTGTGAGAAAAGGTGTGATTGTAGCATTGAAAATCAATCAAGTGAGAAAATGTATGACTGTAACCTTGAAAATCAATTGGGTGAACTTGTTGCCCATGAAATCAAGAATCTCTACCCAGAGGATTGTGAATCTGGAGGGTGTACATCGTAGCCTTGAAATCGAGGGTGTAATTGTAAAGATTTCTTTTGAAAGGAAATCCGTACTTGTTTGCGGGACTGGATGGAGGGTAACCCCGAACCAGTATAAAATCAGGTGTGTTCTTTCCTTTACTGCTTTTACTTTATTTCTGCATCTGTGTTTGTTTCTGTGATCGTATCTGTGTCTGAATATTTCATACATTTGTGTTTAAATTAACAAAAACTCTAAAAGATTTAGTAATTTCTTAAAACACTATTCACCCTCCCCCCTCTAGTGTTTATCCTAGCCTTAAGATCCGTAATCCTCATTCCTAACAGTTGTGATTTAAATGAGATGTGCATATTGAATTTCAACCTCTATGGAGATGCAATTAATGCAAACAGAACACTCTTCTTTATATTAGCCCGAGGGATCAAAATGCTTGAATTGAAGTAGTTTCGCAATTGGTAGCAGTAATCTTGAGTTGAAAATCAATGTTTCAGGGTTTTTGTTAACTATAATAATATTTTTATTACTATTATAGATTATGCTTTGATCTCTAATTGAGATAATGAATTGCTCAAAATACATTATTTTTAGTCCCTGTATTTAAGCTAACACTATTTCATGTAACAAATTTCCAACTGATTTTTTTACCTGCTACAGGATCACATACATGTCTTTTTTGTCTAAATTTTATCAGAGAGACTTTTTTTTTCATTTTATTGTTAATTGTAACATGCAAGGTACTTTAAACGAACATTTGTTTGGACTTGAAAAGCATGCGCCTCAAAGGTTTCAAGAATGACAGGTGTCATTGATGAATTTTTGGAAGTTTGGAAGATATCATGCTCAAACACATAAGGCTTTCCATAAAGTTGAAGCTGTAAATTTTATTTGTAAGTTTTTTGGTTTTTTTTCTTCATGTTCATTAACGGTTTTAGTGATTCACAATTCTGAAATGACGATGCAAGTTTTTCTGCTATAGATAAACACAAGTATTGATGCAGTTTGAAAATTGTAACTTTATGCATTAGTTATTTGAATGTGAATGTTGCAATGAAATTATATGCAATAAACTCCACATTGATTATGTCCTATATTTTTATAAATTTAATTTCAATTAGAAAACCTTTATATATAATATATAAATATATATATCACCTTATCTATTTATGTACATCATCATTTTTAATATATTTCGACAATAAGTGTTCATGTAATTATATTAAGCATTTGCACTAATAGGAAGAGTTACGCATTTTTAATTCATTGATTGACTACGAAAGACATTGAGGCACACCCATAATTGAGTTGATCATATCAACTGATTACTGCTTTATACAGGTAGTTAAGTTTTTTTATAATTTTTCTTCCATATTGTTTGGTTTTGGAGTATTAATAAATGTCTTTACAAGACATCTTAGTCCAAAGTTACGTGGTCATATGATTCAATTCTACTTTATGTCAGATTCATTTTTATAATTGTTCCTTAGATGTTCTATTTGTATAGCCATCTCAATTCGAAACAATAGAAAACAAGTTTTGAATATATGATATTACCTCACCCTATGGTATAATGGTGGTACATGTGTATGCCTTCAGTTGCTTCACCGAATGGACTTTAGGTACATATTAAAATTGAGATTTCAATGTGATGCATAAATATGATATACGTATTATAAATTTTGATCACCCTTATTTGATTTTCCAGTTTCTTAATAATCCTAGAGCTTTATACCTTATTTTCCGAGTTGGTTGCCATTGACCATAATAACTTCAGCTGATCGTTTTCTTTTTTAAAATTTTATTTTAGTGATTTAAGCTAGGAAGGAGTACAGATTTAACTTCTAGATAACCACGAGTTAATGCATTGTTATTAGGAAGGGAAATTGGGTTTGAATGGTTTCCTAAGAGGCACTTGAAGGTTTTTGCACTGCATATTAAATGAAACAGTTACTAGGAATGATATCAAGTGAACACTTACTATGAATGAATTCAGCCCGTGTTAAAAAATTGAATTTAGAAAATAGGATTTGAGAAGAAAACCCCAAAAATTAGAAACTGAAATAAAGAGGCATGAAGATAATGAGAATAATATAGCAGAGACAGGCTATTAGACTCCAAATGGAAGTTTGCTTAATTTTCATGATCATATTTCCATATCACAATAAATGTAAAGAGAGAAACCTTTCATTTCTTTCTCTCTCTAATTAGATTAATTAATATATTAAATGACATTTATAACTAAATTTGCACATGCCTTTGTTGTTCAAATTTTTGACTAATAAAATATATATGTACATCTATAATAATTATAGTTATATGCATATATCTTGAAAATCTATTAGTTGTTTATAATAATTTGAAATCCAAAATTAACATCAACGAAAATGATTTCAATAAAAGAAAGATTTGACAACAAAAATTATATTATTGCACAAAATCTTCTTGCAAATGTGAATTAAATTACACATGTACATTTCCCATGTACATGATTATTACAATTTAATAATTTAGATCTAAAACACCGAAGCATATGATATACGTATGTATACAAAATTTGATTTTAATGTTAACAATTTTGATTAAACATTTAATTTAGGAATAAAACTACAGTTTAGGATTTTACATGAGACTGAAATTCATAAAACCATAACGAATTAGAATTTTCATTAAAGATCATTCATTAATTTTAAATCAAATTTTTTTAATTATAAATAATGATTGAAACATTTACATCCAAGTATTTACTACATAGAATTAAAGATTAATTTCAAAGAATAATAAATAATTTAACTATAAATTCATTTGCATTTGTATATGTAAATGTTCTATAGTTATAAAAAAATCTCATCAAAAATTAGCATTCAATTTCACAAAATTTTCAAAATAAAATAAAAGAAATCTGGACAAAGTATGCATATGTAAATTTGTGATAAGAACTTATAGATCTAAATAATACAGAAATGATAACATGTTATTAAAAGGAACATGGGATCCAAAACATTTTCAATTTATCATGAACATATATTAATGGGAGATGATGATTAAGTATAGATCTGAACCTAAACAATACAACAGACATATTTTAATCAAAATAGAAATAAGGGAGGTTTAGGATACGTATGGAATGATTAAAACATGAAGTGAATCATATAAAGTCTAATTATATGAATGATATGTAGACACATTAGTGAATTTTAATCAGAGAATTGCCTTTGGATGTGGCCAATAAATCATATTTTGAACAATGAATCAAAACTTCTAGATTTAGAAATCAACCTCCAGATTTTGTAGGGATCAAAAGCGAAAAATACTTTTAATGAATTAATTTGATTTGTATTTGTTTTGGTATATATTTAGGCATGGAGCCTTGTAAATTTTGGCCGTTAAAGATTAAGAAGAGAGCATGAAAAATGAATGGCCAAAAAGTTTATAAAAGGAATGAATTGAAAAAGGTCATCAATGCCCAATCAAAGAGAGAACTTTTTTCTTTTTTATATTTTTTTTCCCCTTTTAGCTCTTTTGAAAAAATATCATCTCCTTCCCTTTTGTGGTCAGCAAAACATGGAGTCATTATGGGCCTCAAATGATCCCAAACACACCAAGCATTTATTTAATTTAAATCCAGTTTAAACATTCTATCGATATGCGCATTTATTACTTTTATTTATGTAGTTTATTAAATGCTGATGGTATATAAATAAATCTAATAAAATTTAATAACAAAAATTTTAGAAATATTAATTAATTTAATAAATTTACAATGATTTTAAATTAATTAAATTTTTTTGGCTTATTTGGAATATTCATCATTACAGTTGTACGGATCAAATGTGTAAATTCAATCAGTGAGTAATATCGAACAATTTAAATATTATCGTTCACAAGCCACCTTAGCCAGTGGTGTGAGATTTTGGTCGAATTTATTGCTTACACATCTTTTAGTAAAATCCAATTTAGTTTATTATAAGCGGTACCTGGTATAATGATCATTTAAGAAAATTCTATTCGTCAAAACTTTACCAAATTAGGGCTCATGGAATTTGGTTTTGGTTAAAATTCTAATACCGTCCATATTCAATTTGCTAAACATGTAGTATTTATTTTCAATGATAACATTTATTATTAACCACATTACTCTAGCTAGAGATTTTGACTTTGAGTTGGCTATAGTTGACTGTGATACTAACCACATATAACTAAAGAGACGAGTTCTCTATTGAATAGTGTTTCACTTTCAATGCTTCAACTCTGATCAAACTATAGTTATTTAATGGACATCATGCCATGATATAATTATAATCTAAGTGGGGTGTCCACATTAAAGTTTAATAGGATTCTTGGTCGAAAGAACTATGTAACGTCGTCACTCAAGATTCTCTGTTTGACCTTAGTTATATTAATTAAAAGAAAACTCTTTGGTGCATCATTCCATAGTTATCCATTAACTAGCAGTACATAACACCCCGGTGCCCCTAACAGTCATGGTAAATACGTTGCCCAACATTTGAAGAGCGTACATACTTTAGTCTTAATGGATGAATCGATATCTTTTCTCGAAACATCTTAACTAGAAATATCTAAAATAATATGTCATTTTTAATACGAATTTTTTTTCATGATAACACTTTGTAATTACTATCACATAACCTACCATTTAAGGATTTTCTATTTATATACTTTAAATTAATTGCTTAATTATTTAAATCACTATATAGCATGTATATATAATAAAAAATAAAAATACCCTTTATTTGAACAAGGATGGTCATAGGGTTAGATATATGTAACAAATTATATAATTACCACAAAAGCATCCCCCTAACTCTATCAATCCCCACCAGACTAGAGCATGCAACCACCCACACCCCTCCCATGAACAAGAATCCTTGTATGGTCCTTCCACTATTGAACCAATGACCTGAAGCCATCACTTTCCTACCCCAAAGTCACCATCAAACCAAACATATGCTGAAACGGACTCCACCGAACTAAGCCCTGGCAGCATTTCAACTTTTGTGCCGAATTGGTCGCCATGCTTTTCACTTCGGCCCGCATGTAACCTCGATGCATCAAAACATTCCCAAACATCCTAGAGTCGATTCATCGAATCCCAATCCTATACCTACCACACTTAAGTCACTTCGGTGGATTATAAATTTTTTAAACTTGTTTGAATTTTAAATAGATATTATTTTGGATCCAGATCCATTTTCAAATATTGAATATTTCTTAAGCAGTTTTAAATATTGAATTTTGAATTGGTATTATATTTGAAATAAATTCACATATAATTATTTTAGAATGTAGAAATATTTAATTGTGTACATATCAATGTGTGTGTATGCTTTATATTATTTTAATTTTAAAATAATATAGATAAGAAATACCTATACAAAGGGTCTAATGTATCCATTGCGGTGTAAATTCTAGCACTTATATACGGGTATATTAAACCATGCACAAATTATAAGTTGCACATGCATATACATGTATAAGTGTATTTGATCCACGTGTTCATATTATATATCACATATATAAACAAAGTAAAATTTTATATTAATCAATTAAATTAAATAAAGATTTTATTTAGATTGGATCTAAATCAATTTAGAATTTATAGGCCCAATAAGATTTTAAATGGTAAAAAAATTGAAATTTACCCATTTAATCCATTGCATGCTGGCTAAGTTCCAATATGAAGTTTAAAGACAGAAGTTGGGAGTCAAAAATGAAAAACTCAAGAGCTTAAAGTTCTGTTTAATGGCGGAAATATAAAAATTTCAGTAAATGATTGAATGAGAAGAAAAGGGTGAATTATATAGGAAAAGACACTCAATCTAAGCTGTCAGATCAACTAACCCAGGAAGCAATCCGAACTGTTTAGGTTTCCTCAATAGATATGTCAAATCATAGGACAGATACTGAATCGTCTCTGTAGCGTCTTGGAAAGCTAACCGCCGTTGCCAATGGTGCAGTGACACGCATAAAGAGCATTAAATACAACATTACATGCTTGAATGAAAAGTCAGGATATGCATGCAGGATGGAGTTATGGGGCAAAATGTGGCTGGTTTTTCTTGCAAATATAAAATGAGTCGGCCTACATAATCATATCGCCCACTTTCTTCAAACAGCGAACACCCGGGTATATATCATAACTCTCATCTTGGTCCATGCATTACCAGAAGCTAGTACTTTGGCTCATCCTTTTCATGTCGGCGCCCGCATATACCAAGCAAATCCCATAGTGGTCATCAACGAACCCCGACAACAGATAGTGGCTCGACATGCAAAACAAGTCTCAACAGTCGAGCTTCACAGCCAACACCACTCTCCTGTAAGGTCATCCGCTCATCTTCCATCCCAACAGCCCACACCTTTTGAAGTCCTCTTGTCTTGACTTGGCAGGCTTTAACGACAAGCGCCTAATTGTCCCTACAATGGAAGTTTCACATGCATTGTTCCTTTAAAAATATTGGTGCATAAGACACTATTCACTTCATAAAAGCACAATAGTCCATCAATCACACCATGTCCTTTGCTACCGTCCTAGCAAAGCATCCATGCACAACCACTCCCTTATCCGTTGTCGTTTGCCCTAGAACAAGGCATGCTCTAGTATGGACCGCTAGTTGGCATCATCTGGCCACATAGTCTAGCTAACATCCTAACTGGTGCACAGTAGCCAAGCACTTAGTCAATGCCTTAGAGTAATTTCTGGACCTTGGTAGTGTAATATTAGTCATTCAATGCAGATTCCAACAGTTATAAATACATCGCGATGTGCATTTTTTACAGGGGTTGAACATCTCAAACTCCAGGCATTTTATTTTCTTGTCATTGTCTCTTGTAACCTAAGTATTCTAGGAGAAGCAAAATAAGAAGAAAATCCTCATGGTAGATGTAAATCAATTTTGATTAAACACTCTAAATCTTATGTCTCTTATTCATTGCTCGCTTTATTTTCTTGTTTTAATTTTTAAATCAGGATATTATTACGTAACATTTGCTAATATCAACTCTAAATCATAATTCTGAGGTTGGCTAAATTTTAAATCATTAATTACGTATACCAGTCTCAACAGATTTATCGTATCCACTCCATTCATTATCAATAAGCTCAAAAATATAAATCAAAATTTTAGTCCAACATAAATTATATTTAGCAATAACGTGGATATAAATATAAGAAATAAAAAATATAATGATAAACTAAAGTTTTGGATAGCATATATTTATCTATACACGTATGAAATTAGCTGTTATCTTGATAAAACAGTAAATACGCATTATGTAATATATTAAAATATGCATAATCTCAACTATTATCTTTATAAAAGTCGGATGGATAATACTAGTATGCAGATACTATCATTTTATTCGTATGCAGTTTTCTCAACTTTGGATATTTTTTCTATTTTCCAAATATGGGTGTGGTCAATTTCAAATTTTCACGTATCCATTAAATTTTTTGGAAGTTTAATTTCATCCCTTATTTTTAGATCTGGTATGTGAAAAACATTCCCAAAAAATTATTTTAAATTACATTTCTATTTTTAATTTGGGTAAAAAAATTGATTTTTTTTTTGGAATTTAGATCTGAATATTAATCGTACGTTTCTATGATCAATGTAATTTTTTTTTGAATTTTTTGAAAAAGCATAAATATTTGCAAAGGAATATGCATTTTTTTATAGTAAGTTTTTGAGAAGAGACAGCTGTGTATTTTATAAATATTTCCTTAAATTTTTTGGTATCCGCTAATGGCCCTAGACCTAACTTTATATTCTAAATACCATGCCTTCAACTTGTTGGAGCCTTTATTCCGTAGTAGCTTGATATTGCAACAAATCCCTTTCATAAATTGAAACGTATATGGTTCCATATCTATTTTGACCGCTCGAAAGGCACATTTCCTACTACAACCTAATTAGCTAAGCCTTTGCCTTCCACTAACTATTCTTTTAGTAAGCAATGACCTTTGAGAATAGCAATTACAGTGAGTATGCACATTAGTCAAGCTAACGTCACAAATATGATAACACAAAACTCTATTTAATATTAAAAAGACATCATTAACCATGTACTTATGAATTGCTTTTCTTGTTCTTAATCATATCTCTTTTTTGTTAATGATCTATAGGAAACTCCTAACAGACAAGTCAAAATATCTCAGCCCCCTCCTATATAAGCTTATGCAACAACACAAGAATGCAATCACTCAAAGTAGTAACCACTTCATATAAAAGAAATGTCATCAAAAATGTCGAGGAACAACAATATGGATACACTTTCATTGAGTCTTAACAGGAAGATGAATAATATCATTGATATTTTCATTGAGAAATTAAAATCCATAGTGTTACAAGCAAAAAAGCACAACAAGAATCTCACATGCGCAACACAAAGCAAGCCAAAACTCATATGTGGTGTAAGCTTTATTCAATTCCTCCACAACAATAAAAAGAGCAAGAAGAAGAACAAACTAGAAGATGGGGTTCTCTGGAGAAGAAGCATATTAATGGGCGAAAAGTGTGATCCATTAGCCTTTTCGGGTGTGATCCATTATGACTGTAACGGTAAGGTATCGGATCCACCCATGGCTTCTCCACTCAAAGGCTCGTTGCCTGCTTTCTTGATGCTGGTGAACCAGAAGTCTGCTTACCCTGAGAAAATAAATGAGAGATGATGCTTATCTGTGTGTGTACGTGTGTGTTTTAGGTAAGTAACAAATGTTTAATGAAGTTTCCAAGACATGGCTTTTAATAAAAATTTTGATATGAAAATCATATTGGAACAGCGGAAATTGTATTTTCATTAGTTCAGTTGTTTTACATTTACTACTATGTTAGTTCAATAGCCTAAAGATCACCCTCTCTTTCTTCTTCTTCTTCGCTCCCCTCCTCCCCCTCACAACAAAGGATGATGTTGAATCCGTAATCATGTAGGAAAGCAGATTCCTTGTCGAGTTTATTTGTTCATACGGTTAACCACATTCTAAATGTTAACAGCAGTAACAGTGGGGTGATTTATGATATTAAAAAAATCCTTATTTTAGCAACAGAATAAGATATGCATATGGATAAATAGTAATGGATTATTGGGTGAAACAATGCGCGAAGAAAGTGCAATTATACAAGCTCTAAACAAACAAACAAAGTAAAGGTAGTTGCAGTACAACAACAACTAACAAAAGAATTCGGTAGACATCAACTCTATCTATCTACCTAACATTTTTCACTCGATGACAAAATGAAATGGGGTTCATGCATCCAAATTCCATTTATCATACAGGGAATTATTCTCCACCAATTCAAGTCGTTAGTAGTGGGAATAGAATTCGATCCACTACTTTGCCGTATCATTTAGCTCCTGATTTTTTAGTGTTTTTCTTTACTTTTTTTTTTTCTCCCTATGCTTATTGGTTTGAATATTTGCTTCCGTTGTTCCATATTATATATTGATGCAATTTTGTATTTTAATACAGAAACAGTTTGGCTAAAGTCTCTTTAAGTTTCAAAATACACTAAACATTCTTTTCCAAAAAATTATATAAATTAGGTCATCTGAATTAAGTTATTTAATAATTGCATACATATATGAAATTATTCGGTGAATAATTGCAGACATTTATGCAATTGTATTCAAAAATTGTGGAAATTTTCGCAATTATTCACCGAATAATTACGGAAATTTCCTCAATTTTTTTAATAATTGCATAAATGCCTGCAATTATTCACTAAATAATTGCATAAATGTACGCGATTATTCAACAACTTTATTCTAGTGACCTAATTTACGATCTTTTTTTGGGAAGAGTTTTCGTCTATTAAGTTTCATTTTAAAGACTTGAGCCCTACATTCACTATAATATATCTTATTCTTTATGTGAAAAGAAAAAATAAAAGAAATAAAAACTAAACATTTCACTACAAAACACACAGTGCACGGGGGAGGCAATGGAGTTGACTACCAATCGACTATAGGCCACGGCTAGATATAATATTAATTATTCAATTAAATAATTAATTGATTTAATTTCTATTAAGTTTGTAAAAATGTTTAAAAATACTAATTTAATTCTTAAAATGTAAAAAATATATTGTAGCACGGCCATTCAACTTAAGTACCACTTTTGATCAGTTAAATAAATATTTTCGATAATCTATCATCATGTTATTCGAATATTTATCGATACTGAAAATTTAACTTGCACGATCAATGTATGCGACTTTTAATCGGTCCATTATGCAATTTCGATAAAATTGATTGTGTGTAAAAAAATTATGAATTAAAATATATTTTTTTAACATTGAGTAATTAGTTATGAATTTTTAATTGTATTAATTAATATGATAAAATTATATAAAATAAAAAATTCGGTTGTTTGTACCAAAATTGGACAAAACACTCTTCAGAAGTATTTGAAGAGATAAAATGAAGAAAATAAATGAAAAATGAGGATTATCTAACAAACACTTCAAAAACAGATAAGAAAAACACGCAGAAACATAGAGATTTAGAGTGGTTTGGCGTATGGCCTACGTCCACTATGAAATTGGTGATTTTATTGATGTTTATTTGCTGATTACAACTGGTTACAGTGGATTACAACTGTGGATTTCGAGTACAACAGCGATCTTTGAGTACAAAAATGGTTTCGGCGGAGTCTGGAAGTAGGATAGCCAAAAGGTCTCTTTTCTATAGACTCTGGGATGCTATTTATAAGCGTAGGATGCAAATACCTCGCTCAGATCTCGGGAGACCTCTTATAGCATGTGAGTGGGCCCACACGATCAATCCCACGTCATTCGCACTCGGTCCATGATCGATACGAACGAATTTCGTATCGATCAAGATTATATCCAATCGAGTTGAAATTGAGCATGAACATTCTTTAGGTTATACTTAAGCTCCTATGAAAATTTTGGTGGCATTTTGATTTGTAGATTGTGATTATGATCGATGCAAGTTTGGGATTTTCGGTTGTCGTTCTCTTCGTATCGGACTAAAATTCGTTGATATCCATAGTGAGTCAGCGTATAACCGATCTTCGAAACGAACTGTCTTTGGTTTTCAATCAATTCATTGATATCACTGCCGTGCTAAAAGGTGGGATAACATTTTCTCCCCCAAAGTACGTTTTGTGAGGACATGGCGTACTTTGAAAAGCTGCAATCTTCATTCTAAAAAGTTCCATCTGACTTGTTAAAAGGTTGTTGTCTTCTCGTCAAAAGTTGTGACCTTTGATTGATCAATAGAAGCATAAACCATGTACTGTTGATTGCTAATTGTAGTACCATGTACTGTTGTAACTGAGTGTTGAATGATAGTGACCTAACGTTTGTTGTTGTAATCGTCACTGGACGAGTATTCAATTCCTGTGAATTTTAAAGATTAGATGTTTGTCCGACATACATATACGTATGTTAATCTGACTCCCGTGAATATATGCACGTTCACGAGTCGTTATTATTTTTTCGGTCAATTTTTTTGTAACGAATTCCGTATTGACCCTCTCTTGAGTCAATGTGAAATTTTATTTGTAACAACGCTTGACGGTTATTTTGAAGTGTCTCTTCATGTCGATCCTTTCCTAGATCGATCTAAGAAGTTGGAAAGCATGCTTCGTATCGATGGCTATCGATATGAAATAGATAGTTTTTTGACGATGATTCATATCGATGGATACGAGTCCTCATGGTTTCCAAACAGATGGATACGAAGTAGACGTTCCGTATCGTTGGAACGGAGTGGTTCAAATGCAATCATGTTGCAACTTTCGTATCGATATGCAAATGGGTATGAACTGGTTGGATATACTTGCGTCGATGAATACATAGCTTTGCCTTCGTATGGACGAAGGTAACAAGTTTTCTCGGTTCAACAAACGGGCTACGAAACGTTTCTTTTGCTTGGTTACGAACCCATATAAGTACAATTTGTACTTAGAAAAATTTCACTTTCTCCCATTTTACTCTTGCCTTCGTATCGATAGGGAACTCAAGAAGAAAGAAAACTATCTTCATCTCCAAACCGAGCAATCCATCAATCTTTCGAACCAATTGTTTTAACTAGGTAATTGACAAATCAAAACTATCCCAAAATGATAAGACTTGAGTTTTAACGCCGTCCCATCCATGGTCATTGCCGATTCCGGCATTAGCGATGCCAGAGTGGGGTCTGAATAGGGTTGAGGAGAGAACAATGGTGTTTAGGCCGCTTGGAGGAGAAGAAGTGTGGAGATATGAAGAGGTCATCTGTATCGATCAAAGAGTTATGGTTCGTATCGATCTATAAGCGACCAAAGATCAATGTGAAGTTACGGTCCATGATCGATACGAGGTGGTGAGTGTGGATCGATTCGAAGCAACTGGCTTGGATCGATAAGTAACCGGCTTGGATCGATACGAAGTGGTCGGCTTCGATCGATATGAAGTGCCCGACTTCGATTGATACGAAGTGACCAGCTTGGATCGATACGAAGTAAATGGCTTGGACCGATACGAAGTGATTAACTTCGACGGATACGAAATTTTATGTATGCTCTAACACTTGATTCCAGCGAGATTCTATCTTGCATATCTGGACTAAACTATCAAATTGCATATTTGACTGTCTTTTGAAACTCGTTGATGGAATGGTAACTTAACAAAAATTTAACGAACTTTAACAAGGATCGGTCTCTAAAGTCTGGATGGCATGGTTGTGACGGTCAACGATGACGGTTACTCCAGTTGAATTTCAAAGTTTTATCGTTTTAGTATTCTTTCAAGCTCTGTAGAATTTCTCAAGTAATATGTAGCACTGCACTGCACAACACATTTCACACTAGGGAACACACAAGCTTATTATCGTCTAATGATGGTTTTTGATAAGTTGATTAGCTATGGAATCCACAAGTTCTCAACAGCGGGAAACCCGAAGTTCATCTCTTCCAATAATAGAGTTGCCGGCATCGCGGCCGAGGTCGTCGATCCAGCTCCGTATGAGTTGTCAGGAGCAACTTTTATTATGAATCCACAAGACTCTATGCCGTCTAATGTCTCTGAAGATATGCTGGGACGAATATGCTTAAGTCACGGTTTATCATTAGCCGATGTTTTGTTACCCGGGCCAAGTGATAGACCACATGCTCCCCCGGAGGGATTTGCTGCTTTCAATCGACAATCGTGCATTGGAAAACTTCCTCCCTTTAATCAATACATTAGAGAAGTGCTAGCCTTCTTTGGAATTGCCCCGTCACAATTACATCCGAATGGATAGAATTGCTGAACAGTTTTTTGTTGTATTCATGGGGCATCTTTTCCGACCCTCGACTCTAATCAAAATCAAATACCTGTTTAATGTTAAGAGTCGGGGAGATAGTCCTTCTTTCACATTCCTAGAGGCAGTTGGGAACTGTCTAGTGATGATGGGCTTTTGGACCAGCTCAGCTATTTTAAGACAGAATGATTCTATGTTCGACGCCCTCCAGGATTCGCCATTCGTCGGTTAGCCAGACGTAAATGTCACAATTTCTTCGGTAATTCACGAATTTGTTGTAACCGATGCTGAATCTCATATCTTCTTTCCTTTTACAACCGTAATTCCATGACCTAAAGGTGCACATTTTAAAGAAATAGTACGGGTCCTTCAATAATTGCCAAGTGAAATGAGGGACATAGACTAGGTGCTAACAGACAGAAACTTGAGGACTATCGGGCTAATCGAGCAAAATCGGAGCATAAGACTTAAAGGAACGTTGAGGGTGGCTCAGGTGAAATGGGCTAAACGTAGAGAACCCAGGATCGTAATAACCAAAGAGGGTGAGGAAGAAAATATGCCCACCGATGGTGAACCCATAACCGGGCCTTCTGACAGCTTTCCAAGTCTAGAGGGAAGGAGAAAAGGCAAGGCTGTAGTACATAAGCGTCACAAATCTTCGAGATGGAAATCCGTAATTGTGTCTTTGCCTATTCTCGGTATTAGAATTTCGGAGGCTCCTCCCTCGGAAGTGGAGAACCTTTTCGAAGGGATTGTCGATATCCCAATCCCGGATTATGTGTCACTTCATCATGACGCTGGATTGGAGGAGCTTCACAGTGCTTTAGACTTAAGCGAGTCTCTTCCCATAAGCATGGCCGACATTCCCGGTTGGTCGAGGGGTTGTACATACACATACACCTCACGGACACGATTTCTGATCACAAGATGCTTACTTCAGGAGATTACTAACTTTGTTCTTCTTTCTTCTTTACAGATACAATGACTAGAAGAGAATCTATGTTGGGGAGTCTCTGCTCTGCATGACAATCATTTAGCTCCTACTATGAGTCTTGTCGGAGGGAGAACGATTGAAACCACGATCGCTGCTCTAAAAGAACTTAATGAGCTCAAAGCCAATTTTTTTGAAATCACCAAGGAGAGGGATGATGCAAATAGTACAGCCCAATAGGCATGTGAATAGGCCCTAGTGCTTCGGGGCGAGAGGGATGCGGCAACAGCTAAGGTCTAGGAGGTGGAGATTGAGGTCGAGGAGAAAGTCCAAATGGCGGAGTCCAGGCTAGAGGCTGACATTGAAGATCTCCTCATTACTTATAATGCTAACGTCTTGAAGCATAGGAACCTAGCCTGGCTCGATAATTATCCCACACGTCTATATAACGCCCGGGGCCGATTAGTAGAAGATGAGAAGGCAACCCATCAGGGTGAATTGATTGATGAATTCGAGCTCGAGAACCGAGTGCCGAATGAATACAAATGGAAAGTTCTCCATGATGCCATGATTTCATATGAAGAGGAGAAACTTGGCGCTTAGTACTCGAAGATCGGAGAAGGTTCTGGTGTCAAGCACCACGACACAAGTCCCGAAACTCTTGTGCCGAATCAGCCTGAACCGACTTCTGCGGTCGGCGATTCTCAATCTGTTCCTGCTTAAAACTCGGATCAGCAGTTGTTATCTCAAGCTAGCGAGCAAATTTCTGAGGCAGTTCAATTGCCAATGAGTCGAACTGAGAAAGATACTCTGAACATTTTGCATGCTTATTCATGATCGGGAGCTTCACTTGAAATATTTAATAACAGTTTTCCTTTGTCTCTTTCCAATGATCGGAGCCACATCAGTTGCGCCTCTTGCAACTCAAGAGTCGCATCATGCGCAGAAGGCGATTATTACAGAAGCGACCACGACATCGACCACTGCACCTAAGTTAACGTATAAGGGAGTACACTTTCATTCGATGAACAAATGATGGAGGAACTTCTCGGTCATCATAGTGACCCTTTCTCTGACTTGCCGTTTGTCATGAGTGAAGTAGCGCCAGCGACCAGCTCCTCAACCCTAACCGCAAGCATTTCCGACGATGTATAAACACTTCATGAGGAAGAAATATAGCCAAGATTAACGCAGAAATGGAAGCAGCTGCCCGGACCAGCAGCTTTGGAGGTGGAATGGCGGGCCCTGGTCCGGCCCATTACAAATGATATCTTCTGGTGGCACTGTTGTCGACACCAGCATGCCTATTCCGCATCCTGTAGTGGACCCGACCCCTATGACACCGCCTGCTAGAAGTATTCCTATACACTTGAGTTTGGAGGAGGAAATCGATATAATGCCTTCCCAAAGGAGATCAGTCGTCGAAAGGCAAAGGCTCAAAGAGGAAAATCAGTGGCAGCTCTAGCGGGTCTACGCCGAAAAAGAAACCAAGAAAGAAGAAAGAGTAGATATGCTTCTTTGGCTCATTTCTGAGTAGATAGGAATTTCTTTAGCTTTTATTGGCCGTGTATTGATGCGGGCTCGGCCCCTGCTAGTAGGATATTTGGAAATAACTTGTACATAAATTCCTTCCACAAATAGTTGAAATGAAATTCTATTTTGTCTTCAACTCAATTATCGTTTATTTTCTTAAGTGTTCCAGCATTTGAATTCTTGTTCAGTAAATTTGTGAAGTTTCGACCTTTGGATCGAGTTTTGAGTTTGTTTGTTAAGTACTAGAATCAAGGCTACGAGTCGCGTTCGGATACCAAGCTGAACTCTGATACCACACTGCTTCGGTCAGTGATCGACACTTAAGTTTTGCCTCCAATTTCAAGGATGAGTTGTAAAGGTCGGCTAGCGATTGCATTTTGCCTCCAATACATCGAGCTTAACATCATTGAATTGATGCTGAAACAAGTGAAGGTTGAGTGGTCGAATCACACTCACTCACTTATTGATGATCATATCCGCACTATGGGGATTTGCATTTATGCTTCGGTGGTCGATCACGCCTATTTAAATTTTAAGTATATGTCCACGCTTCGAGGACTTAAGTTATTTTATGGGTGGTCATTCACACCTAAGTTATGTTTATACTCTAACCACACTCTGGGGGCTCAAATTTGTGCTGGTTTGTGCTTAAACTCTAATCCAATCTTTGGGGATTTAGGGTTAGTCGATGTTTATTATCCAATCCGCGATTTGGGGACTTAGAGTTAATTGCGGTCGATACTCCGGTTCGCACTCTGGGAATCTGGAGTTAGTCGTCATTTGTACTCTAGTTCGCACTCTGAGAACCTGAAGTTGGTTGAAGTTGACACTCCGGTTCACACTTTGGGAATCCGAAGTTAGTTGATGCTTATACTCTAGTTCGAACTCTGGGAACTTGAAGTTGGTGTTTATACTCCAATTCGCACTCTGAGAATTTGGAGTTAGTGTTTGTATTCTAATTCGCACTCTAGGAATTTGGATTTGATGTTTATACTCCAATTCACACTCTGGCAATTTGGAGTTGGTCGACAGATGGTTAGTCACGTCTATTTAGGCGTTTGAATTTCGTTTGCGCTCCGGGAACGATTGATTTATCAGGATCGTGGATGGTCGATTCACATCCACAATGGGTTAACAAGTAAGGTCGTTAGATGGACGGATCCATCCTCCTCGAATTTGGTTCGGATATGGGCGAGGTCGTTAGGCGAACGGATCCACCCTCCTTGAAACCTAATTTATAAGTTTATACTTTATCTTGCACTCTGGGAGACTGGAGTTAGTTAAAGAGTTGTCGTGTATCAATCCTTTTTTGGCTTCAGTGTGGTGACTTGCCACCGAGCTTGGATTTCACTTAGCGAGTAACCGGTCGTATCACAGTTACTCCCAATTTGAATAAACCCCACCGTCGGTTGGAATTTAGCACTCCATGCATAGTGATAGTCTTATGACGCATTCAATAAATCATAGCTCTAACTCGAAAAGATTGCATTTTATTGCTGAAATAATAAAATATGGCAAAGTCAGTTGCCTTATTAAAAATTCAAATTTCGAAATGCAGAAACAAATTGAAAATGAAAAGTAAACTGAATAATTAAATCCTGTCATGTGTAATAGCGATGAAGGCTCTCGTTGTTCAAGGCTCTTAGCAGAGTAAGACTGCAAACGGTCGACGGTTTAAATGTGTCATCTCTGAGCTTTCGTACAATCATATACGGCCTTTTCCATATTGGTTTCATGCGCGAAGGAACCGGGTCGATTCTTTTGAGGACGAGATCTCCGAGTTCGAAGGTTCGGGGTCGTACCTTGGCATTGTATAATCGAGAGACTCGACTTCGGTATGCAGCTGCCCTCAAATCAGCCTCTTCGCGCTTCCCATCCAATAAATCCAAGGATTCAGCAAGTAACATGGCATTTATCTTCAGATCATAATACGTCACACGATGAGAATGTACTTCCATCTCGATTGGAATAATGGCTTCTGAACCATAAGAAAGAGAGAATGGAGTGTGGTCGGTCGTAGACTTGGGGGTTGTTTGATAGGAAGTTTGTCGACCCACTTTCCCTCGGCCTTTTTCAGTTGTTTCTTCAGAATAGACTTTATAACTTTGTTCGCAGCTTCAACCTATCCATTCGCTTGAGGGTGTGCAACTACAGAGAAATTTTTCTGAATGTGGAATCGTTGACATAATTTCTTAAATTAAACACTGTCGAATTGAGTTCCATTATCAGTGTTGATGGTATATGGGAGACCAAATCGACAGATAATGTTACGAACTACAAAGTTTATCACCTTCTTCGTCGTGATTGCAGCAAGGGGTTCAGCTTCTGCCCACTTGGTAAAGTAATCAAATGCGACGATGGTGTACTTCGCATCTCCTTTGGCCAGAGATAGAGATCCAATAATATCAATACCCAGACTGCAAACGGCCATTTAATGACCATCTGGGCTATTTCAGTAGGAGGGGCTCTAGGAATCCGAGCATGTTTTTGACATCTGTCATATTTTCTGGCGTAGTCTAACGCATCACGATTCACGATTGGCCAATAGTATCCATATCGGAGTACTTTCTTACCTAATGCTTGTCCCCCGGTGTGATCGCCACATTCTGTTCGTATACATCATGAAATACTCGTTTAATTTCATCATGAGTGATGCACCAGAGTAAAGGAACAGAGTATCATATTCTATACATGACTCCATTCTGAATAGTGAACCACGAGGCGTTTTGAAGAACTTGTATTTTTTCACTCCTGCGCTCTACCAGTGCTCCATGCTCGAGATAATTTTCAAATGGAGTCATCCATGACTCCTTATCAAGAATGACCTCAAATACCCAATCGGTCTCCATTCGATCGATGCTTGGAGAAGACAACGTTTCCATAGGAACGAGTCCCATTTGTTGTGCTTCATCTATGCTGGCTAGTTTTGCCAGTGAATCATCTTTTTGATTGTGCTCTCGGGGGATGCAGTAGATAGCATAATAATTGAACTAATTCAGTATCTCCTGGACCCGAGCTAGGTAAGTAGCCAATCTTCGACCTTTGGTCTGGTACTTCCCCCGAACTTAACATATGACTAGTTGCGATTCACAATAAATCTCCACAGCAATGACTCTTAAATCTTAGGTCAGTCTCAATCCAACAATTAAGGCTTCGTACTCAGCTTCATTGTTGGTCACATGAAAATCAAACTTCAAAGCATAGCATGTAGATCAACCTTCGGGAGTTTCAAGTACAACCCCAGCACCTGAGCAACAGTCATTTGAATCAACATCAGTATGCAGCTTTCAGATATATTTGGGAGATTCACTAGTTTCAAGCAATTCCTCTGGGATGGTAAGTTCAGCTATGAAATCTGCTAGGACTTTTCCTTGAATGGCTCTCCTTGGAGTATAGGTAATATCAAACTGACTTAGTTCGGTATTACACTTGAGTAACCTACCTGATGTCTCAGGCCGCGTAAGGACCTGTGTAATGGCTGGTCGGTGTAAACGGTGTTAGGATGAGCATGGAAATATGGGCGGAGCTTCCTTGAGGTAACAACAAGACAGTAGGCCAACTTCTATAGCTTCGGATAATTTCTCTCAGCTCTGGTTAGTCGCTTACAAATATAGTAGACCGGTTTTTGCACTCGGTCTTCCTCTCGAATTAGGCCAGCACTAATTGCATTTTCTGATACCACCAAGTAAAGCACATGTTCTCGTGATTGATAGGCTTTGACAAAATAGGCAGTGTGGAGAGGTGTTGAATTAGTGCTCGGAATGCGCCCTCACATTCCGTGGTCCATTCAAAGTTCCATTTTCCTTTTCGGATCAAATTGAAGAAGGGAATGCATTTTTCAATGGATTTTGAAATGAACTTGCTTAGTGCTGCTGCTTTCCCGTTGAGGCTATGGACTTGCTTTATAGTTCTTGGAGTCTGAAGGTTTCTGATCGCCTAGATCTTTTCGGGATTGGCTTCAATTCCTCGAGTGTCGACGATGAAGCCAGGAATTTTCCGGATGCAGCCCAAAGTGACATTTCAACGGATTGAGTTTCATTCTGTATTCTTAAAGGATATTAAACATTTACTCTAGGTCTTTAAAATGATCAGTGGAGAATCGTGATTTCACTATCATGTCGTCTACGTATACCTCCATAGTTTTTCCAATCTGGTTGGCAAACATTCGATTAACCAATCATTAGTAAGTTGCATCGGCGTTCTTGAGTCCAAAAGGCATGATTTTGTAGCAATAGAGCCTCAGATCGGTCATGAAGCTGGTATGCTCCTGGTCGAGCAAGTGCATGGGTATCTGGTTGTAGCCTGAATATGCGTCCATGAAGGATAAGAGTTCTTGTTCAGCTGTTGAATCTACAAGCTGATCAATTCGAAGAAGTGAAAACCTGTCTTTGGGGCAAGCTTTATTCAAGTCTGAATAGTCGACACACATTCTCCATTTCCCATTTGGCTTTCGGACAAGTACAAGGTTGGATACCCATTTCGAGTATAATTCATCTCGAATAAATCCATTCGATTTAAGCTTATCTACCTCTTCCTTAAGGGCGGTAGATCTCTCTGGATCCATACCATGTCTTTTTTGTTTGACAATGACGTACCGCGGGTCAATGTTTAATGTGTGGCTCGCGATGTCCGGGAAGATTCCACACATGTCAGAATGCATCCAAGCAAACACATCAAGGTTTGCTCGGAGAAATTCAACCAATTCCTCTTGCATTTGTTGGCTTAATTGAGATCGAACCTTTATCATTCTAGAATCGTCGCTATCATCAATTGGGACATCGATCATCAATTCAACTGAAGAAGCTTGACTTCCATTACTTTCATCTTCGCTTTCGTTATCTCTAGGGTCAAGATCTCTTTGGAATTGGTTAGGTGGCCCGGGCCTGGCCCGGGCACCAATTTTCAATTTTCAACAAAGCGGACGCAGAGAGATTCCTCTATGCCATTTCCTTTATCCTTTCGTTGAGCCTCGCACAGCTCAGCAACATAACAGGCTCTTCCAGTAGACTGCTCTCCTTGAACGACTCCAACTCTACGATCGGTAGGGAACTTTAGAGTTAAACACTATGGGGCAATGGCAGCCGTGAACTCAGCTGGGCCCGATCGGCCCAAGAAAGCATTGTACGGCGAGTCTATCTCCAATACAACAAATTGCAATATCCGGACTCTTCGGCATTCTCCGGTTCCTAACTCCACTGGCGATTCCACCACTCCAGTGTGTATGGTTGCACTCCCATTGAAGCCATCAATAAGGGACTGACAAGGCTTCAAATCTTTAGCCTCCATCTTCATTTGGTCATAGGCTTGCTTAAACAATATATTCACAGAACTTCCACTATCGACTAAGATCCTCTTCATCCAAGAAGGACCTACTTGAGTTGATATGACAAGTGTATCAATAGTGGGGGCTTCGACCCTGTCAGCTTTTCTATCTCTGAACACGATATCGTCAATCATCGTCTTATGTTGTTTGGTCGGAGCCCCATCTTCCAAACTACTACAATACTCGAAATCTGCATGTCTAATAGAATTGGCATACGACTCCATTTCCTTCCAGCTTCGGTCTACTGGAAGAGGACCACCACTAACAGTATTTATTACCAGCCTCCCGTCGGTACGAGCGGGTTCCTCCGGTCTTGCCTGATTAGGTACACGATTCTGATTGGATGGGCCTGCACCTCCAAACTGTGGCACCCGCACAAATTGCTCTAACTTCCTTTATCTTATCAACTTTTCAATGAGATCCTATAAGTGACGGCACTCATTCGCGTTATGGTCGTAACTATCGTGGAATCTACAAAACTTTTCCGTTTGGATTTGTTTCTCTAATGATGGTTTTGGGGCAGGTTTCTTATGTTGAATGGTATTACAAATCTGTAAGTACACATTCTTTGGCGACGTATTCAAAGGAGTGTAATTATCAAACATGGAAGCCCTACGTCGCGGACCATGATTCTGATCCCTTTTCTTATTTCGATCTCCATTACCTCTCTGCTAATTTTATTTATTTTAAATATTCAATTGCACTTTTCCGAAGCTCTCCCTGGATTGTTTAACAGTTACATTACTCTAGATTCCTTTCACACTAGACCCTGCGTCATCATTTTTCCTAGAATGTTTCACATCATCCCTTCTCAAGAATTGGGCCGCCTTGGAATAGAAACAGTCCAATTACGTAGGGGTTTTCCGGCCAGCCAGTTGTCGAATTCTGAACCGGGATCAGTTCCCTTAGTTAGTGCCATCAGAATAGAGTTATCGTTGGGATTGCTAATCTCAGCACATGCAGCATGAAATCATTCTAGATAATGCCTGAGTGTCTCTCAGAAGCTTAAGTGACACTAGATAAAGTGCTAACATCCTTCGGTCTCGTTGCATGCATTCGGAACCACTCAACAATCTTTGTCGCCAAATGATCAAAACACGAGATAGATCGAGGTAGCAGACGGGTAAACCACATGGTAGCTATGCCCTCAAGAGAGATCGGAAAACTTCGACATTTAACCGCATCGTCAACTCATGCAGCATTCATCAACCATTCGTACTTCAAAATATGTTGATTGGGATATAAGCTTCCTTCATAGATGGGTAGAGTTAGCATCCTGAATCACTAAGGTGGTTCAGCATAGATTATGTCATCAGTGAAAGGGGTATGACTTCGGGAGATTCCCCATTCGTCATTAGTAAGATCATGACTTTCACGGATCATTTGACGGATCATTGTCGGTATATTTGGCATCTGGACATTTTGAGTGCGCTGGGCCAAGGTATGGTCGGGTTCCACGATTCGAGGCTGTGCCGAACATGGTCGACGGTCTAGGTCTCGTCTCCTTAGTTTTAAGTCTTCAAGGATGTAAGGATAAGGAGTATGTTGACGTTGGATCGAATCTGTCCGGTTCGGGCATCAACTCTCGGCTCAGTAGCAATGGCAGTAGTGCAGTTGTTTGCAACATGATATAGAATAGTACCTCCTCGGGAGGAGGGTCCAGTCTGAGGACCGGTGGATGGGCCGACTCTTGGTTTCCCAAGGCTCAGTGTGCGCTGATGTCCAGTAGTTTTGGTATAACCCCCATCTAGCCATGGGCGCATGGATCTGTGATGATAGTTTGAAGAAGCTGAACTCTCAATGCGTGAATAGGAAGCCTGATCCATCCTGGATCTCCTACGCCTTTGGCGATTCAGCTGATTGGTCAATGTTTCTGACGGCTGTGTGTCATCTCTTGCATTAGCGTCTAAAACTCTTCCTTAGTGACAGGGCCTGGCGGATCTAATGGTCCGGCAGCATTTTGATCAGTTGGAGGCAGTTGCACGGGATTCTGTAGATCTTGTCCTTCTGAATCTGCAGCAGTAGAAGTGATCCTTGTGTTTACCATGGTAAATAGCGAAGCTCTTTCCTAGACATGATGCAAATCTGAATAGGATGGAAGAACTTTGAATTTGATATCTAGATCTTCTCCTTAGATTTATGCAATCCGATGTCGATAGTTCATACAACGAGCAGGAGAAAAACTGGTTTCTCTCAGTGAAAGCACCAAAATGTTTGTATCAAAATTGGTCACAACACTCTTCGAAAGTATTTAAAGAGATAAAATGAAAAAAAAATTGAAAAAAAGGATTATCTAACAAACACTTCAAAAATAGATAAGATAAACATGTAGAAACACAGAGATTTAGAGTGGTTCGACGTATGGCCTACGTCCACTATGAAATTGGTGATTTTATTGATGTTTGTTTGTGGATTACAACTTGTCGCAGCGGTTTACAATAGTGGATTTCGAGTACAACTATGATCTTTGAGTACAAAAATGGTTTCGGCAGAGTCTTGACGTAGAAGAGCCAAACGGTCCATTTTCTGTTGATTATGGGATGTTATTACAGGCGTAGGATGCAAATATCTCGCTTAGATCTCGAGAGACTTCTTCTGGCATGTGAGTGGGCCTACATGATTGATCCCACGTCATTCGCACTTGGTCTTAATCGATACGCACGAATTTCATATCGATCAAGATTGTACCCAATCGAGTCGAAATTGAGCATGAACATTTTTTACGTTGTACATAAGGTCCTATGAAATTTTTTCGGCATTTGAACTTATAGATTGTGAGTTATGATCGATGCAAGTTTGGGCTTTTCGGTTGTCGTTCTCTTCGTGTCGATATTGTTCGTATCGATGGTTTCGACTCGATGATTCTGCACGTGATACTAGTTGACGTGGCGCTTGTTTTTTGGATCGATCCGAAGTCCATTCCGAATCGATCGACCCTTCCCAATGTTTACGCCTTGTTCGTGTAGATCTGACTTGGTCTTGTTCACATCATCGACAATGCCTCGTCTCGCACCGATTTTATGTATTCCATTCGCATTGATGCTTTGTGCTCTGTTCGTATCGATTGTAGTTGCTCTGTTTGTGTCGGTGGCAACCACTTTGCTCTGTTCGTATCGACGACAACTGCTTTTTTCATATCGATCACTGGCTGATCGATACAAAGTAGCGGCTTTGCTTCGCTTTGATGGACACGAAGTGAAGTTGGTTGATCGATGCGAGCAGACTGGAGATTATGGATGTGAAGAATGCTGCTTTCTACCGATACAAACTCATGTTCCTTTAGTCGATATGAAATCATGTTCATTTAATCGATGTGAAGAGATGCAGTGGGTGATGGATAAGAATCAATCGATTTTTGTTTTTATCTATATGAATTCTCGTCGATACGAACAAGGTTCATCTGATGGATTCGAACCAGATCGATACGAAAGGAGTTCTTGTCTGGTTGTTTGATGGATACGAACATCAGATAATGTTGAAACTTAATGGAGGTGAAGTGCACGGATACAAAACTAGCATGCTTTTCATGAAGCTTGATCAATCCATAACCCAAGCGTACAAACTCCAATTGACTTGAAATTTGAAATGTTGGCTTCCACAGCTTTGATTGTTGTGTCATACCAATTGTAGCTTGATCCAAACTCGGACAAAAATTTATCGATATCGATAGTGAGTCTACGTATAACCATCTTCGTGATGAACTGTCTTTAGTTTTCAGTCAATTCCTTGATATCACCGCCTTGCTAAAATGCGGGATAACATCGACAAAACAAATTTATTGGATCTTATGTCGATCTAAAGTACTTTGAAACCTATTTCCAAAAGATAACTAAAAAATAAACAATTGTAAGGTGTCGATCTTGAATTCTAAATTTGTAACCGTTCGTCGACATTCGGATTAAAAACCCTTCGTCTGAAGGCCAGATGACCTTCAAACGAGATCAAATCCTAACCACTGATAATTAGTAATGTGCTAACCAAATCCGTACGGCCAGATTCATAAAAATGGCTGAAAAAATAAAGCTCCAAATGGGCCATTTTGCCGCAAGTTGTATATTATAACTGTATACAATTCCCGGCAAAATGGTCCTTTTCGAGCTTCTTTTTTCGGTCATTTTTTTATGAATCTAACTGTATGGATTGGGTTAATCCATTACAAAGTATCAGTGGTTTGGATTTGGTCTCGTTTGAAGGTCGTCTGGCCTTCGGACGAAGGCATTTTTGTTTAAATGTTGACGAACGGTTATAAATTTAAAATTCAAGATCGACATCCTATAGTTATTCATTTTGTAATTATCTTTCGGATATAGATCCAAAGTACTTTAGATCAATATAAGATCCAATAAATTTAATTCCCTGTCGAATATTTTATTTTGTATAATTTTATCATACTAAATACAATTAAAAATACATAATTAATTTCTCAATGGTTTAAAAAATATTTAATTCGTAAAAATATTATAGATGATCAACTTTATCGAAGTTTCTTAATGGACCGACTAGAAATCGCATAGATTGGTCGTGTGGGTTATATTTTCAGTAACAGTAAATATTCGAATCATACGATGACAAATCATCGGAGATACTAATTAACTGATTACAAGCAGTCGTTAGGTTAAATGGTTGTGCTAAAATATATTGTTTATTTTTTGAAATTAAATTACTATTTTTAAACATTTTTTAAAACATAAAATGAATAAAAAATTATAAAATAGAAAACTAACTTGCCGTTCTTGACGGCATGTGGAGTATATAGAAACCAGAATGTGCGACTCTCTTCATTATCCATTTCCCAAACCCTCCCACAAACAAAAACAAAATTGCTACCATAAGCCGCCGCAACTCGTTAATGTCGCTGTAGTCCCCCACAACTCGTTCCAATCTTTCAATTTCCTCTCAATTTTGATAAATTTTTCACCCTAATTTTCGACTTAGGGCTAGTAGGTGTGAATATAGGTTTAAAATTGATGATCATTGTGTATTAGTTTGTGATACTAGTGTTGTACTTGATTTGGTGATATTAATTAGTGGTGTAATTGTTTAATTTATAATTATAAATTAGGGTTAATTTAAATCCGAAAATTAGTATACAATTATTGATTAATTTGTATGTTGATTAGCATGTGACTGTGTATTATAGCTCAGTATAATTTTAATATTAATATGTATGCTTGAATATCAAATATGTTAAATATAAAACTTACCGTTAAACATAATTTTATGCTAATCAATTAGTGTGGGTTAATTATAAATGTTAGTGGTAATTATGAATTAAATTAATTTTTAATTATTTATTATTTTTAGTAATTAATTAATTAGTGGTAATCATAGTGAAGTGCTGTCAAAATTACTAACTATATTTTTAAATTAGGAAAAATATTCGATTATTTTGTCGACCGTATGAGGATATATAAAGAATGAACTGGTATGAAAAGGTTCAGTAAAGGAACATTTCTACGATGGTGTACATGAATTTATTAGATTCGCTAAATCTAATAATGAAAATGGTGAAGAAATTCGCTGCCCTTATCATAAATGCGAACATTTGAAGCATTGGAAAGTTGATATAGTTATAGTACATTTGCGTTAAGTAGGTTTTGTGTTAGATTATTATTTGTGGGATCGTTATGAAAAACTTGTTGTGCCTAATCTGTAGTATCAAAAGACGATGTGAATAACGATTATGTTATGATGAATCTAATAGAAGATATGGTGGAAGATGCAGCACGATCAATGTTCCCTATTATTCAAGTTGATGATAAAGACGAAAATGTTGAAGAAGAATTGATTGTGGAAGCAATAAGAATCTATGATTTATTGGATACTGCTAAGAGGCCGTTGTGGGATGGCTGTAAAAGCGGAACTTAATTATAAGTAACGGCTGAATACATTACTATGAAATCAAAATTCAACTTCACAGAAGATGGATTTATAGCAGTTATACAAACCGTATAATGATATATGCCATCCATTAATTTGATGTGTTATAGTCATTGTAAAATGAAAAAAATTATATCCGCTTTCGGTCTGTCGTACCAAAAGATAGATACAATATAAAAGGTTGCATGTTATATTGGAAAGATGACATTAATCTTAGAAAATGCAGAATATGTAATGCTGAAAGATGTAAACCAAGAAAAATGAAAGTAAAGGAAGTTTCATACAAGAAAATGCATTGTTTACCCATTACTTCTAGACTTCAAAGGTTATATGTGTCTTCTATTACCGCGTCTCATATGAGATGGCACAATGTGAGAACACAGGAAGATGAAATTTTAACACATCCATTAGATGAAGAAGTATGAAAATATTTCGATAAGACTTACGCCGCATTTGCTACAATGAGCGTAATGTCAGACTTGGTTTATGTACGGATGAGTTTTCACCATTCTCTCAATTTGGTAGTAAATATTCATCTTTTCCTATTATCGTTATGCTATAATTTACTATCATGAATGTATATGAAAAATCCATATATGTTTCTCCCTACTGTCATCCTCGGTCCCGATGATCCGACACAAGGAATTGATGTTTATTTGCAGTTATTGATTGAAGAGTTGAAAACAGTATGGCATGAAGGGGTTGATACATATGACGTTTCTAAAAAAAGAATTTTTGTATGTTTGCAACTTTATTATGGACTATGGGTGATTTTCCGGCTTATGCGATGCTTTCAAGTTGGAGTACGGCTGATCGTCTAGCTTGTCCTTATTGTATGGAAAAAACACGACCATTTTCATTACTAAATGGAAGGAAAATTACATGGTTTGATTGATATCGGTGTTTTCTCCATGTTAATCATACCTTTAAAAGAGATAAAAAAAACCTAATAGCTAATGGAGCAGAGACTAGACAGCCACCAATTGTTTAGTCAAGCACGGAAATATATGATCTTGCAAAGGAATATCCAAAAATACATGAAATTGGAGTACAGACTGAAATTCCAAGTAAATCAATAACTCATAATTGGTGCGAACAAAGTATATCTAAGGAGTTACCTTATTGTAAAGATATCTTGGTTTGAATAATAATAATGTATGCACGACATAAAAAACGTGTTTGATAATGTGTTTAATACTATTTTGAATGTTAAAGGAAAACTAAGGACAATTTGAATTCAAGACATGATATAGAATATTTGTGTAAACATTCTGAACTTCATATGAAGCCCAATGACAGTAAAAAACTCAAAACTAGCTATGAGCTAGACAACAAGCAAGTAACACTTGTGTTAAAATGCGTGGAAGGACTAAGATATCTCGATGGGATTTCTTCTAATCTCCGTAGATGTGTTGACTTTAAAACGATAAATTGAGTGCGATGAGAAGTCACGATTTCCATTTCATGATGGAAAATTTGTTGTCCATGGTTTACAAAGAACTATTACTATGGAATATTATAACAAAATTAAGTTTGTTTTATAAAGAGCTTTGTTTGACTACGTTAAAAGTTGAGCATATATATAAACTAAAAGAGAATATTCCTATACTGCTCTGCACACTTGAAAAAATAAATCCTTCGGGATTCCTTAATGTAATAGAGCATTTACCTATAAATCTTCCGTCCGAAGGACTTCTTCGAGGTCATGTACTATATGGATGAATGTATCCATTTGAGAGGTAATATTGAATATCTATAATATTAATTTTAATTTCAAATTTAAATTGAATTAATTTTGTAATAGGTACTTGAATCATCTGAAGAAAAAAGTTAGACAAAAAGCATGAGTTGAAGTATAACGATCCGCCTTTTTGACACTCAGAAGCTGACACTAATACATCCATGGTATTTACGTACCGAATAACCAAATGCTAGAAAGACAGATGGTGAGGGGAAAGAAGAAGAAAGAAGACAAGAAGAAACTAAACAACACAGAATCTTATATCACAAAGAATAATCTATAACATTATAATGATCTTTACAAAAGAAAACTTATATATAGATACATCCATCAGAGCGCTAACCTATCATCTACCAAGACAGTTACAACATCTATCTTTACAATTTGTGATAAATACAACAAAGACGTGTGGTGGAACATAAAGAAATACGTAGATATATTTTGGCCGCCAGCTCGTCTCCTAAGCTGGAATGCATCCAAAGCTAATCTGGAAAATATGCTCGGTCTGACTCAAGCATCATAAGAAAACAACATCTGGGTCTGTCTGATAAAACCACATGAGAAACTCAAATCATAAGGAATTTTATTTATTATAGCTTGTAAAATCCTTTAAAAACAAAGGTATCTCATAAGACTACGCTGCACATAATCATAAATGTGTTTTTAGCTTACGATAACCAAAACATTTTCTATAGAAAATCCAGTGGTATTATCATAATGTCTGGGGTTTAAAATATTTAATGACTAAGTAGCTATGATGCATGTACATGACAGCAATAATAGGTATACAATCAAAAATCGAAGGCGCTTATTGGAGAATGGATTTACAATGAATAGAAAATCAAAAGGTTACCTTCAGAAATTCTGTACACCTCTAGATAAAATGTACAGTGAGATTGAAAAAGTTCCACCTCTACCAACATATGACCGGTCGCCCCCTGAATTGGATAGATATGAAAATGATCACATGATCACCCCAAGGCTGTGATCAATAACTAAAAATGGGACCCGAAGCATACATCGAGATATTGACACTGGATCTTGGGATGATCATGCCCTAATGGGTCGATCCACATAGTTCTGTCGTATATGCCTTATTTTAACCATTACCGGGAAGTAAGGTTTGAGAGGCCATGATTACCTTTTTCCTTCTAACTGACCATCTTGAAATGCTAACACTACCCTCCAAGCAGAAATGTTATGTCAGCATTCATCCATACAAGTTATTCCGAGATCGAACATACATTCAGCCTTTACCCTTTTCCACTTTGGAATCACCCTCGAGAAGAATGTTAAAGCTTCATAGCATACTTCATAACGATCCATTATAAACATTATTAGTTTGGAGTGGTTCAGATGAATCAAACTTATCCAAAACCGATGTCTCCTAACTAAGCGGTAATTTCCGACTAACTCAATTACGGTTCTTTGGAAGCATGCAACAAGTATTCAAGTCCTCACCGGGGAACTCGCATATAGAATCATACTTCCTAAGCCAAAACTGGCCAAGATTTGATAGTCGGTTATTTAAATATCAAATACACAAACAAACAATAATTCAGAGTTTAATTTCCCACAGCAACCACTAAGCCTCAAAATAATTTTTCATTTTATTTAAATCTCTTTTCAGAATATTTATCAAAATATTCATATACTTATAATGTTGGAATTAGCATATTCACAAAGCAGAGTGAAATATTTCTCGTTTCAAAATCATATTAAAAGGATCGAACAAATGTTATTTAAATTAAAGATAAGGGTAACCCCAAACACTATTCCTTCGGTGTTAAACATGCAATGAAAGTTCTACGCCACCATAATTAAGAAGGTCAGTTAAAGGAAATCCATATCTTAAATTTTTCTTATAAAGTTCTTTAATAAATCCTTTTAATAAATCGTTTCCATTTGTAATTATCTTTCCTTAAATTATAAATCCATTTATAAAACTCTCTTATAAATATCAAAAAAATTTATAAAACTCTTTTATAATTCTCCATTTACAATTCGCTTTTCTAAAAATATCATTTACAAATATCATTTACAAATATCATTTATAAACCTCCTTTAAATAAATCCTTTATAAAACATATTTACAAAATATCATTTGTAAATACCTTTATCAAAATAAGTGGCCAACTTACAAAATCATTTAAAGCACTTATCCTCAAATTGATATAGAATCAGAGTCAATTTAAAATCCATAACTTTTACAAATTTGAAAGAAGACTTGGTGGCCACAACGGTACTAAATTAAGTTACCATTTTAATTAACTTTATCTTCCAAGTCCCATAACACTTATTTACATAAGCCGGCATATATGTAAATACAATCCATAACTAAATCAAGGAATAATATATCAATATAAACCAACTGGAGGATACATGTCCATATAACATAATAGCAGGATGGTGGTTTGTCCTGTTAAATAGATGTCCAAATAATCTATTGAGTTTAGTTATAGTAGAATGGGGATTTATTCTTCTAACAGATGTCCATATAATTGAAAAAAATTAAGTTATACTGGAACGGAGATTTATTCTGCTAAATAGATGCCCACATAATCAAACAATTGAGTAATAGCAGAATGACGATTTATTCTGCTAAACAGATGTCCGCATAATCAAATAATTGAGTTATAGCAGAATGAGGATTTATTCTGCTAAACAGATGTCAAGTTCAGTATAACGTAATCATAATCACATTTGTATGGTTACTTAATGGTACTGGCAATCACATTCCTTGTGCTCAAACCATCCTTTGGAAAGAAAGTTGCATTTAAATAAGTTTATCTTGAAAATCAAAGTAATTAAAAATCTAAACCCCTTTAAAAATTATTAATTACAAGTCAAACCATTTTTTAAATTATAAAAATTAAATCCTAATTAAGTCTTAACTTAACTTATTTATTAATTAAGAAATAATTAACCTTTAATGAATAATCTGTTTATAAATTAAACCCTTAATTAATTTATAATTAGAATAATTAAACCCTTACTTAATAATTAATTAGTAATTAATCATAAACTTAACTAATAATCAATTAAAAATAAATCCTAAACTTAATTCATAATTAATTAAAAATTAATCTTACTTTTAGAAGATAATTAATTAGTAATTGGTCCTCCCTTAATTTAAATTAATAAATCTTACTTAGCACTTAATTAATTATTAAATACCAAACTTAATAAATGAATAATAAATTAGTAAATCCTTAATTAACTTCTTAATCATTATTAATTAAGTTTTATAAAGCATTTCCAAAGTGTTTTAAATATAAAAACTTAATTGCAAAAAGTAGACTTTAGCGAAACTACATCCATAGTGACCATCGCTATATGGAGAATAACTAGAAAATTTGTTTCTTAGCTTTCTTTAAAAACTTATTACTATTGAAAGCTCGCTAACTTTTCACAAGCATAAAGAAAGTGTTTTTAAAAGTAAAACAAGTTTGCAGCTATGAAAAAGATTTGATTTTGAAAACTAAAACCATAGTTTTCACACAAGGTTCCTTTATCGCCAAACCATATAAAGATGCTAACTTTTTTTAGCATCCTCCTACATCATCATGTCTATAGCACACATAAATATATTATAGCAAAAAAAAAAAACACACGCAAAATGATCATAACTTTTTTACTTTATTTTCATATCTAAACTACATATCATATTCAAACACATATAAATACACATAAAATCATATAAACAACATCCAAACCATAAAACTAGCCAAAAATTAAGCCATTATACATACAAATACTGACATAAAGTAAAAATACATTTTTTACCAAAAAGGTGTGAGTTTTACTCACCAAACTTATTTAACTCTCTATAAAAACCTGAAAAGAGCCCAGATCTTTGAAAATCCTTTAGAAAAAGGTAATTTTGGCCTTGGATCAGAAAATTAGGCTTGGCCTAGTGTAAATAGGGCACAGCCGGGGGCGGTGGAGCTGGATGTTGGCTTGATATTGAAGGCGGAAGGTGTAAGAAGAAGAAAGAAGTGGTTTTTAAGTGTTAAAAAAGAGAAAAATATGATTTTTAAAATTTTAAAATAGTTTTGAAGCCGTTAAAGAGAACAACAAAGCTTAAAGAAGAAGATGATTACTTTGAAAAGGAAATAAAATGAAATAAAGAAGAAAAAACAGAGAAGGGGTTAGTTTTATATAAAATGAATTTAGTAAATTACCAAAATAGCCCTAAAATACTTACCTCCACTAATTTAATGCCACATCACCACACCATCACCACTGCACCTTGCTTTACGTCACAACCCCATAAAACACCCTTTATCCACTGTGTAAAGACCTTAAGTATACTATGGTGTGAGACGATAGTGACATGTCATGATTTTTCTTTTTATTATAATTTTTAAACTTGAAATTTTGTCACATCCTTCCTTCCACTAAAATAAACATATGTTACTCTATACGCACTTAATTAAGTCCTTATTAAATTTATAAATGTGTCTCTAAATATATTAAGATATTTACAACCATTTAAATAACTTTTTAACGGTGAAAAATAAAAATTCGAAAAGCTTTTCAGTCACATTTTCTAATTTTATTTTAACTAATTAAATTTGTAAACACATCTTGAAAATTATTTCATCATTACTCGTTATTGATTAAGAATAGGTATTTTAATTATTTAAAACCATTATTTGAATATTAAAATTAATTAAATATTCATAAATCAAAGCGTTAAAATTCCGGGTCGTTACATTCTTCCATCCATAAAAGAATTTCATCCCTGAAATTTTACGATACGAATACCCAATATTATTCATAAGTCCATATGATGTTCATAGATCATTCATATGAAAAATCTGATTCGATCTTCACTTGAATACATAACTTCACTTCCAATGTAACAGCCCGCAAATCTGTACCCCTTGAGTTAACACTATTCTACAACAATCAACTCAAGTTGTACAGAAATACGAACCATTTGGGTTTAAGAAGAAGAGGTAGAAGAAGAGAAAACAAAATCAACATCAGAATCTAACCATCGCAGCGGAATAAAATATAATAAATAGTAAATAATCTTTACTCAAAATCAAATATATCAGTTTACATATATTACATCATCAGAGTACATCAGTCACAGCTCACATCAATAACATACAATGGGTACACAACAACTCAACACAGCGGAAATATATATATACAAGTACGAGAATACGTATCGTCATCTAGCTCGTCTCCTGAGCTCTACAGCATCATATCCTGTATTCTATAATACTCGGTCTGACCCAAGCATTACAGTTAAATAATACCCGAGTCAGTCTGGATTACCAACGTAAGAAAATCACACCCAATTGATTATTAAAGTTTCAAAAATCCTTTGAAAACAAAAGCATCTCGTAAGACCACGCCACAAATAAACATGTCGGGTTTTTACCTTACGATAGCTAAAACAATTTTTATAGAAATCCTCTGATATTATAATAGGGTCTATATACAAATACTTATAAAATAGCCGAAATTGTTACATTCATTAAATTCCAGCTACTAGCCACAAAAGTGGGTAATACAAACAAAACTCGTACAAGGCTCGTAGGGAGAATGGATTTCCAACTAATGACTAGGCACTGGGGTACCACCTGTCACAGTACGGGGCCTAGATCACCGTACCGAGGATTACTCCCTTCATCCCCTGCAACACAAGGCCGGAACCATTCCTTACTGAACTGTCCCGAACAAGATAAACCCCGTGGTTGGCGCGACCAACCACCCACTAAGCCGAAATATATAAAAAGGGACATCTAGACAGGGGAAATATCTTGTCCTGCTTGGGCATGACCCACCTAACCTTGCTGCATATCCCCTGATTTTCAGTCATTCCCGGTTGATGAGGCTTGAGGCTAAGCGTTACCTTTTTAGAACGTTTCACTTAGAATGCCCATCGTCCACCTGACGATGTTTCGCAAGCATTCGTCCATACAAGTCCGTCCCAGGTTTGAACGGAACCGAAGGCACTACTCCTACTACATCCATTTTGGAAATATCCTCAGGATTAGTAGCGACTAGCCCTTGCACTTCACTGCTCCATCTTCGACTCCGAACACGTTTTTCGCACGAAACGTACCAACCGGATCGAAGTGGTTTTCGAGAAATAAATCTCGATCCCGGTCTCTTCGAAACGATCAACGCATTTGTCCAATATTGATAGTCAGTTATTTAACTATCAATTAATATTCACAAACAACCATCAACCAATAAATAATTTCCTAAATTATTTATTTATCTCAAAATATTCTCAAAGATATATTTCTATTTTCAATCCTTTGAAAACAGTTCCAAAACTATCTTCCTTTCAGAATAAACTTTCCCAAATATTATGTATCTCCTCTGAAATTACCAAGCACAAAACTAGATTTAAAATAATCTAAAACACTTTACTTAGAAATAAATACTTTTTAAAACATATAAATTAAAACTACTTTAATAACTTGTTAAAAATACATCTTATATGAGTATTTGAAAATAAAGTTACTTAATAAAATATAAAAATAAATTTCCACTTTTGAACAAAATACCAAGTCACTTTTTAAAATAATTACTACTATAATAGATTTGAGAAAACTTACTTTAGAATTTAAATATTAGAAATAATAAATTTTCAAACATACCCTTTAAAACAAATTTTAAAACTATTAACTTATATTGTAAAAATTTACTTGAAGATGTACTTAGTTATCCAGGGAGAAGATCCAACCTCAATTACTTAAATCAATTTTCCCAGAATTGATTTCAAACTTATTCCATTTGAAATAAATTTCTTTAATTACTGAATTCATTTCAAAATCCATTAAGTATGGACTTGATTATTGTTGTTGTTATTATTTTTCATTTGATTTTAACTTTTAACTGAAATATACAAATTCCAGGTTTTTCCCAATAATTTAAATCTTAATTTTTAAATAAATGCTTGTTCTTCTGAATAATAACACTGAATTTTTAAAATTCATTAATTTCCTGTTTATTCAAATTTTCCTTCCTATACTCGCAATTTATTTAGTAAAAATTTAAATCACTTTATTTCTTCTCCAATTCATTCTTAAATTTATTCAAATTTCCCTATAGTTTTTTTTTTCAAAATCCAATTTATATATTTTTGGTAATTCATTATACCCAATTATATCCAATTGAATCATAACATTCAATATTCCAATATAACTCATCATAGAATATCCAATAATCACAACAGAGAATGCTAAATAATTTAAATAAATGTTGAGGGGCCCAGTTGGATCCCTCCAACCTGTTTTCCCTGCATCCATAGACGTTAGCATCACATAATATGCCAATTACAAATTATACTATACTATATCACATCAATCAATTCAACCATACAATCAATTGTTTAAATTTAATCATTTTAAATTTAATTTTAAACTGAGTGAGATTAACTCACCTTTGATTTTCATTCGCAATCCACTTCAATATTGCCTTGGATTTCCAAATGTTTAACCTTAAATAAACAATCTACAGTTTATTACTATTTGAATTATCAAACAATTTATCACCGTTTATATATTTGATTTTAACTTAAAATTTGATTTAACTAATTTCCTTTGAAAACTTTAGTATCTAAAATAATTAAACAAACAAATTAAACAACGTAAACTACAATACAATTTAAAATAGACTAGTGAGTAAAACTATATATATTCTTATAAAAAAATCTATATAGGTTTAACAAACTATTTATTTATTTATATATATATATAGATAAACTCCTCACATTTAAAATACCTCCCTTTTTCTTCTTTTTTTTCTTCTTATTAAAACCTTATCTAAAATCATATCCATATATATGGTTCATGATCTATTATATTATTATTTTAAAATATCGTTCTAACTCAAACATTCAAAATTTCTGCGTATCCGTATTAACTCAAATGGACAGAAAATTCATGTTAATATCTTATTTCTGTTTATATGTTAAAACAAACTGCAAATATTATATATATATATATATATATATATATATATTTTAATTCGTAAATAAATTTAGCTAAGTAAAATCGAAATAAATGAATTAAACAACCTATTGTTATATTCTTTCTAACTTCTGATTATTCAATTAGTATTATTATTATTATTTTTTAAACAAATGAAACGCAAGTTGAAATTAACAAGTTGTAAATTATACCTCGATGGAAAAGCATAATCAGGATATCCCCCCCTCAACCGACACCACGAGACTTCGCCAAGCTCGAACACCGCGAAACCTTACTGCTACAGCTCGAGATGAAGTCGCGACACTGAAGATTGCAATCAAACCCACATCGGCCCTGACCATCCTCCTATGTGCTCTCAAAAACACGTCGGCCACCAAGACTTGCGACCACCTTCCTAGGCCAAGACAAACACGAAACGAACCACAACCCTAACCTATCTCGCTTCGAACGAAGACAGGGCCTTCCAGTCTTGCGAACGACACATGATTCAACTAAGAATCGATGTTGATTTTTCAACGAACGAGAAGAATTAATCTTCGAATCCGTGAAGTCGCCTTTGATTGCCCGTGTCCTTCCTTTTTTTTCGATGAACGAAACCGATGTGATTTAAATGAAATCAAAAGAGGGGAAATCTCGGTTCGAACTGAAAACAAGCGGCCATTATTTGTTTCTGATTTTTATTCGAATTATTGAGGATAAGGGTGGGTGAATTTTACTTAGAAGGACTCGATTTTGGCTTCCAAAAGAAGGAAGGAGGGAATAAGAAAAGATGCTTATGTACTTAAACCAACAGGCTACAGTGTTTTGAAGGTGATAGGATCACGGCTGATGTTAAAATATTTGACCAAGAACAATATATGTTACTTAGTTTACGATATAAATTCCAGCGCGTTAATGTATCGTATGCTCACACGAAAACTCCGATCAATACGAAATTTGAAATCCGATAATAATCCAATATTACGGATCCAATGGAACTTGTTTCGTCGAATTCCGAGACTGTGCCTTGGAAGACTATTTTTAGATTTAATTTAAACGATTTAAATTTCAAAACTGAACAAACAACTTTCAAATTCAATTTTAACATTTTTACTATCTTCACTATCATCACTATAAATTTTATAAGCCTTCAAATTATTTTTAAACAGACTTAAAGTCTCAGATTTCATATCTTATCCCACTTCAAATTATTTAATTCAATAATTAAATTATCGAATAAATTGTGATATTCGTGATTCAAGTTAAAATTACTCTATTGAATATTTAAAATCAATTAAATATTTCGATTTTAATTGTTCGAAAATTCCGGGTCGTCGCATCCAAGGTATTATCGCTCACCCGATTCACTAGTGCGCGCTTTAATTGGGCTTATTAACTAGAAACATCCATTTTCCTTGCAAGCCATATACAATGATATAAAACATTGGTGCTAAACTAAGAATCCCCACTAAGTGTTTGATGTCAACAATCGAGTGATAGATCCTTATTTGAAATGTGGTGAAACACCCTATAGTCATGTACTCGAATCTTAGATCAAGAACTGTATAAGAATGGAAAATGATCTACGTACAACCTACGTACTCATCTAAATGTTCTTATTTACCCACTTACCTTCTTACCCTCCCATAAATATTTATGAAATAATTTCATAACAATTCCAACATAGGTTCAAACATTTCTAATAATACAACTTATTTGTGAAACCTTTCATAAAATTATCTGAATTTATTAACTTGGGTAATACCCTCCTACATACTAAGAGAATATATATATATATATATATATATATATATATATATAAACATCTTGTTTGTAATTCTGTTCACTTTTAACTATTCAGATGTAGGAAAAAAATAATTTTGGGACTTAAAAATTGATTCAATCAGTTCAACATATTTACCTATTTGGTTTGGCAAGTAGCTAAGAGGAGTAGGACCTGGTATCCAAACTCAGTTTTAGAGTCTATTTTTTCTTGGACACCTCTGAGGTAAAGGTGTTTACTTGTTGGCCTAACAACATTAAACATTATTTAACCTCCTAAGTATTAAAATCGAAAAGACACTGTTTAGTAAAACCAAGTTTATTAAGCTTCTTATTAAATTAATTTAATTTTAAAAGTTCATTTATTAACCATTTTGATCAGGATACCTTTACATTCTGAAAACTTGGGAGCTAAATACCTGGTTTTTATCTCAAAAATCCTTTGAAATGGTACAATATATTTTATTCATAGAAAATAAACATATATCCCAAGTAACCCCAAAATTATAATAAAGAATCGGGTACTACCAAACAGTATCATACATTCCCTTATCAAGAAGGGTAATACTCAAGAGAAGTGTTTACCATCCGAACACATATCTTTTCCATTTTAAGTTATTTTCAGGCCACTCGAACTACAAAATACTTCTTTTATCCCAAACAATTCTTTACATATTTTCAACCAAATATTTGTTATCAACTTGCTTCGATTCGTTCGGATCTGAACTTGTTACGATCATACAATGCCAAAGAGAATAATTTACCAAGTGCACTACAACGTTTACCTAAGCAAACATCCTATCGTCACTTAGAATATTGTTCAGATCATCGTAAAAAAATCAAAACTCACTACTCGAACCAATCTAAATAAAATACTTCTTAATCAAAATTTCTATACCCAAAAATTTATCTTTTCTTAACAAAAATACTTTCAAATAATACTTGTATTACTTTTCAAAACCTTCAAAATCATTTTTCAAAAGCACGAGGATTTAAGTACTTAAGTCTCCTACTTGAATCTTTTTATCCAAAGACCCATTCTTAACAATCCATTTTATAAAATCATTTCTTTTATAACATCGTTTTTAATATTCTAACTTTCATTTTAATAAACATCTTTATTAAACTAAATATTAACCCAACATTAACACCAAACACCTTATAATCAAATTTTGAAAGTTAATTCATAAGGTGTTTGATTCAATGTTTTTCGATTTTATATTTACCCAACCCATGTAAGAAAGCTACCTATAGCACTCAATAATAGTCAATGCTCAAACTGGATGAGCATGACTAAACCAAATCCTAAATGATCATAGTAGAATATTATCATTTCTCATTCAACAAGCATCTTAAATATGATACATTATTTTTAAAATCATTTTTGCATATATAAAATATATTCCTAGGTAAAATTATTTCATTTACCAATTTTAAAACAATACTGTGTCGGTTGGTCTTGTTCAAGTGTTTAGGATCCCCTAACAATAGCGTTGGCCAGATGCATCGACTAGAATTTATAAGCCACTTAACAGATCAATTAACACATTATAAAATATTTTTATATCACTAACAAATACACGCCCTTACATAATACACTCAAAAATATTCTAAGGTGTCACTTAACCTATTTCTAATGGGATTACCCCACCAAAACCAAGGTTCTCGCTTAACCTTTAGCTTTGATACCAAATGTAATAATCTGCCTTTTCAACCCTCAGAAACCGACATTAATGCATCCACGCACTCACATGCCGAACAACCAAATTCCAGAAAGACAGATGGTCAGGGGAAAGAAGAAGGAAGAAGACAAGAAGAAATTAAACAACATAGAATCTCACATCGCAACGAATAATCTATAATATAATATTGATCTTTACAAAATAAATTTTTTATATACATACATCCATCAGAGAGCAAACCTACCATCCACCTGAATAGTTATAACATTTATCCTAACAATTTCTAATAAATACAATAAAGCCAAGCAGCTAAATAAAAAGAAATACATATATACGTCTTGGCCTCCAGCTCGTCTCTTGAGCTCCAATGCATCCAAAGCTAATCTGTAAAATATGCTCAGTTTGACCCGAGCATTATAAGAAAGCAACGCCTAGGTCAGTCTTGTAAAAATAGTGTGAGAAACTCAAATCAAAGGGAATTAATTTATTATAAGTTGTGAAAATTCTTTAAAATCAAAGTTATCTCGTAAGACTAAGCCATACATAAACATGGACAGGTTTTTACCTTATGATTACTAAAAAAAATTCTATAAAAAATCCAGTGGTATTATCATAATGTTTAGGGTTTAAAATATTTAATAACTAAGTAGCTATGATGCGTGTACATGATAACAATAATAGGTATGCAATCAAAAACCGAAGGCACTTATTGGTGAATGGATTTCCAACAAATGGCAAGATAAAGGACTACTGTCTGAAAATCTGTACACCTTTAGATAAAATATACAATGAGATCAAAACTTTCGACCTCTTCCAACATAGGACCGGCATACCCATGAACTGGGTAGTACCGAATATGATCACCCTTGACTGTGATCAACAATCAAAAATGGATCTTCAAGCATATATAAAGATATCGACATTAGATCTTGGGATGATCATACCCTAATGGGTGCGACCAACATAACCCTCTTGCATCTACCATGTTTTAACCATTACCGAGACGTGAGGTTTGAAGGGCCACGATAGCTTTTTTCCTCCTAGCAGACCATCTTAGAATGCCAACACTACCCTCTAGGAAGAAATGCAATGTCAGCATTCGTTCCTACAAGTTGTTTCGGGATCAAACAAACATTCAACATTTACTACCTTCCATTTTGGAATCACCCTCAGGAAGAATAGTATAGCTCCATAGCATACTTCATAACTATCCATCATGAACGTTATTAATTTGGAGTGGTTCGGATAAATCATACTTATCTGAAATCGGTGTCTTCCAAGTAAGCAGTAATTTCTGGCTAACTCAGTTTCAGTTCTTTGAAAGTATGCAACAAGTATTCGAGTCCTCACTAAGGAATTTGCATATGCAATCATATTTCCTAAGTAAAAACTAACCAAGATTTTATAGTCGATTATTTAACTATCAAATACACAAACAAACAATAATCTAGATATTTAATTTTCCCATAGCAACCACTAAGCCTTAAAATAAGTTCTCCTTTATTTAAATATCTTTTCAGAATATTTATCGAAATATTCATATACTTATCACACTGGAATAATTATATTCATAATGCATTGTGAATTTCTCATTTCAAAAGCATATTAAAAGGATCAAACAAAAGTTATTTAAGTTAGAGATAAGGATAACTCCAAACACTATTTCTTCGGTGTTAAGTATGGAACGAAAGTTCCACACCACCATAATTAAGAAGGTCAATTAATGAAAATCCAACTCTCAAATTCTTTTTTTATAAATTTCTTCAATAAATCCTTATAATAAATCATTTCCATTTATAAATCTCCTTTTCTTAAATTCTTAATCCATTTATAAAAATCGTTTATAAATATCCAAAATAATTTGTAAAACTCTTTCATAAATATCTAAAATCATTTATAAAACTCTTTTATAATTCTCTAAAATCATTTGTAAAGCTCTTTTTTATTCTCCATTTATAATTCCTTTTTCCTAAAATATCATTTACAAATATCATTTGTAAATCTCCTTTCAATAAATCCTTTAAAAAATATTATTTACAACATTTATCCTCAAATTGATATAGAATTTAAGTCAATTTAAAAATCATAAATTTTGTAAATTTGAAAGGAGGCTTAGTGACCATAATGATACAAAATTAAGTTACCATTCTAATTAATTTTTTCTTGCAAGTCATATAATAGTTATATACATAAGCCAACATACATGTAAATACAATCCATAACCAAATCAGGGAATAATATATTAATATAGACCAACTGGCAGATACATGTCCATATAGCATAATAATAGGATGATGATTTATCCTTCTAAATAGCTGTCAAAACAATCTACTGAGTTTATTTATACCCATATAGGGACTTATTCTGCTAATAGATGTCAGCATGATTAAAAAAATTAAATTATAGCAAAATGGGAATTTATTCTGCTAACCAGATGTCCACAAAATCAAATAATTCGGTTAAGTAGAACAAAGATTTATTCTGCTAAAAAACGTCGATTTTAGTATAACTTAATCATGTTTGTATGGTTACTTGATGGCATTGACAATCGAATCCCCTTGTGCTCAAACTATCCTTTGGAGAGAAAGTTGCATTTAAGAAAATTTATCTTGGAAAACAAAGTAATTAAAAACTTATACCCCTTTAAAAATCAATATTTACAATTTAAACCCTTTTTGAATCATTTTAAATCTTAATTAAGTATTAACTTAATTATTAATTAAGAAGTAATTAACCTTTAATGAATAATTTGTTTATAAATTAAACTCTTAACTAATTTACAAGTGGAATAATTAAACACTTACTTATTAATTAACCCTATACTTAATTCATAATTAATTAAAAATAATTTATATAATTAATTAAAAATTAATCTTACTTTTAACTAGAAAATTTATTTCTATGCTTTCTTTAAAAACTTTTTGCTTTTGAAAGCTCACTAAATTTTCACAAACATAAAGTATGTTTTTTTTAAAAGTAAAACAAATTTGAAGCTTTGAAAAAGAACTAAAACCATAGTTTTCACACAATGTTCCTTTATCGCCAAACCATATAAAAGTGCTAACTTTTCTTAGCATCCTTTTACATCATCATGTCTATAGTATAGATAAACATATCACAACCAACACACATACAAAGATCATAATTTTTAGACTTTATTTTCAAATCTAAACTACATATCACATTCAAACACATACAAGCACACATAAACTCATATAAACAACATTCAAACCACACAACTAGCCAAAAATTAAGCCATCATGCATACAAGTACTAACATAAAGTAACAATACAACTTTTACCAAAAAGGTGTGAGTTTTACTCACCAAACTTATTTAAATCTCTTTAAAAACTTGAAAATAGCCTAGATCTTTGAAAACCCCTTAGGAAAAAAGTGATTTTGGCTTTGGATCAAGAAAAGTGGACATAGCCTAGTGTAAATAGGCATGACAGAAGGTGGTGGAGGTGAATGTAGGCTTTATTTTGAAGGAGGAAGGTATAAGAAGAAGAAATGAATGATTTTTAAGTGTTAAAAGAGAGGAAAAAGATGATTTTTAAAATTTGTAAATATTTTTGGAAGCCATTAAAGAGAATGTAAATGCTTAAGGAAGAAGATTTAACTTTGAAAAAGAAAGAAAATGAAATAAAGAATGAGAGAGAGAAAAGGAGTTAGTTTTAAATAAAATGGATTTGGTAAATTACCAAAATAGCCCTAAAGTACTTACCCTCCACAAATTTAATGCCATATCACCACATCATCACCTCCATACCTTTCTTTACACATCACCACCTCATAAACCATCTTTATCCACCATGTAAAGAACTTAAATTACTAAGATGTAAGATAATAGTGACGTGTCATGATTTTTCTTTCTATTTTAATTTTTAAACTTGAAATTTTTTCACATCCTTCCTTTCCACTTAATTAAACATATATTATCCTATACACAATTACCTAAGTCATTATTAATTTTACAAGTATGTCTCTAAATATATTAAGGTGTTTACAACCTTTTAAACAATTTTGTAACGGTGAAAAATTGAAAATTTTCAAAAAGCTTTTCGATCGCATTTTCTAATTTCCTTTTAACTAATTATTTCTGTAAACACATTTGAAAATCATTTAACCAGTAATAGTTATTAATTAAAAGGAGGTATTTTAATTATTTAAAACCATTATTTGAATATTAAAATTAATTAAATATTCATAAATCAAAGCAATAAAATTCCGGGTCATTACATGAAGGTTCGATTTGCAAAACCTATCATGAAGAAGAAGAAGCTTTATTCTTTTTTCTCATTATTTCAGTGACCATGTGAACTTATCATTTATAAGTATTCCTCATAATGATAAAGCCGTTACACAAAATTTTTCTCAAGTAATGTTATCTATTTTAAACAACATGGTCGACCTGTTGGAAAATGAGTGGAAATATGGTTAGACGATAAATATTACCATGTAGCACAGACATGTGTTCTTCTTAATTGTGATAAAGTTACACCATTCGCTAGGTAATATTAAATAATAATTCATGATATGAATTTTTAAATTCATATTTATCCGACTATACTTATAGATTATAATGCAATATATTGTACATATTTGCAGTATTTACGACATAATATCCATGTGGTGGTCTCGTAAATAATTTGCTAATAGGTTGTCGAACTACATTAATGATCCAAGAAATTTGTTGGTGACGAATGTAACACCCCATATTTTTAGTAACATTATTTAGAATATTTAATATTCTAAATAGAATAAAATAATGTAAGATGATTAATAGATTGAGATTTGACTAAAATTAAGGTAGTCATGCCAAGTTTAATTCAAAATGGGACAACATGAATAAGATATGTTAGGAAATAAGGAAGGGAGAAATGGGAAATATGATGAAACTATACCCTAAACCCTTAAGAATACAAACACACGTTCATTCCATTTTTTCAAGCAAAAATACCCTATGGTCGGCCACCATTTTCAATCTTAAGAGAAGCTAAAAGCTAAGATTTCAAGAAGAAGAAGTGAATCAATTTGTTCAACATCAAATCTCATATCTTTAATCACAAAGCTAAGATGAATGATTACTACATCCCATTTTTCTTATAGTTTACGGATTTAAGAGTGAACCGAAATGATTTTGCATGATTATGCGATGTTTTGAATGAATGAAAGTTTTTATATATATATGCTTGTTGATGTTTATGCATGTTTATATAAGTTTTTATGATATGTTGAGTATGAAAATTCTATTAAATGACATCTAAATGCCTTACAAATTTGAACGTAAATCGGAAATGATATTTTAGAGATGGGTTTTAATTTTCATAATTTTTTGAATTATGGTGTATTTAATATTAATTTTCTAGTGAAGAAAAAGATTTATTGGGTTATAAATTATTTAGGCAAGATAAATAATTATTTGGGTCCGAAATTTATATATGTTAGAAAACATAATGAAATGGATTTTCTGGAATTTTTATAGAATTTTCCCAAGTGTTTTGATGATATAAAAATATTTAAGGTATAGGACGTAAACATTTTATATATTTAATTAAGGAGAATGGGTGTTTTGTAAAAGATTTAAATTAATTAATTGGTTCTGAAAATGTGCAACAGTTTTTAGTGGTAAAGAAATGAGGCAACCAATCAAAATTCAGGTTAGGTGAAAAGAACTTTTTATTTCAGGCTTTTAAACTATTTCATTACTTTCGGCACCTACTTCCACCTTGGTTGGCTTCGACCAAGTCCCTCCGCCTCCATCTCCATTGAAACCAATGCGCCTAGTATCAATAAATTGGTACGTAGCAAATTATAGAAGGCAAAAGGTATGATGTTGAAACCATAGGTTTTAAAGGAGTCGAAATATCACTTTATTTTTAAATTAAAATGTGCGCGCTTGCTTTTGACTAAATGGCTTTCGATTGAGTTGGCTTTCAACTGGGTCAATGGATTTAAAAGAGATGGTTTCGAATGGGTTGCACTTTAGTTTTAAATAATTACTTTCGACAAATCCAAAACCTTTTCAGCTGCCTTTTTTACCTTTCGACTACACTAGTTTCGAAGTGAATACTTTGACTTTTACTTGGTCACTTCTCCAATGCTTTTGAAGGGATGGTTTTGACACCATCACTTCTTCACTTAGGAAATGGTTTCAAAATAGAAGCTTTCGACTTAAATGATTTAAAGAATATTTTTTGATAATTGAAGTATAACCTAAATGATTTTGAAAGAGATAGTTTTAATGGTTTTGAAAGAAATGCTTTCGACATCAATGGGCTTCTTATCCTTTTGCTCTGCTTGAAGGCATAATTTAAAAGGTTTCAACCGAGATGTTTTTTAGGTTTCGAAGTAGTAAGCTTTGAATGGTTTCGAAAGGTTTCCACATATTTTAAATTTAACCTAAAGGCTTTTGAAAGGTTTAGTATTTCAATGCTTTCGAAAGTGTTTTAATGAATGGTTTCAAAGGGGTGGTTCCCAAAGGTTTCGAAGGGGTCGAAAGGGAATATTTTTATTTATTTTCGAAGCTTTCGATGAAAAGAAAGGAAGGGTTGCTTTGATATTTCGAAAGGCAATGTTTAAAGGTTTAAAGGAGGGATGTATACTATTTTGAAGCTTTCGAAGAAAAGAAAGGAAAGGGTTATCCAATGTTTTCGAAAGACAAGGTTTAATGGTTTCGAAAAGGGGTAAATGTTTCCATCAACAAGGGGTTGAGTAATATATATATATACACACACACATAACATGGCAATGTGATTTTGAGTAAAGGATAGAGGATATACATTTTCCTTATATAAGTATGATTTAAAGATTTAAATCAATTTGAAAGAGTTTTTCAAGGAAAATTTAAGATAAGTTATCCCTAAGAGAAAATAATTCAGATATTAGAGTACCAGATGGGACTAGTATAGGATCGCTCTCTATACATTAGCTATTGTCCCTAGCTAATTTAGTACAAAATTCCAGTGTGTAGGGTTTTGTCACAAGTAAGACTAAAATTATAATTACACATAGAAGGGAATATATGTTTGTAAACAGATAGGTTATTGGTGAGCCCGCAAAACCATTAGGATCAGGTGACCTTGGGATATGTTAAGTTAGGGATAGTCCATTTATTACCTAAGATGTATGTTTACATAATATAATGATGTTTTGCAGTCTTAACCAGTTTTGGTTGCAGGATAAAGGTTTGCAAAAGATTTGTTTTAAAAGGATGTTAGTGAGGGGAAACTCGTTTCGCTAAGCGGCGTGGTCTCACATAACATTAATAACTAGGATATATAGTGTTATTCACACTAGACTTTATGTCTGACTCGAAGTTTATATTTTCCCCTTAAACACTCGGGTGCTCAAAAATTGATTTGAGCAGGCTGAGGGTTAAGGTTCTTTCAGGTTTAGTAGGATGATGAATAAAGCTACCGGAGGAGAGCAGGATGCTAACGTATAGCTATTTAGGAGTTGAAGTTCTATGTTTTGTGTTTATTTCCACTTTGTATGCATTAAGTCAATTATGACTACATGACTCTGATCATGCAATGTAGCATCTTCATATATCGCTCTTGGCGTATTTTTTAATAAGTATATTTTATCATTGCTTGGGAATGTTTTGGGATTATGTAATTTGAATATGGAACACCCTTTTTGAAATGTAATGGGAAAAATGTTGTTTTGAAATTTGTGCTTTGTTTCATATTCAAGTGCTTCTGATATTAGATACCATTAACATAGTCGTATTTAGTCGTCGGAAGTTAATACTATGAATGACTGCAGCATCTGTAGTGTTTAGCTTTAGGCCTCTAGATAGAGGATGTTACAACTTGGTATCGAAGCATATGTTTATGCAATACTTTTAACTAAAAATGATTTTGAAAACATAATCCTTAGGAATTAGAGTTAGGATCGGGGTATGGGATAACACTATGGTAACATACTTGTATTTGCTATATATAAGTATACTCTTTACCTTTAGACTCCTATCTTTGTTAGGCCATTCTTCGGTCTCATATGAGGCTTGAATATAGATATGGACGAAAGAAGGGACAGAGTCAATCTTGGAGGAGAAAGTACCACTACAAATGGAAATGCCCGACCGAATGCTAGAAGAGGTCCCCGTCAGGCTCAAGCTGAAAACATTGGTGTTGGGGTTCCCAGTTTTTCATAAATATGATGCAAGCTAGAATCATAGCTAGAGTTGTTGGAGGTAATGCTGCTGGAGGAGGAGTTCAACAAGCTCCAGTAGTCAATCGGTATGATAACTTGAGCAGAGACAATAGTAGGCATGGAGGAAAATCGTTTATCGAAACAAAGGATGATATTGAAGTAGAAAACCGACTACTACATTGAGAGGATTTTTGCTGACCTACGGCTCAATGATGAGCAGAAAAAAAGATTTGCTTCAAGGTAGCTTCAAGGAGCTGCTTTGTTTTTGTGGAATATTGTAAATGCTAGTGTGGATGAAGAGACCATGACGTAGGTGGAGTTCAGAAGGGGTTTCAAGAAAGGTTTATGTCTGTGATGGCGCAGTCTGTCTTAGTCAGGAAGTTTGCTGAGTTGGAACAAAGGGAAATGTCAGTTCTGCAATATGATAGTAGATTCAAAGAGTTAGCTCGGTATGGGTATGCCACCGTTGACACGGTGTTGAAGAGAAATGGAAAGTTTATTAGAGGTTTAAAGCCGGAGTTTACTAGAGCAACTTTACAGCTATTAGAGATCCATGTGATGTGGTAGTGGAAATGGCGTCGGGACATGAAGAGATGTTAGCCTATTTGGAGAAAAAAGAAGGAGAAAGAGGTCCAGGTCGGACAGGGAAAAAAGAGAAATTTTTCCACAAAAGGAATCCTCAGAAAGGAGGTGCAGCAAAGAAAGAAAAGTCTGAGGTGGTCTGCTATAAGTGTGATAAGAAAGGCCATTATGCTCATGAGTGTCGCATGGGCAAAGGAAAGAAGGCTGCTGAGAAGAAAGGGATTAGATATTTTAACTATGATCAAATTGGGAAGCCAGTGCAGAGAGCCAACAAAAGGGGATAAAGGCCAGGTGTTTGCATTGGAGCCTGCTACGTCAAAGCCGACGACACTGGAAAAGGAAAAGGCAATGTTAGGAGGTACACTTCAGATCATTGATATATCCGTTAGCGTTTCATTTGATACTTTTGCATCTCATTCTTTCAAATCTAGATGTTTGGTAGATAAACTTAACCTAGAACCCATATATTTAGTTACTTCCCTAAGAGTTGCAAATCCGATAGGAGGATATGCAACTCTTGGAATGAAGTGTGACCACGTAGGGTTTGATTTGCTAGGCTACACCTTTGCTTGTAGTTTGCCTGTATTTAATTTTGTTGGGTTCGAAATTATATTGGGTATAGATTGGTTAAGTAATTTTAATGCTAGGATATTTTGCCTTGATAGGAAAATATCACCTAGACGCACGGATTGTAATAATCGAATAGTGTATACAGTAGAAAACCCTAGTTGTGAGGTGAATGCTTTGTTGGGAGTTATGGAGTTAGAAGATGAGTTGAATCGCGTTTTCGTAGTTAGAGAATTGCAGATGTGTTTGAACCTGTAATTGGATTGCCGTAAAAATGAGCCATTGAGTTTCGAATTGATTTAGTGCCTCGTGCAAAAAAGGTGAGCAAGCCGCCAAGTAGGATGACACCAACAGAGATGAAAGAGTTAAAAGCCCAGTTGGTATATTTGGAATGAAAGAGTTTTATTAGACTAAGTAGTTTGCCTTGGGAAGTTGTCGTTGCATTTGTTAAGAAGCTGGACTGATCGTCAAGGCTACATATTTATTATCGTAAGCCGAATGAAAAGATGGTAAAGAATCGATATCCACTGCCAAGGATTGACGATTTGTTCAATCAATTGAGTGGGTCTAAGATATTCTCTCAGTTGGATTTGGCAATAGGATTTCATCAGCTTAGATTAGCAGAAGATAGTATACCGTTGACAGCGTTCATTTGGGTCATACGAATAGTTAGTTATGTCGTTCGAATTCACAAATGCACCGGCATTCTTTGTAGATTTGATGAACCGAATTTCTAAGAGCACTAGGATAGATTCATGTTGGTGTTTATAGATGATATTCTGATATACTCTAAAGATGAGAAGGAGCATGAAGTTCATCTTGGAGTTGTGCCAGAAACGTTGAGGCAGCATCAGCTAAAGGCAAAATATTCTAAGTGCCTTTTTTGGAAGAAGGAAGTGAAATTTCTTGGTCACGTGGTTTCAAAGAAAGGATTTTCAGTTGATCCAGAAAAGATCGAAGCAGTTAATAATTGGAAAAGGCCAGAAATAGTAATTGAGATAAGAAGTTTCCTTGGATTAGCGGGATATTATCGGAGGTTTATAAAGGATTTCTCGCAGATTGTAGCACCGATGACTAAGCTAACATGAAAGAATGTAAAGTTTGCATGAACCGACAAGTGTGAGGAAGCATTTCAGAGCTTGAAGCGCTTGTTGACCCATGCACCTATGCTAGTGGTTTTGGAGGGGAATCAAGATTTAGTTATTTATACTGATGCACGTGGAACAGGATTGGGAGTTGTATTAATGTAGAGGGGTAAAGTGATCGCCTACGCTTCTAGACAGCTTAGGATGCACGAGGTTAGGTATCCAACGCATGACTTGGAATTGGCAGCAGTTATATTTGTGCTGAAGGTGTGGAGGCATTACCTTTTGGGAGAAAGGTTTGAGCTTTATACAAATCATAAGTCATTAAAGTACTTGTTCTCTCAGAAGGAGTTGAACAAGAGACAACAAAGATGGTTGGAATTTCTAGCCGCTTATGATTTTGGAATAGAGTATACACCCGAAAAAGGAAATAAGGTTGCAGATGCACTCAGTAGGAAGCATCAAAATACAGTATTAACTATTATAGCAGAATGGAAAGACTTAGAAGTATTGTCAGCTTGTACAGTACTGTAGAGATCCGAGGCTGAGTCTAGTGAAGGATCTGCTAGGTTGTCTTGTTTAGAAGTTCAACTTGTAATGATCGAGAAGATGCCTTCTAAACAGAAGGAGGATCCAGTTTTGGATGAACAGATCAGAAAGTTAAGGGAATGAATGGAGAGAAATGACATAAAGAATTTCTATCTTGACCAAAATGGATGGTTAGGAAAGAAGGGTAGATTATGTGTTCCAAATGTGAGAGACATAAGAAAGGAAGTCTTGGAGTAATGTCATCATTCAAAGTTCACTATCCATTCATGAGGAATGAAGATGTATGAAGATATGAAGATAAGTTTCTTCTGGGAAGGCATGAAGATGGATGTTGGCTTATGGGTAAAACAATGTTTGAACTGTCAGCCGGTAAAAGCCAAACATCAAAAACCGAGTGGATTGCTTCAGCCATTGCACATTCCAGTATGGAAGTGGGATTCCATCTCTATGGATTTTATTGATGGTTTTCCAAGGACTAATAAAGGGAATGAAAGTATATGGCTCATAGTGGCTAGATTGACCAAGAGCTCCCATTTAATTCCGGTTAAGGCTTATAAGGCCGCACATGTATTAGCTAAGTTATTTATGAAGAATGTGGTTAAACTGCACGGAATTCCTAGTAGTATTATTAGTGATAGAGATTCTTTGTTTATTAGAGAGTTCTAGAAGAGTCTTCATGAAAGTTTAGGAACCAAGTTCAAGATGAGTACCGCTTACCGTCCACAGACTGCTGGGCAGACGAAAAGAGTTAATAAGATCTTGGAGGACTTGTTACGAGCTTGTGTAATGGACCTTGAGGGATCATGGGAAGACAACCTACATCTAGTCGAGTATTCTTATAATAATAGCTATCAGAACAGTATAGGAATGGCACCGTTTGAGGCTTTATATAGAAGACCATGCAAATCCCATGCATGTTTGTTCGAGGCTAGGGATAGATTGATTCTTGGTCCTGATTTGATAAAAGAAGCAGTAGAAAAGATTGAGCCGATAAGAACGAGAATGAAGGAAGTTCAGTCTAGACAGAAAAGCTATGCATATAAAAGACAAAAAGATTTTGAGTTCCTGGTTGGAGATCATGTTTTCGTCAAAGTATCACCGATGAAAGATGTTATCAGGATCGAAAAGACAGGGAAGTTAGCACCATGATTCGTAGGACCGTTCCCTATTTTAAAAAGGATCCAGAAACTCGTATATAGAGTAGAGTTACCAAGTAATTTGGAAAAAATCCACAATGTTGTTCATGTATCTCATCTAAAGAAATGCATTAGGGATCCAGACATTACTATAGCACCGACGATGTTAGAGGACTTAGTAGTGGAACCAGATATGACTATAGTTAGAAGGCCTATCAGGATAGTCATAAGAGATGAAAAGAGGTTGAGGAACAAGATAGTTAGATTAGTGAAAGTCTAGTGGAGTGACGATGCTAAAGATTGTACTTAGGAGACTGGGAGCAGGATTAGAGACGCTTATCCTGATTTGTTTTGATAGTATGTTTTACCTTCGATTGTTTAATGTGTTCCTTATCGTAATTTCGAGGATGAAATTCTTTAAGAAGGGGAGACTGTAAAACCTCATATGTTAAGTACCATTATTTATAATATTTAATTTGCTAAATTAAATTAAATAATGTAAGGTGATTAATAGATTGACAATTGATTAAAATTAAGGGTAGCCGTGCCTTGTTAATGTGTAATTCAAAATAAGACAACATGAATAAGATATGGTAGGAAATAAGGAAGGGGAAAATGGGAAATAGGATGAACTTATACCCTAATCCCTTAGGAATACAAACACATGTTCATTCCAACTTTTCAAGCAAAAACACCCTAAGGCCGACCATCATTTTCAATCTCAAGAGAAGATAAAAGCTAGGATTTCAAGAAGAAGAAGTGAATCAATTTGTTCAACATCAAATCTCATATCTTTGATCACAAAGCTAAGATGAATGATTACTACATCCCATTTTTCTTACATTTTTCAGATTAAGAGTAAACCAAAATGATTTTGCATGATTATCCCATGTTTTGAATGATTGAAAGTTTATATATACGCTTGTTGATGTTTATGCATGTTCATATAAATTTTTATGATATGTTTGATATGAAAATTCTATTAAATGACATCCAAATGCCTTATAAATTTGAATGTAGATCGAAAATGATTTTTAGAGATGGCTTTCGATTTTCATAATTTTCTGAATTATGGTGGAATTTATATTAATTTCCTAGTGAAGAAAATGATTTATTGGGTTATAAATTATTTACGGCAAGATAAATAATTATTTGGTCTAAAATTTATATTTGTTAGAAAACATAATGAAAAGGATTTCAGGAAATTTTATAGAATTTTTCCAAGTGTTTTGATGAATATACAAAATTATTTAAGGCATAGGACTTAAACGTTTTATATGTTTAATTAAGGAGGAGGGATGTTTTGCAAAAGATTTAAACTAATCAATTGTAACTGAAAATATGCAGCACTTTTTAGTCGTAAACAAAAGAGGCAACCAATAAAAAATTTACACGTAAAGCAGGTTAGGTGAAAAGAACTGTTTATTTCAGGCTTTTAAACTGTTTCACTGCTTTCGCCTTGGTTGGCTTTCGACCAAGTCCCTCTGCCTCCATCTCCATCGAAACCGACGCGCCCGGTATCAAGAAATTGGTACGTAGCGAATTAGATAGAAGGCGAAAGGTATGAGATCGAAACCATAGGTTCCGAAGGGGTTAAACGTCACTTTGCTTTTAAATTATAATGTGCCTGCTTGCTTTCGACTAAATGGCTTTCGACTCGGTTATCTTTCGACTGGGTCAATGGATTTAAAAGAATGGTTTCGAATGGGTTGCACTTTATTTTTAAATAATAGCTTTCGACAAAGCCGATACCTTTTTAGCTGCCGCTTTCTTCCTTTCGACTACAATGGTTTCGAAGGGAATACTTTGATTTTTACTTGACCATTTCTCCAATGCTTTCGAAGAGATGGTTTTGTCACCATCACTTCTTCACTTAGGAAATGGTTTTCGAAACAGAAGCCTTTGGCTTAAATGCTTTAAAGATCTTTTTTTATAATTGAAGTATAACCCAAATGGTTTGGAAAGAGATAGTTTTAATGGTTTCGAAGGAAGTGTTTTCGACATTAATGGGCTTCTTATACTTTTGCTCTACTTGAAGGCATAATTCAAAAGGTTTTGACCAAGACCCTTTTTTTAGGTTTCAAAGCAGTAAGCTTTGAATGGTTTCAAAATGTTTCCACATATTTTAAATTGAACCCAAAGGCTTTCGAAATCTTTAATATTTCGATGCTTTCGATATAGTTTTAATGAATGTTTCGAAGGGATGGTCCCCCAGGTTTCGAAGGGGTCGAAAAGGAAGGTTATTCTTTATTTTCGATGCTTTCGATGAAAAGAAAGGAATGGTTATTTCGATATTTTCAAAAGGCAACGTTTGAAGGTTTTAAAGAGTGATGTCTATTATTCCCAAGCTTTCGGAGAAAAGAAAGGAAAGGATTTTCCAATGTTTGGGAAAGACAAGGTTTAATGGTTTCGAAAGGGGTAAATGTTTCCATCAACAAGGGGTTGAGTAATATACACTCTCACACACACACATAACATGGCAATGTGACTTTGAGTAAAGCAAAGAGGACATATATTTTCCTTGTATATGTATGATTTAAAGATTTAAATCAATTTGAAAGAGTTTTTCAAGGAAAATTTAAGGGAAGTTGTCCCTAAGAGAAAAGGACTATATTAAAATACCACATGGGACTGTTATAAAGTCATGCTCTATATATTAGCTATTGGTCCCAGCTAATTTAGTCCAAAATTCCAGTGTGTAGGGCTTTGTCATAGGTAAGAATAAAATAATTATTACACATAGAAGAGAATATATGTTTGTAAACAGATAGGTTATTGGTGAGCCCGCAAAACCATTAGGATCAGGTGACTCTAGGAGATGTTAAGTCAGGGATAGACCTTCCAGAAGAAAAATATTTAATATATAGTTTAGGATAGACCATCCAGAAGAGATGTGCCTAAGATGTTAGATAAATTATGTTATTTTATCTAGTAGGCCCGAGTCAGCCAAAGGTTAATAGTAAGCCAAGCAAAACTATAGTATTCGGACAGATAGTCAATTTGTTACCTGATATGTAAGTTTACATAATATAATTATGCTTTATATTTTTAGCCAGTTTTGGTTGCAAGATAAAGGTTTGCAAAAGATTTGTTTTGAAAGGATGTTAGTAAGGGGAAACCTTCTCCGCTAAGCGGCATGGTCTCACTTAACATTAATAACCGGGATGTATAGTATTATTTACACCAAGATTTATGTCTGACTCGAAGTTTATGTTTCCCCTTAAACTCTTGGGTGCTCAAAAATTGATTTGAGTAGACTGAAGGTTGAGATTCTTTCAGGTTTAGTAGGATGACGAATAAAGCTACCAGAGGAGAGCAGGAGGCCGACGGATAGCTATTTAGGAGTTGTGGTTCTTTGTTTCGTGTTTGCTTCCGATGTGTATGTATTAAGTCAAGTAGGACTACATGACTCTGATCATCCAAGGGGGCATCTTCATATGTCGCTCTTGGCGTATTTTATAATAAGTATATTTTATCCTTACTTGGGAACGTTATGGGATTATGTAATTTAAATATGGAACACTTGTTTTGAAATGTAATGGGGAAAATGTTGTTTTGAAATTTATGCTTTTTTCATATTTAAGTGCTTCTGATATTAGATACCATTAACATAGCTGTATTTAGTCGTCGAAAGTTAATACTATGGATGACTTCAACATCTGTAGCGCTTGGCTTTGGGCCTTTAGATGGGGGATGTTACAATGAAGGATTGAAACATCTTGTGATGGGTCCAAAAAGAAATGTCAAGACTTATCCAATATTTTTCATCAATGGATTAAAATTCAAAGCCAAGGAATATGTGCTGAAAAATTAACCTATAACAGTAGTTTTTTGTCAAAGGTAACGATAATCAGTTGAACATATAAAAGATTTCTATGGCATCTTAACATAGGATTTAGAATAGACATATAAAAGATTTTTATGGCTTCATATCCATCCTTAAAAAGAGATAAAGTGTATTGGTCGGTTATTTTTAAAACAAAGGCAAGATTTACTTTGATGAATATAATATTCCAGATGAAGTAGTTTGTTAAGCAGATCTTGAGCCAAATAATGAAATAGTAATAACTGATGATCATATTTATTTAAATCCTTTGAACGATGAATCAAATGTGTTAATAGAAGCATTTGTGAGTACTGAGGAAAACAATTTAGAGTTTGAGACCGCGTCTAAATTAGAAAATGACGAAGATTGATTATTTATTACGGATGATGTAATGTATATATGATGGATATTTGTATTGCTTGTCGTATAATCTATATTTTGAGTTTCCACTATTATTAATGATGATGACTATGTCATGACCTATGTATTATTATGATTTACTAATTCTTTGTATTTAGGAGATCTTTTTCCATTTTTTAGTTTACAGAAGTTTTATGTGATTATTAATAAGACATGTTTTCTAATAATAAAATGATATGTTTTTTCACTATATGATATGTTTATGGTAGATATTATGTCTGATAGGAGAACTTCAAGATTTCATTCTTGGGTTCTCCTACTACTAGCGAGGGTGCTAGTGCTTGGCTGATTTACGTCTAGAAGCGAATATGACTCCCGAAATGGGAGGGTAAGTATCAAATTTATTGCAACATCATTAATATTTAGTGCATATACTATTTATGATTTATTAAATGTCTATCAAATTAATGCAGAGGTTTTGAGCTGGAGCCTTCCAACTGTATTCTGGCTGTCTCTAGGAAGACGTACATGAGTCGAAAGTCGGGTTGTTGACCGACATGGGGCGAAATCCCACCTTATATTAAAGATGTTATATGGGATGAGTTGTTGGTAAGCACAATTTATAATTCATTTGAAAATAACATATGTGATCTTCGAAAATTAATATACTATATATAATTCATTTAAATTTTAATGTGAAGGCTGCGGTTTTTGTGGAAGAGGAAGATCGATAGTTGTTTAGGAACCACTGGAACAAGAAAATGAAAAAAACAACTATAGAGATGCTCTCTCAGGTGCAAAACCCAAAAATTAAAAAGCCTGATTGGATGAGTGCTAATGTTTGGACTGATTTTTTTGAGCACTAGGACACTCCCACCGTGAAAGTAAGTTTTCTAGTTTCATATATTTATTACGATTTGTTTAAATTTTGTATAATAATTACACTAATTTAGTCAATCATATATTTATGTATTGATAAATGGTAAATATAACTTTTATGTTGAATTTATAGGAAGTATCTGTGCGGAATTCGGCAAACAGGAATAAAACTCCTGTTACACACCATGTCGGATCAAAATCCTTCCAACAATATCGAAAGGAAATGGTAAATTTACAAATTACGATTATACAAAACTTATAACATTGTTTATGCATATATATACATTGTCTGATCATATATAATTTCAGACAAGGCGGGTCATGAGCCTATATACATGGAGGTCTTCACTCAGACTCACGCCACCTAGCGGACCAACGAAGATGGCTCAGTTATGTTTACTTGGACAGACCTTAAATCACAAGCTATAATGGTAAACATGCTTTAATTTTTTCTCTTATTTACATTACAAAAATTATGAATTGAACAATTATTATGGAAAAATTCTATTTCTAACCGCAGGAAAGATTTGAAATGGAACGAGCTTGAGTGCTGGAGGCGACCGGCAGAGTGGAGTTAAACCGATGAGGAAGAGGACAGGATTTTTACGCAATGACCAATAGACCGAAACGAAATAGGAGATACGGTTACGGTAATTAGGATGTAATGTTTATTGAGTTTAACTACTTCGTTAATAAATTTATAGAATTTATTTATTCATTTTTTTATAAAAGAGTGGTCCCCATATGAGGATAGCACTCAAAATTTTATTAAATAAAAAAACAAAATCCCTGCACCTGTCTAGTGTGCAGTAGATAATACAAGTATATAGGATCATCAACTAGATAATTAATAAAATGAGACAGGTGAGAGCTCACAAAAGAAAAGCATTGTATTGTTATAAAAAGCTAACGAGTGCTACTGGACTGAAGAAGTAAAACTGCTTATGGCCTGGGTCATTGTAATGACCCTAATTTTTATTAACATTTTTTAGAAAATTTAATAGCTAAATTAAATTAAATAATGTGATGATTAGGGGATTGAGATTTGTGATTAAACTAAGGGGTAATCGTGCTATGTAACCAAAGAACTAAAGAAGAGTTAAAATGAAATAGAGGACGGGTAAAATAGGAAAGAGATCATTCTATTACCCTAATCCATTAACCGTGTATGTTCTACACGTTCATTTGCAAAATTAAAAACGAATAGAGGCCGGCCACCATTAGCACGAGCAAGAAAATAAAAAAGCTAAAGGAAGGAGATTAATCAACTTAAATCCATTCAAATCTCAAAACTCCTTAATCTCAAAGCTAAGGTGAATAATGACTACATCTCATTTTTCTAATTGTTATTTTAAGGATAATCTGAATTTATTTTCAGGGTTATGCCATGTTTTTGAATGATTAAATATTTATATATGCTTGTTGATGATTTATGCTTAATCATGTAGGTTTTATGATATGTTTTAAGGTGAAACCCTCATTAAATGACATCCAAATGCCTTGCAAATTTAAATTTAGATCAGAAATAATATTTTAGAGATGGATTTCAATTTTCATAATTTATGAATTAGTGCGGATTCATATTAATTTTCTAGTGAGGAAAATGATTGTTTGGTCAAAACTATTTACGGTTAAATAATACATGTTTTGGGTCTGAAATTATTTTATGTTAGAAAACATATTAAAAGTGGTTGTCTTAAAAATGGTTGTCTGGAATTTTTGTAGAATTTTCCTAAGTGATTTGATGAATGTATAAAATTATTTAAGGTATAGGACTTAAATGTTTTATATATTTATAAAGAAGAAGGGATATTTTGTAAATGATTTAAATTGTTAATCTGAAATTTTGGTAGCACTTTTAGAAAAGAAAATTCGCAACAGTAATATATTGATAAAAAAGGAAGGTTAGTTGAAAAGAAATTCTTTTTAAAGTAAAAATCAGTTTTTACATCCTTTTGGCATGTTTCACTACTTCGGCACCAGGGGTTCCGACCAAGTACTTCCGTCGTCATTACCATCGAAACCAATGTGCCTGGTATCAAGTAGTTGGTACGTCGTGAATTGGACTAAGGCGAAAGGCACTAGGTCAAAGCTATAGGTTCCAAGGGGGATCGAAGCATTGCTTTGATTTTAAATGAAAATGCTCCTACTTTGCTTTCGAAGAGTATGATTTTGACTTGGTTGGCTTTCGATTGGATCAAATTGATTTAAAGGAATGGCTTCGAATGGGTTGCTCCTTTTTATAAGTAAATGCTTTCGAAGGGGTCGAACCCCTATCTGCCGCTTTTCTTATCTTTCAAAACAAGGGTTTTGAAGGAACACGTTACTTTTGAAACTAAGTCGCTTCACTATTGCTTTCATAATGTTGGTTTCGACACCATCACTTCTTTATGTTGATACGCGAAGATTTTGATCAATGACAATGTGCTTCAACAAACAAGGAAGAAATATATGCAACGCTAAAGGAAGATCGATGAAGACCAAACAAACATAAGTATGTTTTTTTATAGGTCTTAGTCTAGATTTATTGTTAAAATCTATCCTCAAGAGGCTAGCATGAACACTAGAAAACATTTTATAAACTTCATTTTTTATTTAAGCTTTCACTGTGCATATTTTATAAGTTCAGTCGACTGAACAGGAATAGCCAGTCGACTGAAACTGGTACAAATATATAAACATGCACAATTTCAGTCAACTGAATTTTCTTTACAGTCGACTGAATTTGTTCTCGAAAATTTTACTTCATATTTTCAGTTGACTGAATTCCCTACTCAGTCGACTGAATTTGAACCTGCGAATTTTCTTTGAAAAGACACCTTCTTCCTCCCAAGAGTTGCAACCATTCACCAATGGAAATGGAAGCATCTCTTGTTTGCAACCTTTGACAACAAATGCACCTCTTCTACAAGTATATATACATGATTCTAACATCATTCAAGTCACCGAATTCTCTTGCTTTAATCTTACTATTTTCTTGATCATATTCTCTAAATATTCTCAAAGCAATCACCAATCTATTGCTTGAATCACTGTTTTGTTTATAACATTCTTTTGATTCATAGAAATTCACATTTCCTAAATCTTCACAAACACATTGCATACTCTCGAGGATAAGATTATAGGAATATTGTACTACATTAGACTCATTAGTGTTGACAAGAACACAACAAGTCGAATATTGTATTTTAGTAATTGAGTTGAAGTCCTCTTCGGTGGTTCAGGCAAGAAATCCCGTTCGGTTGTTCGGGTAAGTTGTAAATCTATTCCTCCGGGTGAAGTGAGGGTGTTAGTTAGTAAAATTCCTAAGTGAAGCTTAGGGACTGGACGTAGGACTAGAGGTTCGAACCAGTATAAGGTCTTGGTGTCTTCTTTACTTATTATCGTTATTTATCTATATCATTCCGCTATTCCATATTACACGATCCTACCATATAGCCCCCTCTTTCAATTGGTATCGGAGCAAGGCCGTCCTATAGCCATAACACCGTTATTGGACATATTGATAATATGGAAAATAATGCAAGTACAAGCACAACATCTGCCTATAGTTCTACATTTGCGGAAGGACAATCTACCCAAAGACCTCCTCTATTCAATGGACTAAACTACAACTATTGGGCTACAAGGATGAGGATTTATATGCAAGCAACAAGTTTCGAAGCCTGGAATGCTACTCAAGCAGAGTTCGTTGTACCTACAACCGATTATCGTGCATGGATAACAACTCAGAAGAATGAAGCTAGTGCAAATGCCAAAGCTATGAATATGTTATTTTGCGCCCTGGATAAAAATGAATTCAACCGTGTTAGCATATGTACTACTGCATATCAGATATGGGAAACACTTAAAGTCATACATAAAGGCACAAACAAGGTTAAATAAACAAAGATATCTATGCTGAAGAATCAAGTCCAAAACTTTAGAATGCGACAAAATGAATCCATCAATGACATGTACTCAAGATTTCAAGACATTCATCATGCTCTAATCGGACTAGGAGAAAGATACACGGACTTTGACATTGTGTCTAAAGTTCTAAATTCACTCACTGATGAATGGGAGAGAAAAGTACTAGCAATCGAGGAAGCAAATGATCTATCTACAATGAAACCAGAAGAATTGATTGGAAATCTTATGTCGTATGAAGTAAATATGCAAGCTAAGAAAGATCAAGCTCAAGAAAGAAAGAATGTTGCTTTTCATGCGGAAAAGGAAGAATCAGAGTCTGAAGATGAGGATCTGGCATTTATAGCCAAAAATTTCAAGAAATTCTTAAAGCATAGAAAAGGAAACAAAAACGGATTCAAAAAGAATTTCTTGAACAAACCTTCATCCTCAAATATAGGATGCTTCAATTGTCACAAGAAAGGACACATGCAAAAAGATTGTCAAGAACAAATGAAGGAAAATCAGAAAAGCTTCAACAACAAAAATAAGAAGGATAAATTCAAAAAGAAGGCATTTTCTGTAACATGGGACGATTCAGATTTATCTTCATCCGAAAATGATAGTGATAGTGACAATGAACAGGCAAATGTATGCTTCATGGCTCAAGATTCTGAGGTAAGTAATTTAACTTTCGATGATTTAATTGAAGTAAACACTGAACTTTTAAGCACAATAAAAATTCTTAAAATTTTTTTAAGGAAATTCGTGAAAATCAAAACAAAGCTGAGTTTGAGAGAGATATGTTAAATGATGAAAAGAAAATTCTTAAAGAAGAAATTGAAAACGTTCAAGAATCTTATTCAAATTCGGGAAACTCAATTATCATTTTTAAGTCAAGAATTTGAAACTCAAAAGAAAAAGAATGATGTACTTGTTTTTGAAAATCACAAGTTAAAAACTAAGATTAAACATGTTGAATTAGAAAATAATAGTCTACAAGCTAAATTAGATGACATCACTAAAAATGTTTCTAATTTTAACAAAGGAAGAGAAAATTTATCTAAGATATTAGAAAATTCTCAAACATCTTCAAACAAACAAGGTTTAGGTTATAAAAAAGAGTCAAAAATTACTAATAAGAAAAATATGAAACTTAACAGGAATGTTGATTCAAAACAACAAATATTGCTAAAGAAACCTATTAAAACAAAAGTAGAAAACAAGGTAGTTAAAATTTGGGTACCAAAGACTAACAATGTATTAATAAGAAATAAATATATTAAAACATTTATGGATAATGTTCATCATAATGAAAACTATATTTATAAAAGGAATACTAAACCAAATTGGGTTTGGTTTCCTAAACTCTAACTTTTAGGACCCTATTAAAAAGTGGGTACCAATAATTTCATACTTATTTTCAGGTCCCACTCAAAAAGAAGAAATGGATATTAGATAGTGGTTGTTCAAAACACATGACCGGAGACAAAGATATGCTTACAAACATCACATACTTTGATGGTGGCTCGGTTACCTTCGGAGACAATTCAAAAGGCTATATCATTGGCAAAGGAGATGTGAACAATTACGGTACATCAAATTTACCTTTTATAACAAATGTTTCATTAGTTGAAAATTTAAAACATAATCTACTTAGCATAAGTCAACTGTGTGACAAAGGTTTTAAAATAACTTTCTCGGATAATAAACGTAGTATTTTTGATCAAAACCAAAATCTTGTTTTTGAAGAAAATAGGGATAGAAATATTTATGTTCTAAATATGAATATTAATCATAATACAAGTATGTGTTTACTAGCTAAAGATAATGATCTTTGGTTATGGCACAAAAGATTTTGTCATATAAATTTTAAAACTATTATAAACTTTCTAAAAATGAATTAGTAATAGGTTTACCCAAAATAAACTTTAAAATAAATAATCTTTGTGATGATTGTCAAAAAGGAAAATTAACGAAATCATCTTTCAAATCTAAGAAATTTTTTTCGACTTTACAACCATTAGAATTACTACATATAGATTTATTTGGACCAACACAAGTTCAATCCATTAATCATAATCGATACGTATTTGTAATAGTTGATGATTTTTCAAGATATACATGGACTATTTTTATGAAAAATAAAAGTGACACTTTTGAGCATTTTAAAACATTTGTCAAAAGAATTCAAAACACTAAAGATTTGAAAATTAAAAATATTCGAAGCGATCATGGAGGCGAATTCGAAAATGAAGCTTTTGAAACTTTTTGTAAAAAGAAAGGAATAAATCATAACTTTTCATTTCCTAGAACTCCTCAACAAAATGGAATTGTAGAAAGAAAGAATAGAACATTACAAAAATGCGCAAGTACATTATTAAATGGATGTTCTCTACCAAAATATTTTTGGGCAGAAGTCGTTGCTACTGCATGTTATGTATTAAATAGAATAACAATTAGACCATTAACTAAAAATACTTTTTATGAACTATTTAATAATAAAAAGCCAAATATATCTTATTTTAAAATATTTGGATCAAAATGTTTCATTTTAAATACAAAAGATCAACTAGGAAAATTCGATCCAAAAGCTGATGAAGGAATTTTCGTACGGTATTCAGAACGAAGTAAAGCATATCGAGTATTTAATAAACGAACAAACATAATTGAAGAAACTTTGCATATATCTTTTGATGAAAATTTTAATAAAAATTTAAAAATAAAAGATGATGAAGAATTGATAAATATAGAAGAAACAAACCTTGAAGATAGTAATAATGAACTAAGATCTCCTCCTAGAATATTACGAGATCATCCAACTCAAAATATTACAAGAAATAAATTCTCAAGTTAGGACAAGAAATCAACTAAATCAAATGGGTCGTGTAGCTTTCATTTCATCAATAGAACCTAAAAATCCTAAAGAAGCATCAACAGATGATTATTGGATTATCGCAATGCAAGAAGAATTAAATCAATTTGAACGTAACGATGTTTGGGAATTAGTTCCCCGTCCTAATAATCAATCAGTAATATGAACAAAATGGATTTACAAAAATAAAGTAGACGAACAAGGCAATATAACAAGAAATAAAGCAAGACTAGTAGCACAAGGGTATAATCAAGAAGAAGGTATTAATTTTGAAGAAACTTTTCCTCCCGTTGCAAGACTTAAAGCAATACGTATACTATTAGCCTTTGCATGTTTTCACAATTTTAAACTTTATCAAATGGATGTTAAAAGTGCATTTTTAAATGGTTTTATTAAAGAAAATGTATATGCAGAACAACCTTCTTTATTTATACATGAAAAATATCCGGATCATGTATTTAAATTAAAGAAAGCACTATATGGTCTTAAACAAGCACCTCGTGCTTGGTATGAAAGACTTAAAAGTTATTTATTAAATTCTGGTTTTAAAATTGGAAAAGTAGATCAAACACTTTTTATTAAAAATACTACCAAAGATATTTTAATAATTCAAATATACGTAGACGATATTATTTTAGGTTCAACAAATGAAAATTTATGTAAAGAATTTTCAAATATAATGACTAATGAGTTCGAAATGTCTCATATGGGAGAACTATCATATTTTCTCGGACTTCAAATCAAACAATTATCAAATGGAATTTTTATAAACCAAGAAAAATATTGTGCTAATTTAATTAAACGATTCGGCATGGAAAACACTTCTGCTAAACCTACTCCTATGAGTACCACTACACATCTCGATCGAGACGAAAATGGCAAAAGTGTAGATCAAAAATTGTTTAGAAGTATGATAGGTTCCTTACTTTACTTAACCGCTAGTAGACCTGACATAATGATGAGTGTTTGTTTATGTGCACGTTTCCAATCCGATCCTAAAGAATCACACTTAAGAGCGGTAAAACGAATTATACGATATCTTAATAACACTAAAGATTTCGGTCTTTTCTATCCAAAGGAGTGTCCATTTGAGTCAGTGTCATTCAGTGATGCTGATTTTGGTGGATCTCGAACAGATAGAAAAAGTACAAGCGATATTTGCCATTTCATTGGAAAATCACTTGTATCTTGGTTTAGTAAGAAACAAAATTATGTCCCGCTTTCCACCTACGAAGCAGAGTATATATCAGCTGCTTTAGCTTGCACTCAAGTTATATACATGCAACAAACACTTAAAGATTTTAATATAAATTTAACAAATTCTACAATATACTGTGATAATACAAGTACAATAAACTTACCTAAAAATCCGGTTAATCACTCTCGTACAAAACATACAGATATTCGTCACCATTTTCTACGTGACAATATCGAAAAAGGAATAATTAATTTAGAACATATTTCTACCGAAAATCAAATTGCCGATATATTTACTAAACCTCTATTAGAAAACTCCTTCATAAAATTACGACGAGAGTTAGGAATAATGTCTTTTAAAGATATCATATAGAGAAAGTTAGAAAAATCTACACAATTCAGTCGACTAACACTATATGATCAATCGATGAATAAAGAAAAAATGTGATTTTCAATTTATTTTTTCGAATATGTTACATAATATATTATAAAATAACAGTTATTTGTACACCATACATTTTTAACTGAATTATGGTAACCATTAAATCATTAAGTGGATGAAAACCTTTAAAGAATATTAACCACTATATATTTAGAAAATTCCTACTATAAATATATCTTAAAACTATTACTTTTTCACAATTCATTCTCACAAATAAAAGCTTGAAAAATTCATTATAAAAATGTCGTCCAACAACTCTCTTTCCCCAATCAACGTCACCTCTTCAGTCGATAACACTCCAACGTCTCCAAAACTTCCCACTCCAACACCGACACATGATCCAATTTACAAATGGAACAATTATCGTACTGGCTACACACCAGAATCCAAGAAAGCGAAACGCGGACTCTTTATTTCTCCAGACACAAAAAGAAAGATTGATGAAATTCATCACTTTCAACAACAACAAATAGATCTTCAACGAGAATTATACTTCGAACAAAAAGTTACGGCTAGACGATTAAGCTTCCTAGAGCAAATCAATTTACGCTTTTGTGGATAAAAAAAATGAACTGGCTGAATCCCTACCTCGCCCCGTTAGTTCACTTGATCCATCTTCATCTTACCGTACACCAGTCGATCCTGTGAATCCTTGGATGTCTCCTAAGACTCCTCAATATAGTCCAAATTCATGGGATATAAATTATATGAAGAATGAAGGGAAAAAGAATCCGAGTCCATCCACTAAGAAATAGTTAGTTTTGAAATCTATTTATGGTATTACATTTATATAATATTAATTCTTTCCTTGAATAAAGAGTTTACCTTCAAAATTAACAAAGAACAACAAAATACATGGGTCAGTCGACTAAAACCCCCTTTTTAGTCGACTGGCCTCAAGGCAGAAAACAATTTTTTTTACAATTCAGTCGACTGAATCCACTGCACAGTCGACTGAAATACTAATAGAAACTTTCAGACAAAAATTCAGTCGACTAAAAACCCTGTTCAGTCGACTGAATTCAGCCCCAAAAATTTCGGCCTTCAATTCAGTCGACTGAACAGAGTATTTAGTCGACTGAACGCCAATTCCCATGCAACTTTCCCCTTTTAACCATCAATTTTTACCCTAACCATTTACTTTTTACTTCCCAAAACAGTTTTCTTCCCCAATTATTTTCGAAACCCTAGCCCCCAATTCCTCAAAATCCACTCAAATCTCACTCAAATGGCACCAAAGAGATCAAGAGCTTCCTCTTCTTCATCCTCTGAGCCAATTGATGCTCAAATAGCGCAATGGCTTTACGATGGAACCGCTGTCACTAGGTGGAATAAGATGAAGAATTCCCGAATTTTCGAGCATTCCTTCGTTGATTTCCAAAGCTTTCAAACCTACAACATCCAAGCGTTGACCGATCAAGCAGGTTTAACTTCTCTTTTGGATTTGAAAAGAAATGACCATGCCATAAATCATGTAATGGTCAAATTATTTTATGCTAATCGTAATCTTGGACATCAAACTCCAAGAAATCCAAACAATATTGTTTGGAGTATGGTATGTGGAAAGAAAGTTTGGTTTTCCTTAGATAGAATAGCACACATTCTAGAATCACCAAATGTCGGGAGAAAGCTAGAGGAGATAGAATTCAATCCACATATTCGCGATAACATAAACCATCGATTTATGGATGATAATATCAACTTCAGAGATTTTAAGTCCACCTCTCTTCGACCTATGGCAAGAATCCTTCACAAAGCCCTAATGAGAACAATTACTCCTCGCACGGGCTCGTACGAAATTGTCTACCCAAATAACTATCGAGCTCTATATGCCATTTTTGGCAATATACAAGTCAATTGGATACAACTTATTCTTAATGAGTTTCTCACTTTTAATAATGGAAAAATGCGCACTATCTATTTTGGAGAATACATCATGCGACTTCTCCTCAATGTCGATACGCCATTACCCGAGTCAGAGAATACAATGGTCCATCAAATTAACTACCGGACCATAAGCCTAATGCAACTCCCATCTCGACCTCCTCGCATAATATCACTCGCCAAGTGGGAAGCAAGGCATCAAGAACAACAACAATAACAACAACAACCTCCTCAACCTCACCAAGAAGAACATTTCGAGCAAGATGATGAAATTCGTCTTGTTGACCCAAGCTTTACTACCAACCAATCTTTGGGGATATTGTCAAGAAATCAACAAATTCTTGACACTCGTCTTAAAAAGGTAGATCACAAGCTTGACAAATCAAAGGATTCTTCAACAAGCTATGGGATGCAATCTCATGCTCAAGCACCACTACTGCTTCGACATCTCGCGGCAAACGTCCGGCACCTATGTTTACATGGACGACATCCGAAGAGCATACAAGTAGCAGCGCAAGTGGAGCTAGTTGTGGCCAAGGAGGAAGAGCATACAGACCACCAACAGGAGGACTCTTTATACGTGAACCAACAGGAGGAAGAGAAGGTTCATATGACCGGGATAAAGATGAGTAATTTTTAGTATGGTTTGATGTTTAGTTATAACTATCTTATGGCTTGTATAAATAGCCATTTTGTGCTTGTTCGACGCAACATTTTTTTCTAGTCATGGTTATGCAAATTTTCTATGCTTCAGTGATTGTTTTGATAAAATATTTCTACTATTAGTTCTTCCTTTTTGTCGATGACAAAGGGGGAGAAAATCTATGGAACTAACTTTGTTTTGTAGGAAAGATAGTTCATACATTCAGGGGGAGAAAATAAGTAAATACATCTCTAGAATAAATCAGTATTGTCATCAATCAAAAAGGGGGAGAATGTTGATACGCGAAGATTTTGATCAATGACAATGTGCTGCAACAAACAAGGAAGAAATATATGCAATACTAAAGGAAGATCGATGAAGACCAAACAAACATTATGTTTTTTTTTATAGGTCTTAGTCCAGATTTATTGTTAAAATCTATCCTCAAGAGGCTTGCACGAACACTAGAAAACATTTTATAAACTTCATTTTTTATTTAAGCTTTCACCGTGCATATTTTATAAGTTCAGTCAACTGAACAGGAATAGCCAGTCGACTGAAACTGGTACAAATATATAAACATGCACAGTTTCAATCGACTAAATTTCCTGCACAGTCGACTGAATTTGTTCCCGAAAATTTTACTTCATATTTTCAGTTGACTGAATTCCCTGCTCAGTCGACTGAATTTGAACCTGCGAATTTTCTCTGAAAAGACACCTTCTTCCTCCCAAGAGTTGCAACCATTCACCATTGGAAGCATCTCTTGTTTGCAACCTTTGACAACAAATGCACCTCTTCTACAAGTATATATACATGATTCTAGCATCATTCAAGTCTCCGAATTCTCTTGCTTTAATCTTACTATTTTCTTGATCATATTCTCTAAATATTTTCAAAGCAATCACCAATCTATTGCTTGAATCACTGTTTTGTTTATAACATTCTTTTGATTCATAGCAATTCACATTTCCTAAATCTTCACAAACATATTGCATACTCTCGAGGATAAGATTATAGGAATATTGTACTACATTAAACTCATTAGTGTTGACAAGAACACAACAAGTCGAATATTGTATTTTAGTAATTGAGTTGAAGTCCTCTTTGGTAGGTGAGGCAAGAAATCCCGTTCGGTTGTTCGGCTAAGTTGTAAACCTATTCCTCCGGGTGAAGTGAGGGTGTTGGTTAGTGAAATTCCTAAGTGAAGCTTAGGGACTGGACGTAGGACTAGAGGTCCGAACCAGTATAAAGTCTTGGTGTCTTCTTTACTTATTATCGTTATTTATCTATATCATTCCGCTATTCCATATTCACGATCCTACCACATAGCCCCCTCTTTCACTTTACTTAGGAATTGCTTTCGAAAGAGTGCTTTCGACTTAAATGTTGTATGACCCTTTTTGCTCTATTGAAGGTATTACCCAAAGGTTTCGAAAGAGTTAAATGGTTTTGAAAGGTTTCCACATGTTTTAATTGAACCCAAATGCTTTCGAAAGGTTTGCCGTTTATAAAGGTTTTGATGCTTTCAAAAGTTTTTAAAGAAAGTTTTCGAAGGGGTGGTCCCCAATGGTTTCGAAAGTTTTGAAAGGAAAGGTTTTCCAATGTTTTCGGAAGGCAACGTTTAAGTTCTTTAAAGATAGGATGTCTAAGGTTTTAAATCTTTCGAAGGGAAGTTTTTTCAATGTTTTCAAAAGGTGATTATAAATGGTTTTGAAATGAATGTTTTGGCCTTTCAGCCTAAGTTATAAAGGGTTTACTTGGTTTCGAAAGGGGTACTTTCAATGGTCTTGAAAGTGGTACTTTCAATGGTTTCGAAAAGGATGCTTTCAAAGATTTAGATATTTTCATCAACAAAGATTTGAGCAAAGTATATATATATAACATGGCAAGATGATTTGAGTAAAGTATAGAGTATATATTTTCCTTGTTTAAGTTTGGTTTAAAGGTCTTAAATCAATTTGAGATGAAAATGTTTTCAAGGAAAATTTAAGGGAAGATTACCCTATGTAAAATGACTCAGATATTAGAAACTGAATGGGATTGGTATAGGGTCGCGTCATATACATTAGCTATTAGCCCTAACTAATTTAGTTCAAAATTTCAGTGTGTAGGGCTTTGTCACAGGTAAGACTAAAATGATGATTACACACAGAAGAGAATATATATTTATATACATATAGGATATTGGTGAGTCCGTAAAACCATTAACATTAGGTGTCCCTGAAAGAAGATAAGTTAAGGACAGACCGTCCAGAAGAGGAGTATTTAACAAATAAGTTAGGAACAGACTGTCCAGAAGAAGAGTGTCTAACAGATGTTAGATTATTTGTTATATATTGTCTGGTAGGCCCAAGTCAGCCAAAGGTTAGTAGTTAGCCAAATAAAACTATAATGTTCGGACAGATAGTTCATTTATTACCTGACATAAGTTTACATGATATTTCTTTACGGTTTTATCCATTTTTGGTTGCAGGAAATGGATTTGCAAAAGATATGTTTTAAAAGGATATTAGTGAGGGAAAACCCGTTCTGATAAGCGACGTGGTCTCACTTAATATCATATAACTGAGATGTATAATATTATTTACACCAGGTTTTATATCTGACTTGAAGTTTATGTTTTTCTCCTTATACTCTCAGATGCTCAAAATTGATTTGAGCAGGATGAGGGTTGAGGATTTTCAAGTTTTTGTAGGTTGGCGAATAAAGCTTTCAAAGATAAATAGGTGGCTGACGGATAGCTATTTAGGAGTTTTTGCTTTATTTTATTTATTTTGTTGTGTTGTATTAAGTCAGTTATGACTATATAGTGCTTTGGTTAACCAAAGGGGCATCTTCATATGTCGTTGTTAATGTATTTTGTGATGATTATATTTGATCTAAACCTAGGAAACATTTGGGATCTTGTAACTTGGATATGAATTATGTTTTGAAATGTAACCAGAATGTTATTTTTTTTAAATCCATGATTTTACTTCATATTTAGGTGCTTATGATATTATGGATACCATTAACATTACTGTATTTAGTCACCGAAAGTTAATACTATAAATGACTACGGCATTTGTAGCGCTTAGCTTCGAGCCTCCAGATAGGGGATGTTACAACTTGGTATTAGAGCATAGGTTGATGAAAAACTTTAAACTAAAATGATTTTTGAAAACATAATCCTAAGGAATTAGAGATCGGATCAGGGTATGGGATAACGCTATAGTAACGTACTTGTATTTGCTATATATAAGTATACGCTATATCTCAGCATAGGTTGTTCTTCTGTATCTCACGAGGCTTGAATACAGATATGGACAATACAAGTGAAAGAGTGAATCTTGGAGGAAGCATCATCACAGATGGAAATGTCAGACTGAATACTATAAGGAACCAAGGCAGGCACAAGCTGGGAATGTTGGTGCTGGAGTCCCACAAGTGGATATGGGAGTTATGTATCAGTTTTTCGTGAATATGATGCAAGCTAGAATTGTTGTTGTTGTGGTTGGAGGAAATGCTGAAGTAGGAATTAGGAAGCACCGGTGGTGAACAATTATGCTATCTTAAGTGGAAACTATCTTAGGCTTGGAGGGAAGCCATTTATTAGAAGTGAGGATGCCATTGAAGTGGAAAGCTGGTTGTTGCATTACGAGCAAATCTTTACAGACTTGGGGCTCAATGATGAGCAGAAGAGAAGCATAGCTTTGAGACAGCTTCAAGGAGTAACTTTATTTTGGTGGAATGGTGTGATGGTTAGAGTGGATGAAGAAATGATGACATTGGCCGAGTTTAGAAGGAGGTTTCAAGAGAGGTTCAAGTTTGTGATGGCGCGGTCTGCTTTGCTCGGAAAGTTTGCTGAGTTGGAGCAAGGGAGAAGTCTGTGTTGGAATATGCTAGAAGGTTTAAGGAATTGGCTAGGTATGAATATGCCACTGTAGATACTGTGATGAAGAGAAATGAGAAGTTTATCAAGGGTTTGAAGCCTGAGCTAGCCAGGGCTGCATTACCTAATATCAGAGATCCTTGTGATGTTGTAGTGGAGATGGCATTGAGATATGAGGAGATGCTTGTTTCTCTGGAGAAGAATAAGGAAAAGGAGGTCTAGGTAGGGCAGAGTTAGAAAAGGAAGTTCTTTCATAAGAAGGGTGCTCAGAAGGGTAGAGCCATGAAGAAAGGAAAGTCTAAGGTTGTCTGCTTCATTATTAGTGATAGAGATTCCTTGTTTAATAGCGAGTTTTGGAAGAGTCGACAGGAGATTTTAGGAACCAAGCTCAAGACGAGTACCGCTTACCATCCGCAGACTGATGGGAAAACGGAAAGAGTTGACAAAGCCTTGGAGGATTTGTTAAGAGCTTGTGTACTAGATTTTGAGGGATCATGGGAAGACCATCCACATTTAGTCGAGCTTTCGTATAAAAACAGTTATCATACTAGTATAGGGATGAAACCTTTGAAGCTTCGTATGGAAGGCCACGCAAATCTCTCGATTATTGGTTAGAGATTGAGGATAGGTTAGTTCTTAGTCTAGATTTGGTTAGAGAAACTGCAGAGAAGATTAAGTTGATTCGAGCTAGGATGAAGGAGGCTCAGTCTATGCACAAGAGTTATGTAGATAGAAGAAGGAAAGACTTGGAGTTCTATGCTGGAGATCATGTGTTTATTAAGGTGCCACCGATGAAGAGTGTGATTAGGTTCGTGAAATCAGGAAAGTTAGCACTGAGATTTGTAGGACCATTTCCTATTGTAGAGAGGATCAGGAAACTCGCATATAGAGTAGGGTTACCAAATAGTTTGGTAGGAGTCCATGATGTTTTCTATGTTTCTCATCTAAGGATGTGAGTTAGAGACCCGGAGTCTACTATAGCACCGCTTGTGTTAGATGACTTGGCAGTAGAACAAGATTTGGCTATAGTTAGAAAGCCAGTTCGGTAGTTGCGAGGGATGAGAAGAGGCTAAGGAACAAGACAGTTAGACTAGTGAAAGTCCATTGGAGCGACAATGAAAGAGACTATACTTGGGAGACTGAGAACAGGATTAGAGACGCTTATCCTGATTTGTTTGATGGTATTCTTTACCTTTTTGATTAATTTGTTATGTACCTTATCGTAATTACGAGGACAAAATTCTTTGAGGAGGGAGTCTGTAATGACCCTAATTTTTAGTAACATTATTTAAAAAATTTAATTAGCTAAATTAAATAAAATAATGTGATAATTAGGGGATTGAGATTTGTGATTAAACTAAAGGGTAGCCATGCCATATAACCAACGAACTAAAGAAGAGTTAAAATTAAATAGAGGAGGGATAAAATAGGAAAATGATCATTATAATACCCTAAACCCTTAGCCGTGTATGTTCAACACATTCATTTGCAAAATTAAAAACAAATAGAGGCCAGCCACTATTAGCAAGAGCAAGAGAAAAAAAAAGCTAAACGAAGGAGATTAGTCAACTTAAATCCATTCAAATCTCAAACTCTTTAATCTCGAACCTAAGGTGAATAATGGCTACATCACATTTTTATAATTACTTTTGGTTTTGAGGATAATCCGAATTTATTTGCAAGGTTATGTCATGTTTTTAATAATTAAATGTTTATACATGCTTGTTGATGATTTATGCTAAATCATATAGGTTTTATGATATGTTTTAAGGCAAAAACCCTATGATATGATATCCAAATGCCTTGTGAATTTAAATTTAGATCAGAAATGATATTTTAGAGATAGATTTCAATTTTCATAATTTTCTACATTAATATGGATTTTATATTAATTTTCTAGTGAGGAAAATGACTATTTGGGTTTAAAATTATTTATGGTTAAATAATGTATGTTTTGGGTCTAATATTAATATATATTAGAAAACATATTAAAAATGATTTTCTAGAATTTTTGTAGAATTTTCCTAAGCATTTTGACGAATATATCAAATTATTTAAGGTACGAAACTTAAATATTTTACATATTTATAAAAGGAGAAGGGGTATTTTGTAAATGATATAAATTGTTAAAATCTAAAATTTTGGCAGTCCTTTTAGAAAAGATATAGCTTGAAGCTTCGGGTCTCCAGATATGGGATGTTGCAGCGATGTTACAATTGGTAACTGGGGCTAGGAGAGCGGCTAAAGTGGAAGATATAACCTGATCTGGTGCATTGATATGATCCTGCTTGCATAACAAAAAGTCTTCTAATGGGCTGGAGTACTATAATATACATTCAAAACTTGCATAGATAAGAGGCAAGAACTGTGCAATTTATCATTCCACTTTGCCATGATATACGTATGTGTGTGTGTGTGTGTGCACGCGTGCAAACACTACAGGCTTGCATGCAATGAATGCACGGATGTGTCCCTAATGCGACCTTTCCACTCTAGCTTAATATCACACTAAATATCACAATTGTGCACACATGTCCAGGCCAAAGTTGCTGCGAGTTATGAAAGCAAGAGTTGAAGAAGTTGCATGGTGGGTGAATCGGGATTGTCGAAAAGAAGAGCCACTGCATGCAGATGTCAGAGAATGCATTATGGATCAATGCGAAGGCGAAGAACTACAAGTGGTGGTGATGGAGGGTTTTAGAGACACAAGAAAGGTCATGCTCTGCTTTGAGACGAAGAAGTGCAGGTGATGGAGAGGACAGGATATGCAGTCAAAATAATGATATACAGTGAAGATTGGATATAATCCAGGGAAGGAGGTTCGCTAATAACCTGTGCCAAACGAGATCTTCAAGCTGCGTCTCCTCCGACAGAACCTGTCCACATGAAAATAATCCATGCAATACTATATATTGTAGGCTAGGGATTTTATATCGTGCTTTAAAGATTTTGTTATTTTTTTCGAGCCATAGGCCACAACTAGTGAACGAGAAAATTGAATCGAAATGATTTCTAGTAATTTTACGAAAGTTATATCTAAAATTATTCCTAAGGCAGTGGAATAGAAAAATTGATGACAATGTTAAAAGTATAAAATAAGTTGTTTATAACAGATTGGGTGAACTTACGTTCAAAGAACAGGTGTTGAGGTTTTTCAATGTGAATGTTGCAAAAGCAACGCAGGTTAAGGTTAGTATTGTTTCATAATTTTGAGTTAAGGCATTCAATGGTATTCAATTTATCATGTAAAACAATCCATATGTGAATCCTTGTTTTATGGGGGACTCTCATTTTCCAAACGTGTTTGAAAAAATTATGAGAAGGAACACCGAAGAACGTCAAAAATCTATACATGGAATTTGAAGTGTATCTTTCGTTGTTGTCCCAACACCAAATTAAATTTTCGTGTTGGTCCTCTAGCTTGATGGGATTGACTTTATTGATTAGACTTAGAAATTGGATAAACATGTTTCCTGCAAGATTTTGATTAATTGAGAGATTCTAGTTAAAGTTTTCCTGAGATTCAAAAATGTCAGAAATAAGATCATTTTTCTTGTTTGAAGCCAAAAAAGGTCAAAGAACTCATGTTTTAAGGCGATAGATGAGTTTCGATTCCAAAAAGTTATTTTTCTTTTGTCATGTATATTAAATTTCAGACCCAATTTAAAATGTGAAAAGGAGCAGAAATATTTTTCCAAAAGAAAGATGGCAGGTGATTGTTAGGTTTATATAAGTTTTTGGTACCATTGTAGTATTAGTTACTAATGATGTCTTTCCAGAAGGATGGATTATCATCAAGAAAATTACAAATCTATTTACATAATAACGATATGTTTAAAACCATCGGGTTGGAGATTCCTAGACCTCCACGGGCTTTGGGTTTGTTAGGAAATCAATTCTATGGTTTCGATGATAACAACTATACAATGGAAATCGAATATACATATATATCTCTATTTACAGGTAATTGTTAAAGTAACATCACCAAAGGGACAAGAACAAGACTCAAAAGAAGCATCAAGAGGCTACAAGTTGATAGAATCAGAAGAGCAATGGCACAGACATAGGAAAAGCAACATGCATAAGTTCAGACGTTTGGGTACACTAGCCAGACATCTGATTGAATCCCCTGGTTTGCAAACCAGACAGAATCAGACGTCTGGTTAATATACTCAAACGTCTGAAAAGCAACCATATATAAAAAATATATAAGAGCCAGACATCTGAAACATTTTCCAAACGTCTGATTTTGAACTCGGATGTTTATATTCAAAGTACAACTGTCACAATTGAAAAGACACGTTCGCTCCTCTTCACTGCAACTCTTCATCACCATCAAAAGCGATCTTAGAACACTTACTAACAGATTCAACTACACAAGGGATCTCTCTGCTGCTATAAATAGCATCAAGAATCCAAGAGAAGACTTCACCATACTTACTTATGCTCTTTACTCTTATACTCTGATTTATACTTGATCTCTAGCAATCGAATAACTGTATTTCAGTCTTCCATATATTCAGAACTCCTCAATCAATATTCTCTAGATAGATTGGAAGCATTTGTAATTAATAGTCAAATCCATGTTATAGATCACACACTTGACAAGAACAAGCTTTTGTAACCAAGCCTATTCCTCCGGGCTAAGTGAGGATGTTTGATAGTTGAATTCCGAAAAGGAGCTTCAGGACTGGACGTAGGACGGGAGGTCCGAACCAATATAAAATCCTGGTATGATTATTTCCATTTACTTTGTTATTATCATCTATCAAGTTTATATTAGATATATTATATAGTTAGTCACTTATACTTGCATATATATACACTACACGATCCACTCATATGGACTTATAATTGGTATCAGAGCAAGATTTGATCAAAGAACACTAACACGTTTTTGAATCACTTTAATATGGCACACATTTTTCAAGAAGGACAATCCACAGCACGACCCCCACTTTTTAATGGATCCAACTATGCATATTGGTCAACATGTATGAGAATTTTTATGGAAGCAAATGGTCTAGAAATTTGGTCAGCCACGCAAGATAAATATGAAGCACCTACTACTGCTACGAATGCATGGACCGATGCACAAAAGACCTTAGCATCAAACAATGCTAAAGCTATAAATGTTTTATTTTGCTCACTAGACAAAAATGAATTTTCACGTGTCATGTTATGCACAACTGCATTTGACATTTGGCGTACCTTACAAATTACACACGAACGTACAACAAAGATCAAACAAACTAAGATTTCAATTTTGCAAAACCAATTTTCGTCATTCAAAATGAAGCAAAATGAAACTATTGTTGACATGTATTCTAGATTTCAAACTATCCAACATGATCGTATGGCATTAGGAGTTAAGTTTACTGATTTTGATTTAGTTTCTCGAATACTCAGCTCTTTAACATCAGATTAGGAAAGGAAGGTATTAGCTATTGAAGAAGCTAATGATCTCTTTACTCTCAAAGTTGAAGAGTTGATAGGAAATTTAATGTCCTATGAAGCTAATTTGCAGGCATGAAAAGAACTGAATTCGAAGAAAAAGAACATAGCATTCCCAGCAACAAAGAATGATGACTCTGATTTAGATGAAGAAGAGATAGTCTTCATTGCCAAGAATTATAACAGATTCAAGAAATTTAGAAAGATGACCAAATTCCAAAAAGAAGGGAAGTCCAACACAACAAACCTATCTCAAATCAAGTGTTATGAATGTGATCAATACAGATATATGAAGAAGGATTGCTCAAAACTCAACAATGATAAAAAGAAGAACAAATTTGAAAAATTCAAAAAGAAGATGTCTTTCAAAGTAACATGGGATGACTCGGACTCTTCATTATCTGAAAGTGATAGCGATAGTGACGGAGAAAAAGCTAATGTGTGTTTTATGGCACAAACTGATGAGGTCAGTCCTGAACTTAGCTATGACGAATTATTAGAACTTAGCATGGAATTAGATGATAAATTTAGACAAATTAAAAAGTTGAACAAAGAATATATAGTCAAAATAAATAGATTAAAACTTGAAGTAGGAATGTTAAAAGATGAAAAAATTATCTTAGAAGAAGAACGTGAATTATCTCATGAAAAAAACAAAAATAATTTGATAGAAAGTGAGGCTATTACTATTAATTTTGAAAACATAAAATAGTGAAAGACAATCTGTTAAAAGAAAATGTTGACTTAAAAAACAGTATTGAAATATTGAAAATTGAAAATAAAAATTAAAAGAAAATTAGATAAAACTACAAATAATGTGTCGAAATTTAGTAAAGAAAAACAAGAATTGGAAAATCTTATCAAAACTTCAAAACCATCAGCAATAGAAATGGAATAGGATTTAAAAATTCTTCAGAACCAAAAAGGAAATTATGCTAAAACTATTAGTTATATAAAAATTAAAAAGCTACCTAAGTCTAAAATGAATACCAAAAATATGAAAATTTGGATTCCTAAGACAAATAATAATTTGATTAGACAAAAGCATATTAATAATTTCTTAGAGAATGTAGTTTATAATAAAATATATTTATAAAGGTACCAAACCATCTTGGGTATGGCTACCTTCTCCTAACAATTAGGACCCTAACATAATATATGGGTACTAATTAAAACATCTTTTATTTTGCAGGTACCCGAAATAAAAAATAAGAAGAAATGGATACTAGATAGCGGATGCTCCAAGCATATGATCAGAAATTCAAAAATGTTATCAAATATAACATACATCGATGGTGGAACGGTAACCTTTGGAGATAATCCAAAAGGAAATGTTATGGGCATTGGAGAAGTCATCAACTCTGGCATATCTAACTCTCCTATTATTACAAATGTTTTATTAGTAGAAAATTAAAACATAACTTACGAAGTATTAGTCAACTATTCGATAAAGGTTTTCAAATAAATTTTGAAAAAGGTAGATGTAATATTTTAGGTAATAACAAACAACTTATTTTTGAAGGCGTTAGAAACAAAAATATTTATGTATTAAACATGAATATAAATAAAAATTCAAATGTATGTTTAACCGCTAAACATGATGATACATGGTTATGGCATAAACGATTTTGTCATATCAATTTTAAGAATATTAATAAATTGGCAAAATATGAACTAGTTAGAGGTTTACCTAAAATAAATTACAAATAGAAAATTTATGCGACAATTGTCAAAATGAAAAACTAAAGAAAAACTCCTTTAAATCTAAAAATAACATTTCTACGAAACAACCATTAGAATTATTACATTTAGATTTATTTGGTCCAACACAAATACGATCTATAAATCACAACAAATATGTTTTTGCAATATTTGATGATTTTTCAAGATATACATGGACTTTGTTTTTAAAACATAAAAGCGATATTTTTGGTATGTTTAAGATATTTGCTAAAAGAATTAAAACACAAATGGACTTAAAAATTAAAAAAATTTGAAGTGATCACGGAGGAGAATTCGAAAACGATCTTTTTACTAATTTTTGTAATAAGAAAGTAATAACTCATAATTTCTCTTTTCCTTGCACACCTCAACAAAATGGTGTTGTGAAAAGAAAAAATCATACACTACAAGAATGTGTACAGACATTACTAAATATTAGTGGTCTACCAAAACACTTTTGGGCTGAATCTATTGCCACAGCTTGTTATGTATTGAATCGAGCAACAATACGTCCTATGACTAAAGAAACTTGTTTTGAAATATTTTTTGGTAAAAAACCTATAGTATCATACTTTAAAACTTCCGGTTCAAAATTCTTTATATTAAATACAAAAGATAACTTAGGTAAATTTGACCCGAAGGCCGATGTAGGTGCTTTTTTGGATATTCGGATCGTAGCAAAGCATATGGAATTTTTAATAAAAGAAATAATGCTATTGAATAAAGTTTACATGTTTCATTTGACGAAAATCTTTTTAATTATCATACTAATGATGAAGAAGATATTACTCCACTAACAAATTCAACAAATTCTATTAATAATGAAACAAATGTTCAAAATAACACTTTGGTATCATCCCCTAGAATTCTTAAGAATCATCCAAAAGACAATATTATTGGAGATCTCAATTCTAGAGTAACTAGAAATCAACTTAATCAGATAAGCCATATAGCACTTGTACCAAATTTTGAACCTAAAAATTATAAAGAAGCTTCAAATGATAATTTTTGGATAATAGCTATGCAAGAAGAATTAAATCAGTTTGAACGTAATAATTTTTGGGAATTAGTATCAAAACCTGAAGATCAATCGGCTATAGGAACAAAAAGGGTGTTTAAAAACAAAGCAGACGAAAACAGAAATATTGTTAGAAATAAAGCACGTTTAGTTGCTCAAGGCTATAATCAAGAAGAATGTATCAATTATGACGAAACCTTTGTCCCAATAGCTAGATTAGAAGCCATTCGTACATTACACGCCTTTGCAACTCATCACAATTTTAAGTTATTTCAAATGAATGTCAAAAGTGCTTTCTTAAACGGTTTTATCAAAGAATATGTATAAGTAGAACAATCTCCACTATTTGTTCACGAAAAATATCCAGATCATGTTTTTAAATTACACAAAGCACTATATGGATTAAAACAAGCCCTCGTGCATGGTACGAATGTCTTAAAAATCACTTAATAACATCTGGTTTTCAAATAGGCAAAATAGATACAACTTTGTTTATTAAAAGAGAAAATAATGATATTTTAGTTGTACAAATTTATGTTGATGATATCATTTTTGGTTCAACCAATGAAAATCTACGTAAACAATTTTCAAATATTATGACGAATGAATTTGAAATGTCACATATGGAAGAATTAAATTTCTTCTTAGGTTTACAAATAAACCAAATCGAAAATGGAATTTTTATTTATCAAGAAAAATATTATAATGATCTATTACGTCATTTTGAAATGGATGAAACATCGAGTAAACCAACACCAATAAGCACCATTGTTCACTTAGAAAAGGATGATAACGGAAAAGATTTTGATGAAAAATTATATCGTGGTATGATTGGTTCTTTACTTTATTTGACGGCTAGTAGACCCGATATTATGATGAGTGTGTGTCTTGTGCTCGATTTCAAGCAAAACCAAAAGAATCTCATCTAAGAGCTGTTAAGCGTATTTTACGTTATCTTTCTAGTACTAGAGATTATGGTTTGTTTTACCCTAAAGGATCATCGTTTGACTAGTTTCATATAGCGATGCGGATTTCGGTGGAAGTAGAACTGATCGTAAGAGTACTAGTGGAACTTGTCACTTTATCGGACAATCATTAGTTTCCTGGTTTAGAAAAAGCAAAATTGTGTTTCTTTATCTACTTACAAAGCCGAATATATCTTCGCAGCTCTAGCATGTGCACAAGTGATATACATGCGACAAACACTTACGGATTTCGGCAAAATGATCAACAAATCTCGAGTATATTTTGATAATACAAGCACTATAAATTTATCAAAAAACCCTGTTAATCACTCACGAACTAAGCATATAGATATGCGACATCATTTTTTACGAGACAATGTGAAAAAGGAACTATTTCACTAGAATACGTAAATACCGAAAATCAAGTAGCAGACCTCTTTACAAAACCACTAAATAAACAAATTTTTATTAAACTCCGACGAAATTTAGGTATTTGCTCACTTCATGATCTTCTTCCTTAAAAATAATCAATGTTTCATTTTTAGGCTATGACTAGTCATTTATTTTACTACACAAATTATACTTAATGATTTTTGAACCTTTAATTTTTTAGACAGTTAGTTTATCTATAAATATTTTTTTCCAATTTATATATAAAGAGTTATACAAAACTATATACACACAATTCATATCTTCCTTAAAGAAACAAAATATAACCATGTCTTCTGAGGACTCTTATATATCTATCTCCATCTCAACACAAACGACGGATAGCTCAGCTGACACGCCACAACGGCTTCCTACACCTACACCGAAGCAGGTCCCAACATATAGATGGTTCTCATATCATACGGGTTTTACTCCCGATAACAAAAAGAACAAAAGATCTCTTTTTGTCTCTCCTAACACGAACGAGAAAATTGATGAAATTCATCATTATCAGAAACAACAGATAGACCTACAACGAGAACCATATTTTGAACAAAAAATTCCAGCGCGACGGCTAAGCTTTTTGGAATAAATAGCGATGAAGTTTTGTTCGTCACGGAAGAAAGATGTCCATGAACCGCTACCAAAACCTTGTAGTTGTTTGGATCCCTCGTCTTCGTATCATACTCCTTCGGACCCTTCACCAAGACAATATTCTAGCTCCCCAAGAACCCAGGAACGTGGAAATATATGGTCTCCACTTAAACCATGGAGGGATAATGAGTCAGGAGATTGTAAAACTCCATCGCCTTCTAATTAAATTATATTCGTATCTATGCTTATTTGTTATTTTATTTCACAAAAATAATACTATTTTTTATTTATTATAAAAATTCGAGAAATAAGCAAAACCATCAAATATTAGGCTATTTTTAGACTAACTGCTTATTTCAGACGTCTGGCTATGGACTTCAGACGTCTGACACAATGATATACGTCTAAATTTTAACCTCTGTACATATGTCAGACGTCTGATATACCCCCAGACGTCTGAAAATTGGCTATGTCTCCTCAAAATATAAATCAAACAATTTCAGACATCTGATACTCAAACCAGACGTCTGACTTAGGTCTCTGCCATAAAAATTTTCAAAAATGACCTAATCCAAACGTCTGATTTTTATACTCAGACGTCTGATAAATCTCTTTGCCTATCCAATTTTACAAATTCGATCCAACCAGACGTCTAATACAAAAACCAGACGTGTGAATTTATCTGCTATACTCAATTTAGGGCAAACCAGACATCTGATTTCCAATCCAGATGTCCGAAATTCAATCGACCCTTCAAATTCACCCAAATAACGTCATTTTTTCTTTTATCTCAAAATTGTTAAAACCTTCGACCCCCCAGAGACGATTTTTTCTCAAAAAACTTCATCTTCAAGCAAATCAAATCATAATGCCTCCTCGAACTAAAAATCCCAAGATTTCAAAACGAAAACAAGACCAACCGACCTCATCTTCAAACCCTCAAGTGTGCTTCGATGATCAGATCGAAAGGTGGATGAATAGAGCGCTACATTCTATCAAAAGGTATGAAGATATACGAAAGAAAAAACTCCACATAGGTCCATTCTATAATCTCCTTAAATTTCCTATGTATAATTTGGATGAACTATATGAAAATGCCGGGTTGGAAACCTTAATTTCATTCACTTCTAATGACATCCAAATAGACCAATTAGCGATATTTCTATTCTATGCAAATTTGGATAGTACTTCAGTGTGGAACACTGAAGATGAAGATAATTGGCTTTGGTCTAGCGTGTATGGCAACACGATTAGATTAACTCCAGGCATAATCGGTAGAACCCTAGGATGCTCTGACACAGGGGAAGATTTGTACAACATTCCTGATATGCGCTTCAAGCCACGGAATAGTATTACTCATCAAATTTGGGAGGATGGATGCCAAAATTTGCCTCCAAATATCTACGTCCAAAAGCTCGACTCCTAACTCGAATGATAAGCAATACAATTGTTCCACGAATGGGAAGTCACGACAAATAACCGAATTAGAGCACAAAGCCCTATATGCTCTATTTAGTGGAACAAGGGTAAATTGGGCCAAATTCATCTTCGACGAGCTCAAGCATTTTTGGACTCGATCACGGCCATCAATTATTTACCCAACTTATATTATGAGACTTCTTCGTGTACATAACATTCCATCCTACCTATCGACCTTCGAAGAAATCTCACCTAAATATGCTTCCACCAAATTTTTCTCCCTTATGCACCTACCCGAGATTCTTTCATAATTCATATCCTTCGAAGATTGGACACACAATCGTCAATCTAGACGAGTTGAGCCTCCTCCTCAACCACACATTGAACCATCCCAAGAGGAGAAACAACATCGAGAAGTAACTCCACCTCCTCCTACACCATTTGATTATCCGGAACAAGATGAGATTATGGAGTCTCGAACGGATACAAATCCAAATGAAAGTATTTGAGATCTCACCCTTCGAAACCAACATATACTATCTCAAAATCAAAAACTTCTGGCTAAGCGAATTGACAACTTCAAAACATCATTTGCTACATGCCTAGCCACAGTTGAAGAATCTCTTTCGACTGTCTTGTCGGTTCTTAAAAAGGTACTACAACGGGTTCGTGGTCCAACACCACCTTCTGAAGATTGGCCAACCCCGATACCTTCTCCTTTCGCAAAACATTCCAAACTCTCTGAGGATGAACCTCTCAAGCAAGCTTTGACATCTCCTACAAAGGCTAGCACTTCTGAAAAAGAAGAACCAAAGGAAGATGATCAAAATAAAGCTTCTCCAAAGGAATCATAGATTTTGGAATCATACATTTTAGTTTTTTGGGATGTCAACTTTTGTACAAATGACAAAATCTATGTATGTAATCAAATTTTAACTTATTAATGAAATTTTCTTTTTGTTTGACGATTGGCTTCAATTTTATAATTATTTTTGATAATGCCAAAGGGGGGGAAATATAAGTATAATCATAAAACATTAAAAATAAGCACATATTCAGGGGGAGATTTATAATCTATATATGGTACATTGAATAGTTGTCGTCATCAGAAAGTGGGAGATTGTTAGGAAATCAATTCTATGGTTTCGATGATAACTACTATACAATGGAAATCTAATATGCATATATATCTCTATTTACATGTAACTGTTAAAGTAACATCACCAAAGAGATAGGAACAAGACTCAAAAGAAGTATCAAGAGGATACAAGTCGATAGAATCATAAGAGCAATGACACAGACACAGGAAAAGCAACATGCACAAGTTCAGACGTCCGGGTGCACTAGCCAGACATCTGATTGAATCCTCTGGTTCGCCAATCAGACAGAATCAAACGTCTGGTTCATATACTCAGACGTTTGAAAAGAAACCATATACAAAAAATATATGAGAGCCAGACGTCTGAAACATTTTCCAGACGTCTGATTTTGAACTCGGATGTTTATATTCAAAGTACAACTATCACAATTGAAAAGACACATTCGCTCCTCTTCACTGTAACTCTTCATCACCATCAGAAGCGACTTTAGAACACTTACTAACAGACGCAACTACACAAGGGATCTCTCTACCACTATAAATAGCATCAAGAATCCAAGAGAAGACTTCACCTTACTTACTTATGCTCTTTACTCTTATACTCTGATTTATACTTGATCTCTAGCAATCGAATACCTGTATTTCAATCTTCCATATATTCAGAACTCCTCATTCAATATTCTCTAGATATATAGATTGGAAGCATTTTTACTTAATAGTCAAATCCGTTTTATAGAACACATATTTGACAAGAACAAGCTTTTGTAACCAAGCCTATTCGTCCGGGTGAAGTGAGGGTGTTTAATAGTTGAATTCTGAAGAGGAGCTTCGGAGCTGGACGTAGGACGGTAGGTCCGAACCAGTATAAAATCCTGGTATGATTATTTCCATTTACTTTGCTATTATCATCTATCAAGTTTATATTAGATACATTATATAGTTAGTCACTTATACTTGCATATATATACATTACACGATCCACTCATATAGACTTATAGGGTTTACTAGAAAGTTCCTAGTTGACTAGGCAGATTAGGTTAGAATAATCTATATTCCCTTTCCAAATGAATTTCTTCCTAATGATGTCAATTTTGTCGATTCCCCAGTTGGAGAAGCGAAAATAGGGCATCCATTAAATGAGAATAGCAGATAAGATAGAGTTTACAAGAACCGTTATGCCAGCCCTAGACAGACAATTCATTTTCCATAAAGGAAGTCTTTTATTCATTTTATTTATATTCTAGTCCTTTCATTTGGGTTTCGAGTGTCCAATAGGAATGCCTAATAAGTTGAGTAGAAATTTCATAGTTTTACAGTTTATTGTATTAGCCAGGTCTTTAGTTAAATTAGAATGATCGATGATTACTAGCACCGAAAATTTATGGAATTAATTTTTAGACCTGAAAGAAGTTCAAAATTATAGAGAGTTAACTTAAGTGACGCGATGTGATGAGGAAGATGAGAGCAGAATAAAAGAGTGTCATCTGCATAATGTAAGGAAGATATACCTCCAGAAGCAATATCAAACCCAATGGAGAAAAGGATGTTATTACTTAATGCCAGCCTTATAACTTTATTGAACACATCAATTGATAAGTTAAAAAAAGAGGGGTGATAAAGGATTTCCTTGCCTAAGGCCCCTCTTTGATTGAATTTTATTAGTCTTAATCTCGTTAACTAGAACGGAGGGCACACTAGTTTTAAGGATGAGCTGGATCAAAAAGATCCACCACGATCCAAATCCCCTAGCTCGCAACAGATCCAGTAAAATGTCCCAATCGATGGAGTCGAAAGCTTTAGTTTAGTCTAGTTTAAGGAGAGCGCAAGTTATATTTTTGTTTTTAAAATAGTTAATGAATTCTTAGGCAATGGCAATGCCATCTGAGATATGTCTTCCTAGCATGGAAGCAAATTGATATTTATCAATTATATTGTTCATTTTTTTTATTCTATTCGCCAAAACCCTAGTGATACTTTAATTGAGTCATTAATTAAGAAGATGGGTCTGTAATTTGAAGTTTCTACAAGATTTAATTTTCTGGGGATAGGGATTATATTAGAATGATTGAACCTAACTAGTTGAAGCATATCGTTAAAGAATTCTTTCATAAGGACCACAAAATCAATTTTTGATGGTCGGCCAAAAAATCGGATAAAACATCAACGGAAAACCATCTGGTCTTGGGGCCTTATCACCAGCTAAGTTGTTAATAGCAATCAAAACCTCCTCTTCAGTAAAATGAACGTCTAATTTATTCAAAAAAGGGTCCTGGGTTGGGTATAAAGAAGACCAATTAGCTTGAATTCTGCGACTACATCTACTGCCGAAAATCTCCATGTAATGATTTGTGAAAGCGTTGTTAAGTAGGTATTGTTCTATTATTTCTGTTTCATTCATTTTAAAAGAGTTGATGTATTTTAATCAACGTCGACCGTTTACAATGCGGTGAAAGAATTTAGTGTTTTTATCCTCTTTATTAATCTATTGGATTCGGGATCATTGATGTCACATTATTTCCTCTTGATTTATGAAGTTATTTATCATTACGTATAAGTTATAATTAGCTATTAACTAATTTATGAGCGAGGATTTCTCAGGCCAATTATAAAAAATCACAGGCCGAGGTGGAGATGACACAGTTGAGAACTCAGATAGTAGAGTTGAATGATTGGCAAAAGAGTGGATGACTAAATATGCTGCTAGATGAGCGAATTGCGGCATACATGGCAGAGCACGGACATTTCCTTCCCTGGGTCGAGAAATGATGATTAGTAGGTATGGTCATTTTTTTGATGGATATCGATTGATTTGGTTTGTACCTATTTGATATGTATTGATGGATTTGATACTTATTTGATGGTTGTGTTGTTCGCAGACGTTTGATGGTTAAAGTTGGGTTTTTGTTGATGTTTGATGATTGTGTCGTTTGATGGAAATGAGGATTCGTAGGTAAAACAACTCAAAAGCAAACACATCACAGAACAGTAGATAATCCCATATACACAAACATATACAGATACATCACAGAGTATACAAAATGATATTTTCTCATTTTGTATACTTTGTGATGTATCTGTATATGTGTGTATGTATAGGATTATCTGCTGTTCTGTGATGTTTTTGCTTTTGAGTTGTTGTACTTTGTTCTAAACTCATCACAAAAACCCATCTCTCAAGTAGTAATTGATGAAATTAATAAGTCTAAGTTTTAATTCATACTTAAACTAAAATGCATATACATATTCAATAAACATTTACTTTCCAATAAAGTATGAATTAAACTTAGACTTATTAATTTCATCAATTACTACTTGAGAGATGGGTTTTTTTTATCGTTTTTGTTTAGGGAAGAAAGAAAAAGAGGAGCTGAGTTATGAACGTACAGGTAACTAAGTTTCTTCTTTTCTCACCTGAAACAAAAATAGTAAAAAGAAAAACCCATCTCTCAAGTAATAATTGATGAAATTAATAAGTCTAAGTTTTAATTCATACTTAAACTAAAATGCATATATATATAGATATATTCAATAAAAATTTACTTTCCAATAAAGTATGAATTAAAACTTAGACTTATTAATTTCATCAATTACTACTTGAGAGATGAGTTTTTCTTTTGCATTTAGTTGTGGAAATAGTGCATTTTTGTAAAATAAAGGATTTTAATAATAAAAATGTTTTAAAATATAAATCATTTATCAATGTATTCGGTAGATGTTTAAGATAAGATTATAAATGGTCTCTCCTTACCAGCCCTATTCTCCACATTAGCAGACAGAATTACACAGTAATTCTCCTTGTTAATGTGGGTTTCGAGGTAGGGTGTCATAGCTTGGTGACATAGCAAATGACCATAATTTTCAACAAAAAATTGCAAATACGAAGTTCAACATGAAAGCTACCAAGTGCAAGAAATCCGGCAGCATTTCGTTGCAGGAATCACAAGATATAAGGTCTCGAAGATGCAGCGGAACAAACAAAGAAATTTCAACTGCAGGAAATTGCAAACTAAAGCAAATTTTTCACATTTTCAAGCTTTGGCACTTGTGCTTTTACTAGAATTAATTTTAGCTTAATCTGGATCATAATTTTGTATGTCTTAACTTTCCAGGGAAAAAGAAAATCATTTAATAAATGATTTAGCAAAAAGGCTTGCTATATTTAGCATTTTATGGATTGTCTTATCTCTTTTGAGATTATATGTTTCTGTAAGTGATATCATCTCATCGCTTAAAGTAACAAGGATAACCCAAAACAAAAATTATTCCTATAATAAGAAACACCTCATTTTTTATACACAAAATTTTCTTCGTTTATCTCAAAAACAAAAATCCAATTTCTCTTGGAAACACATCTTCAATTTCTGAAAAATTTGAAAACTCAATTTTTATTGCTTATTCTTAAAATCAAGGAACACAAATTGAGATCATCGAGATATTCCTAGAATAATCGATACTCAAGATTGACGAAACAAATTAGAATGCTCGTCAAACCTAACAGTGTAACGAACTTCTCATAAAATTATACGAGTACGGAATGCGGAAAGAGAAACGTTATCCTCCACGGCTCGTATTTCATGTAAATAGGTAGAAGGTCAAGCTAAGGAATGAATCTAATACCAACTCAATAAATTACAAAGAGATTGATAAGATATAAGAGTAAGGACAAGATATCTTCTCAAATGAGAAGAAGAACACAAACGACACATCGTTACTTCGGATGAAGTAACATCATAGAGTATACCATCAATAGAGCATCCTAAGAGAATATTTCAAAAAGATAACAGAATGACAATATCAGTAAAATTCAGTGAATAACCTCATTCCCTTGTTGGACATCCTCGTGGAAGGATGACCAAAAGGATAAGAATTGGAAAAGATGTCAATACAATACTCGATTGCCCGATTGGGTGTCACACCCGAACGGACTCATAGAAATCAACAGACTCACGGTGACTGAAATTTGAGATATATCGTCAACATCTCGATACTCAAGAATGAATACAGAGACTTTGGAATCATCAATAACATTTCGAAGAATAAGAATAACAAATCGACTAAATTAGGATACCAAAATATAGTATCCTATGAATCACAAAATGTGGCTTCATAATATGCAAGCCACTCCATCTCAATCATTCCAAACTCTAGATAGAAAATCTAGATAAAAAATAACGTGCCAATATGTACAAAAAGATAAGCTACAAAGAACAACCACGAAATTCTCAAACATCTCACCCAAATATTGCGGATTCCCTCCATAGGATTCGAATCCTTAAAGAAAAACAAGACAAGAACCAACGAAAACAACAACAAATTCCACCGACACGGATGAGTGTCAATTATCCGTATTGAAAATGACTCGAATAGAATAATCACAATTAGTATTACTCCTAAGAAAAAGATATCATCAATTTTATTTTGGAATACTACGGAATAAAAATATTCCTAGACATATCCTAACTTCTATCTCAAAGGACACGATAAGGCAAAGACACGATGATTAAGGGATTCATATACTCTTACTATACTTCTATGTATCATAATATATGCTTATGTTCTGTATTTATCATATTTTGTTCTAAACTCAGCTCTGATACCAAGCTGTGACGCCCAACCCTGAGAACTACATTAACAAAACGAATTACTGGGTAATTTTGTCTACTAATGTGAAGAATGGGGTTGGTTGGGAGCGACCATCTATAATCTTGTCTTAAACATCTACTAAATATGTCGATAAATGCTCAACGTTTTTTTTACTCCATCGGTAATTAACAAATGCCACTTTTTTTCAAATTTTTTTACTCCATCTGTAGAACTCAGAAATAGTGCATGCAAGAAGAAGTTTTACAATAAATTAGAAAAACCCATCTTTAGTAATTGATGAAATTGATAAGTTTGAAGATTTTTAAATTCAAATTTGTATTGATATTGAGTTGAACTTGAATTGAATTCGAATTATCGATTTTGAGGTATCTTCTTTTTTTCATTGTTTTCGAGCACGGTTTCTCCAAATGACTTTGAAATAATTTTAAAATAAATTGGTATTTTAAATAATCATTATATAATATTATTAAATTATTGTAGGTTATAAAAATCTATTATTTCCTATAATAAAAGAATTTCAAATATTGGTTTTAACAATCGTTTTTGGAAAATAGTTTTAAAAGCTAGTTTTCTCTAATTAATTATTTAAAATTTCAAACACGTCTTTGCACTATTTGAACGTATGAGAATGAGAGTTAAACAATTTAGTAAAACACATGATATGGGACACGTGCATTTACTATTTCGGTTAATTTCGGTCTTGTACGATCGAAGCTATTAGAGGTTATCGACTCTGAGTTATTTTTCCATTTTATGGCGTGTTTTTAGTTCTATAATCCTATTTATAGGAATTATCTGGGATGGCCAATATTTGGCGAGTTTTATGGTTTGAGATCTCCTATTTTAGGAGTTATGGTCGATGAGAGCCATCACGATGTTTTTATACTTGCCGATGATATGAGTCAAGTCTTGAGTTTATGATTACTATTTTGAGATTTATGGTTCATGAGGAACCATCACGAGGTTTATTTATACTTGTCGATGAGATAAGACAAGTCATGAGTTTTTTAAGGTTTCTGAGTTTTCTAATGTGGCATTGGCTAGCGGTTAGTAAACCATTTAGTGAGAACGTGTGGTATGGGACGCACGTTACGAGTTTTCGGTTCCTAGTTGAGAGTTTATGACATATTCTGAGTTATGCCAGTGCTAGAGCTGTTGGGCTCATATTGGGTTGTTGGGTCCAATCTTTATCGAGCTGTTGGGCTCATCATGAGTTTATTTGACTTCGGTCGTTCGAGTTCTACGACTTCAGTCGTCTGGGATAGGTACCTATAATTTATATATTACTGGACAGGAGTTTTGCACGTGCATATTTTAAGATTTGAGCTATTGGGTTCTTGTTGGGCTGTTGGGTCCATCCTTTTCATTGAGCTATTGGGTCTATATTTTGAGATTTGAGTTTGAGATTTTTATTGGGCTGTTGGGTCCATATTTGAGATTTGAGTTTGTCGCCTTTGGTGCTTTTATATGAGATTTACAATCTTCTTCTTGGATATATATATATATATATATATATATATATATTGATTAGTTTTCCATTTAGCGTAGTTTTGAGTTTATAAATCACTTTTTTATGAGTTCATATTTTTATTTGTCATTTACGAAGTTTCTCGAATTTTGGATTTAAGACTTCTCCTTTTTGGGGAATATGGTTCATTGAAACCATTATAGATGTTTTGGGATGTCGTCGATGATATGAGGCATTTATTTCTATATTTGAGTGTTATTGTTTGAGTTACTTCTTTTGAGGTCTTTTTATACTTAAGTGACATTGCACCACTTAAGTCACGGGTGTGTGTTCTTTCTATTGCCTCTTCTCATTCGAGAAGAATTATCACCTAGTATCTTATACTTTATATTGTCGTCTATCCTTATTAACCGATTTTTTTAGCTAGACTGGCCCGTGTAATTTTATACTCGGGTCAGACCGAGTGGTTTCACGTTAGCTATCACTTATGGGGCTTAGCCTTGATGCATCTGCTTGGATATCAGCCTAGCACTTTTGTATGGTTTATATTTCTTTCCACTTGACTCTGATGTGTATTCTGATTAGATGTATATAGTGTGGTTTTTGAACCACTTTTGTATATCATTTTGTATTATACTGGGATGTATCAGTGTATACGTATTTCTATATATGATGTTTACTGTTCTGGGATGTGATATGCATTCTGTTTGTATCTTGTTCTGATAGATCCATTAGCCAACTATAGTTTTGTATTAAGCATTTATTGGATATGTTGATCCACGAGAGGTAGGAAAAATTAACGGGTATTTAAAAATAATTTTTGTATTAAGAAATGATTTTTAAAATTAATGGGCATTTCAAAATAATTATTATATAATATTTTCAAGTATTTTCAAGTATAAAATCTATTTATGCTCTATAATAAGGAAAATTTTCAAATAGGGTTTTCAAATTGATTTCGAAAATTGGTTTTCAAAGTGCTAATATTGGAATTAGCGAACTATTGAATTTTGAAACTCTAAGAATTTTTGATTGAGGGTTTATACAAATATTTTATTTCCTTGTGTTTATCTTATTCTCGTGTTATTTTCTAACGGCGCGCATTTATGCGGTCGTTTGAGTATGGTGGCCTTTGAAGAAACCACCTTTTAGTTGATTTATCTTGCCTCTTTTGTGTTTATCTTGTATCAGTGTGGTTCCGTCCGTAGTGTCATACGGAAAATCATATCGATAATCATTTTATTGGTTAGAGTTCGGGTTGGAGTTGTGCTAAATCCCAACCGTACTTGAGGAGCTTATGAGAAATCAATCTTATTCGATTGATCCTTTGTGTAGCATCTTGTTGTATTCTCATTCGAAAAGGAGATGCTTTCAAAATCTTGTGTGTTGCTCAGAAAATTCAATGGTTTGAAAATTCCAATATTAGCAATTTTGCGACCCCCCACGCCGTGACCCACGTTAACAAAGAGTATTACTGTGTAATATTATCTGCTAATGCAAAGAATATGGCTGGTTAGCAGCAACCATTTATAGTCTTGTCTTAAATATCTATTGAATACGTCGATTAGTGCTCTATATTTTTTTTTCTTTGATATCTCAAGTGGAACAACATAACCAATAAATGCTTAATACAAAACTACAGGTGGCTATATATATAAAGTTTAAAATTATTCTCACAATTTCAAATGATAGAATTGTTCATTTATCAAAACAATCCAAATTCACATTTCCATTGTCACAAAAATTAAATTTTCAAACTTTACTTATTAAAACTCAATTTACCATATTCAATTTCTCAAATTTCAAATAATATAAGGGTATTGACTCGCCATTGATTTATAGAGAATGATCCAATCGATTGGCTACAGAGTTGGATCGACAGATGAATGTGTGTGGGGGGGGGGGGATTTAATGGTTGAAATAGCAGCTGTTTTATAAAATAGAACTTCCAGATTACGAACGGCTACAACAGCCTATAGTTACAGGTTATCGATGGTTAGCAACGGCTAGCGATAACCCAATAGTTCATTCGTGATGCGCACAACCATGATACGTATACATTGGTTATTTACGGTTAGTGACGGCTGCACCGTCGCTAGCCATTGACAATTAATCGACAAGGTCGCTCCTTCTTTGATCGATAATTAAAAAAATGACGACTTTTACCGTAAGCTAACAATGGCTAGTGACGGCTGTCAACAGCCATTCGTCGTCGCTAAACACTGTGTGTCATGTAATGTTTCCATTTCAATAAAGTTATTTTAACCGAAACTTAGTCTGTCAAAATCTACAAAACAAACAATAATTTTGGAGGGTTCCATGCCACGTCATAATGAAATACCATTTGCCTAACTGAATTCAATCTATTGCGCTGATCCTTTCTTTTTGACCAAATTTGATTCGGTCATTCTAGCACTTCCATTTCTTTCTTTTTCCTTTATTTAGATATGTAAAATACCGTAATTGGATCATACCATTGTCACCACCAACCATGTTACAAACATTATACTAACCTACTCCAATTTTATTTCTAATATTTTCCTACTTCGTATGTGATTTATAATAAATGTTGTGTTTATCCATTTCTTGATTAAGCGTCAATAGATGTCCAACGATTCGCGTAAATTCTTTTGTCAAACTTAACTAAATCTCTTTATGCTACAATTGAAGTCCTTGCCATCACTGCTGTAAATGGATTCTTTTTCTCTTATTTTAGAATAAGAGAGGTCTATATTTAAGCAGAGCTCTCGTTTTGATATGTTAGAATATCGAGTCAAAGATCTCTAAACTTATAGTTTAGAGTGTTTCGTCACTTTGTCATGTGCAACTTAAGCTAGTGGCCATTGATTTATGAAAATGTGCATTTTCTGTTCGATTTGGGTTTTCTTTCAGATTTCATTTTTTGTTTTTTTAGGGGAAATGAAAAGTGATTTTTTATCTTGAAAGTTTAGAATGGGGAAATTCAAAAGAAAAGAATCTGTTATTTTACCCCGTGGAAATCTACTACATAAAAGTAAAGCAGAAGAATTTGAAACTATTTTATTAATTTAAGAGAGTTTTCTCAAATTATCTTAATTATCTATATGTCAAGATATTTTATTTCCAAAGTCCTATGATTTTATCACTTGGTAATTATTCTACTATTTTACATTCAAATGCCCACATTTAAAAAAAAATTACAGCCTTTTCTTAATTCTTTCCCATTATTTTTACATTAAAGTTCATACGTTTAATTGTTTTCATAATCCAAACTTTAGACTAATTAATAAACTTAGTCAACTAACATTTGTTAATGCTTTAAATAAATTCGAAAAGAATTTCGGTTTTAATATGTATAGCATAGGCGCTACAAAAAAATAGTAAATTTATTTTTTTCATTTATTTTAAATATATATATATATATATATATATATATATATTTCCTTCAATATATATATATATATATATATATATCACACAAAATAAATTATATACATTAACGATTTTGTTTAATGATTTATTTACCTAAATAAATTTGTCATGCATTACATTGTAAAATACTATTAAATTCAAATACCTACATTTTAAAATTTCTATAATTACTTACAAACTCTTCTCAATTCTTCTTAATATATTATATTCAAGTCCATTTATTTAACGGATTGTGTAATCTAAAATTTAAACAAATTAAGTTAACTAACATTCGTTAATTCTTCTAATAAATCATAAATATATGAGAATTTGGGTATATATTCATACATATGAGAGAAAAATTGATAAAATCAACTTTTTTTTCCAAATATAAAGATGTTTAAATCTCATAACATAAAATATATATGCATAAATAATATTAATTTTTTTAATTTATAATTCGTTTATCTCAAAAAATTTACCATGCATTACATAAAATAATCTCATTTTTAACATCTTTTAAAGGATAATTTATATTTTACAACATTACAATGTGAATAAACAGATTGCACTGATAAAAATTAGATTATATAAACATTCACACTGCTTTCAACATGATATTAAACCTCACCCAACTCATAATTCAACTAATTTCTACAGAATATTATTTTGCAATTATCAATGTTTTAAATATGACTCTCCTACAACGACATGAAATATATGGTTAATTGCAACGATAAATTAGTTTAAAATCTAAAACTAGATAATGGATAAAAGTTCACATGTAGATAAACTGACCATGAGATCATCTTCTCAATTACAAATATGTACAAGTCTTTGTGGTTTTATCCAAAAAAAATTACATACAATTCCTTTTATTTAATTCGTTCAGTTGATTATTGATTTAAATTATATGAATAAATTCAATTATTTAGTATTCATTAATTCATTTTGTAAGTTCTTTAAAAAATGACAATTAGTATGTTTACAACATTCGTATTAGTAAAAACTGTATAGTTATTTATTCATTCACGCATATAAAAAATATCACTTAATATAAATTACTTACATATAAATTAATAACAATTTTAATTTATATTTTTGTTTGAGTTATTACATTAATTCGCAGAGTTATGTAAATAGTGTTGCTTGAATCCTCAACCCTACATCGTAGCATCACACACCAATTTAATTTATAAAATATAGCACAATAAAATTATTTTATATTGCAAAGTGATATTCTACTTTTAGTGATAATTAAAATTAGACACTACTTTTTAACAATATTATCACGAGCAATGCATTGGTTACATACTAGTACATAAGTATTAAAGAAGTTGAACTGGGATTCAAAATTAGTGTTATTAATCATCTTAAAAAAAAGGATTTTATGATCAAAGTGGTTGAGGTTAAACCTTATATCCAAGTGAAATTTTTTTTGTTTAAACCATTAAAATAATCCCTACCGACCAGCAGGCGTTAACCACTAACGATATATCCTAAATGGACTGCCTTAAGGTACCTAAATTTGTAGCAGCCTGTATTTGCAAGTATCTTGGTACTGCAATCAATCCCTTTCAAAAATTATAGAAAATATTGTTCAATACCCATTTTGTATGCTAGAAAGGCGTATTTCATACCGCAACCTAATCAGCCATATCTTTGCCTTCTTCTGACTTCAATTTCTCTAGCAGGCAATGGCCTTTCAGAATTGCACATACAGATAATTATACACATTAGTCAAGCCAACGTCACAAATATGATAACACTAAACTCTTTTTTATATTTAAAAGACATCATCAGCTATGTAGTTGAATTGCATTTCTTCTTTTTAATCATATCCCTTTTCTGTAAATAATCTCTTGGAAGTTACTAACGGCCAAGTCAAAATATCTCAGCTCCCCCTATATATAAACTTATCTAACAACCCAAGAATATAAGCACTCAAAATAGTAGCTACTTCATTTTTCTGAAGGAAGGAAAAAAAAAAAAGTTGATCCATCAGAAATGGCAATGAACAAGAATAGGGATACTGCACTTTCCTTGAGTCACAACACGAAGAAGAATATCATAGATATTTTCATTAGTAAATTGAAATCCATGTTGTTACAAGCAAAAAAAAGCAACAAGCAACTCCAATGTGCAAGTCAAAGCAAACCAAAACTCATTCACTGTGTACGATTTATTAGATCCCTCCACAAGGATAAGAAGGGCAGGACAAATAAACTAGAAGATGGAGTTCTCTGGAGAAGAAATATACTAATGGGTGAGAAGTGTGATCCGTTAGCCTTTTCGGGTGTGATCCATTATGACTGTAATGGTAAGGTGTCGGATCCACCTATAAATTCCCCCCTCAGAAGCTCATTGCCTGCTTTCTTGATGCTGGTGAACCTGGAAACTGTTTACTCTCAGAAAATAAATGAGAGATGATGCTTATTAATTTGTGTGTATGTGTTTGTTTTAGGCAAGGTTGTGAATCTTGTTATTGCTATTCGTAAAAATAGAAAACACAATTCAAAATTTTAAGTTGAAAGACATAGCTTCTGATATGAAAAATTAATAAGCATGATGTAAAAGCACATGAGGCAGATATAATCATCCATCAATCCACCGTTTCGAAATCCAGCATGGTAATTTTATTTCCCACCTAGGGCTGACCCTAGAATAAGGCACGCAAGTCAATTGTCTAAAACAACACCCTACAAAGGCCTACCTCCCGATCTAAATAAAGAAAGAGATCACATTAGTTTAATGGTGCAAGTAGATATTTAGTAGGTATAATCGTGTACTTTAACATAATTGAAAACCTATTTAGATTTATCATATTAATCACTATCTACCATTAATTTTAGTATAATTATTATTTTCCTTATTTAGATGCAACATTGCACTTAGACTGGAGCAATCCAAATTGTAGGACCAGCATTGCATCCACCAAATTAGCTACATGGATGCATAAAACTGATATGCAAGGCTAAAACTTTAAACTTCGTTTTTTTTTTTTTTTTTCATTTCATCTTTTCACCCTGAAAATTCAAAATGGCCCTTCTAATATTTCGTCTCCTTTTGGTCGTATGAGTTTGAGCGCATAATCTTGCTTTATGTTTGCATTATCAAACAGTGAATTAAGCATGCTTTAAAAACAGTGAATTAAGCATGCTTAAAAAACAGTGAATTAATGATTCATCACATGATGCTAATCGACATTACATTAATAAATCATTTTCCTACCTCTTCCACATACGCCACACAAACATCTTATTAGTCGCAAAATATACATTCCCTTTCACTCAGATTCTCTATTCAAATACTCTTCAAAATTGCACAAAGCAAGAAATGCTGTCAGCTCCATATTCAAAGCACCAACCATAATAACAAACCAGATTACCTATCACAAATTTGATCATCCTGCAAATCAGTAGATTTTTCAACATCCCATCTACCAGCATTAAGTTGCAAACATCTTTCAAGCACATATTTTAAAAATTCAAAATACAAGTCAAACGCCAAAACAATCATTAACGCCTATACGGGTTACTCTCATGAGCAGCGCTGCCACCTTGAGAATAGTAAGCGCGCCGCCTAACACTCTCCTCAATCGTTGAACTCCCCCCTTTCTCTGCCCCGTACATGCTTTTCTGCGCATCTTCCAGAAAGTTCTTCCCTCTATAACTGCCTGCTCTCGATGCTTCCTCAGCGTCAGCTTCAGAGGCTCGCTTTATCCTCCTCCATCTCTGCTCCTCATGCAGCTCTGCATCCACCTGCATCTCCCTCAGCTTCGCTTCTCTTTCCTCTTCCGTCATTTTTGGCACCCCCTTTTTACGATTGTACCCCTGTTGGGTCCTTGGTTTGTTCATGTTTTCGGAATGTTCTTCGTAATTTCGCCTCATTTTATCATCATCTCTCTTTGGTCTTATTTTGCCTTCATCTCTTTCGTGTTCTCTATGTTGATGTTTGGTTGAATCGTGATTTCTAAGTTTTCTATCTTCATTTTCGCGCGAGTATTTTGTATCATGGTGATTTCTCCTTTGGGTTCTTTCTTCCTCTCTTTCACGATCTCTATATCGATATTTGGTTGAATCGTGGTTGCTTCGTTTTCTGTCTTCTTCGCTTTCACTTGAATGATTTGAATTATGGCGATTTCTTCTATGAGTTTTTTCTCCCTCGTCTCCTTCGTGATCTTTGTGTTTGTGTGTATTACTCTCATTTTCATTGGTGTTATCTGAGTCGGAGCTTCTTTCACTTCTTGACTTGTGATGGTGCTTCTTCTTCTGTTTTTTCTTTCTCCGATGTTCTTTATCTTCTTTACTGCGTTTTTTTTCTTCTTCCACCTGCAATACGTTGAATTAGCTGTTGAAGTTCTTGGGTGAATTAGCTTTTTTTTCACAGCTGTTTCACAAATTTTCTTACATCACACTTCTTTTGTAGAATAAGTATTTCCTAACATCTACGGGGTCCGAAGTAGCCTTTCAGATTCATTGTATCATTGCAAACCAACAAGGCCAAGCATTAAAAAAACAAGTAAACTACCACAAACCAACAGGAAAATAGTAGTTTAAATTGAGCATGTTGCAAACCTCCCCTTTTGGATGCACGAAAACAAGTATGCCAAAAAAAAAAAAGATGCATTAGTTTTTGAGTACAAGCAAAAAACAAAACATGATGATCAAAGTATCAAACCTTAAATTATGCCACGCACTGAAGCTTGTGGAGGAGGTCAGCTAGGTCAGCAACTTAATTTTATCATACTTTGTAATTTTATTAGTAAATTCTTGTAATCCAAATTTTGGTATGACATAGGAACCCACTTTATAAGTTGATATCCAATAATTAACTAGCGTAAAGGATCGATTACACCAATAATGCCATGACATGACTTCATGCACTTCCATTAATGAATGAGCCTATTTAAATCAGTTGGTATAGAAAACAAAACTGGAGAAAGAAAAGTTATACAGAATAGGAATCTTACAGATTTGCGAATCATGGACATTTTGATTGGATTATTTTTAATGCGAGCAAGTGCTTCCTGTTCACGTTGTCGAATGAGCAGTAACGGATCAGAATGGAGTTTCCTCCAAGTATCGTTTGCTGACTGAGGCTTTTCTTCAAATAAGGCTCCTGGAGCAGCTGCCTGTAGAAATCACACATACATATGTCACAGATATTCAGAATAGCTTTTAACTAGAAACACAAAATGTTAGCCATGAACTAAATGAAACACACTACAAACATTAACCTAATATATTACTATAATTCTATTTCTGTTTATCAATGTTCCTAATAATGCATTTATTTGTTCTTAGTCTAGTAGACCGGGAGGAGCTTACATTTATACTCATGATTGTGTATTATGGTTAAAACCTTTTAGTAGTAGTAGTATAAAAATCCAGTATTTAAGATAAAGGACAGTGTTAAATAAGAATCATGCTGAATATCGGTTGCAATCAAAATTTTCAATAAACCATGGACAAAATAGTTGGGTAAATATTTGTTATTTTTATCTAACAGAACCGGTTTGTTTGGTAGAGGTGAAAATGAACTTCTATAACTATTTCTTTTATGAAAAAGTCAACCATGCTGCCTTAACCATAAGGGCAAATAAATCTTTGTTACATCAATTGCTTTTACATGATTCATTACATCATCATTAATCTATTTCGTTCCCCGCATGGTAATATAATAGGAAATAAATATAGTCTCTTGTCCGACATATAAAGATGCCGACACAACACAATAACTAGTTATAATTCATGTTTTTACACAGCGGAATTTCAAAATAACTTTTATTTGCTAGATAAGTCTTCTGCTTCATCTTCAAAGTCTCTATTCATCTTTCCAAAGGTACATATCTAAGCCATAAACTCGGTTTAGTCGAATGAGTGCTCATGACTTTATGAGAAATAATAACACAAATCAGACATAGAGTCATAAGTGATGCTTTACCCTAAAAAACAAACAAATATATTGTGAGACGAACGAAAACTGTGTTATTTCCCTCTAAAGGAATTTCATTTCACCTAAATATGATATATGTCGAATTATTATTGTTTTGCACAAGACTTTATGGTTTTCTTTTCAGAAGTTAATTAATATAAATTCGAAAAAGCATGGGACAAGTTAATCAACGAAGAGTGGATGAATGAAAGATGAGGGGTAAAGGGGTTAGGGATTTAATAAGAATAAGCTAGAACGGAGTTCTAGTCCAAAGCCTAAGCCTAACTAAACCGTACACTCCAACTTCTCATTTATTCTCTCATTTGCCCGCAAATTAAAATAAAGAAAACCAAGAAACTAAACCGGCCATAACACTAAAAGAGAAAAAATGAAGCTAAGATAAAGAAAGAAGCTTTCACTAAGATGACTTTTGATCAATATAAATAACCTTGAATGTGTGATTCTCTCTCTAAAACCTTCCCAGATTAAGAAGACATTTAAGGTTCTTTTGATTTTGATTAAAAGTCCTTTTAGTTATTAAAGCTCGTTCCTTTATCTTATTTTGCTTATTCTTCCTTTTAGTGTTATGGCCATCCTAGCTTTCTTAGTTTTCTTTCTTTTAATTTGTGGGCAAATGAGAGAATGAATGAGAAGTTGGAGTTTAAAGATTTAGTAATTTGGACTTTGGGTTAAAATTCCCATTCTAGCCTATTATTAAATCCCTAATTCCTCTTCTTTCATCCATCCACAATTCATTGACTTACGTTAGACGACCGAAGTTAATAGTAGATCATGATATGAAAGATTGGAGGAACAATATTATTAAACGTGTTCACGTCCAGTGAAGGGACAACGTTGAATATTGTACCTAGTAGGTAGAGGGTTTTTTTGACATTAAGGTTGTATGATCTGGTAATCATATAGCCGTATTAAGTGTATATACATATATATAAAGGTACATAGGTACCAGGGCAGGGGCCCCCATCCTATAATACTGCCAATATGCCTAACCAGATAACGATATCAACAAATACGCCCAGCGGAACTGACCAAGACCCAACAATGACATAACAAAGTGCAAAATGACAAGACCTAATAATGACATAACAAAGTATAGACGATATACCAATTTGTTTTGACGTGTATGATTTGACATGTGTGCCTTGTTGTATAGATAGACTAATGACACTAGTATAATTATATGATATGATATTTGTATGTGTTGGTAACGACACTAATACACCACGATTGATGATTTGCATTAGTGGTGAACTAGTGTGATTATTGTACTGTGTACATTGTTTTTATGACTGTGAATTATATCATGCATTGTAAAAATTTCGAAGACGAAATTCTTATAAGAATGGAAGACTATAACACCCTAATGTTGGGGTACCAAAATATGAAAAAATTAATTAAATAAATAATGAATCAAATTAACTTATAGGATAAATATGAAAACAAGTTAATCAATAAAGATTGGATGAACAAAAGAAGAGAGGTTGGGGATTTAATAAGAATATGTCAGAATGGAGATTAACTCCGACTGTGTAATTTTCTATGCAGCTTGTCCCAAACCAGAATAAAGAAGAAGAGTTGTAATAAACTTGGTGAGCCAACATAAAAACCATAACCTCTCTTATAGAAATTGAACCTTATTATATTTCGTTGGACGTATCCCTCTTAGCGACGCGCGATGCGTCATATTAAGGCTTGAGTATGGTGATAAATAAACAAGGGTTGGGTCGTCACCCTTAAAGGCACGTCATATCGACACTCGGGTATGGTGATAATTATGCAAGGGCTGGGTCATCACTCCCTTAATGGCGTGCTACATCGACTCTCCGTTATAGTGATAAATGAGCAAGCGTCTCTGCACTTTACTCGGCAGGTGCGAAGGGCAAGGAAGCGAGTCGATAAAAGCAAAATTCGGTTAGGTAGCTGGAATGTAAAGCCCTTAACAAGAAAGTTAAAAGAGATAGTTGATACTATAACTCTGCGACATGTAAATATCTTATGCGTTCAGAAGACCAAATCTATATGCTTCTTTATCTTAGTTGATACTATGACTATGAGACATGTAAATATCTTAAGCTAAGTACGAAGGAGGGTGAAAAAACATTTATATGATAACTAAGCTCTACGAGATGAAGGCGAGAGACTTCAATCAAGTTAAACGCATCAAGTATGAGAATAATAAACTTGGTGATGGATGATGAGAAAAAATAGATGGAGAAAATACTTCGACAAGCTATCAAATGAATAAGGTGGTAGCACTACAATCGAGCTAGACAACTCTTTTGATGACACTAGTAGACATTTTCTGCGGAGAGTTCAAAAGCCGAGGTAAATAAGACGCTATAACGGATGAAAGCAGGCAAGGCGTTGAGGCCTGATGACATCCTCATTGAGGTGTGGAAAAACCTTAAAGATGCAGAAATAGTCTGCCTAACTAAGTTGTTCGATAATATTTTCAAACTAAACAAGATGTCAAATGAGTAAAGGAGAAGCATATTAATTCCAATCTTCAATAATAAAGGAGATATTCGAAGTTGCACAAACTACAAAGGAATTAAGCTTATGAGTCATACAAGAAAGCCTTGGAAGAGTCATTGAACATTGATTAAGAAGGATGACAAGCGTTTCAAAAAACCAATTTGGTTTCATGCATGGAAGATCGACCAGAGAGGCAATTTTCTTGATAAGACAACTTATAGAAAGATTTATGGAGCAAAATAAGAATTTACACACTGTATTTATCGATTTGAAAAAAGCTTATGACAAAGTACCAAGAAAGGTTATGTGGTGGGCTCTAGAAAATAAGAGAGTCCCAACAAAGTACATTACCATCATCAATGATATGTAGGATAGTGTTGTGACTAATATCAGAGCATACGATGGTAAAACCAGTGATTTTTCAATTAACATAGGATTAAATTAAGGATCGACTTTTAGCTCCTACATTTTTGCCCTAGTAATAGATGAGATTACGAAGGGTATATAAGATGAGGTTCTTTGTTTATACACTTTGCAGATAATGTCGTGCTAATTGACGAATATATGATAGGGGTTGATAGACAACTGGAATTATAAAGGCATACTTTAGAATCAAAGGATTTTAGGCTTAGCAGAAACTTAAACAGTATATAAAGTGCAAGTTCAGCGGTGTCAGATCATAAGATGAAGATGTCACTCTGACTGGACAAGTAGTGCCCAAGCAGGAATCCTTTCAATATTTAGAATCGATGTTGCAGTATGGTGGTGAAATTGATAAAGATATTATGTTTAGAATTCGAGAGGGATGGATGAGTTGGCAACTAGCGTCTGGCATTCTCTATGACAGGAAAGTCCCACAAAAGCTAAAAGACAAGTTTTACAGCACGGTAATCAGGCATGCAATGTTGTATGATGTAGAATATTGACCTACTAAAAGACAACACGCTCAGAAGATAAGTGTAGCAGAAATGTGTACGCTATGATGGAGTTGTGGTCATACAAGACGAGACTGGATTAGAAATGATGATATGCGTGATAAACTTGGGATAACACCAATTGAGGAGAAGCTGGTCCGACACCGCTTAAGATGGTTTGGACATCTCCAACGGAGGCCTCTCGAGGCACCTGTGCGCGTTAGAATTGTAAGCTGCATCGAATGCTCAAAGAGAGGTAGAGGTCGACCAAGGTTGACATGAGAGAAAGTAGTAAAAAGAGACTTGAGGGATTGAAATATATCCAAAGAGCTGGTATCGGACAGGAGCGCATGAAAGTTAACAATCCACGTACCAAAACCATGGGCTGTGATTTTTTTGTTTAGGGTTGGTTTAGAGGTGGTATTATAAGTTTTAGATTATGACTAGTGAATAGAAGCCTAAGACGTAGTGTTTCGTCTTTGGTCCCTATTAGTATTAGTACCATTATTATTATCATCATGGTTTTTTTTAATTTCTTTATATATTTTTAATTTTAATTTTATTTTATTTATTATTTTTATTATTATTGTTATTTGTTTAATTATTTTACTTTATTTTCTTATTTTTATCATGGTTTTAAAATTGACTTTGTCATATAGTTTTGCGTTTCATCTCTAACCGACCCCAATTTGTTTGAGAATAATGGCTTAGTTGTTGTTTGTATGTTAGAATGGGATTTAGTCCAAAGCCCGGGTTACTAAATCATTTCACTCAAACTTCTGATTCATTCTCATTTGCCCACAAAATAAAAGAGAAAACTAAAAAATTAGGTCCGTCATAACACTGAAAGGATGAAGGAAACTAAGATAAATGAATGAGCTTTCATCGCTAAAAAGACTTTTAATCAAAGATCAAAAGAACCTTAGATGCGTAATTGATGCTGGATGAATTATTACTGTTGTGTCCACAGTAGTTCACATTGTGGAGGGCTCAGCTGGATTTTTTTGTTTAGGGTTGGTTTAGAGGTGGTATTATAAGTTTTAGATTATGACTAGTGAATAGAAGCCTAAGACGTAGTGTTTCGTCTTTGGTCCCTATTAGTATTAGTACCATTATTATTATCATCATGGTTTTTTTTAATTTCTTTATATATTTTTAATTTTAATTTTATTTTATTTATTATTTTTATTATTATTGTTATTTGTTTAATTATTTTACTTTATTTTCTTATTTTTATCATGGTTTTAAAATTGACTTTGTCATATAGTTTTGCGTTTCATCTCTAACCGACCCCAATTTGTTTGAGAATAATGGCTTAGTTGTTGTTTGTATGTTAGAATGGGATTTAGTCCAAAGCCCGGGTTACTAAATCATTTCACTCAAACTTCTGATTCATTCTCATTTGCCCACAAAATAAAAGAGAAAACTAAAAAATTAGGTCCGTCATAACACTGAAAGGATGAAGGAAACTAAGATAAATGAATGAGCTTTCATCGCTAAAAAGACTTTTAATCAAAGATCAAAAGAACCTTAGATGCGTAATTGATGCTGGATGAATTATTACTGTTGTGTCCACAGTAGTTCACATTGTGGAGGGCTCAGCTGAATATTAGACATTAAACTACTATGGAAATCAACCTAGAGTAAAATTGTCCAAAGAATTGGGCTGTGGATTAACTATTATGGACTGAGCACCTACTCCGTTAAAAAGACCAGAGTAGGAGTACTCTTAATCACATGTAGTCCACATTTGTGTGCATTTTCGCAAAGTACGCACACTTTAATTTTAAAGTATCATCTTGCCTACAAGTATCCCTACTCTGATCTTTTACCAGAGTAGGTGACCTCAGTCTCTGTATAGGAATAAAATTTTGGTATAGTAATGCATAATTTAGCTAATGAATATTACAGCTAGTGATCAATCCATTTCTGTATTTCAGCTCTTCTTTTATTTTCCGAAGTTATCTTTTAAAGTTTGATGAGCATTCAATGAAGAAGATGAAAAGGAGAGTATATCATGCACCATAGTATACAAAGTAAAGATGAGTTTCAGCAGATGAAGAAAAATTGACCAAACATCTAAGAGATTATGGTGTTCTTTTTTTTTCATAGTGACATTTGTGAAAGGGTGTTTTTAGATTTGCCAGACTAATGATGTTTTTAGTAAAATATGGGGCATTTAGGACACTAATAATTCAATTTGGTCCGATTTGAGAAAGTGTGGGTGTATTTATCTAATAAACCCGATGTCACCCACAAATCAAACTTTGCCTTATTCAATTAAAAGCAACAAAGGCTTCAAATTTTAACATCACGTTACCATTTAGAGGCTTCAAACTTGCTAATCACACATAACTACAATAATAAAAATTGATCAAATAACATGAATGTTCGGATTTGTTTTAGTTCATGATCATACAAGTTTTCTAAATTCAAATTCAAAATGAACTCATAATGACTAAATGTTTATTGTTTTATTTGTAATCATGGAAAAGGAACATTTTTAATGTATTTTGAAAGAATTCATTAATTTATTGCCATATATGGAATGTTAATGTCAACACAATGTATTTTTTCATTTCGTTTGATTAACAAAAATTTGATAACTATTCAAGTGATTTTATACTCCTCAAAAAGATATAACTTCAACATCGCATAAGAATTGTTTACATAATAATACTATTATAAATTGTCTAGTCAGAAATATTCAATTTTTCTTAATCATAAGTGTGGCATAAAATATATTTAGGTGACAATAAATAAATTCACACATTGCATCTCTCATTTGCGTTTGAAATGTTTTAGTTTATTTGTCCATTTGCTTGCCAAAATAGGCAATACAATTCTTTGTGCTTTGCATGTTATTTCTATAAAAGACTAAATTCAAAACTCATTTTCAACATTAAATCACACATCTTCTAATGATAATCATTGTGTATATATATAACAATAAATTTCTAAAATTAAAATCTTAAATTGAAATGTCTTCCATTAAAAAAATCCGGATTGAAAATTTTCTTTTACCATTTCAGGCTTTCAACATACATAAAAGCTGTTTAACGGCGTTTAATGTCAGATATAATGCATACAACATCAACAACAAAGTCATTATTCTCAAACAAGTTGGAGTCGGCTAGAGATGGAACCCAAAACTAAATGACAAAGCTAATTTATTAGTTATAATAATTATAATAATAACAATAGTAATAGCAATAGCAATAGCAATAATAAAATAAAGTCACATAAGTAAATTAATAATAATAACTAAATAAAATAAAAAGAAAGATAAAAACACATATATATGTATAAAAACAAATAAATGGATAAACGATAATAATAGTACAAATAGTTATAATGGTGCTGATAATAATATTGATCAAAAACCAAACGCACCGTCTTAGGCTCCTTTTCCCTAGTCCTATAATCTAAAACTTATAAAAGTCATAGCTCATGGTTAGCTCGTGGTTTTGATACGTGAGTCGCTAACTTCCACGCGCTCCTATCATTTACCAGCTCTTCCAATATATTACAATCCTTCAAATCCCTTTGGATTGAAATATATCCAAACATGTTTGTCATTAATATACGTGTTAGTTTTTTCCCTTACTTTTTATATGAACAGGCTCTTTATACATATTGTCATGAAAATTGTTTAGTGAGCATATAAATTAATGCATAGAATGCATTTGACCGGAGGGAAGTTTCAGCTTTATCTTAAAATGTACAACTTTCTTAGAAAATGTTGAATTATCTTTAGGAAAAATGTATTAGGCCACAAAGTAATGCTTCACATGAAACTTTTAACATGTATAACTGAATAATGAGAGTGGAAACTCATTCCAACTTTTTTTACAAAGAATATTGCATTTTTAAATTTTGAGTTCTATGGGTATTATACAAATGTGGAGAATATTTTCAAGTGTGAAGTATTTTTTCAAATACTCCAGATTCGTATTGGATGAATTGTTGTTGTGTCCATAGTATTATACATTGTAAACGATAAAGAGCTGAGTGTTAAATGTTGCAACTACTGCAACATCTATAAGAATTGACAGTGGCTGGAATTGGAAGAAGAATTAGCATGTGAACACAATGTATATATTATATTATATATAGTATTTGTTACTATTCATCTGGAAACTGAATTTTAGATTCTTCTGGAGAGGGTAATGTACACTAATGAAACCTTGTTAAGTATTACAAACAGAAATAACATTTCTTCATTTTTTTTGTACAATTTGGATAAAATTTTGAATGTTTGAAATCTACCAGCTTATTTATACATGTGAAGTAGTTTCCTTTATAACCCTTATTGATGTTGGATAAATTATTATTATTGTGTCCATGGTATTGCATTGATAGTTGAGAGTTGCATGTTATATTCAATTTTGATGCAAATTTACGACGATTGAAAAAGACCAATGAATTAGTTTGCGGATCAACTCCTACAATTTATATTCTCTGACAACTTTGATAACTGGCAACAAATTAGTTTGTGAATTAGTTTGCATGTTAGATTCAATGAGTTATTATTTATGTTGGTAATTTTTATTGTTTACATAAGTAGATTGAATTTTAGTTTCATCTAGAGAAAGTAATTTGCAGTAATGAAAATTTGGCAAACGATCCAAAAAAGACGTAACATTTGTACATTTTTTGTGTAACCTGAATCAATGTTTAAATGCTTGAATTCAGGGTAAGCATCCGCTGATCAAGTAGAATTGCAATAGCAGTTTGGCAATTTTGGCCAGCAGTGACTTTATTCTCGTTTTAATATTTATTTATATAGCTTAAAATGTCAATATCATAAACTAAGTCCTTTATTTTATAAAACTTACGCACGATTAATCCCTATGAATACTTATAAACAACATAAGTATTAAAATGTTTGTTCTATAAAACAATTTGAACTGAAAATTTGCTTTTTTAAGCATTAAATCTCATTCATTGTGGCTTCAGTAATGATAATTGTTAGGCATATGTGAATAATAAATTTATGGAAAACAAAATTTTAGAGTTTAAATAGTTTTCAATATAAAAAGATAAATGGAAGATATGTTTTTACCATAAATATTGAATGTCGTCTAATAGATTGTTGCACAAAATGGCATATTACTATGATAACTACGTCCCTCACAAAAGATCCAACCTTTTTCATCATTAGAATGCATGCTAAGTTCTTCATTTTATTTTTGCTATGAACAAGGTTATTTATACATGTTATTATAAAAATTCATTTAGAATTTGACCAAAAAAGAAATTCAATTTTTAAAGAAATGTTCAAAAAAATGTAAAGGTTTCTTGGAAATAGTTGAGCTTTATCGGGAGAAAAAGGTGTTTTAACATTGAGTAGTACTTTAACAAGAAACCTTTTGATGTGGTGCTGATTGAATAATGAAAACGGAATATCATTTCTACTTTTTTACAACAAAATGCGTTTCAATCATGGTTTGAACTATCAGACGGTGCATTGAAATTTCGGTGGCACTGGTGCCAATGGTGGACGATCCGAAACCGAAAAGAAAAAAAATCAGTTTTGGTTACGATGTAGATTAAAAAACAAATCAAATTAACAATCGAAATAAAGCCTAAATTGAAGCAAAACAAATAGAAACTTTAGCAAAATCAGGAAACATGAAAGAAAAATAAAAAAATGGAATATAATTTCAAATCAGCAGCAGTTGTTATAAAATGTGATTATACAGTGATTTTGTATTATCAACTCTTTAAGATTGTTAATTGGTTTATCCAACTCCCATTCACTTAAGTCAGCTCTCATATCAATAACCAATCCTGGCCTAGTGAATTACTTTTCCGATGTTTATCCTCAGAGGAAATCCAGACCGTACAATCTTTTCCAGACAGAGCCAAATAAGAACTTGCTGGCTTTACTTGCTTTGCCTTCAAAAGAAGTTATGGTTACGAATCAAACCTCTCTTGTTCGGAAAAGATCGAAACACATCGAAATGGTACCTGCCGTACTTAATAATGGAAGGATTTGGCAGAAATATGTAAAATTGTCCGAAACTAGTCGATTTTTACACCTAAAAATACAATCATAATCAAAATAGCAAATTACCTAAGCAAAATCGACTTCAACTTCAGCATTTGCCTTCGTCATCAGCAAGAACGACCTTGAAAAATTGGTCGGCAGCGGAGATCGACGGTTGACGGTTAAGTTTTTTTTTTTGGGTTGCTTCAGCTATTTTTCTTTTGCCCTTACCTTTGGTCGGGAGTTGAGACGATTATGTGAATGGAGGTGCGGTTGTTGTTAGCGTTTAAGTGATATTGGTCTGCTGTTAAAATTTGGTTAAGTAATATTGGTCTGCTGTTAAACTTCTGGGTTGAAATTATATAATTTGGTTTAATATGGAGCTATGAAACTTCCATTGTGCAACTTTTGTAAAGCATAATATGGCGTTAGCTAAAACTTAATTTGAAATTATATTATTACATTATGACTGAAATTCTATTTCCTGATAGACTATATATTTTATTTACAAAGATAATTATTACATTTTCATTAACAAACCATTAAAAACCGAAAGCGGAACTAAAAACAAAACTAAAACCAAAACCTCAGAAATTTCCAAAATCATCTTAAACTAACAAAATTTCAAATGGCCGAAAGCAAAACCGAGTTATCGAACCTTGATTTCAATATTATATTTTAACTTCTATGGATTTGATCATTACATATGCAAAATGCATATTACTCGAAAGCTCGTGGCACATGTGATTTGATGGTGAAAGAACTGACTTTCAAACATTTTTACAATGAGATGTTACAGTTTAAAAATCCATGATTTTATGGTTTGCATATTGTTGCATTTGATGAGAAACCTGCATTCAAGCAAAGATGTTTTGCATATTCCAATCGTATAAACATTTTAATTGTATGAATTAAATATAGTTAAAATGAAAACAATTATAGATTCACTGACTTCCTTGCATTTGGCCCCAGTAGCATTGGATCGACCATGTCTATGTGTTCTAATAAAGCCAAAATATAACGACTTCTTCGCTCGAATATTTGGCGCTTTCACAATCAAATAAACATAATCCTCGATTTTTTTTTCCATTAACGCACCTTATTTACATAGGCCGATTTTCTTTCATTTAATTATCAAGATCAAAATTTTCTTTTTCTTTCAACTAGAATAGAGCATAAACATCAAAATAGTTCAGCATCAAGTTCATTTGCCCAAATTTCTCGCTAAGTTTACACTTGACACAAGTTTTGAGACTGATATAATATGAATTAACATTATAAATAAGACTTGGATTATTATAGCAATATGTTCAGCAGGTTTAAAGGCATGCAACCAAGTAAATGATCTATACCTTTGATGAACTAGCCTCAGCACTGGCGGATGCCGTAACTGCTGGAGCAGGTGTTTCCAGTGCTTTAAAACCTTCCGAAGTTTTTCCCACTCCCAATCCTGACTCATACATAAAATCCAATCTCTCTTGCCGTCTGCAATTAAAAATCACGTAGGCTAATATGAGTTAAATAATATCAATCCAAGCATGCACGGGAATATATAATTAACATAAATGATGAAACAAACTTCGAAGAAAATACAATTTTCTGGAATGATATGAAGAATTTGATGAAGAGATAAACTGGTATGAGACGTTTAAAACCTGTTGACCTAAAAAGTCTATTAGTATTGGTTATGTCCTCCAATTATATTAATTTGTCTCATACATACTTCTAGATCAAAACTATTGATCATATGGTTAGCCATCTTCAAACGTTTCTTAAGAGCAACCCCAGCAATGGGGTATGGAGTATATCAATTTTGTTTATATGTCATCTTACATACCCTATCATACCCCATGATAGTATTTTACAGCAACCGATGGACAACAACAAAAAATGTTTTGATTGACTAATTGACTTATCCAATGTTCAGAAAATTGGATTAATCAATACTACTAAATAATACTTCCTGCTACTTAGTAGCAAAGAAAGGGTAATAATACCCCATTCTACACCCAATTGGAGTATTTAGTGAGTTAATACTCACAAAATACCTTTATGGGATGCTCTAATGTGTAAAACATGTCAAATCTTAAAGTGTAAATTCAATATTCTCCCTGCTTTATAGGATTTGACCAAGGCATATCCACAATATAAGCCACGATCCCAAAAATATAAACCATAATCCAAAAAACAACAGATTAACTCTAATTACAACCAAAAATATGCTTACGGAATGAGTCCAGCCTGTTCCTGGAGCTGTCTGAACTCGGCCTTTTCACGTTCTTCATGAATCTGTTTGCGAAGCTCTTCGAGTTTTGACTGCTCTGCGTTGTGCTTTTGTTCTGCTTTCCATACGTTTTCTATATTACGTAGGCTTCCTGTGTGCCAACCCTTTTTGTTTAAGAATTTTAACCCCATGGATTTTGGTTTCGGAACTGAATTTGCACTCTAGGTTTCGCAATTTGAGATAGCAGAAGAAATTGGGAAATAATAAAATGTTGAAGGCCGGTGGAAAATTAGGAACTTAGTACTGCCTGTTTTAAGACAAGCATCACTTAATTCTCAAACGCCCGATTTTTGTTTTATAAAAAGAAGGGGATGGACAAAACTTTTGTCCCCCTTCAAAATTCCCTAATACGATTCTCAAAATAACCCTCGCATAATCAATTCTACTTTAAACCCAAAACTCTTTGATATTCCTCATATTGATTGCCTTAAAGAATGGAAAATCATGAAGATTCAAATATGATGATAAAGGAAATGATGTTGTATTGAGTCTTACCCTAAGCATCACTTCTAATTCCGACGTTGAACGTCTTTGGTACCTCATCGTTTTACCATTTTAATTGTCCTCGCATACTTCGTTTCCGACGAACCTCTATATGTGAATGATGATTTTCTTAGGTGGAGAGACATCAAAATTGATGTAGTGTAATAGTTTTCCAATTTTATGTATATTTGCCTCATAGCGATGTATTATACGGTCAATGCCTTTTTATGAAATATGTTTAAAACAGAGTTTATGTTGGGTCCGTGTCATTTTTTATGTCAAAATATAATAAGATGCTACCAAAATACTTTATTACTTTGGCATTTGGTTGCCGAAATTACCTATTCTCATGTTGCTGACAATTTTTTAGTTTCTTGTTTTGATATTTTTGATAACTCGTTACTACTTGAATTTCAGGTTGATGGATTGATGAGAATGAGATGGAACTTCACAAAGATTACCTTAATGATATGGGACAAGCAAAGATTAACGAGGATATTGATGCTGGCAGTGGTAATGACGAATTTCCTGACTGCCCATTTGACTACTGAAAAGGTTCGTTTTATTTCAATTATATTGATTAATTTATGAAATGCATTCTTTTTAGCAATATATTGACATGTCTTGTAGTGCTTTATTTCAAAAGAACATGTACGTGATTGGTGCATGGAATGTGGATGAATGGTCGATTGTATTTTTTTTTTTTGAAACGAATACTTTATTTACTAGAGCGAAGAGTTACATTTTGGGAAACATGGAACAAACTGTGGTAGGAGTTTTACTAGATCAGAGCTACTCAAAAACCACTTTACGTAAGCTGTTAACCATAGTTCACTAGTAGATATAATCTATCACCAAAATCAAAACAAACAAAAGGACACAGAGACTCACATGACCCCAAATACATGCTGCAAAAATTAGTAACAAAAAGAATTTTGCAATTAATAAACTATCGACTCCCATGGAATAACTACAAAGACGTGCTTCTCCAGATCTGCACAATCGAGGCAAGTGAAAAGATTTTTGCTATTTCCGAAGTGATTTTATCACCATTGCAGATCCACTACATCCCTGCAACATTGCTGGAGCGGTTGTTTGTTGATGTGTTTGCCATCCACTGACTGGCTTGTCGAGCTTCCTCGTCAATCTAGGGTGTTATCAGGGAATCGATTCTGAATTCCTTGAAGATAAGTTCCCTTTTCTTAACGTCCTCTTTCTTTATGCCTACGTGCTACGATTATTTGCTCTAATCAAATATTGGTTGGGGTTTCGATATTATTGAATGTTCTTGAGTTTCGTTTGACCCAAATGTGCCAAACAAGAGTGGTAATAGCCGTGTCGATTAGATTGTTGTAGGACTTGTTTGAGTTGGAGGTTTTGAAAATTATCCGAAAATATTGTCTATGTCATTGTTGTTTGCTGTTGAAATCTGCAGCTTGCTACTGGGCTGTTGCCAAATTATGTTTGAGTAAGTACATTAAAAGAATATATATTTGTAGGACTTTGTTTCTTGTTTGCACAACACACAAGTAGTATCTATATTGGTTTTCTATCTTGCGATCCATTATTTTTTGTGTAGTTTAATTATTCTAGCTAATAAAGAGCATAGAGACATTTTTAGTGAACACGCTGTATTCCATATGTGTTTACACCACCTATGTTCACAGTTGTTTTTTTTTTTCGAATGCGATTCCATTTAAATGAGAATTTTTCATTGCTTTGCGGTTCCCATATCCAATAGTCATCTTTCTTATTATGTTCAAGTGATATTTTGAGGATTAGTTGGGTAATGTAAGGTGGGAAGTAAGGATTATCCTCTCTCCATCTTCTGTTAGAAATGAAAGATGAAACTTTTTTTGTTGTGGCAACCATTAATTGATATATAGTCCCTCTCCAATAGGTCAATTTTTGACCGCTCGTCAATCCAAAGATCAAACCAAAGACTAGTGTTATTTCCATTGACTATTTTCCTTTCCATCGTATTCTTAGCTCGTGGTCTTGTGTTGAGCAAAAATTTCAAAGTGTGACGCATTGTTGTCCACTATGACAGTTCAGAAGTTCTTGTTTTTACAGTATCTGTTTTCCATCCATTGAGCTCATGCACTCTCACCATGTAGGAATCTCCACATGAGTGTCAAGCCATTCATTCACGATATCTTATAGCTTTCTTAAACCAACCTCACCTTCTAGTTTGGGTCGACATAAGTCTTTCCATGACATATAATTATTTTTGTTTTTTCGAACAAAATTTGAGCAAATTGAATTGATTTTGTTTATGATTGATGCACTAATTGACAGAACTAAGTCCAAAATGCGATCATTGGATAGATTACGCTTTTAATTAGCTCAATTCTACCGCCACATTCATGATTCAGCATCATGTTCTTTCAATTATTAGTTTTTTATGGATTTTATATAACTGCACTCCAAAATCTCTTGATTCAGCTTGCTATAAGATAAGGGAATTCCCAGGTATTTGAGCGGTAAGTTCCCACCTTGGATATTAAGTTTCATAATGATATGATTTTTGAATTTTGCCCCTTTGCTAAACTAAAGTGTGATTTTCTGTTTATTCATGTCTAATCTTATAGACACTTTAACGATTTCATGATTTTTGCAATGCTTTCCGCATTTTCAAAGTTTGATATCATGAAAATAAGAATGTCATCAACATATAAAAGGTGAATAAGAATTGGTTCGATAGGGGAAATTGTATTAATGCCGCCCTCGTAGTATTCCATATCTATTAGACTTGTAGGATATTCCATAGCAATGAAGAAGATGAAAGGAGATAGTGGATCCCCTTGTCTATACCTCTACTACTACCAAAGAAGTCAAGTGGGCTTCCCTCCAAGAGAATCGAAAAAGTAGGAGTTGATATACATTCATATATTAGATTTGTAAAATTGTCAGAAAAGCTCATATTTAGCAACATATGTTTTATGAATCCTCTGTAAAAAAATTCATAGGATTTCTATTAGTCCTTTTTCAAGCACATCTTATTTGCCGATTTTCTATTAAAACCGCTCACCATTTCATATGCTAAAAGTGAGTTTTTTGTAATAAGTCCATCTGGATGAAAGCATTCTAGTTTAGAGATATAAAATAATTAAATAATATTTCATCCTATTGCATATCAGATTAGCCAAGATCTATAAATTACATTACATAACGATGTTGGCCAATAATCTGATATAATCTGTAGGTTTGCATTTTTTTAGGGATTAAGCATACGAAGGTACGATTAACTTCCTTTATAATTTACATGATCGTTGAATCCCAACATTGCTCAAAACACATCATGTTTGATCAAATCCTAATGTAGTTTATAGAATTTTGAGTTGAATCCATCCGAGCCTGGGGAGCTGTTATCATCAATTTGAAAAGTAGCTGCATTTACCTCCTCCAATTCAAAAGTCCTATCCATCGATCTCCTGGCAAAATCTGTTATAATTTTTTATACAATTAAGATGAGAGAAATTGTTGTTTAAAGAGTGAGAATTGAATAAGTTTAAAAAAGTACTGAAGTGCTTCCCTATTCAAATTTTCATCAGCATTTGTCCAGTTTCCATGTTCGTCCACTATCATGTTTCCTGATGTTTTTGCTTTTGTGTCAAGAATTTGGAGTGGAAAATTTAAGGTGTTTTATCTCCTTAGTCTGGCCACTTTACTTTTGAACGCTGTAAATTTTCTACGGCCTGCTTATGCAAGGTGTCAGAGAGATACTCTACTTTTACTTATAGAGATCTAATATATGGACATTATTAGGTTGTTGAAGTAGATCAGCATAAATGACATCCAACGTTGTCCTAAGGGCATGAACGGTTTTTTTCCCTTATGATTAAGACCTTTGCTCCATTAGTGAAGTCTCTCATTTATTTTCTTAATCTTTGTCATAAGTTGAAATAGGGGATTATGACTACACACGATCCACTTCTAACTTGACTAAGTCATAATAATTCGCCCTATGTTGCCATAAGTTATTATATCTAAAAAGGGTAGCTTTCTTGGTTTGATTTGGGATGGCTAACTTAAATTTGATAGGAGTGTGGTCACTAGTAAAGTGGTAGCAAAATTGACTACAAAAATATAGAAACTTGTCAAGGCATTCTGTATTAATGAAAAGCCTATCGATTTTGTTGTGAATCGACATGTTAGCACCCCCTCTCCAAGTGTAGTAATATCATGTGCTTGGTTGTTCAAGGAGATTTACCAACTCAATGCATTCAAAAAAATCAATATCTAGGCTGGGACTTGGGATACCATTGTTGATTTGATCCTTACAATAAAGAATTACATTAAAATCCTTTGCTAGTACCACGGTTGGTTGAATCCTACAGGTCTACTCTTCTTTCTAATTGATTATGCATAGACAAAAGTGCGGTAGAACACCATCCCCACTTATTTTGGATTGACATGTAATATATTGTTCATTGGTGTGAGCTATCGAGTAGACCAAATCTTTTCATCCCAAAGGACCATAATTCTACATTTTCCTTGTTGGTCCTTATGAAAAATGAAATTCAATCATTATTAATTTTTCTACCAACCTCGCTAATATTATTTTCGATAAGTTTATTTTCTAGCAACCCTACAATAAAGGCCTATGTTTGATTAATCATGGTATGCTTGTCTAACTATTTGGATGGGGAGTTTAGTCCCTTAGTATTCCAAACTATGCAATTCATTTGATAAAAATAGTTAAGTCGCTCCCTGTTTTCAGGTGAAGGGGAGCAGCTTTTGTCCGTTTTATTTTTTTCCCTCTTGTTTTCAATGTGTAATAATGTTTTCCACGTAGGGTTATAAATTACTTCGACGTTTTGTATGGTAGTGAACTCGAAAGGATCATCCTCATGTCTTTACTTTCTAGGCTGCTTGGTTCTTGTATGTTGCCTTATGCTTTCGCTTCGTTGTGCTGCTTAATTCTTCGTCGTTATGTTTGGTCTTACCTCTCATTATTTGAAGCGATCGGTTCTTTCTTGTTCAGAAGGGTTTCTGTTAATATACAAGTATAAGATTTTTGTTTGATGATAATAAACATATATATATATATGTATTTGTTAATGTACTATTTTATTTTTCATATAATTAATAAATATTTGTTGAATAAAATAAATTACATAGAATTTAAATTCAAACAAATATTTTATTCAAACAAATATTCGATTACAATTTTGAATAGTACAAATTTGAGCTCTCGCTATATATATACAAATTTCAATTACATTATAATTTCAATCACATCAGATTTTTCCACTATACATACATTTGCACCTCACTACATTTCACACATACACTCGTATTTATCTTTAACTCTATTACAGATTGAATCCAACATCTAAGTTATCTTCAAAATAAACACTGACGTGGTAAAATTGAAAAAGAAATACTTTTTACAGTGTAAAATAAAATGTGATTTTTGAAAATATTATCTGCCTCGGTTATTTGGGTTGTTCGTCATCATTTAATTTGAATACATCATACACGAACAGCTTGTGACATGCACAGTGTATCACTGTACATGCCATAAGGCTATGCACACCGATATACACTTGATAAAATTGTAGGGACAGGTGAGCACAAGGTCAAACCCAAATCAAAAGCCGGGTTCAACTCAAGTCAAATAAAAATTAAGTCACGACACGAGCACAAGGTCAAACCCGAGCTATAACCTAGATTCAACGCAGGTGCAATCCAAGTATAAGTTCAAATTCAACTAGAAATGAAGGCATAAGCACATGCTCCAGTGATACAAATAACAAACCCAATATTTCACAAATACTACAAGACAATGCAGCATATATCAAGTGAAGGCCAGAAAATCAAGGAGCAACATGATGAACCAGTACAAACAGAAGTGACATCAATATACAATGTCACCAGTGAAACAAACATGTGTGTGTGTGTGTGTGTGTGTGTGTGTGTGTGTGTGTGTGTGGTAATGGCCAGCGATCAAACAACATAACAACTAGTTCATATATATGACATCAATGCAAACAAAGTGAAACCCAAAGCTAACATATGCATATTAAAGCACATGTCAGTGGAAAATGCAATGCACAAGTACAGGCTGAGACAATATTAAAGTAGTGTGAACATAACCGAACCAAACGCAATGCAACACAGTACAAAAACAGCATGCACTTATATAATTATGCAGCAGCAAGTCCAAAATGAATACAAACAGTTTCATAGGCTAACAGGATCAGGTAGACTAGACAAAAACAACTGTGAAGCCAACAACAAAGCATGCATTAGTTCAATATGCTATAGAACCAAGGTCAGAGGTGACATCAATGTACATGTCGACCAGGAAGGAAATAACAAACAAGTACAGGTATGCAGTAAACATGTACACAAGCATCAGGTCCAAAAATGTCATCAGGAATTTCAAATTGAACAAGTATAACAAAGTCAAGGCCGATGTCAACAGTCGTGTACAAATCAACAAAGCTCAACAATAAAATTCATATGAAGCCATAAGCAATTGACCGAAGTCAAAGAGAATGAAGAACGGAAGATTTAATGCCAAAAAATATCAAAGTCGTAGTGACCAAGATTCAAAGCCATGATTATCAAGTAAATAAGCAACAAAATATACAAATTGAAAAGGTCGGAAATCATCACGAGCATCCATACGAAGATCAACGGCCAAGCATATAAATAGACGAATTCAAAATGTAAAATACGAACAAAATTATAGGAATTAAAATCCTATATAAACCATTAACATCATCGGCAGATAATTCATTCGAGTTCGAGAAAAACAAAAACAATAAATCAACAACTCGAATCGAGTTCGAATCAAGGTAGAACAACAATCATTTAAACGACATAATTTACATACTAGATTTATTGATTCGAACTCAATACTGGGAGCAGCTGCAAGCGCAAAAGAACTGAGCAAATCATAGACATCAATTCATTAGACGAAGGAAACAGAAGGAAATTGAATTCGAACATCAATTTCAAGCGGTTCCTCGGTTATCACAGAAACCCTAAAGCTTTTCAAAGAGGAACGAACAAAAAAGGAAGCATACATTATTCACATAGAAGTCGGAACGAAGGAATAAAAGAAAAAGGCGAAATTATTTTATCATTTGTTTTTGGGCCGGTTTTAAATTATCATTGGGCTTCTATTTTTAAAATTAGGGTTTTTGTTTTAAATTGTTTTTATTTGTATTTTAACTTTTAAACTTTTGTAATTTCTAGTTGTGTGACTAGGGGATGAACTACGGTGGTGTAGTTCGAGAATTCGCAACTCAGTGGCTGAGTTGTGGTAGGGTTTTGAGCGTAGAGTTAGGTTAGTCGATAGCGGGTGTCGTGAGTTTACATGTGTAAGCGTCTGACTACTTAATTTCTAGTAGAAACCTTGGGGCAGCACGTAAGTAGGGTTTTGTCGAAGCTGGGTAATCTGTGTGTTCTATTTTCTACTTTTAATATTCTACTATATCTATGCTATTATAATTCTGCTATATCTTGTTGGAATTATTTTATATAAACTTCCGCAATAATTTTTATAATTAATAGTATCACCCTATTCACACCCCCCTTTCTAAGGTGAAATCGATCCTACAAGTGGTATCAGAGCTAGGGACAAAAGCTATTTTTGTTTTAAAATTTTGATTTGTCAAAAACCAAATTTTGTTTTAAAATTTGAATCATAAAAAATAACTTCTTTTAATAATGTCTTTGCTAAGGGTCGATCAAATTTTATTCTTCCTGTTTTTGATGGAATAGATTTTTTGAATTGGAAATTAAAAATGGAATTTTATTTAAAATATGTTAATATTAAATGTTGGGATATTATTGAGAATGGTTGCGATATAATAGATGAGAAAAATACTTCGATTAATGCTCTTGCTATGCATATAGTATATTGTCATATTATTCAAGGTATTTTTTTACTTTATCTCTCATTGTGAAAGAGCACAGGAAATCTGGAATACTTTGATGCAATGTATGGTGCAAAAGTCAACAACGATGAGAAATTCTCCACAATCGACTCAGATAAAGAAACGTACTTAGTAGGATTGGTAAAAGGTAGTAGTGATGATGATGGTAATGATGGAGCAGCTGAGCTGGCGCTGTTAATAAAGAGATTCAAAAAGTGGAATCACAGATACGGAAATTCGGCTCTAAATCAAAAATTGAAAAGCAGAATAATCAAAGCACTAGACAACCTAGAAAAGCGAGAGATCATCTATCATAAGTGCAATAAACCTGGCCACACCAAGCCCAATTGTCCCTGAATTCAGCTCAACCAAGAAAAGGAATCAAAAAGAAGAAGTTTTGCAGCCACGTGGAATAAAAGTGATGATGATTATAAAAGCACTAGCAGTGAGAGTAAGAGAGCGGATATGTGCCTTAGAGGTGATATAACTGACAGCGACGATGACGAGCCAAGTGAGATATCAAAACTTACTCACTCGAAATTAATTATATATTTCCACGAAGTAAATGGCTATTTTGAACGACTTAGGGACAAATATGCCAAAACTGAATGACAAAGAGATGCTTTGATAGATTTAAATAAACAGCTTGATCAATTAGTTAAAAACTATCAAAGTAAGAGCCCTAAGTGTAATAAGTGTACGTCACTAGAAGAAGAGATTAAAAAATCAGAAATTAAAACTAATCAGTTGGAAATGAAATTCTGATTTTGAAAGAGAGTGAAAACACTAAAAGAGAAAATTCTATTAAAAAGTGCACTCAATTATTGAACGAAAATGATTCTCTCAAAACACAAGTTCAACAATTGTTTACAACTTTAGGAAAATTTTCCAAAAGTGAAAAATTATTGAATATGTTATTAACGAAACAAACTGTTAATACTGTTAGACAAGGACTTGGGTATAATCAATCTAAACATATTAGAAATGAGATTAATCATGTCAAATCCAAGTGCACGGTCTGTAGAAGAATTGGACACATTCACAATAATTGTTGGTATAGACCCAAACACGTGAAAACAATTCCAATTTGGATTTCAAAAGGCACGAATATAAAATCCCTCAAAGTTAGACAAATCTGGATGCCAAAAAGAACATATATAAATAGTTTTCGGTCTCCACAAATTTGTTTTTCAAAATCTTTTGCCACTAACAACCATGGACCTATAAAAAAAAGATCACAAAAAGCTTTTCTCGTGTAGATGTGGTGGCAGGCTACGGAACATCAACAGTGTTATCTAGATTTTGACTATTCCAGACACACTACGGGCAACAAATCAAAGTTCCTTAGCCTAGTATAAAGGTGGCAGAATCACAATGGGAAACAACGAAAAATTATCGTAAAGGTAAAATAGGTAATGGTACATCTATCTTGAACGATATATTAAATGTGATAATCTGCACCATAATTTGAATTAATTCAGCCAGTTATGTGATAATAAATGCTGATTATGATTCTGACTTATGAAAATTGTTGGCCAATTATCCTTTTATGCCGAGAACATTACAATCCTTGAAATACTTCATATAGATTTGTTTGGTCTAATGATGGTGTTTTATTGACTGATGATTACTCAAGATATTCATGGATATATTTGGTCATTATATTCACTGATTTGTTTATTTGCACTGCTTCAATAAAATTTCATTAAAAGCTGTTAAAAATGATTTTGAGATATTTTGTTGCACACTTCATAGTCTGGTCTATCATATCCAACAAATGATAATTTTGAGTCAAAGGAAATTCAGATGCAGATCACACTGGTAATCTAGTTGATAGAAAAATTACCAGTGGAACGTAATTTATATTGAGACATTCATTAGCTACATAACATTTTCAAAGAAAAAAATTTCATATTTTTCAATTCAAATAATTTTCAAATTAGCAGACATTTTTCTTATAAAAACCCCTTCTAGAATTATTATTTTTGTTGATCTTGTTTCAGATTAGTCATCTTAGAATATTTGATTTTATAATTATTTTTGGATTTGATTTTAAATGACTACATTAACTGATCTAACTCCCTACTGATTATCGAAAAGATGAATAGTAATTGAAAAAGTGACGAGTGTTGATATTAATCATATATTATAACTTGAGACGGTATAATTGGTAATTTTCTTTAGAAATTTAAACAAGAGTTATAAAAACTTTTTGTTTGGTAAAATTCCATGACTATCTCTACTGATATCATATTTCTATCGACCATCACTCATCAAAATCCAATATAGTATGTCAATATGTGGTGTTTTAAATAGAAATCATTTGTTTTTCATTTTATTATATTTTTAGCAATAAAAACATCCAAAGTATTCACTCTCATTTAAAAGTCTTCACGGTTATGCACAGGTGGATTGCTTGGAATTTTTTATTATGTGCTTCCATGCTCATTTAAAAGTACTCACGGTTATGCATGTATGGAACGCATATCAAAATTGATTAATTAAATAGGCAAGTTGATTCTAATTCCCTTTAAGAGTCCTTACAGTTATGCGTGGTTAGAAGATACTTGAATTCATTTATTTATTTTTAAATTTGGAATACTACTAATCTCATTTGAAAGTCCTAACGGTTATGCATAGTCAGTAGATATTCAAAATCCTGATATAAATATACCACAAATTAACACAACTATATGGTTTTATATGATGACATCAACCCTATCATTCTAAAGTGGAATATGCATCAAACAGAGTATTTATGATTTTGTTTGATTTTTTATGGAAATTTAATATTTATACTCAATTGAGTTTTAACGTTGTATTAATGACTATCACTTTATCTCTATTTTTGTAAACACCGTTACTCTTTTGCTGATAACAAAAGGGGGAGAGAAAAATTAAGATTTTGACAAATAAAGGTCAAATATTTTCTATTTGCATCCAGACTCATTTGCATATTTTTATTCATGCATATATGAAGGGGGAGCTTTGTGTAGAGAGGGAGCATTCAAATAGGGGGAGCAAATAGAATGATCAAATACATTTAACAAACTCAAAATCTTAAATACATGTTTGTTATCATCAAAAGGAGGAGATTGTTGAATATGCAAGTATATGATTTTTGCTTGATGATAATAAACATGTGTGTGTATTCATTTAAATGTATATGTTAATGTACTATTTTATTTTTCACATAATTAACAAATATTTGCTGAATAAAATAAATAACACAGAATTTAAATTCAAACAAATATTTTATTCAAACAAATATTCTATTACAATTTTGAATAGTATAAATTTGATCTCTCGCTATATATATATATATATATATATATATATACATATACAAATTTCAATTACATTATAATTTCAATCACATCATATTTTTCACTCTGTATACATTTGTACTCACTACATTTCACTCATACACTCGTATTTATCTTCAACTATATTCCAGTTTGAATCCAACATCTAAGTTATCTTCAAAATAAACACTGACGTGGTAAAATTGAAAAAGAAATATGTTTTGCAGTGTAAAATAAAATGTGACTTTTGAAAATATTATTTGCCTCGGTTATTTGGGTTTTTAGTCATCATTTTATTTGAATTCATCATACATGAACAGTTTGTGACATGCACAGTGTATCACTGTACATGCTACAAGGCCGTGCACACCGATATACACTTGATAAAATTGCAGGGACAGGTGAAAACAAGGTCAAACCCAAAACAAAAGCCGGGTTCAACTCATGTTAAATAAAAATTAAGTCACGACACGAGCACAAGGTCAAACCCGAGCTATTACCTAGATTCAACACAGGTGCAATCCAAGTATAAGTTCAAATTCAACTTGAAATGAAGGCATAAGAACATGCATCAGTGAAACAAAGAACAGACCCAACATTTCACAAATATACAAGCCAATGCAGCATATATCAAGTGAAGGGAAAAAAAATCAAGGAGCAACATAATGAACCAGTACAAACAGAAGTGACATCAATATACAATGTCATCAGTGAAAAAAACATACACACACACACATGTGTAGTAAAGGCCAGTGATCAAGCAACATAGCAACTAGTTCATATATATGACATCAATGCAAACAAAGTGAAACCCAAAGATAACACATGCATATTGAAGCACATGTCAGTGGAAAATGCAATGCACAAGTACATGCCGAGACAAGATTAAAGTAGTGTAAACATAACCGAACCAAACGCAATGCAACACAATACAAAAACAGCATGCACTTATATAATTATGCAGCAGCAAGTCCAAAATGAATACAAACAGTTTCGTAGGCTAACAGGATCAGGTAGACTAGAGAAAAACAACTGTGAAGCCAACAACAAAGCATGCATTAGTTCAATATGCTATAGAACCAAGGTTAGAGGTAACATCAATGTACATGTCGACCAGGCAGAAAATAACAAACAAGTACAGGGATGCAGTAAACATGTACACAAGCATCAGGTCTAAAAATGCCATCAGAAATTTCAAATTGAACAAGTATAACAAAGTCAAGGCCGATGTCAACAGCCGTGTACAAATCAACAAAGCTCAACAATAAAATTCACATGAAGCCATAAGCAATTGACCGAAGTCAAAGAGAATGAAGAACGGAAGATTTAATGCCAAAAAATATCAAAGTCATAGTGACCAAGATTCAAAGTCGTGATTATCAAGTAAACAAGCAACAAAATATACAAATTGAAAAGGTCAGAAATCATCACGAGCATCCATATGAAGATCAGCGGCCAAGCATATAAACAGATGCATTCAAATGTAAAATACGAATAAAATTATAGGAATTAAAATCCTATATAAACCATTAACATCATCGGCAGATAGTTCATTCGAGTTCGAGAAAAACAGAAAACAATAAATCAAAAACTCGAATCAAGTTCGAATCAAGGCAGTACAACAGTGCATTTAAACGACATAATTTACATACCAGATTCATTGATTCGAACTCAATATTAGGAGCAGCCACAAGTGCAAAGAACTGAGCAAATCATAGCCATCAATTTATTAGACAAAGGAACCAGAAGGAAATTGAATTCGAACATCAATTTCAAGCGGTGCCTCAGTTATCACAGAAACCCTAAAGCTTTTCAAAGAGGACCGAACGAAGAAAGGAAGTTGACATTATTCACATAGAAGTCGGAATGAAGGAATAAAAGAAAAAGGGGAAATTGTTTTATCATTTGTTTTTAGGCCGACTTTAAATTGTCATTGGGCTTTTATTTTTAAAATTAGGGTTTTGTTTAAAAAAATATTTGTATTTTAACTTTTAAGCTTTTGTAATTTCTAGTCGTGTGACTAGGGGACGAACTACAGTGGTGTAGTTCGAGAATTCGCAACTCAATGGCCGAGTTGTGGCAGGGTTTTGAGCATAGAGTTAGGTTAGTTGATAGCGGGTGTCATGAGTTAACGTGTGTAAGCTTTTGACTACTTAGTTTCAAGTAGAAACATTGGGGGAAGCACGTAGGCAGTGTTTCTAGGTAAATTTGTGTGTTCTATTTTCTGCTTTTAATATTCTGCTATTATCTGTGCTGTTATAATTCTGCTATATCTGTGTTCGAATTATTTTATATAAACTTCCGCAATAATTTTTATAATTAATTGTATCACCATATTCACCCCCCCCCTCTAGGGTGAAATCAATCCTACATTTTCAGTGTCTTGCAAATCCTGTATATTGGGTGTCTGAATTGTGTTAGACACAAATCATATAACTGTACTTGAGCTGGGGCTATTTTGTGTAAAAGTTGAAGCATTTTTTTGACTAAAGAGACTAAGTAGCGTTTGCATATTCTTTGGTTAGGCTTTCAGGACTAGGCAAAGGCTCGAAGCGTCTGGCTTAACTTCTGTAATGTCTTTGTTTGTCTTTGATATTATGCTTTGTTGTTGATTTTGAGTCCCTACATGCATGTTTCTTTCGCTACTGTGTGCATTGACTTATTTGAGAATAAAGTATTTACTCTACTATGCAACATGTTGTTTCATATTATTTTTGTCTTCAGAAACTTCTTTTTGTGTATTTTGCTATACATTTTTATCTCAATTTTAATGTTGTATGTACATATTATTGCATTCAACCGAAATATTTTGTCTAGCGCTAACATTCAGAGCTGATGTGTGTGCAAATTGATTCATTGTTTGCGAGTTGTTGGTGTCCATTAGATTATTTACATTCCCATGGCTAGTTATCGCTTTGGGAACCCACATATTTTCAAAAATGCAAGATTTAATCGGATGACTAAAACAATTACAATTCTGACAAACATCGGGTCTCCATTCATATTCAACCGTTTATATAAAAAGTTCGTTATTTTCAGCAACAATGTGAACTTTATTTGGAAATTTAAAATCGTTATTAATTTCTACCAATACATGAGCAAATGAGATTTTAGTCATACCTTTCGTATGATGATCCATCTTAATGGGATGTCCCAGTATGTAGGCAGTTCTATTGATCCTTTCTTTTAACCAAAAGTCTAGTTTTAGACCAGAAAGCATACTCAAACAGGAATGGTTTATAGCATTTCCTTGTTTAGTTCAAGGTCCGACATCCATCTCTTTATCATAATGAGTTCTTGATCGTAAAAATAAGAACCCCCTTCTAATATTCTATTATAGTCCTCCTTAACATAAAATTTAATAACATAGAAACCATTGTCCATGGTGTGAATATAAAATTATCATGAAGGCTTCCATACTCTGTCAGTGTATGCTCCAAAATAATGGTAGTACGGAGGAGATCCAACCACATGAATAATTAGAGATTGTCCTAATAACTTTTTGCTGAATCAATTGCAGAATTAGTCATTCGGCACACCTTTTTTCACTGACATCAACAAGGTTAAAGAATTTGGGAGGCATGGAGACTTGGTTGTCCTCCTCAACTATCTGCATTCCATGCTCTAGATTGGGTTTTTCATGGGGACTTCTTGTTTTCTTGTTCACTAAATGGGGTAGCCAATGTTCCTTATAGGGGCATGTTTGACTGCTTCCAGTTAAGAAGAGGGAATTCAAAATTATTGGCTATGAAGTTGAGCTATACGTTGTGAATTTGTTATGTGAAAGGTGTGATATGGCATGATTCTATGCCTGCCGTGGAGGTATCTTATTGGATCCTGCTTCTAAGGTAGAATGTCTACTTGACCACGCATCTGATAAATTACATGATTGAAACCTGGACGTTTTTTGGTTGCTCTTGGATAGAATGGGTGTAAACCCATCAACATTTAGGACTAAGGAAAGCAGAGGCATGACAAGATTTGGAGGGGTAGGGGGATGAACGGTGGAGGTTGGAAGGGAGGAGGAGCAGTGTTCTCAAAGGCTGCCATTACTGACAACTGAAACCCTCGGCCAATTGTATTATTATGACAAGAAGAATAAGACTTAGGAATTTAAACGAAGGTGGAAGGGGATCGTGGATGGTATGGTGTGTGAAAAAAGTGGTGAATATTGTAGTCATCAAGCAAAGAATTGTTGGAACTGGACCAGCCCGCAGCGGAAGTTATGGGTGAATTTCAAAAAATTTACCATATTGGATCTTTATTGGGCCTATGAAGTCCAACTGAATTAAAACATTTCTAAATTTCATTTAAACAAAATCATTTATTTTATTTAAATGCAAATATATTAAGATATGAAATTAATTTTATATGATTTAGTTTATACATAAAAGTATTATATAGATATATGTGTGAGTGCATGCGTAACATAATAATCCATGAAATGCATAATATGCACATCTGTAGATGTTGGGATTTACATCGCAATAGACATATTAGCTTATTTTGTATATCATGTATGTTGCCCAAATAAGTGCATGTATATGTGTTATAAAGTACACACACACATATGTATGTATAAATATATTATATATAACATTTATATATAGATAAGGGTATATATATACAAAGAGAGAGAACAATTATTAATATTATTTATAATTCAAAATTAACTTAGTTTCGAAAACATAATAATTTTAGTATTTTAATTTATATATATTATGAATAAAATAATGTTTTCATCCATAAATAATTAACATAAAATAATCTATTGACAAAAATTCATATTTTTCAATTTTATAAAATCTAGGATCATAAAATAGAGCATAGAGAAAATATGAAGATTTTTCAAAATTGAAATATTATTTTTAAAAACAAATACGTTGATTTCAGCAATAGTTATTTAATATAAAATAATATATTATTAAAAATACAAAATTTAAAATTTTTGAAATTCTAGGGTCATGAATGAAAGGTGACAATTTTTTTTAAAGAATTTTGCAATTAAATTATTATTTTTAATAAATCATAAACATATAGTAGCAATATATTTAAATAGATATGAAATTTATCATTATAGGATCAGAGAATATAATTTAATTACTGTACTATGAATTAAAGTTACTAATATAATGATGCCTTTGAATCCACGTTAAAGTAATGACTTCCGTTCCTTTTACTGTTCTTGATTCGTCAGAGTCCGGAATCACCGACCTTTAACTATCGAATAGTATTATTTAATTTGAAATATATTTGAGAATTTTAGAGTGGATTGAGAGCTATATTTTAACCAGCAGTGTAGAAGGTAATGGCAGCCATAAAGGTTAGTAATTGTTTTTAGAGATACATATATACATATAGGGTTGTATTAGAGAGAAACGAGGAAAATCTTTTTACCCATTCTCACTTTATCTCAACTCATTATCTCCAAGCCAATTCCATATGTTTTAGCCACCTCTGGACCTTTCCAAAACTGAATTTTTTTAGCCCTAACAATGGGCTTTAAACCCATCTAAGCCCAATCCAAAATACTATGCAATTAAATCTAATTTAATCGCTTGTTGATATTGTATATCGATCGATATATTTTTAACTGTTATAAATATATATAATGTTATTTATTTATCAAATCATATTCAAATTTAATAATTAATATTTCATATATATTAATTAGTTTAATTAATTTATAATAACTATAAACTAATTAAATCATTCGGTCTTAAGGGAATTCATCGTTTCGGCTGTGTAACTCTTGGGTGTAAATTTGGTCAGCGATTAACATCGAACTATTCTAATGTTAATGTTCACACGTCACTTAATGTAACGACCCAGAATTTCTGTCATTTGAAATTCGTATATTTAATTGATTTTAAATATTAACAAGTAAAACTTGTAAGTCGAATAAATTTTATTTCGAATATAGTGATTTAATTGGATAATTGAATCGATAATTTAATATTTGAAATTACAGAAATAATTGGAAATTGGGTTTAATGTGATTAAAATTGATTTGTAAAGTTGTATTAAATCATATTGGAGTTAGAATCATGTTATAGAACTTTTAAAATTGAATTAAAAGTTAATTTGTGAAAATTGAATATTTTAATATTTAATTGACGAGTAAAAATAGCCATTTTTCAATCAGTCTCGGATTTCGGCGAAACCAGTTTCAACGGATCCGTAATGTTATATTATTGTAAGATTTCAAATTTCGTGTCAATCGGATTTACGGTTTGTCCGGGGCAAGCTAAAACGCGTAGAAATCGGTTTGAGTGAATTTTAAATTTAAATTAATCGATTTGAAATAGTATCTTTCAAATTTGATCGAATTGGCTCCCGATATATATTCCATTGCATTTGGAATAGGGGTAAAACATTATGAATGCCAGGCGGCAAGCTTCGTTTGGAGTTCGGAAAAATTTCGAGTGAATAGTGTCGCGTAATTTTCTATATAAGGACCTCAACCTTCATTATTTACACTAAACCCTAACCCTAAAGCTTCAGGCCGCCACTTTCAACTTTAATGGCCGAGAATACACGATCCTTCTTCCTCAATTTTCTTCAAATCCCTCAACCAATTCGTTAAACTTTCTTCTACAAAGTTGTAGAGAGCAGCGAGCTCTACAAATTCAACGGCTACGATCGAAAATAACTCTATGGATTGACGGCAAATCGAGCTCGAACGGTTGAGGGTCGTGCATGTTTTTCCACACAATGGCTCAGCCAAGCTCAATGTGTTCATGGCTGAAGGTGGAGGCGTGGTCATGCTTCGAAACCCTAGTCTCTGATCGTCGTAAATATCGACGTGGTGGCCGCGAAAAATCGAAGAAGGTTGTCGGCTATGGGTTTCTTTCTTGCATGAATAACCTGGGACGCGCGCGTGGAAGGGAGAAGCAAAATTGCGGCCGAGATCTGCATTTGAAAAATGAACGGTCCAGATTGAATTAGGGTTCGGAAATTAAAAATAAAAGTTGAAAATTTTTATTTTATAATTCGTTCAATCTTTAAAACATCATAACTTCTTCATACGAGGTTGAAATTTGACGAATCGACTTGCGTTTTGAATCGTATTGTCGAACACTATGTGATAGAGCTAGATTGGAGTTGATTGGAGCTAGTGAAAATTTTGATTAAAATTAAACGGGTGTTTAATTTTATTCGAAATAGAACACTGCAACTGTATTTGAAGCAAGGTGAGAACTTCTCACTCAATCGAATCTGTTTCGATTTAAATTTTTAAATAGTTAAATTTAAAATTGCTTGATTGTGTTGATTGTATGATAAATTATTATCTATTGTTTTAAAATAGACCCTATGCGCCGTATATTAAGCGAATGTTATTTATTAAACACATATACCGTGATAATTCCATCTTGATATGGAATTGGTATTATATATGTACTTGGAGTTGATTTTCCCGCATTGTATAGCGGATGAGATCCTATTGCACCGCATAATAGCGGATAATATTTATAAACCCATATACCACGATATCCCATATTGGAACGGATTGGTATTGTGCTAACATCTGTGGATACAGGGAAACAGGTTGGAGGGATCCAACTGGATTCCTCACCCGTATTGATTTATTTACATATATTATGATATATTCTGTTATCATATGATATATGATGTTTTGGATGCATGATTGTTATATTTAGTGCTGTTGCAACATTGGGCCTAATTTTTGAGTTTTAAAAATGTTAAAGTAACGATTTCGAATTTAAAAGGATTTTCAAGTGATTTTTGAAAGCATACATTTTATTGAATTTTGGAATTGATTCATTTTTAAATAAATAAACGTTATAATTTTTATGTTATAAAAATTATGTTTTTTGTGAAATATAACCGAAATGTGATTTTTGAAATAAGGAGTTGATTAATTTGTAAAATGGTTTAAATTGGGATTTTTGAATTATTATGAACGGTTTATATAAAAGATTTATAAATTTGATATTTATAAATTAAAAATATTGGAATTATAAAACGAGTTTTTATAAGTGTTAAAAAGAAGTATAAATGGATTTCATAAGTGAATGTAATTTATAAATTGTGAAGTTATAAAATGAATAGATTTTGTAAAATAAAAGATTATAAGTAATTTACTTATAATTTGGATTTTGGCATTTAAACGAGATATAAATAGAATTTGTTAATTAAGGGATTTTATAAATTGAAGTTTTATAAAATTTTATAAATGTGAATTTATAAACGTTGTTTTATAAATTCGAAATCAATTGAATTTGATAAGTAAATATGAAAGCTTATTAAAGGAGATATATCCACGATTTTGGACAGTGGATAATCCTTTAAATTAAATATGTAGAAGTGTTGAATTTGGTAAACGATTTATATTCATGATTTTGGACGGTGAATGATATATTAAAGAAATGTTTTAGGAAGTGATATTTTAAATAGAATTAAAATGATTTAAAGATGTTTTAGAATGGGTTAAGGATCGAAACCATAGATTTCAATATTCATTGTTGAATTAGACGTTTTCGAGAAATAAGGAAATGGTGGACTATAACACTATTGTTATAGTAAATGATTTTCGAAAGGAAATTTTTTTGTATAGTATTGGGATTTATATATCTATCTTAATTTCGAATCCCTATACTAGTGATTTTGGGTTGTCGTAACGATGTTTTACGCAACATTCGTTTTGACTCAAATGAATGTGTTTAAGAGAATGTTTTCCTTAAAGAATAAAATATATACTTAATCGTGTTTTAAGTATATTAGATATTTTCTAAGTATTGAAAATAAATATATTTGTCAATTACTTATTGTTAAATAAGTATGAGAATGTTTTCCAATATGAAGTGAAAAGTTTTGGGTTTTGTCTTTTAAAGATAAATTGAAAATGAATAAGTATTTGGAATTGTTTTTCGAATATGAAATTGAAATGGTTTAGAGAATATATCTTTTTAAAGATAAATTGAAGTGAATATTTGACAAGTTATTTAATTTATGGAAGATTAATAAAAAGGGCCTAGTGATTGTTATGGTGCTGAATATTTGTTGGTTTGCTTTGATAGTTAAATAATAACCGACTATCAATATTTACCTTTAAATGGGTATTTGTTGTGATTTGCTTGAATTTGAATGCTACCCTTATTTTAAAAGAAGTGCTCGTTATTCGGTTTAGCCGGGAGAGGACCTTTAGGTCATAAGTCCCATTCCGAATAGTGATATGTCGTAATGGATTGCATTTGAAGACCGGTGTTAAAGACCGGATATTTTCGAAAAGGGAAGGATTACCGTTGAATGTCTCTGCATCGGCTGATCTCCGATATAGAGATTTTATCACTCTTTGTGATGGGATGTCCGTCGTGATTAGTGAATATCCGGATTGCAAGGGCTTCTTTTGGAAGTGCCTTCGGTTCCGTTCGATCCCGAAACGGACTTGTATGGATGTGTGTCTGACGTTACAATTTGAGATGTAAAGCTGGTTTCTATCAAATATATTTCTGTTGGTGGCAGAGAATTTATTCTCTTAGCTTAACACCCTTCTCTAAGACGTACGAGCTCAGAGGTTATGTAGTTGATGGTTACTAGTGATATATTCCCAATTTGGTAATGTGGCATACGAAGTGCTGTTGAGCATTTGTTGATCAAAGCTTAGCTTTTGTATAAAGCGTAGCTTTGTGGGCGAGACTTCGTCGGACCTCACACCCCGAAAATGGTCAAAACGGGAAGGATGCAACAAGGTTATTAGGGGATCGTGCCCCCTTAGCGTATGTCATTCCTTCTGGATAGAGGTGGTATTATGGTATGGAGCCCTGATACTTAACCTATGTTGTTGGTGCAAACTTATTATTTTGTGGTTATTGGTGAATCCCGGGATTTAGGTCGGTTGCGACCGGGGGATGGCATATTCGTGTCAGTAGGTACCTAGTTAGGGGTAATCCGGCCTTGTGTTGGCAAAGATCCGGTTAGGTACTCGGGACGTCTTTTCAGAGGCGTACCTATATGGCAATGGGAAGTTCCTTGGCCTGACCATTAGTTGGAAATCCAAACTCCAATACGCACCTTGTACGGTTTTAGTTGTATAACCTGCCATGGAATGTGGCGGTAACCTGCTATTGAACATGGTAGCTATAGTAGGCATACGATAATGGTCGTATGTTGGCTAAGATTTATATCTTTACTTTCGAAATGTTTTCCTACACTTTGCACCTATAGTAATAATATCAAAGAAAATTTGCGTATCAAGCATGTTTGACTATCATAAGGAGAAATCTCCTCTGATTCTGCGTTTGCATTGTGTGTGTGTGCGGGTGGCCTTATGGTAGTCTCATTTCCTAAAAAGCATTGCGAATCTAATTTTAAAATATTCCTTTGTTGATTTTTTAAAGATAAACTGTTTTAGGTTCTTACACCAGTCCCATGACTGACCTGGAGTTTATTGTTTCCCTTCCTAAACTCTGGGTGCCCATCAATTTCTACACGGGCAGTCTAGAGTTAGGTTATTAGGTCATTCTGGAATTCAGGAGTTGCTGTGGAGATCAGGAGCAAGCTGGATGGCATGGCGTATCAACTAGTATATAGTATTTCCTTTCCGCTGTTTGTTGTTGTAAACTCTGATAATGTAATGTAATGTGATGGAATGTATAACATGTACAGTACTTTTGATTTAAAGATTATTCATTTATCTATTATATATTGTTCCGCTGCGATCGTGAGATTCTGATATTGTTTCTGTTGCTTTTTCTTTCTTTCTTCTACTATCTTCTACCTCTTCTTTAACCCTAACGGTACAGTTTTTGGGCCTTCGATTGCTCGGCAGTTGATACAGTGGACGTATTAATGTCGACTTTTGTGAGTCGAAAATCGCATTGTTACATTTGGTATCAGAGCATTTGGTTAAGTGACAACCTTGGCTATGTTGGGAATTACTCATTAGAGATAGAGTCGGTAGTACTCTAGAATGAGTGTGAGTGTAATAATAGCTATGAGAGCGTATTTGTTAGTGAATATAAAATTGTTTTATATTATGATGATTGGTTTATTGAGTGGTATATGGATTCTAGTCGGTATAGTCCGTACAACTCTATCAATAGGGATCTCTAAACACTTATACAGAACAAATTCGCCACGATATTGTTTTAAATAGGGTAAATGAAATAATTTTACCTCGATTATATTTTATATATAAAGGAATAATTTTTCAGAATTATTGAAGTGTATATGAATTGATAGTTTGGTTGTTGAAAATGTAAGAATATATATAAGTTAATTAAAAGAATAAATTGTATAAGCGAAGAATTATAAGTATGGAATTATAATTAATATGATTTACAATTGTGAAATGATCTAATATAAGTAAAGAGAAAATAGTGAAATTATATAAGTAAAAGATTTGTAAGCTGTGATTCATAATTTGAAATGGGATGTCAGAGTAATATTTGAAAACAAATTTAAAGAATTTGAAAATTTGAGATATGGGAAATTTAAATTCTTTGAAGTTTGAAAATAATTTTTCTAGGGTTTTGAAAAATTGTTTTGAAGGAAAGAAAGTACTAAACTCTTTTCGGTCGCTGGAAAATAATTCCGATAATGATCGCGACATCATCGCTGTTCATTTTCGGGTTTTCAAAAGAGGGATTGCTGTCAAGTTGTTTAAATGGAAGTTATTTGGAAAATTTAGGTTTGGTTTTGAAATTCAAAGGATAATTGAGTTGGTTTCAAAAATGGTTTTGAAAGATCGAAAAGTCTCTGGAATATTATATAAAATGATTGTAATATAATTATTAAGTTGGAAAATAAATTGTGAATGAATAAATAAAATTTGCAAGTGCAAGATAATGAAATTGAAATCCATTTCGAATTTGTAAGTACATAGAACTGGAATTGGAATCTGAATTGGATTTATAAGGGGAAATTTAAGTTAAGTAAATAAATGATGTTTCAAATGAAATATAACTTAAGTAATGTTGAATGAAGTTGATTTTGGTATCAAAGTAAAATAATAAAGTAAATTAAATGGATGTGAACTTGAGTTATGTAAATGAAATTCCACTTTATTTGTGAAAGGAATTAGCAATTGAATTAATAAATGGTTTGGATGTTAATCAATCAATGTAAATGAATTGACATGAAATAATGGATGTAATTGTTATTTCATTAAAGCTAATTAAAAGTGATGAACCAAATTGAATGAATGTAAGCAAAGTAAAGAAAATTAGTAATGTCGGTCATACATTATTTGTTAGATGATTGTTAGTTGATTGTATATAATTCATTAAGTGTTAATGAAGTTGAATTGATAAAAATTGGAAGCTATGAAATTTGATTTGAATGTGGAAGTGAACTAACTTGAATGTAAATTTGTGAATATAAACTAATTGAAAATGAATGTTAGTAAAGTCCAATGTTAATGAATCAAATATGATTAAATGAAAAAAAACCAATTCATTGAATATTAATGAGAAGTGAATGTATATTGATTTGATGATTGGAATTGTTGTTGGATGATAGTTGTTTAATGGTTGCATTTATTGCTTTTTGTTGCATTTGCTATATTGGCACATATTGTTGTTGCTTCTGGTATATGTTGTATATCTATATTATTTTCTATATACATGTTTCTTATTATGTTGAGTGTTTAGTAGGTGCGGATTGCGCTTGCTTCGCTTTTGGAGCTCGTTTTCGCGCTATATTAGCCGTATATGCTCGCTAATAATATATAAGGTACATATCCCGGATTACATATCGTACTTTTACACTTTTTTCCCTGTAGGATGCCTCATTACTTTGATGAGATGCATATTTGTGATATATATATTGCCATTTTTTCCGGATCGAGCCGCGCAAAGGAGACACTGGCGAAATTTTTTGAAAATTTAAGGCGTTAGAATATTTTAGAGAAAATTGAAAATTTTTGAAAACTAAAAGTTTGATTTTTGAGTTATAAAAAAGTTAAACGATATTGGTTGTTTTGAAAAGATAACTAAGTATGATTTGAAAACTTAATAAAGTTATTGTAAGAAGTTTAACTATGGATTTTGAAAAAGTTAAAATTTTTAAATGAATTTGAAATTTAATTTGAACAAATGGTTTTGAAAAGTTAATGGATTCTGTAACTTTTTCTTACTTGGCAATTTCGAGGACGAAATTCTTTTAAGGGGGAAAGTTTGTAACGACCCAGAATTTCTGTCATTTGAAATTCGTATATTTAATTGATTTTAAATATTAACAAGTAAAATTTGTAAGTCGGATAAATTTTATTTCGAATATAGTGATTTAATTGGATAATTGAATCGATAATTTAATATTTGAAATTACAAAAATAATTGGAAATTGGGTTTAATGTGATTAAAATTGATTTGTAAAGTTGTATTAAATCATATTGGAGTTAGAATGATGTTATAGAACTTTTAAAATTGAATTAAAAATTAATTTGTGAAAATTGAATATTTTAATATTTAATTGACGAGTAAAAATAGTCATTTTTCAAACAGTCTCGGATTTCGACAAAACTAGTTTCAAAAGATCCATGATGTTATATTATTGTAATATTTCAAATTTCGTGTCAATCGGACTTACGGTTTGTCCGGGGCAAGCTAAAACGCGTAGAAATCGGTTTGAGTGAATTTTAAATTTAAATTAATCGATTTGAAATAGTATCTTCCAAATTTGATCGAATTGGCTCTAGATATATATTCCATTGCGTTTGGAATGGGGGCAAAATATTATGAACTCCAGGCGGCACGCTTCGTTTGGAGTTCGGAAAATTTTCGGGTGAATAGTGTCGCGTAATTTTCTATATAAGGACCTCAACCTTCATTATTTACACTAGACCCTGACCCTAAAGCTTCAGGCCGCCACTTTCAACTTTAATGGCCGAGAATACACGATCCTTCTTCCTTAATTTTCTTCAATCCCTCATCCAATTCGTAAAACTTTCTTCTGCAAAGTTGTAGAGAGCAGCGAGCTCTACAAATTCAACGGCTACGATCGAAAATAACTCGATGGATTGATGGCAAATCGAGCTCGAACGGCTGATGGCCGCGCACGTTTTTCCACACAATGGCTCATCCGAGCTTGACGTGTTCATTTCCGAAGGTGGAGGCGTGGTCATGCTTCGAAACCCTAGTCTCTGATCATCGTAAATATCGACGGGTAGCCGCGAAAATTCGAAGAAGGTTGTCGGCTATAGGTTTCTTTCTTGCGTGAATAACCTGGGACGCACACGTGGAAGGGAGAAGCAAAATCGCGGCCGAGATCTGCATTTGAAAAATGAACGGTCCAGATTGAATTAGGGTTTGGAAATTAAAAATAAAAGTTGAAATTATTTTGTTTTATAATTCGTTCAATCTTTAAAACATCATAACTTCTTCATACGAGGTCGAAATTTGACGAAATGACTTGCGTTGGAATCGTATTGTCGAACACTACGCGATGGAGCTGGATTGGAGTTGATAGGAGCTAGTGAAAATTTCGAATAAAATTAAACGCGCGTTTAATTTTATTCAAAATAGAACACTGCAACTGTATTTGAAGCAAGGTGGGAACTTCTCACTCGATCGAATCTGTTTCGATTTAAATTTTTAAATAGTTAAATTTAAAATTGCTTGATTGTTTTGATTGTATGCTTGGATGATAAATTATTATCTATTGTTTTAACATAGACCTTATGCGCCGTGTATTAAGCGGATGTTATTTATTAAACACATATACCGCAATAATTCCATCTTGATATGGAATTGGTATTATATATGTACTTGGAGTTGATTTTCCCGCATTATATAGCGGATGAGACCCTATTGCATCGCATAATAGCGGATAATATTTTATAAACCCATATACCACGAAATCTCATATTGGAACGGATTGGTATTGTGCTAACATCTGTGGATGCAGGGAAACAGGTTGGAGGGATCCAACTGGATTCCTCACCCGTATTGATTTATTTACAGATATTGTGATATATTCTGTTATCATATGATATATGATGTTTTGGATGCCGTGATTGTTATATTTAGTGCTGTTGCAGCATTGGGCCTATTTTTTTGAGTTTTAAAAATGTTAGGGTAACGATTTCGAATTTAAAAGGATTTTCAAGTGATTTTTGAAAGTATACATTTTATTGAATTTTGGAATTGATTCATTTTTAAATAAGTAAACGTTATAATTTTTATGTTATAAAAATTATGATTTTTGTGAAATATAACCGAAATGTGATTTTTGAAATAAGGAGTTGATTAATTTGTAAAATGGTTTAAATTGGGATTTTTGAATTATTATGAACGGTTTATATAAAAGATTTATAAAATTGATATTTATAAATTAAAAATATTGGAATTATAAAACGAGTTTTTATAAGTGTTAAAAAGAAGTATAAATAGATTTCATAAGTGAATGAAATTTATAAATTTATAAATTGTGAAGTTATAAAATGAATAGATTTTGTAAAATAAAAGATTATAAGTAATTTACTTATAATTTGGATTTTGGAATTTAAACGAGATATAAATAGAATTTGTTAATTAAGGGATTTTATAAGTTGAAGTTTTATAAAATTTTATAAATGTGAATTTATAAACATTGTTTTATAAATTCAAAATCAATTGATAAGTAAATATGAAAGCTTATTAAAGGTGATATATCCACGATTTTGGACAGTGGATAATCCTTTAAATTAAATATGTAGAAGTGTTGAATTTGGTAAACGATTTATATTCACGATTTTGGACGGTGAATGATATATTAAAGAAATGTTTTAGGAAGTGATATTTTAAATAGAATTAAAAAGATTTAAAGATGTTTTAAATGGATTAAGGATCGAAACCATATATTTCAACATTCATTGCTGAAATAGACGTTTTCGAGAAATAAGGAAATGGTGGACTATAACACTGTTGTTATGGTAAATGATTTTCGAAAGGAATTTTTTTGTATAGTATTGGGATTTATATATCTATCTTAATTTCGAATCCCTATACTAGTGATTTTGGGTTGCCGTAACGATGTTTTACGCAACATTCGTTTTGACTCAAATGAATGTGTTTAAGAGAATGTTTTCCTTAAAGAATAAAATATATACTTAATCGTGTTTTAAGTATATTGGATATTTTCTAAGTATTGAAAATAGATATATTTGTCAATTACTTATTGTTAAATAAGTATGGGAATGTTTTCTAATACGAAGGTAAATGTTTTGAGTTTTATCTTTCAAAGATAAATTGAAAATGAATAAGTATTTGGAATAGTTTTTCGAATATGAAATTGAAATGGTTTAGAGAATATATCTTTTTGAAGATAAGTTGAAGTGAATATTTGGCAAGTTATTTAATTTATGGAAGATTAATAAAAAGGGCCTAGTGATTGTTATGGTGCTGAATATTTGTTGGTTTGCTTTGATAGTTAAATAATAACCGACTATCAATATTTACCTTTAAATGGGTATTTGTTGTGATTTGCTTGAATTTGAATGCTACCCTTATTTTAAAAAAACACGCTCGTTATTCGGTTTAGCCGGGAGAGGACCTTTGTATCATAAATCCCATTCCGAATAGTGATATGTCATAATGGATAGCATTTGAAGGCCGGATATTTTTGAAAACGGAAGGATTACGGTCGAATGTCTCTGCATCGGCTGATCTCCGATATAGAGATTTTATCACCCTTTGTGATGGGAAGTCCGGTCGTGATTAGTGAATATCCGGATTGCAAGGGCTTCTTTTGGAAGTGCCTTCGGTTCTGTTCGATCCCGAAAAGGACTTTTGTGGATGTGTGTCTGACTATACAATTTGAGATGTAAAGCTGGTTTCTATCAAATATATTTCTATTGGTGGCGGAGAATTTATTCTCTTAGCTTAACACCCTTCTCTGAGAGGTACGTGCTTTGAGGTTATGTAGTTGATGGTTACTAGTGATATATTCCCAATTTGGTAATGTGGCATACGAAGTGCTGTTGAGCATTTGTTGACCAAAGCGTAGCTTTGTGGGCGAGACTTCGTCGGACCTCACACCCCGAAAATGGTCAAAACGGGAAGGATGCAGCAAGGTTATTAGAGGATCGCACCCCCTTAGTGTATGTCATTCCTTCTGGATAGAGGTGGTATTATGGTATGGAGCCCTGATACTTAACCTATATTGTTGCCTCAAACTTATTATTTCGTGGTTGTTGGTGAATCCCGGGATTTAGGTTGGTTGCGACCGGGGGATGGCATATTCGTGTCAGTAGTTACCCAGTCAGGGGTAACCCGGCCTTGTGTTGGCAGAGATCCGGTTAGGTTCTCGAGGCGTCTTTCCAGAGGCATACCTATGTGGCAATTGGAAGTTCCTTGGCCTGACCAATAGTTGGAAATCCAAACTCCAATATGCACCTTGTACGGTTTAAGTTGTATAACCTGCTATGGAATGTGGCGGTAACCTGCTATTGAACATGGTAGCTATAGTTGGCATACGATAATGGTCGTATGTTGGCTAAGATTTATATCTTTACTTTCGAAATGTTTTCCTACACTTTGCACCTATTGTAACGTCCCGCCTTTTCGCACGCTTCAAATTACATACGTGCCAATTCAAACCATATGGAAGGGCGGATTGTTATGTGGTAAATAAGAAAAACGAGGAAGAATAAAACAAAATAGAATTTCACAGTGGAAGGATAAAATATAATAATAAATATACAGTTCATAAAACTATTTACAATTATTTGATTCTTCTTTATACAAGGAGTTCACATACCTATAATATTAATGCAGCAGAATACAGTGTAGTGGAACCATATAATATATAATATAATAGTATGAAATCTACGTCTTCTTCCTCCAGAAAATCTTCAAATCCTGAACGCTCGGACTGACCCGAGCGAATTGAAAGGACAAAACACTCGAGTCAGAACTAAAAGATCTTATGTAAGTTAAATTAACAGAAATGAATATGAGTGTAGTAACTCAAGTGATATCGGGATTTACATCTCCTAAGGATTCGTTAAACTATTTACTATGTAGTATATTTCGCTATTATAATAGTGTTTAATTGTAAAATAAACTTACTTTTAAATAGCGTTTAGGATTTACATTTTCCACCTTAACACATAATATATTCCCATAGTCTATATAGTACCGTAATCTCCACCGTACTGGGCGTCGTTAGAGGGCACTCCATAGGTATGGTACAAAACCAAAATCGTATAAGTCGCGATAGGGTAGGTGACACGGCACAACTATGCAATGCCAGGGTAGATATACCAATTACGCATCCGGGCTGGTGGTAACGCCTAGCCGCAGCTACCGCCCACCTCGAGCAAACTCCTCCTAAAATCAAAAGTAAAGGTGACCACCGAATCAATCCAAAGTCAGAGTATAGTATTGAAGAGGAGTGTCCGATAAAGGGCGCTAACCCCTTTGGCCCGAGAATCGCTCCTGTTTTAGCCACCTTATGCCAACTCACGGGAGTCGAGTACATGTATTTACCTTAAAGGAAATGCCGCTACCAACCAACTTCATTCTGGAACCTCCACCGCGTACACGGTTGTTAAAGTGGTTTTTGGAGTTGGCAGAGAGTATGACAACTTCCGATACCGGTCTCTTCAATATCCAAACGTTATTATAACACCGCGGTCTTTTCACAATAGTTTATACTTTAAAACCAGAATAAAATATCCATTTAAAAACCATATAAATATGATATCATTTCTATTTTAAAACCCAAATCAATGTGATATCATTTATAAACCCAAATCAGTATAATATCATCTTTATTTCACGTATATCTTTTCCAAAATCACACTGTTTTAAAATTTATAATATCTGAAACCCAAGCATTTGAATTATAACTTTCAAAACATAATACTTCGAAATTCATAGCTTTAAACCATAACTTTCAAAACTTAAATGGTTTGGATATTCAATAGTATATAAAATTAAACAGTTTGAATTTAAAATTTCTTTATAAAATAATTTCCGCGACTTTACAATTTATTTATTTAAAAATTTAGTCTAAACCATAAATTTTAAATTCACTTTCAGTTGAATAAACAACTTCAATGTAATATATTTCTAACTTGGAGTATTTCACAATTTCAAAACTTAAGGTTGGAAATTTATATTCAATAATTCATTGTCCTATTATTTAGTTTTTGAAATGTTTACATAATAAACCAAAAATCATTTAAAATAAAACTCCAATTACTAACAACTTAATCATTTCCTTCAATTTTTTTATGCTAGAAATATTCGTTTAATTCATCTTGAATAAAAATTCAGTTATAGATATCATACCTTTTTAAAATTTCAAGTTAATAAACTTTATATCAACTTATGAAGTTAAATTCTTAATTAAGCTCTATTCCAAATAAATTTTCAATTTAACTCCCAATCTTAATTGATTTAAATCATTTAACTCAATATATTCACAAGATCTTAAACCTGTACTTAAACATATAATATAAATTATCAAACTCCATTATTCAACTTATTTATTTTCATTTAACAAATTCATACATAGCTTAAATTCAATAATTTAACTATATATATGTATATATAAAATAAGATTTTTATATAAATCCAAAATTAATATTTAGTAAACCGTATCTTATCCAAACCATAGAAATCATTTCAAATATATATATATATATATATATATATATATATATATATATATATATATACCGCGGTGCTTGTATATAATTTTCTATCCTATGGTCAAGTGATACGGATATTTATCATTTCAATCCGCAATTTAAAAAAAAAATGCGGTTGTATATCATTTCAAACCGCAATCCCGAATGAAATGAAATGTATGATAACTTGCAGTTTATGTAAATAAACATCCATTCATCCAAATATGAATCATCAACCATTTATTATAATCATTATCCAATTTGAACAAAACATCAATATATAGCATATAAAATATAACAGGTAATAAATAACAGGTATTAACTAACAGTTCATATTCAATAATAAATTTAATAACTGTTTAACTAGTAGTTTATACGCAAATAAATAAATTTTAACTGTAAATTTTTATGCAATAATAAAATTAAATAACAATAAAATTTAAATAAATGCAATCTAACTGAGATGATGAATAAAATATGCCAAACAGTCATAAATGAATTTCTACTCATATCATAAATCAATTTAACAAACATAAGAAAACTTAGAAGTTGTGAGTGGGTTAAGACACTCACCTTTTGAATTTAAATCGAATTTAAATCCGATTTAAACCCAAAAATTTGACAGTCTCCAAATCTATCCAGACCAGCGTCAAATGTCCGGAATTTCGATACGAACGCAACGGAGAAAACCGCGCGTCAATCCGAGCTCGTATGCAAAAGTTATTCGAGTTAAAAGATTTAAATTTTAATATAACATAATTAATTAATACATAAAAAAATATAACGTACCATCCTCTTCTTCCTTATCCACGAACCTACTAACCCATCACGCACACGCCACTTTCTTCTGTACGCACGCAACTCAAGACATATAGAGTTCGATCAGCGACTACCAGTGTGTGCGCCATCTTGAGAGCCACCTACGGACCAAGTTTCACATCACCACTCGCTACCGTTTACACGCAATCCAAAAAAATACGTCCATGCTTCCAAGCCAGATTCTGGCGAATCCATGGTCCAATAGCATAGATCAACCATATGGATTTGAAGAACTCGTCGAGATCTAAAACTTTGCTTTTGGAATTTTTCGATTTCGTTGAACGGATTGAAAGATACTGAGAAAAGAAGATAAGCAATTTCTGGCCATTGAATAAGTTGCGGCCATGGTATAGAATTAGGGTTTCTGAAATAAAATAATAATAAAACTGTCTCGGTTTGCGTGCGTATTTATAGAGTTTAACGTCAAAAACGGGCCAGTGTCCAATTTAAGCGTGCTGACAGGCGATCCTAACATAAAAAGGCCTTCTGAACGCAATGGTACTAATTTCGAAGCGCAGTTCCACCATTTTCGTAGGTTACTAATCAAGTCAATTTGTTTGAATGACAAAAATGCCTCTGAAAAGTCCGTTTCGGCTCCGGAACGAAAATGAATCATCCCATATATCAAAATAGATGTTTTTAAATATTTTAAACGTGATGGAACAAGTTTCAATCCCAAATTCCGCCGTATGAAGAAGTTATGTAAAAACAATATTTTCAAATTAATTTCAAATTGATTTCAATTGCATAAATTTCAATGCGTTTCGAGTCCGTACGATCAAACGACAAGTCCGATCGCTACGAAACTTGAAACACTATTATAATTCACCGTTACGGATCCGATGAAACTGGTTTCATCGAAATCCGAGTCAGTTGCCAAAGTGGCTGTTTTATATTAATATAATAAATTAAAAATTCATTAATTAAATAACTTTTTCAATTTCACTTCCAAATTTTACAAATCTTATCAGTTTTGTTTTCTTAAACAATCTCGGTGATTTAAACCAATTTAGATGTCAATTAATTGTTGATTCAATCATAAATTTCAGCGTAAATTCAAATTTCGTTATATTTATCAATTATAAATTAACTTTTCAAAAATTCCATTAAATTCACTATTCATTCTTTTTTATTCAATCCATTACACTCAAATGGATGAAATTAACATTAGTTCAAAGTTATTACATAAATATTTTCCAATTCAACTTAATTTTCAATTAACGTAAAATTTTATATTTAATTTCATACATTTGCAATAAATCCAACTATTATAAATTTAATAAATTAACTCACTATTAAAATTCAAATTCTATAATTCATAAATTTTATCATCTTGATTTACTTATAAATTTATAATTCTTTAAACCAATTCCCGTTTCAATTTAAAGTAACTTAATTTACCAATTATAGTATTTATTTCAATTTCTTAAAATAACCTCTTTATTACACTTTGAATCCAATTTATTTTAATAAGTTTCCAATTAAACGGATTAGATTTAATTCCAACCTCTAACTTACACTTACGTTTAGGTTATAATCAATTTATAACGTATTACTTTCTTAGTTATTACTTTACATACTTCTCGTATTAATTTCACAATTAATCATAATTATTAAAGTAACGCTTATAATAAATACAACCTATAATTACTCAACATTTAAACGAACGTTATTTCATTTTCCATTAGTGTAACATTCATTTTTTTTATTATCACTTACTACAAATTCTAATTCCATTAACAAATAAGCAGGTAACTTATAATATATGTTACAAATTTTGAATTAATCATTATTCATTATTATTGACTTTAATTTAGCATTACTTACCTTGCATTAACATTGTTACTTAAAATCCTTATCCAATTGAAATTAATATTCTAATGAATCCATTTACTCTTTCCTTATGTTATTAATTAGCATCAAGGCACATCTAATTATCTTTATTGGTAAATGAGTGAATTTACTAGTAACCCCCTATTATAACCTTTAATATACTTGTATATTTACTCCTCACAACAACTACTACCTATCAAAATTTATTTCGCCCCTAAATACAAAATTTGCAATTGTTCTTATTATCATATTCCATTTATTAGGTCATAACATTTGAATTAATTTATCAAATTGAAATGTTCATTCAAGTTTATAAATTATTAACTTGAAATAACGTATCCCTAATTAAAAATCAATTACTGTAACAATGTATCTTACACTTACTAATTTAATGCCTTCCCTATATTTTCCATATTCACACTATATCCAGGTACAATACTTACACCATTTTATTTATTGAAATTTTATTCATATTACAAATAAATAGGCTTAAATTACCATTCATATATTTTATTTTAGCCTTCATTTTGTTATTAATTTACCCCCTTTATTATTTCTACTAAAAATTAATTACAAAATCCTATTAAATTAACAAATTAAATTGTCAAAATTTAAGGGTCGTTACACTCTCCCCCACTCAAAACTTTTCATCCTCGAAAAGGAAAAAGAAGGGAGAAGGAAGAATTAAATATACAATACATCTTATTCAAAATATTAACTTATAAACAATAATTTACAAAATTTATTACTTTAAATAAAGTATACTCATTTTATGATTATTATATCTTTTTATACATGAATAAATAAAGTTTGGAAAAATATTTCAAAATTTTCTAAGTCCAAAAATTTCTGAAAAATTTCAGCAGAGTCTCCCTTGTATGGAGAGGCTCGGGAGAAAATATAATATCCAAATATAACAATTATATTACATATATTATCCAAAATATAATATTCCAAACCTGGGAAAATATATAAAATAGCGCTATAACCGTAATCCGAAACGTACATATTTGTCAGGCAATTTACGCTTAATTTATGGAACCAAAAGCAGTAGCAATTGCTTCTATAACCTGCATTTCACTTATAAAATCCAAAGGGTTAACAATTTATATAAAATGAAATATTTAAGTGGTTTCAATCACTAACAACAAATCAATACAACAACCATCAATTTCAACAAATAGCATACACAACAAATACAAAACAACCACTCAATCAAACAAACAAATAGTTGTTCGGGTTCAAAACTTTTAAATTGTACGGAATGATGAATAAACCATCAAGTGCATCATTTACTCAACGGTCTTAGATTAAACACAATGGATTATTCATCCATCCCAACAAAATTAAAGTTTCCTTACCCAACAACCCCAAACCATGACAAACAACAATTTCAGCAATAGATTTAGTCTATTCTTATTTATTCCATTCATACACATTTGTTGTTTGATTCTTTTCATTCATATAACGACTTATTCTTTTTATTTCCATTCATTTCTTTCAATTTTATTTAGAAATAACTTCAACCCTTTTTCTTAAATTTACGATTTCTCTTTATTATATTACATTCATTTTTCCATTATATGTCATGTAAGTTTCTTCTTTATAGCATTTCATTCATGCATTTCATTCATGCATTTCACCATTCCATTCATTTATTACTTAATTTATTTACTTACAACATTCATCTTTCCATTTATCATAAATAACTTCAACGCTTCTTAAACCTATTTTCATTTCTTTACAACTTTTCCATTATATTTAATTTGTGGCTTTTCAATCGTAACTTAAGTTTACAACAATTTTAACATTAAATTCTTATTTATAAAAGCAAATTCATTGGATACTTTCATTACTCTACTTTTACTTGTACAATTTCCATTACATTTTCTTATTAAACATTTCAACTTTTAATATTTGGTAAGTTATGTATGCTTTTTAAGAATGTAATTAAAAGTTACACAAGTTTTTTTTCCTCAATTCTTTTAATCAATTAATGGTTCAATAATTTCATCTTTGTTTTATCAGTTGCAATTTCAAATTACCTTTAATTTCATTCATTACCTAGCATTAAATCTCTATTTACTTTAAAGGTTTCAATTATTAATTACATAATTTCCAATTTACTAAAATAATTGAAACTATTATTTAATGGAAACTTAAGAACCAAATACCGGGTTAAAATTTCAATTTATTTTAAAATAATAGATAAGTATATTCTTACAACTTATATATCTCTAATTATATTTAAAACAATTCAAAATTTATATATTTTCAAAAATGAATCTGCAGTAAAACTACTACAGTGGTCTTTCCCCTTCGAAACTCGAAAATGAAAGTCGATGATGCGGCCGCCATCACCGAAATTATTTTCCAGCGATAGAGAGGAAAGTACAAAACTTATTTTCTCCAAAATCTTCTTTAAAACAATTCTTCCGAATTATATTGAAATATTTATATCAGAAAATACTTATAAACCATATTATTATATTCCAAAATTTATTCGAGAAAATTTTAAAACCCCGGATCTTAAGTTTTAAATTTTCAAATTTCATTTATTTTATTTTTCAATCTTATTTCTATTATTATTTATACACTTTATTACCTAACAACCAATCTATTGCAGCAAATATAGATATCATATGAAATTTATTTTATTTTATATATAGAAAATATAATAGGCAAAATTATTTCATTCACCTATATAAAATAAATATTATGTCGGTCTGTCCTATTAAGTGTTTAGAAATCCTTATTGATGTCATAGCGTCCCATGCACCAACCAGAATTTATAAATACAAAACGGAACAGATTAACACAATATTAAAACCCTTTTATAACACTAACAAATACGCTCTCTCATATATATACTCTCAGCGACTCCCATAGGGTATTACTACCCTATTAATAAAGAGTCAGACCCCACAAAGCTAAGGTTTAACGCTAAACCTAAGCTCTGATACCAACTGTAACGTCCCGCCTTTTCGCACGCTTCAAATTACACACGTGCCAATTCAAACCATATGGAAGGGCGGTTTGTTATGGGGTAAATAAGAAAAACGAGGAAGAATAAAACAAAATAGAATCTCACAACGGAAGGATAAAATATAATAATAAATATACAGTTCATAAAACTGTTTACAATTATTTGATTCTTATTTATACAATAAATATTAGAGTTCACATACCAATAATATTAATGCAACGGAATACAGTGTAGTGGAACCATATAATATATAATAATAATAGTAATGAAATCTTCGTCTTCTTCCTCCAGAAAATCTTCAAATCCTGAACGCTCGGACTGACCCGAGCAAATTGAAAGGACAAAACACTCGAGTCAGAACTAAAAGATTTTATGTAAGTTAAATTAACAGAAATGAATATGAGTGCAATAAGTCAAGAGATGCTCAGGATTTACATCTCCTAAGGATCCGTTAAACTATTTACTATGTAGTATATTTCGCTATTATAATAGTGTCTAATTGTAAAATAAACTTACTTTTAAATAGCGTTAAGGCTTTACATTTTCCACATTAACAAATAATATATTCCCATAGTCTATACAGTACCGTAATCTCCCCCGTACTGGGCGTCGTCAGAGGGCACTCCATAGGTATGGTACAAAACCAAAATCGTATAAGTCGCGATAGGGTAGGTGACACGGCACAACTAGGCAATGCCAGGGTAGATATACCAATTACACACCCGGGCTGGTGGTAACGCCTAGCCGCAGCTACCGCCCACCTCGAACAAAATTCCCCTAAAATCAAAAGTAAAGGTGACCACCGAATCAATCCAATGTTAGAGTATGGTATCGAAGAGGAGTGTCCGATAAAGGGCGCTAACCCCTTGGCCCGAGAATCGCTCCTGTTTTAGCCACCTTATGCCAACTCACGGGAGTCGGGTCCACGTATTTACCTTAAAGGAAACGCCGCCACCAACCAACTTCATTCTGGAATCTCCACCGCGTACACGGTTGTTAAAGTGGTTTTCGGAGTTGGCAGAGAGTATGACAACTTCCGATCCCGGTCTCTTCAACAACCAAACGTTATTATAACACCGCGGTCTTTTCACAATAGTTTATACTTTAAAACCAGAATAAAATATCCATTTCAAAACCATATAAATACGATATCATTTCTATTTTAAAACCCAAATCAATGTGATATCATTTATAAACCCAAATCAGTATAATATCATCTTTATTTCACGTATATCTTTTCCAAAATCATACTGTTTTAAAATTTATAATATCTGAAACCCAAACATTTGAATTATAACTTTCAAAACTTAAGTGGTTTGGATATTCAACAGTATATAAAATGAAACAGTTTGAATTTAAAATTTCTTTATAAAATAATTTCCGCGACTTTACAATTTATTCATTTAAAAATTTAGTCTAAACCATAAATTTTAAATTCACTTTCAGTTGAATAAACCACTTCAATTTAATATATTTCTACCTTGGAGTATTTAACAATTTCAAAACTTAAGGTTGGAAATTTATATTCAACAATTCATTGTCCTATTATTTAGGTTTTAAAATGTTTACATAATAAATCAAAAATCATTTAAAATAAAACTCCAATTACTAACAACTTAATCATTTTCTTCAATTTATTTATGCTAGAAATATTCGTTTAATTCACCTTGAATAAAAATTCAGTTTTAGATATCATACCTTTTTAAAATTTCAAGTTAATAAATTTTACATCAACTTATGAAGTTAAATTCTTAATTAAGCTCTATTCCAAATAAAATTTTAATTTATCTCCCAATCATAATTGATTTAAATCATTTAACTCTATACATACACAAGATCTTAAACCTGTACTTAAACATATAATATAAATCATCAAACTCCATTATTCAACTTATTTATTTTCATTTAACAAATTCATACATAGCTTAAATTCAATAATTTAACTATATATATATATAATAAGATTTTTATATAAATCCAAAATTAATATTTAGTAAACCGTATCTTATCCAAACCATAGAAATCATTTCAAATAAATAAATATATATATATATATATATATATATATATATATATATATATATACTGCGGTGCCTGTATATGATTTTCTATCCTAGGGTCAAGTGATACGGATATTTATCAATTCAATTCGCAATTTAAAAATAAAAAAATGCGGTTGTATATCATTTCAAACCGCAATCCCGAATGAAATAAAATGTATGATAACTTGTAGTTTATGTAAATAAACATCCATTCATGCAAATATCCTTCATCAACCATTTATTATAATCATCATCCAATTTGAACAAAACATCAATATATAGCATATAAAATATAACAGGTAATAAATAACATATATTAACTAACACTTCATATTCAATAATAAATTTAATAACTGTTTAACTAGCAGTTTATATGCAAATAAATAAATTTTAACTGTAAATTTTTATGCAATAATAAAATTAAATAATAATTAAATTAAATAAATGCAATCTAACTGAGATGATGAATAAAATATGCCAAACAGTCATAAATGAATTTCTACTCATATCATAAATCAATTTAACAAATATAAGAAAACTTAGAAGTTGTGAGTGGGTTAAAACACTCACATTTTGAATTTAAATCGAATTTAAATACGATTTAAACCCAAAAATTTGACAGTCTCCAAATCCGTCCAAACCAGCGTCATAGTGTCCGGAATTTCGATACGAACGCAATGGAGAAAACCGCGCGTCAATCCGAGCTCGTAAAAGATTTAAATTTTAATATAACATAATTAATTAATACATAAAAATATAACGTACCATCTTCTTCTTCCTTATCCACGAACCTACTAACCCATCATGCATACGCCACTTTCTTCCGTGCGCACGCAACTCAAAACATATAGAGTTCGATCAGCGACTACCAGTGTGTGCGCCACCTTGAGAGCCACATACGGACCAAGTTTCACATCACCACTCGTTACCGTTTGCACGCAATCCAAGAAAATACGTCCATGCTTCCAAGCCAGATTCTGGCGAATCCGTGGTCCAATAGCATAGATCAGCCGCATGGATTTGAAGAGCTCGCCGAGATCTACAACTTTGCTTTTGAAAATTTTCGATTTCGTTGAACGGATTGAAAGATATTGAGGAAAGAAGATAAGCAATTTCTGGCCATTGAATAAGTGGCGGCCATGGTATAGAATTAGGATTTTTGAAATAAAATAATAATAAAACTGTCTTGGTTTGCATGCGTATTTATAGAGTTTAACGTCAAAAACGGGCCAGAGTCCAATTTAAGCATGCTGACAGGCGATCCTAACATAAAAAAGCCTTCTGAACGCAATGGTACTGGTTTCGAAGCCCAGTTCCATCATTTTCGTAGGTTACTGTTCAAGTCAATTTGTTTGAATGACAAAAATGCCTCTGAAAAGTTCGTTTCGGCTCCGGAACGAAAATGAATCATCCCATATATCAAAATAGATGTTTTTAAATATTTTAAACGCGATGGAACAAGTTTCAAGCCCAAATTCCATCGTATGAAGAAGTTATGTTAGAAACAATATTTTCAAATTGATTTCAACTACATAAATTTCAAGGCATTTCGAGTCCGTACGATCAAACGACAAGTCCGATCGCTACGAAACTTGAAACACTATTATAATTCACCGTTACGGATCCGATGAAACTAGTTTCATCGAAATCCGAGTAAGTGGCCAAAATGGCTATTTTATATTAATTTAATAAATTAAAAATTCATTAATTAAATCACTTTTTCAATTTCACTTTCAAATTTTACAAATCTTATCAATTTTGCTTTCTTAAACAATCTCGGTGATTTAAACCAATTTAGATGTCAATTAATTGTTGTTCAATCATAAATTTCAGCGTAAATTCAAATTTCGTTATATTTATCAATTATAAATTAACTTTTCAAAAATTCCATTGAATTCACTATTCATTCTTTTTTATTCAATCCATTACAGTCAAATGGATAAAATTAACATTGGTTCAAAGCTATTACATAAATATTTTCCAATTTCAACTTAATTTTCCATTAACGTAAAATTTTATATTTAATTTCATACATTTGCAATAAATCCAACTATTATAAATTTAATAAATTAACTCACTATTAAAATTCAAATTCTATAATTCATAAATTTTATCATCTTGATTTACTTATAAATTTATAATTCTTTAAACCAATTCCCGTTTCAATTTAAAGTAACTTAATTTACCAATTATAGTATTTATTTCAATTTCTTAAAATAACATCTTTATTACACTTTGAATCCAATTTATTTTAATAAGTTTCCAATTAAACGGATTAGATTTAATTCCAACCTCTAACTTACACTTATGTTTAGGTTATAATCAATTTATAACGTATTACTTTCTTAGTTATTACTTTACATACTTCTCGTATTAATTTCACAATTAATCATAATTATTAAAGTAACGTTTATAATAAATACGACCTATAATTACTCAACATTTAAACGAACGTTATTTCATTTTCCATTAGTGTAACATTCATTTATTTTATTATCACTTATTACAAATTTTAATTCCATTAACAAATAAGCAGGTAACTTATAATATATGTTACAAATTTTGAATTAATCACTATTCATTATTACTGACTTTAATTTAGCATTACTTACCTTGCATTAACGTTGTTACTTAAAATCCCTATCCAATTGAAATTAATATTCTAATGAATACATTTACTCTTTCCGTTATATTATTAATTATCATCAAGGCACATCTAATTATCTTTATTGGTAAATGAGTGAATTTACTAGTAACCCCCTATTATAACCTTTAATATACTTGTATATTTACTCCTCACAACAACTACTACCTATCAAAATTTATTTCGCCCCTAAATACAAAATTTGCAATTGTTCTTATTATCATATTCCATTTATTAGGTCATAACATTTGAATTAATTTATCAAATTGAAATGTTCATTCAAGTTTATAAATTATTAACTTGAAATAACATATCCCTAATTAAAAATCAATTACTGTAACAATGTATCCTTACACTTACTAATTTAATGCCTACCCTATATTTTCCATATTCACATTATATCCAGGTACAATACTTACACCAATTTATTTATTGAAATTTTATTCATATTACAAATAAATAGGCTTAAATTACCATTCATATATTTATTTTAGCCTTCATTTTGATATTAATTTACCCCTTTTATTATTTCTACTAAAAATTAATTACAAAATCCTATTAAATTAACAAATTAAGTCGTCGAAATTTACAGGTCGTTACACCTATGGTGATAATATCAAAGAAAATTTGCGTATCAAGCATGTTTGACTATCATAAGGGAAAATCTCCTCCGATTCTACGTTTACATTGTGTGTGCGTGCGGGAGGCCTTATGGTAGTCTCATTTTCTAAAAAGCATTGCGAATCTAATTTTAAAATATTCCTTTGTTGATTTTTTAAAGATAAACTGTTTTAAGTTCTCACACCAGTCCCATGACTGACCTGGAGTTTATTGTTTCCCTTCCTAAACTCTAGGTGCCCACCAATTTCTACACGGGTAGTCTAGAGTTAGGTTATCAGGTCATTTTGGAATTCAAGAGTTGCTGTGAAGATCAGGAGCAAGCTGTATGGCATGGCGTATCAACAAGTATATAGTATTTCCTTTCCGCTGTTTGTTGTTGTAAACTCTGATAATGTAATGTAATGTGATGGAATGTATAACATGTACAGTTCTTTTGATTTAAAGATTATTCATTTATCTATTATATGTTGTTCCGCTGCGATCGTGAGATTCTGATATTGTTTCTGTTGCTTTTTCTTTCTTTCTTCTATTATCTTCTACCTCTTCTTTAATCCTAACGGTATGGTTTTCCGGCCTTCGATTGCTCGGCAGTTGATACAGTGGACGTATTAATGTCGACTTTCATGAGTCGAAAATTGCATTGTTACACTTAGCAGGTGGTGTGACATTATGACCAAACTTATAGCATACTCATTTTCAGTAATATCCAATTTAGTCTAATAAGCGTTACCCGGTTGTGATATCTGTTTACGCTAATTCTCTTCGTCAAAACTATATCACTTTGGACTTAAGGAATTTGGGAATGGTCAAAATTCCAACCTTATCCACATTCAAATTATAGTCTAAATACAAAATGTTTGGTTCAATAATAACAATTATTATTAACCGAAATGCTCTGGCCAAATACTTTGACTTTGGGTTGATTGTGATACTAATCGCATATAACTAAGGAGATGAGTCCTCTCTTGAATAGTGTTTCACTTCCAATACTTCCACTCGACCTAACTATAGTCACTCGATGGATATCATGCCATGATTTGGCTATAATCAAAGTGGAGCTTTCATATTAAAGATCTATATATTCTCAAATCGAGAGAACTGTGTAAATCAGTCACATCGGTATTTGCTGTTTGACCTTAGTTATATTAACCAGTAGAAAACATCGACTGAGTCATTTCATAGTTATCCAATAACTATTTGTATATAACCCCTAGATGCCCTCAGTAGTCATGAGTAATACACTGCCCAACATTGGAGAGCGTTATGTACTCCAGTCTCAACGGTAGATCGGTATTCAGTCTCGATGCATCTTGACTAGGAACATTTAAAATAGTATATTTGTTTCGTTGTGATAAATTACTCACGGTTACAACACTTTGTAACTACCATCACAAAATATACCATTTATGGATTTTTCTATTAAATATATTTTTAATTTAGTTAATTAATTAATATAGACACATTATATCAAGTATATAATAGGAAAAAATACCTTTTATTTCGAACAAGATTGGTCAATGAGATAGATATATGCAACAAATTACATAGTTGCCCCTAGGGCTTACCCCTAACTCTATCAAGAATTACCTACCTAAACTCAACAAAAGTGAAGAAAAACAGAAAGTATGAAGTTTGGTCGTCTGTTTGTGTAACAACCTGAGATTTTGTACCGGTTAATTATCGTCTTTGGACGATAAATTTTCCTACCTATTTGTTATTTGAAGTTTTAATCGGAAAAAAAAAATTCTTTTAACAATTTGATAAAGAATTGTGGGCCTTAAAACCAGCTTGGCCCATATTTTGTGTGATGCCGTGAAAATTAAGAACCGTCCCCTTTTTACCTCTCTGATTCGAAAAAGAAAACCCTAGGCCATAACCCGTTCCTCATTTCATTTTCTCATTCGATAACCTAAACGTACGAAACAAAAGAAAATGAAAATGGTGGCAGCCGTGTTCGTCCCCCTTTCAAAAATTAGGGTTTCGATTCAGTTTCGCTCGTCTTCTTGAACTAGGGCTTCGTGAAATCAAGGGCGCCGCTTACCTCCATCGAAGATGCTTCGTCGAACGGCTACCTTCTCTCCACTCGCGCGTGCTTAAATTCATTGAGTCCAAGGTGAGTGAACTATCACTCACATCTAGTTCCTTTTCAGTATTGTGCTTTGGTTGTTTGACTTTGAATTTCTGTTGATCATGGCTTCGATTTGGTTACCGTATGGACTTCGGGGATTCGATTTTTGGTTGACTGTTGATGATTTTACTGACTTTGTCAGTTCGTCCTTTTCGTGTTACTTTGTGACACGGCTTTTAGTTGCTGGTATTGATCTAGTTAATGTGTCCATGTGCTAGATTTCTGACTTATTCCAATTTCGTTTACTTGGACTTTGTTCGAATTCGGAGAATTTGTGATTTTAAGTTGCACAGTGCAGTTTGATTTTCTGACGACTTCGACAGACTTCGATTCAAACTGTAGCGTTTTTAAACTTGATTCGTAAACTTGATTTTGCAGGAAACAATTTGGCTCGGCACTGTTTTGATTTGAAATTTGCTGTACCATGATTTCTCAAACTCATTTCGATTGTGACTTTAATATTGCTTTAGAATGCGGTTTAAAATCGCCTCTATCTGGAATTGGCAATACATTGCTTATTCATTTTCTGTGTCTTTATATGTGTCCATGCCTTCAGTTATATGTGTGTATGCATGTATAGTCATTTACATTGCAATTAGCTTTGTTCAAAAACTGATGGTGTTTCTGGCTTCAATGAACTCTTTATACATTGAGATTTTATGTTTTTCGACCTTTGCCTTTCTATGGTTGGTCGGTACATACTCGAGTCTGGTTCATGTAGCCTTGCTTGTGCATTTGGATGTTATTGACCACCAAGTTATTTTCAAGGTTTATTAGGGCTGTGTATGTGTTATATATATATGATGCAACTTGGTATTTTGTTTCATTAGTCGTAGCCTGATTCGAATCTGCATTGATGTAAGAGTAATTTGCCACCTATGTTAATGTTCATCCTTGACTCCGGCTATTCGTGTACTGCCTCTGGTTATATGTGTACTGTAGCACTTTCGACCTTGTTTGAAATTGCATTTTTACTTGATTCAGCAAGTTGCCTCCCCTGTCCTCTTTAATTCACGGTTGCAGTCATGTGTACATTACTCTGATTCATCGTTGTAGTTGATGCCTGTTTCCTTTGTTGAGTTCGAATCTGATACACTGTATTGATGCAGTGTATTCATTTGCATTTGGTCACTTGTATTCATTTGATTACGTGCTGTGGTGCCATACTTTTGGCGCCCTCACCTTCATTCTACTGCCTTCAAGTAGTTCGTAACACTGCCTTGTGCACTTGCTCATTTGAGTTGTAACATTGACCCTGTACCACTTGGTGTTACAGTGCACTGTGCATTCTTGTACTTGCAGTGTTGCCATATTAACCCTTTTGCTGCTGTTTGACCTACTGCACTATATGTTGTGGTTGTTTCATTTATGCATCTCTAACTTGTCCACTTACTTCCTGGCCTGTAACACTATTTTTAGTGCTGTTGTGTTATGTAGTTCACTGTACCATGTATTTCACGTACCCTTGACCCAGTCCACTGTTGCATTTGGTCGCACCTGTTGTTGGTTTTGTTGCAGCCCTTCCTTGTATTCGCGAAGTGTGTATATTGCTAAGTGCACTTATGTCCATGCTTGCATTTGACCTTGTGGTGACTACAACTCAGTTGCAGTCTGCCCTTGTGTTTGTGTGTGTGGTGCCCTCACCCTCCTATTTTTGTAGCTGTCCCACTGCTTTGTGTTTTGGATGCAGCCCAGTTGCAGTCTTCCCTTTTCTGATGTGTGCTGTGTTGCCATGTCATTGGTTCTCTCACCTTCATTCAGTTGTGTCTTCATGTTGTAACTATCTTGTGCACTTGCACATTTGAGTTATACTGCTTCTCGTTGTACCTATGGTTCAATTTCCCATGTGCAGTTTGTTATGTACATTCATTGGGTACATCATCACTGTAGTGGCAAGGCAGTGCACGCAAGCGTGAACTGCAGCCACACGGTTTTCATTGGGTACATCATCACTGTAGTGGCAAGGCAGTGCACGCAAGCGTGAAATGCAGCCACATGGTATTGATTTTATTGGTATTCCTTTTACTTTTGATCCATTGATCCTTTGCGTATTTCATATGCCGTATTGGCGAGGCAGTGCACGCGTGCGTGTACTGCAACCAATCGATTTTGATGTTGTTAAGTGACATTTCAATTATTTGATTTGATTTGATTTGATTTAATCATTTTGTGTTAATTGTCGTTTAGACAATTCTGATGTTTTCTAAATTATCTTCATTGATGTTCTTTTCACTCATCTTTGTTGATATTTTGAATCTGCAGATTTGTTGTTTTACACTATTACATGTTATATTTACCGTTATCCGATTCTCTTCTAGAAGGGTTGGATAGACGGAATTTACTGTGACAGTCGTCTATTCATATTTAATTATTATTGCTTCTGTGCACTAATAACTGAGTTTGAATTAGACTGACCCGTGTATTATTTTCTTTTGAATATAATACTCGGGTCAGACCGAGTATTTACTGGTTGTTGATATTTTACTTTGGGTTGCTGTTAGAACTATGAAGTCTTTTCACTTCTCTTGGAGTAGTCGTCGTTATTGTAGTAGTCTTGTATAGGATGTTGTATATTCATGTATATTATTCATGATAATGTATTTGTTTATGTAGCTTTCAGAGTCGACAGTTGTAGTTGTATCATAAGTATTGTATTCATGAATATCAACTGACATCAGTTATATATATACACGAGACTTTCTGTTATATCTGTGTTCCGCATTTACATTATCTGTGTTATTATTATATATATTGTCCTAAACTATTATGAACCATCGTAGTTCGTTTTATACTAGAATTGGGTATGTCGATGAGAGTAAATAAATAAGAGATGAAAAATATATACCACTCCTATCGAGATAACCAATACTAGTGTAAGGCCTAACTACGGATGGCCGCTCCTATCCAGCCTTATTCTTCATAATAATAGACAGTATTTCTTTTAATACTCTTTATTATTGTGAGCATAGAGGTGGGGCGTCACAGTTGGTATCAGAGCTTGGGGTTTATGGACATAATATAAAACATAACTTAGATGGAACATATGTTACAACTATTAGTCGATGTTTTATATGTGCTTTTTGTCAAAACTAAAGTTTTGAAATTTTGATAATTTTTTTAAATAGCTTATAAAAGTTGATTTGGGTTTTGATGATTGATTGATTTGTGCTTTGTTTATCAGAGTGCGCAGCGAAAACAGTGTGACTGCTTCGCTGAGTACAGATGATAATTATTTTGATTTAAAAATCAAAGTATGAAATTGAAATAAATTTCATTTGTTATTTACATAGCTATGTTTATTTTGTTTTCTTTAAAATTTCGAATCCGATTTGAGGATTCGAAGCGATTGCAGCTATGTGGTTTTGTTGAAATTTTGCTGGTTTCCTTTGATGCTAATCACATGTTGATTAGATTTTGCTGTTTTGAATTATCTTCATTGAAGATATATTCGAATGATTTCTTTGTTCATTTTGTAGTGTACGTGCAAAATTCAAGCTGCACGTTACTGCATTAATTTTACGTTGAACCGATGCTTGGTTATGAAACGTATTTTGTTGCCGTTATTCTTATAACGGGCTTTTCACACCAATGCTATATTTTGAAGCACAGTGTTTTGTTGACATATTTCAATGAACGAAAATTCACTGATATTATATTTTGATGCAAATTATTTTGATGAGATTTTGACATTTAAAAACTATTGTCGCCTTGACTTCAGTAATTGTCAAATTTTAAAGTGGATTTTCAAGCGGCTATCCCGCAATGCTGATTTTGAGATTAGTTTTATGTTGTTTTGAGAAGTACCATTTTCTTGTTGAAATTGCTACTTATGTTGCTGATTTAATCACGTGATTATAAAAAGCGTTTTAAAATAAAAAATTGTTTTCAAAAATTTTCAGTTTACGTTTTCAAAAGAATGAGAAAGAGATTTAAATGATTCAGCAAAATCGAGGACTATGAACCCTTTCTTTTACTGATTCACTTAATTCCGGACTTATTCGTTTGAGAATGTAGATTAATACTTTTATGAAATAAATGAAATTGTTTTCAGAAGTTTTGCATTTTGCGCTTTCAAAAGAATGAGGAAGCGATTTAAACGTTTCAGCAAAATCGAGGACCATGACCCCTTTCTTTTACTGATTCGCTTAATTCCGGACTTGTCCGTTTGAGAATGTGAAATGTTATTTTTAGAATACACGATTTTTGCACTTTCAAGGAAACGATGAAGAGAATTAAATGATTTAGTAAAACATGTGGTTATGGGACATGTGCGTTTGCTATTTTGGTTAATTCCGGACTCGTTAATTGAAACATTTGTTGTTTGATGATTTTGATGATTTCACACGTTCAAGGAAACGATGAAGAGAACCAAACGATTTAGTAAAACACGTGGTATGAGACATATGCGTTTGCTTTTTCGGTTAATTCCGGACTCGTTAATTGAATATATGTTGGACCTTCGGGTCATATGTTGGACCTTCGGGTCAATACCAGTACCAGACCTTCGGGTCATATGTTAGACCTTCGGGTCATATGTTGGGCGCCAAAATTATGTTGGGTACTTGATAGGCTTCGGCCATATGTTGATGCACGTGCGGCGTAGCTAAAACTCGCCATCTGATGGGATCGATCCAACCTTTTATGTTGATTTTCTAGTTATCTTAATTGATTCTAGATATTTGTTGTTTCCAATTATCTGCAGGTAATTGGATATTTGTTGATTTGATTATCGTTTTTGATAATCGAATATTTGTTGATATGAGTTCTGATTATCGTTTTTGATAATTGGATATTTGTTGATTTGATTATCGTTTTTGATAATCGAATATTTGTTGATATGAGTTCTGATTATCGTTTTTGATAATCGGATATTTGTTGATTTGATTATCCTTTTTGATAATCGAATATTTGTTGATTTGAGATTTGATTATCGCTTGAGATAATCAAATATTTGTTGATTTGAGATTTGATTATCGCTTGAGATAATCAAATAATTGTCGATTTGAGATTTGATTATCGCTTGAGATAATCAGATAATTGTCGATTTGAGATTTGATTATCGCTTGAGATAATCAAATAATTGTCGATTTGAGATTTGATTATCGCTTGAGATAATCAAATATTTGTTGATATGAGATTTGATTATCGCTTGAGATAATCAAATATTTGTTGATTTGAGATTTGATTATCGCTTGAGATAATCAAATATTTGTCGATTTGAGATTTGATTATCGCTTGAGATAATCAAATAATTATCGATTTGAGATTTGATTATCGCTTGAGATAATCAAATATTTGTTGATTTGAGATTTGATTATCGCTTGAGATAATCAAATAATTGTCGATTTGAGATTTGATTATCGCTTGAGATAATTAAATAATTGTTGGTTTGAGATTTGATTATCGCTTGAGATAATTAAATAATTATTGATTTGAGAATTCTGATTATCGTTTTTGCTAATTAGACTTTTGTTGTTTTCTGATTACCATTGGGTAACTAGATAATTGCGTTTTTGCATTTTGTGATTTGTGTTTCCTAATTATCTTTGTTGATAATTAGATTTTGCTGTTTTCTTATTATCGTATCGATAATTAGATATTGCTGTTTGGTGATTTCTGTATGCTTATTATCTAATTGATAATTGAATATTGCTGATAATTGCATTTATTCAGTTTTATTGTTTTCTGATTATCTATTTGATAGTTAGATTTTGTTGTAAATTTGTGAATTTCTTTTATGAAATTAAAAGATTTCTTAGATATTTGTGTTCTTGACCTTTATTTTCTAGCTAAACCAGTTTATGTTAGAAAATTTACTGTTAGTGGCGACCTTAATTATGAAAATTGCGGGGACGCAATTTTTATAAGGAGGGGAATCTGTAACAACCTGAGATTTCGTACTGGTTAATTATCGTCTTTGGACGATAAATTTTCCTACCTGTTTGCTATTTGAAGTTTTAATCGGAAAAAAAAAATTCTTTTAACAATTTGATAAAGAATTGTGGGCCTTAAAATCAGCTTGGCCCATATTTTGTGTGATGCCGTGAAAATTAAGAACCGTCCCCTTTTTACCTCTCTGATTCGAAAAAGAAAACCCTAGGCCATAACCCGTTCCCCATTTCATTTTCTCATTCGATAACCTAAACGTACGAAACAAAAGAAAATGAAAATGGTGGCAGCCGTGTTCGTCCCCCTTTCAAAAATTAAGGTTTCGATTCAGTTTCGCTCGTCTTCTTGAACTAGGGCTTCATGAAATCAAGGGCGCCGCGTACCTCCATCGAAGATGCTTCGTCGAACGGCTACCTTCTCTCCACTCGCACGTGCTTAAATTCATTGAGTCCAAGGTGAGTGAACTATCACTCACATCTAGTTCCTTTTCAGTATTGCTTTGGTTGTTTGACTTTGAATTTCTGTTGATCATGGTTTCGATTTGGTTACCGTATGGACTTCGGGGATTCGATTTTTGGTTGACTGTTGATGATTTTACTGACTTTGTCAGTTCGTCCTTTTCGTGTTACTTTGTGACACGGCTTTTAGTTGCTGGTATTGATCTAGTTAATGTGTCCATGTGCTAGATTTCTGACTTATTCCAATTTCGTTTACTTGGACTTTGTTCGAATTTGGAGAATTTGTGATTTTAAGTTGCACAGTGCAGTTTGATTTTCTGACGACTTCGACAGACTTTGATTCAAACTGCAGTGTTTTTAAACTTGATTCGTAAACTTGATTTTGCAGGAAACAATTTGGCTCGGCACTATTTTGATTTGAAATTTGTTGTACCATGATTTCTCAAACTCATTTCGATTGTGACTTTAATATTGCTTTAGAATGCGGTTTAAAATCGCCTCTGTCTGGAATTGGCAATACATTGCTTATTCATTTTCTGTGTCTTTATATGTGTCCATGCCTTCAGTTATATGTGTGTATGCATGTATAGTCATTTACATTGCAATTAGCTTTGTTCAAAAACTGATGGTGTTTCTGTCTTCAATGAACTCTTTATACATTGAGATTTTATGTTTTTCGACCTTTGCCTTTCTATGGTTGGTCGGTACATACTCGAGTCTGGTTCATGTAGCCTTGCTTGTGCATTTGGATGTTATTGACCACCAAGTTATTTTCAAGGTTTATTAGGGCTGTGTATGTGTTATATATATATGATGCAACTTGGTATTTTGTTTCACTAGTCGTAGCCTGATTCGAATCTGCATTGATGTAAGAGTAATTTGCCACCTATGTTAATGTTCATCCTTGACTCCGGCTATTCGTGTACTGCCTCTGGTTATATGTGTACTGTAGCACTTTCGACCTTGTTTGAAATTGCATTTTTACTTGATTCAGCAAGTTGCCTCCCCTGTCCTCTTTAATTCACGGTTGCAGTCATGTGTACATTACTCTGATTCATCGTTGTAGTTGATGCCTGTTTCCTTTGTTGAGTTCGAATCTGATACACTGTATTGATGCAGTGTACTCATTTGCATTTGGTCACTTGTATTCATTTGATTACGTGCTGTGGTGCCATACTTTTGGCGCCCTCACCTTCATTCTACTGCCTTCAAGTAGTTCGTAACACTGCCTTGTGCACTTGCTCATTTGAGTTGTAACATTGACCCTGTACCACTTGGTGTTATAGTGCACTGTGCATTCTTGTACTTGCAGTGTTGCCATATTAACCCTTTTGCTGCTGTTTGACCTACTGCACTATATGTTGTGGTTGTTTCATTTATGCACCTCTAACTTGTCCACTTACTTCCTGACCGGTAATACTATTTTTAGTGCTGTTGTGTTATGTAGTTCACTGTACCATGTATTTCACGTACCCTTGACCCAGTCCACTGTTGCATTTGGTTGCACCTGTTGTTGGTTTTGTTGCAGCCCTTCCTTGTATTCGCGAAGTGTGTATATTGCTAAGTTCACTTATGTCCATGCTTGCATTTGACCTTGTGGTGACTACAATTCAGTTGCAGTCTTCCCTTGTGTTTTTGTGTGTGGTGCCCTCACCCTCCTATTTTTGTAGCTGTCCCACTGCTTTGTGTTTTGGATGCAGCCCAGTTGCAGTCTTCCCTTTTCTGATGTGTGCTGTGTTGCCATTTCATTGGTTCTCTCACCTTCATTCAGTTGTGTCTTCATGTTGTAACTATCTTGTGCACTTGCACATTTGAGTTATACTGCTTCTCGTTGCACCTCTAGTTCAATTTCCCATGTGCAGTTTGTTATGTACATTCATTGGGTACATCATCACTGTAGTGGTAAGGCAGTGCACGCAAGCGTGAACTGCAGCCACACGGTTTTCATTGAGTGCATCATCACTGTAGTGGCAAGGCAGTGCACGCAAGCATGAACTGCAACCACACGGTATTGATTTTATTGGTATTCCTTTTACTTTTGATCCATTGATCCTTTGCGTATTTCATATGCCGTATTGGCGAGGCAGTGCACGCGTGCGTGTACTGCAGCCAATCGATTTTGATGTTGTTAAGTGACATTTCAATTATTTGATTTGATTTGATTTAATTTAATCATTTTGTGTTAATTGTCGTTTAGACAATTCTGATGTTTTCTAAATTATCTTCATTGATGTTCTTTTCACTCATCTTTGTTGATATTTTGAATCTGCAGATTTGTTGTTTAACACTATTACATGTTATATTTACCGTTATCCGATTCTCTTCTAGAAGGGTTGGATAGACGGAATTTACCGTGACAGTCGTCTATTCATATTTAATTATTATTGCTTCTGTGCACTAATAATTGAGTTTGAATTAGACTGACCCGTGTATTATTTTCTTTTGAATATAATACTCGGGTCAGACCGAGTATTTACAGGTTGTTGATATTTTACTTTGGGTTGCTGTTAGAGCTATGAAGTCTTTTCACTTCTCTTGGAGTAGTCGTCGTTATTGTAGTAGTCTTGTATAGGATGTTGTATATTCATGTATATTATTCACGATAATGTACTTGTTTATGTAGCTTCCAGAGTCGACAGTTGTAGTTGTATCATAAGTATTGTATTCATGAATATCAACTGACATCAGTTATATATATATATATATATGAGACTTTCTGTTATATCTTTGTTCCGCATTTACATTATCTGTGTTATTATTATATATATTGTCCTAAACTATTATGAACCATCGTAGTTCGTTTTATACTAGAATTGGGTATGTCGATGAGAGTAAATAAATAAGAGATGAAAAATATATACCACTCCTATCGAGATAACCAATACTAGTGTAAGGCCTAACCACGGATGGCCGCTCCTATCCAGCCTTATTCTTCATAATAATAGACAGTATTTCTTTTAATACTCTTTATTATTGTGGGCATAGAGGTGGGACGTCACAGTTTGAGTTAAGGGCAATATGCAGAAAGGATGGGACGTGGAAAGTTAGTGTAAAATTTGGTGAACTCAATCATTTGCTTCCTAATACACACAAAAGCCATGATATGTTATGAGAATAAATTGTGATGAATATAAGATTGAGACCATGACTAATAGTGGTGCTTGATTTCACATATTTTGACTGCTACTAAAGTGAACAATCCAGACAATGAGTCCATTATAAGGAATGTATACAAGGATAAAGTGAAATTGCAAATTTTAACACTGTGGGTAGGTCAGTTATGCAACATTTTATGAAGCTTTCGATTAGTACATTATTCTGTCCAACATAGACATTCCTGCTACTAATCGCCTTTCCGATATGTTTCTTGCACATCCAAAATATCTTCAAGTAGAACATGAAACAATATAACTAATCGAAGCTACTAATTCTCTAGTAAATCCCTAAAGTTGGGATTTACAAGGCAACAGATCCTTTCGTTGAGTTGCATCTCATGAACTGCTCGTTTAAAATAGTTATTCACTGAGCTTACCTTGTCTATCAGCACTCGATGAATAGTTGTAGACCCATTTATAGCCATTATCACCATCGGGTCGAATGTCGAATCTCCAACCCCAATGGCATCCTTGTTGAGAAAGATGATGTCACGGTTAATCCTGTGTTGTTGTTTTATGAGAGCACCTTCCTCTATAGCATAGCACATCCCCTACAAAGAGTGTTTCAGCGAGCTCTCGCATCTTTCCATCTCATTATAACTATTTTCAACAGATGCGGACCTCTAGAAATAGTGTTTATCACCAAATTATGTCTTGGTGACCTCAGGCTCTCTCCACTGGTCCTTTTTTGATTACCCCTAGGCGGTTGCCTTGGAAGTTAAACATTTCCATGAATGCCTTGCTATGGGTTCCTAACATATTTTTAGAGTTGCTTCTTCCTTTTCACCTCCTCGATCATATCCTTAGATGACGACATTCGTTTATATTGTGGTTATGCGTCTCATGGAACCGACAATATTTGCTCAAACACTTTTCCTCGTTGGTCGCCTCTCTCAGAGCAGGCTTTTTCTATCTCACCATACCTTATGTCGCATGGTATATATTCTCAATGGAGTTATTTAGCCCCATGTATTTTCCATCACGGGTGAACCTGAAATGCTTTCTTAGATTGTATTTCTTTCCACTTACATTATTTTTCTTCCACCTATTATCATTCCTAGCATTACCATTCACGATATCGTCATCCTGCTTCACAGTGGCATTACTCTTCATGACACTGCTCAATCCAGCATGGCCTCCAATGCCTAACTCCTTTTCTATATATGCCTCTTCCAAGCGTCGAAATTGATTAGCTTTCTTATAAGTCCTTTGATGTGGTTAGCTTCTTCATTGTCAACCATCTCTCAAAGTAAATCCTTTTATTTACTCCACTCACAAGTGCCATTAACACAATGTTAACACAACATTGTCTCTTGAGTCCTTTACATGTATTACTACGGTATTAAACATTTTCAGCAAACTTTTCAAAGTCTCACCGAATCGTTGATAGATGTAGGCTAATGACATTGCATTCTTAGGTTGAACTAAATGGACTTGGCAGTAGTTTAGAAATTCATCAGCCAATTGATCATATGATGAGATGGATCCAGGTTCTAAACTATAGAACCACATCGCCCATTAGTCCCTCCAAAAATAAGGGAAGCACCTACACTTAACATCATCAGCAGCTCTGGCATCATCCATATGCACTTCATCAAGTGTTGCATCGGGTTAGTAAACCCAGTGTAATTACGCATTGTCGGCATGATGAACTTGTTAGGATATTGATCCGCTCTAATCTATGTAGTGAATAGATCCGTACTAGCAGCAGTTTCCTAACTATCATCATGTTATTGATTCTATTGTAGCAATCTCCAGATTGTTTCTGTTATTAGTTCGTCATTTCCTTCATTGCTTTGAACGATGACAATTGCATGCATTATCATTTGCTTGGCTCCGTGAATAGTCAAGGCTATCATAATGATGCCTAGGTCTGCCTAACTTTGGGGAGTTCATCTGTTCAAATCTCCTATGATGCCGAAATAAACTATGTCCTCTTTGAGTATTCCATCTACACTTCTTTTAGGGCCCTATCCTAAGGACCTACAGTCTATCCATCATTGACATGTTCGTGTTTAGAGACACCATTGTTATCCCGATGCCCCTTGATAGATCAATATCGATCCATGATGGATTAGTACCGACCTATCGATAAGTTAGGGCTCTTCCTCTAACTTGCTTTTTCTTTCCTCTAGTTCCTTCTACACCACTATCTCAAGCCTTTTCCTTTCCATGTCTATATCGATATGTAGAACTTTCCTCGCTTGATTCAGATGAAGAATCCTCTCTATCATTGTGATATCTCAGAAGGGATCCCTTTTTATCACTTCCATGATGGCTTGTTGAGCCAATTGCATATTTTTATCCACATCAGCCATCATTTTGTTCAATTCATGTTTCATGACTACATTCAGAGGTGAATGTGTTGATCCTTCATCTCCTCCATGGTTAGCCACGGTAGGTTCTTCTTCAATCATGACTCTATTTTTACTCTTTTTTGGCGTCTCTTGGATCTTTTGGAGATTTATGCAAATCCTAAAAGCAATCAAAGATTCATTTTTAAGCAAAGTTCTTAGTGAAAGTACCCAAAAAAATAGCATTTAAAAAATGGGCTAACATCCCCAAATGATTGAATAAAGTGCGATGACTACACTACACCTTTGTTACCCAATATACCTATATAGTGCACTATGACGATACTCGGCCAATGTAGTGCGATAATCAAGAGTGAAGTAACTAAACTCCAAAGCAGAACCTATCATATATCCCATAGTGTATGGGATAACATATAATAATCGTATGGGTATAAAACAAGCAAGACAGTAACATAACTAAAATGAGCCGTAGAATCAGTGAGCAATAGTAGGTTCATCATAGTCATACAAATTAGAATAAAGTTTATACATCAAATAATAAACTTAAATGAAACTGTATCTAAATAATAATAATGATGATGATGATGATGATATAGCACCGATCAAGCTCCATAGTGTTACACAACATAAATACAGCGGATAAGATTCAAAAGTAGTTATATGAAATGTGTAGTTATCTGCTCGTCATTTGTATGGCTTCATGCGCTATCTCATACCTACTATCTAGTCTGCGCATTAAAGGGTATCGAAGATAATAAGAAGCAAAACATAAATCTTGAGAATAATAGTTTGGTATGAGTGATATGCAGTCTTAAGGTACTATAAAAGTCGATATACTAAATAGAAACACAAGGTTTAGAGAATTATACCTGGCATGTCCATGCATCTAAAAGTTAACACATAATAGTGCGTGCTAATGTATTATCATCGTGTGGGTGTACTAGAACTCAAAGTACAATATGAGTATACAGACATCTAAGTCAATAATATCCACATTATGTGGCATCCCTAGTAGAAATAAGCAAACACAACAACCGTCAATCATTTTCGCATCACTCACTTAGGTGCATTGGATATATGATAGCTAGTATGACCATATCAATGGTCAAAGACTATTCAACATATCAGTTTCTCGATGCTCGACTTCATGCCACTTCGAAGGCCATGAAACTAAACTCAACATAAAAAAGTCTAGGGTATACAAATTTATAGTCAAAGATCCAAGATATGATTAAATATAGATGAGCGTCCTCACATACTCTCTCTTTACGAGAACACATCAAAACCCCTGAATATCAATGATCCCTTAGCATAGGTCTCCATACTAGAATACAACAATGTCATACTTTACAAGTTCACATCAATGAACTTTCCTTCATGGATCATCATCACAGCTCCCATTATTGAGTTATCAAAGCCTGGAACAACTCTGGACATCCCTTAAAAGCTACAGAGCCTCCTCTACATCTAAACCTTGAAATCCCCAAAACAAATCCCCAGGTGAATCCTGAAGTAGATATGCAGAATCCTCAAGTAAAATTTATGCCATGTTTTCTATAGTAAAATTGACCAGTGGTGGTCCAAACTCCCAAATCAGACCTCGCTCCATCACGCGATCTATTATGGTACGTGAAGGAACTGTTTTGGTCAATAATGGATAAAATTGGTTAAATTAAAGAAAATTCCTATTTGAATCATAGTAGGCCTATGAAGTCTGATGGGTTTCACTAGATCCAATCTAGTTGTTTTTAATAAAATCGTATTCTTAATTAGTTAAAGTTGTGTTAACTAAGTGTGAAATTTGAAAAACTTTGAATACAATAAATATATTCATATTTTAAAAGCAATGAAAAACATGTGAAACATACAATGAGTATAATTGTTTGGTGTTTAAGGATGAGAACAAACATGAAATTAGATCAAGATATAATTACATTAAAATCTAAAAGGGAAGTGATAATAAGGGCATCACTGATTGATTCCACCTTTCTTCTTTTGCAAACATTTAATATATACTATAACCAATTAATTTACAATGGACGATGTTACAACAATATGTTGAAAATGGAAAAAGCAACAAATGATAACATACTATGTACATGTGTGGATATTGAGATTTATATCTACCATGCATATATTTGCTATTTATATATATATAAACATATTATTGCCTCAAATTTAATTTGTTTAATGAAAAGATAATGAAATATAAAATGATTCTAAAGTACTTACCTTGATAATACAAAATATAAATGTTTAAATACACACGCATAGGGATATATATATAAGGGGAAAATTTTCTACTTGATCCTAAAGCGAACATCCATGTTACATTAGCTTTTTTGATGTATTGCAAATATATATATATATATATATATATATATATATAAAGTTTCAACCCATTTTTTTTTAAAATCAAACTATTATACGAACAAAACAACATACATCAAATCAAATAAGGTGTCAATAATCTCTATATTTTAGGGTTGATTAAAAATTCAAACAGAAACATTTAACTCATTAGTTGGATAATATGTTTATAATATTATTATAGGTAACCTGAAATATTATTTTATTCATTTATAATATTTGGTTTTAATTTTCAAGTTATAACAAATCAAATCATTCAACAAGTTGTTTAAATTATTTCCAAATTAAGATGAGGCAATAATATGTAAATATTAAAATATGACAAGTATATCACATTTAAGAAAATGAATTAAATTTAAAATATACCTTTAAAATTTAACCAATAAGTGACACTTTGATTTGGATGCCCTTCTTAGATTCTTGAATAAACACCCATCTTTGCAAGAGACATTGATATAATTTTGGGTAAATGAAAGAGAAATTTTCGATCATGAAAGAGATGGAGGAGATAGCTATGATTGAGGGAAGAAGGGGTAAAAGAAAATTGAATGAGGAATAAAATAAGAGGTTTTTTTTAAGGAAAGAATATAAACATTTCACAATATCTCTTTCAAAGCATCTCATTTTAATTCCTAACTAATTTTAAATCAATTCAATCATTCCTCCATTCTTTGCATGACTGGTCAAGCATATCGCTAGCATGGACTAGTTTTCCAAAAGGTCTATTAAGTATTAGCTATATTTATGCTTGTTTAAACATGTATTCATATCGCATATTGATGCGTGTATATATCACATTTATATATACATCTGAATAGTTACTAACAACACCAAAAATATCAAAGAAATTAACAAGCAGTATTTCTTAAATGTCAATTTATAATATTTTATAAACAATTAAATTGTGTGGTTTTCAAAGAATTCACAAATATGGTTGTGTGACGAGGAGGTGCAAATTCAATTAGCAATTAATATCGAACAATTCAAACATTAATGTTCACACGCCACCATTGCTAGTTGTATGACAGTTTTGCCGAATTCATCGCTTATAGATCTTTTTAATAATATCCAATTTCACATTTTATTAAATAGTATCTTTTAATAACAATCATTTACACACGTTCTCTTCCTCAAAACTATATCATTTTAGGAAGTATGGAATTTGATATTGGTCAAAATTTTGATATTGTCGACATTCAACTCGGTTAGTCAAAAGGGAAAGCCTTAGGTTCAATAATAACATTTAATATTAACCATGCTACTCTGGTCAGAGAATTTGACTTTGAGTTGAATACAGTTGGTAGTGACACTAACCTTATACAACTGAGTAGACAAATTATCCATTGAATAAGGCTTCACTTTTAATGCTTCAACTCAGACCCAATAGAGTCGCTCGATGGATCCCCATGCCATGATTTAAATATAATAAAAGTAATGTATTCACATTGAAGTTCCATGATGTTCACAAGTTGAAGGAACTGTATAACGTCGTTACATTGAGAATTCATGTTTGGCCTAGTTGTTACCAACAATAGGAAAGTCGTAGACGATTCATTTCATAGTTATCCAATAACTACGAGCATCAGCCATGAGTAATACACTATCCAACATTTGGAGAGCGTTACGCACTCTGGTCTCAATGGATATATCAATATCCTTTCTTGAAACATCTTGATTGGGAATATTTAAAATAAAATGTCAATTTATTTTGTGATTAATTACCCATGATTGCAACTATTTGCAACTACAATCATATAACCTTTTATTTAAATATTTTCTTATAGGTATAATTTATATTAATTATTTAATTAATTATATCATAAAATAATACGGTATATAAAAGAAAACAAACACCATTACTATGAACAAGGTTGGCTATGGAGTTACATATAAGTAACAAATTACATAATTACCCCTAGGGCATACCACCAACTCTTTCAATACAACCCCCTAGGCTTTCCCTTCAAATTCACCAAAATTTATATGGTTCGATACCGGCCCATTAACAATTTACATTTAGCTAAAATTTGCCAAGTGTTTCGGCCATAAACTCCTTCCATGAAGCTCCCTCGTCATTTTTCCTAAAATATGGATCGACATTGATCAATTTTATTTTGTACTTAGCCAAAATGGTTAAATACTCTAACTCCAAGCCACATCATTGCCCAAAGTCCACATCATCCAAGCCTATAGCAACCTATCCTCTTCCTAGAAGTGCTCTCCCAAGTGCCACTGTGAACTTTCCACGACTTGATATTATTCGATATCGATCCATAGCGATCGCTGTCGAACGATATTACTTACCAAATTTCTAGATCGAATTTCATCTCCTAAATTCCTACATCAACCTTCTCCTTTGCAACTCCAGCACTCATCCACACACTTATTCCATTGATTCAAGCCTTCATCATTTGCTCATCCATCCATATACATGAGACTCCATCTCATGGAATACCCCTACTTTAAATCTGCTATTTATTACGTTTCATCCAATACAACCAGACATACATATATCCAAGTAATACAATGCATACAACATGTATTATAAGTTATCAAATTCAGATTCAACAACCAATTTCATTAAATCTAGCCTATTTCCTTTAATATAGTATCATATGTTTGATGACCCGGAATTTTGGCAATATCAATTCAATAATCTGTATTAATAATTTAATTGGTTTGATAATTTTTCTTTATAATTTTGATTTAAATTGGTAAATTTAATCCTTTAAAGGTTAATAAATATTTAATCTGGTAATTTTGATCAATATCTTTCTATCAATTTAAAATTGATAAGAATTTATTTTTTAAAGCTAATAAAATTTTATTCTATTTATAATATATATATTTGATATATATTGTGAATAGAAAGAACTTTTGTTTTAAATAAAAGATTGAATTTTCAAATTGTAATATATATGTATGTATATGTTATAATTTGATATTGTTTTGAAATTTGATTTAATCTATTGATGATTTATATATGTATGAATTGTAATTTAAAGCTTGGTTTTAGAATTTATATTTTTCAAAAGTTAATTTAGGATTAATTCAATTTGTTTTCAAAATATAAGATAATTATTTATTTTGGTTTAAAAAGGATTTAATAAAAGTTTATTTTGTTTTCTTTTAAAAGTGTTTAAATTTAAAATGGTTATAAATGTATGTATGTAAATGTTTTAGATTTTTAAATCCATGTATAAGGATATATTTGTGTTATAATTAGTTTTAGAATATTTTCTTTAAAAGAGTAAATTTATATATTCATACATAAGTATTTATTAATTCAAGTGGATTAATTAAATAAGTAAGCTTACGTTATTATTTAAATTAAATAAAAATTTATTAAAAATACTTAAGAAAACATGTGTAAACATGTTAATCATCTTAACAACACTTGTAAAGCAATTAAGCAAATTAAATGACAAGTGTAAGTTTAATTTACAAGTGTCTTTATTTTAAAATTTTACTTTCTTCAATTTTAATAAACATTACATAATTCAATTTAAAATAAACTTTTTCATCTCTTCTTCCATTTGTTTCTCAGCCGAACAAAGATGATTTCAAGTTTAAAAACTTCTCAAACAAAAAATTCAATGATTCCAAATCTAAAGTTCAAAACAGAAATCTTTTTCAAAACCTGGAACTAAATTTACAAGCAAAGTTCTTCACAACAATTATATTTACAACCTTCAACGTGCAAATTTAAAAAGCTGCAATTCAAAGGGGTTATCAAGAGCAACATCAGTTTAAAATCAACAAATTAAAGGCATGTAGAGGGATTCATTTTCAACAGCATGCAATCAAAGTTTTCCAAATTTAAAGATTCGAAAACCTGCCCTGTTCTCTGCATATTAAAAAGTGAGTAAATCATTTTAAAAACAGCTTTAGTTTAATCTATGGTTGAATGATGATGCATGCAATGAAATTTGCTTTGATGATGAATATTAGTTTACATGAATGCATGTTTGTTTGAATGCCCGTAAATTGGAATGTAAGTTCTGTTGTTTTAAATAGATTTTGTTTTTTCCCTCTTTAAATTCAATATCTCATTCTTTATTCATTGTTAATCTGTAATTTGCAAACAAGAAATGATTGAAATCATGTAACATAACCACCAAAAATCATTCCAGGAATTTATAATAAGTATTCATTTCAAAATTTGTAAAATAACAGTGAAAGCCCAATTTTTCACAAAAATCAACTTCCATAATTTCATATTTACATTATAGGAATGGATTCATGTTTGAAAATCATGAATTTTAACATGCAATTTGTTATCCCATTTTTGGTCAAAACTGGGATATCAACAAATGAACGAAGATGATGGATATCAGGATTGGAGATCAGTTGGAATCAAGGCTACGATCGATGTCGTCGAAATTTGGTTGAACTCCGATCGGGACGAAATTGATTGGAGACAATGATAAGGACTAGAAAAGGCTATGTTTCAAATTTCAGGTTAATCGGAGTTCGTATGAAGGAGATATGATGGATTCAAGGTGGGAGAGGTATGCTGTTCGAATCGTTCAAGATGGAGTGCTCGGTTCGAATTCATCAGATTCGAACCCATCAGGATGGATTCGAACCCACCAAGCTCGCATCGATGGTACTTCGAATCGATGGGGACTCGATGGATACAAAGAACATGGATTCGAAGGATTGGAGATGGATTCGAAGGTCATGGAGTCGAAGGATTGGAGATGGATTCGAAGGTTATGGAGTCGAAGGGTTTGGATTCGAAGACGATGGATTCGAACAATGGACATGGACTCGAAGATGATGGATTCGGACAATGGATATGGACTCGAAGATGATGGATACGAAGAAATGGACATGGATTCGAAGATGATGGATTCGAAGAGGATGGACTCGGAGGATGTGGACTCGAAGGAGATGGGCTCGAAAGTCATGGACTCGAAGGAGGCGGCTTCAAAGAGCATGGATTCGAAGAGTATGGATTCGAAGGAGTCGGCCTTATGGATACGAAGGGGATGGTTTCGAAATGGATGGTTTCGAAGCATGGGTTCGAACCTAGCAGAACGCACGGAGCTTTGATCTTGAATCGATCATATCTTCCAAACCGTTGATCCAAATGCAATGAAATTTTTACAGGAGCTTACATACATGTTGAAGAATGTTCTCACCAAATTTCAGCTCAATTGGATGATTTCTTGATCGATTCGAACCTTACTTCGAATCGATCCCAAGGTGGGCCCGGACCTCCAGATTTCGGGCATGTGGGCCCCCTCACGTGCCTGAAGTGGTCTTCCTGGATTTTAGGAGAATTATCAGCCTCCTACGCTTATAAATAGAGCCCCTGGTCATTCAGAAAAGGGGTCGGAGATTCTAGAGAGTAAAAGGACGCTTGGATGCTGCCAGAATCATTCCATATCAACATTGTTGCTACTTATTTCAAGTTTTGGACATTGTAACTGCTGTAATCATCTGTAATCATCAAGGATAATCAATAAAAGGATAAAATTTTTGGAGTGGACGTAGACCGGAGATAGCCGAACCACTATAAAACTTGTGTCTCTGTTCTTTACTTTGGGATTATTGTTCAATATTTGCTGAGATCTGTTATTTGTGTTTGAATATTGTTGGTTTGTATTCATACACTGGTGATTTCACGGTATTTGGGGTTTGTGACCAATTTTGGCACAAACACTTTGGTGCTTTCACTGAGAAACAACTAGCACCCGCTATATCGGATATGAAGTTTGGATTTGGAGATTTTAAAGAGTTTGGATTCAAGGACAATGACTAGGCAAAATAGTAGAAGGCAGAGGGATGAGCGAAGCCAACAGGAAGGAAGTCAACAAGCATCCTCCGGAGCCGGGGAAGGACAGGCCTCAATCTACATAACCCGGGATGAGATGGAGGCTATGGCAAACTCATTGCAGGAGAGATTGTTAAAGAACCAACAAGAAATGATGCAGACTTTCTTTGAGCAAATGAGAGTTGCAGGGATGCAGAACCTAGGGACAGCAACAACCGCTGTGGATGCAGGACAGGGGACTAGGGTTGTGGAACCCAATGGAGGTCGAGATATGGAGCCACAAAGCAATCAACAAGGGCTTGGGGGCAGACCCACAGGATCCAACACAGGAGGACCTCTGGAAGGAGTTCAACAGGCTAGAACCAACGTTGCTACTAACGAGCCACATGAAGAGTATGTGCCGGAGTTCCCTCGGGGGCAACCCCCGACAGACAACGCTGGATTGGTAGAGATGATTAGGAAAACAGTGCGAGGTGGTTTGGCCAAAGGAGACTTGGAAGGAGTGAACAGGAGTCCGTTTGCTCGGGAAATAAGGATGGCTCAGAACCCACCTAAGTTTAAGTTGCCTAGCGTGGAGATATATGATGGCAAGACAGATCCAACAGATCACTTGATGAGGTACACCAGACATATGGAGGTGCTGGGGGCATCGGAGGAAGTGATGGCCCGATGCTTCCCTTTGTATTTGACGGACATAGCTGCGATGTGATTTAGGCAGCTGGAAGAAGGATCTATCAGGACTTGGAGGGAGTTAGTGGAAAGGTTTTTGGGGCAGTTTCGGGTTCACGTCAAGAGGCCGAAGAATGTGATGACACTAACATCGGTGAAGCAAAGAATGGATGAATCGCTTAGAGCTTTTCTAACTCGATTCAGTGCGGCAGTCGCTTCGGTGGATCGGCCTGATCCATCGATGGTTTTAATGGCAGCAGTATCAGGAGTCAGGGAGGACTCTGATTTTAAGGTATCTCTGATACGAGATCCCCCACAAGATCTCGACGAATTCTTTCACGAGGCAGAAAGGTTCCTTCGGCAAGAAGATGCAAGTACGGATTTAAAGGTGAAAAAGGTTAGTGCAATCGAGGTTGGAGCGGTATCCAACAATGGTTCGGATAAAGACAAAGAAAAAAGGAAATTGGATAATGATTCTGGAAACGCTAGGAAGCGATGGAAGGATCCAAAGTTTTCCACATACACAGGATTGAACGAGACGCTAGAGCGGATATACATGGATACTCGGAATCGCCTTCCCTACCGGAGGCCAGCCAGGAGAGAACCTTCTGAACGAGAGAAGGCATCAGGGAGGCATTGTCTCTTCCATGAGTTAGACGGACATGACACCAACAGCTGCAGGCACTTGAAGGATATAATCGAGGAGCATGTAAGGAATGGACAGTTACAGCAGTATGGCGGAGCTCGGAATGCAACGGTGGAGCAGGAGCAACCACCGACAACCTCTCGCCGTAATGATGAGAGACCCAGGGATGGTGGTCGATTGATCATTCACTAATCGGGATAATATGGAATAAGTAACGAACTATTAGCAAGCAACCAAGTCATTTACACATGTACGGGGACGGAGATAGCCCCTAGACATGCTCTGAATGACGATAAAGCTGCAACGCTATGGTTTGTGAAATCTATCTTTCGCTTTTTGATTGTACATTACTTTTCTGTTTGGATTTTAGTTTTGAAGCTTGGATCGAGCCCTCGGTTTTGCTTGCTTTTTGACTTGGATTTTCCTTCGGATGATTGTTTTCAGTTTTGGATGTTGGTTTGGTTTTTTGGTTTCCTGGTTTTGATTTGGATTTTGGATTGGATTTTGATTGGATTTTTATCTGATTTTTGATAAACGGTCGTCGGGTATGGATTATGCCTGACAAGGGGTGAGTCACTTTGCCCGAACGTGGTAAATTGACTCATTCAGGTCGTCGAGTATGCACTATGCTCGGCAAGGGTCCGGGGTGACCAGGATTCGGCCTAGGACTTAGGCCCTATATCATCAATTGCTATTTTCAGGTCGTTGAGTATGGACTATGCTCAGCAAGGGTCCGGAGTGACCATGATTTGGCTTAGGACTTAAGCCACGGCATTATTCACGCCCAGGGACATTGTGCTACGGTCATCAAGTGTGGATTGCACTTGGCAAGAACTTGGACATGTTATGAATTTGGATATCTACCTGGAGAGGTTCTGGATTCGGTTATTGGCTATTGTGTAAAGATGGATTCAAACTCGACTACCGAGTTCGAATGGATATGGAATTGGCTAAGGCTTTGGTTATGGGATTTGGAATTGGGCATCGGCTCGAAGCAGTCAAGGATGACATACTCTGGCGATATGGCTATGGACTTTGGATACTGGATTCGGGACTATTCAAAACACGTCTTGTTATCGCAAGACATGTTTTGGGGGGCAAAGTGTTATCCCATTTTTGGTCAAAACTGGGATATCAACAAATGAACGAAGATGATGGATATCAGGATTGGAGATCAGTTGGAATCAAGGCTACGATCGATGTCGTCGAAATTTGGTTGAACTCCGATCGGGACGAAATTGATTGGAGACAATGATAAGGACTAGAAAAGGCTATGTTTCAAATTTCAGGTTAATCGGAGTTCGTATGAAGGAGATATGATGGATTCAAGGTGGGAGAGGTATGCTGTTCGAATCGTTCAAGATGGAGTGCTCGGTTCGAATTCATCAGATTCGAACCCATCAGGATGGATTCGAACCCACCAAGCTCGCATCGATGGTACTTCGAATCGATGGGGACTCGATGGATACAAAGAACATGGATTCGAAGGATTGGAGATGGATTCGAAGGTCATGGAGTCGAAGGATTAGAGATGGATTCGAAGGTTATGGAGTCGAAGGGTTTGGATTCGGAGACGATGGATTCGAACAATGGACACGGACTCGAAGATGATGGATTCGGACAATGGATATGGACTCGAAGATGATGGATACGAAGCAATGGACATGGATTCGAAGATGATGGATTCGAAGAGGATGGACTCGGAGGATGTGGACTCGAAGGAGATGGGCTCGAAAGTCATGGACTCGAAGGAGGCGGCTTCAAAGAGCATGGATTCGAAGAGTATGGATTCGAAGGAGTCGGCCTTATGGATACGAAGGGGATGGTTTCGAAATGGATGGTTTCGAAGCATGGGTTCGAACCTAGCAGAACGCACGGAGCTTTGATCTTGAATCGATCATATCTTCCAAACCGTTGATCCAAATGCAATGAAATTTTTACAGGAGCTTACATACATGTTGAAGAATGTTCTCACCAAATTTCAGCTCAATTGGATGATTTCTTGATCGATTCGAACCTTACTTCGAATCGATCCCAAGGTGGGCCCGGACCTCCAGATTTCGGGCATGTGGGCCCCCTCACGTGCCTGAAGTGGTCTTCCTGGATTTTAGGAGAAATATCAGCCTCCTACGCTTATAAATAGAGCCCCTGGTCATTCAGAAAAGGGGTCGGAGATTCTAGAGAGTAAAAGGACGCTTGGATGCTGCCAGAATCATTCCATATCAACATTGTTGCTACTTATGTCAAGTTTTGGACATTGTAACTGCTGTAATCATCTGTAATCATCAAGGATAGTCAATAAAAGGATAAAAACTTTGGAGTGGACGTAGGCCGGAGATAGCCGAACCACTATAAAACTTGTGTCTCTGTTCTTTACTTTGGGATTATTGTTCAATATTTGCTGAGATCTGTTATTTGTGTTTGAATATTGTCGGTTTGTATTCATACACTGCTTTCACGGTATTTGGGGTTTGTGACCAATTTTGGCACAAACACAATTCATTATTTTTAAAGTTGATAATCTGTTAGTAATTGGGAAATGATTGATTTCGGCAATTCAACGAATTGCCGAAGATCAATGTGATGATTGAAGCTGGATTTTTGATCGAACCAAGCTTTCGTGTTGTGGATGATGGGAAAAATGCAATTGAATTTTTCCAATGAGTGAATTGTTCGAATTCGGATGAACTAGGGTTTTATTTTGATGTTGGCTCGGTTTGACTGTCGAAGCTTTTATGACATGAGAGATGGACCTAAGGCGTTCGCGGTAGAGGGGATGGAAGCTCGGGGACGAGGCGTTTCGATGGTTCGTCGGCGAAGTTCAACAGTGTTGGGTTGGCCAGAGGCAATGGGATTTTTTGGTTCGAAGTTTTCTGCAGTTTTTGAGCTATGAGGTCGAATTTTGATTCACGTACATATTCTTGAAGCTGGGTGTGGTTTGGGGTTCGAGTGCATTTGTGTGATCATCGGCGATGGTCGTGACGTCCTACGGCGGCCGGAGGTGATGGCGCACGTGCACGCGTATACTGTGTGCACTAGAATGTTTGAGTAGGGGAAGACGAGGTCGCCCCGAAGTTTTGCTCGCGTATTCATGAGGTTCGACTCGAAGGATGGGTGTTGGGTTTTTGCTTCAGGTAGGCACGAGTAGTTCCAGTGATTCGACTCGAATATTTGTGTTTATGGGCTTTCCATTAATACTGTGTAATCTAAAGATAAAGTTGCTGATTTAAAACTTGTCGTTTGAATAAAAACAAGTTCAAGTTGTATAAAAGGAAATATAATTACAAAGTTAAAAAAAAGTTTGTTGTTTTGAAATAAAGTTAAACTTTTAAAAAAGGGTGTTAATTGAATTTATTTTAAATTTAAATTTGTCTAAAATGATTTCTTTTTGAAGTAATTAACTTCATTAAATTTTGAATTTTAATTTAAAAAGGGGATGTTTTGAGTTTAATATTAAATCAAAGTTTTAAGATAAATTTTAAAGTAATGTTTAAAAACTAAGTTTCAATTTATATTGAAAATAAATAGGTTTAAAATTAGATAATTTAAAGTGTTTTAAATTTGAAATTGATTTCTAAATACTTTATCTTCAAGTAAGGTTATTATTATGATTTTGTAAACCAAATTGAATAATTTGTTTTTAAGTTATTAAAATTTGATTAATTCAAATAATTTATTTATGAAGATAAATAAGGTTAAATTATTTGGATATGAACTTAAGAATACTTAATTAAAAGATGACTTGTTAATAAGTAAAGTTTAATTAAGATTAAGGTTTTTCTTAATTAATTAAGGATTTTTAAGTAATAGAAGTTAATTAATTAATTATTTAATTAATTTTAAATGATTATTTAATCGTTTATTTAATTTTAAATAATCACTTAATTGTGAATTAATTAAGTGTAATTACTTAATGAAGTAATTAATGTTTAATTATTGAATGTAATTAAGAAAAGAGAAATTTACTTATGAAAGTAATTAGTGAAAAATTGCTCATGGGAGTAATTAAGTGGAAGTGATTAATGGATAATCACTTAATGTTATTAATCTAAGGATTGATTAATATAATTGTTTTGAAGTTAATTAATTATGGAGTAATAATTAATTAAAGAATTAAGGATTATTTAATGATGAGATCAATTATTTGTTAAGGTAATTAATTAAGATAGTAATCATCTAATGTAAGTAATTAGAAGATAATTACTTAAGTAATTAATTAAGGGTTAATTACTAATTTAATTTTAGTTAATTAATTAATGTGATGTGATTAATTTAAGATTAATTACGAAGGGTAATTAAAAATGTAATTAATTAATAAAGTAATTAATTAAGGATTTATTAATTATTTTAATTGGTTAATAATTACTTAATGAAGCAATTAAAGATTAATTAATTATCTAATTAATCAAAGGGTTAATATAATTAATTAAGAAGTTAATTAATTAAGATAAGTAATTACCAGTTGTTAATTACTGTTTATGATTAATGAGATGATTAATTACAAGTTAATTATTTAATTTATTAAAGAATTATTGATTAATATGGATCATTAGTTAATTAATTAATCAAGGTTGATTAATAAAAGTAATTAATTAAAGTGTGATTAATTAATTGTAATTAATTGAGGTTTAATGTAATTAATTATAGTTGATTAATTAATGGAAGCAAATGAAGAATCATTAATTATTGTAATTAATGATAGTAATTGAAGGTTAATTACTGTATATGGATAATTAGTTGAATGTAATTAAAGGATAATTAATCAAGGAAGATTAATTAAGGAAGATCATTAAGAGATGATTAATTTATTTATTTGGAATAAACTAATGAAGAAGGATTTAGATAATCCAATTGATTAAGAGTTAATCAATTCTGCTTATGGATGATTGAATGATATTGGATGATTGATATTGGGTGATTGGTTGATACTGGATGATTTGGATATTTATAATATGTGATATGCTGCTTTGTGAGATGAATGTTTGATATGAATTATCTGTTGTGATAATGTGATTCATCTATCTGTTTATATCACCCTGGATATAAGTTTAATTGTTTAAACCCTTAAACAACTTGGACATTAAAATAGCGTTTGGATTTCGATGAGACAGTGATCAGGTTTCCATATTTGGATATCCGAAAACCATATCGATCCAAATTATACGTTAGGTCGTGAATCTAAGTGGATAGTGAAGACTCGAGGTGTAAGAACTATTCGTCAATATAACTCTGGGGTGATTCCGTGATGAGTTTGACGAAGATAGTGCTTATAGGTTCGAGATGGTGATTTAGAGTGCAAGGGCTATGGTTGTTGACTCTGAGGGTGGTTCCAAAATGAGTGCAACGAGATACTGCCTTCGGCTTCATTCGAACCCGGAACGAAATTGTATGGATTGAATGCTTTCAGAACATCGTCAGGTGAACGATGAGCATTATAAGATAGATGTGTTCTATAAAGGTAACCGCAGCCTCAAGCCTCATTAACTGGGAATGGCTAAAACAGGGGAGGTGCAGCAAGGCTAGTTGGGTAGCACCCATTTTAGGGTGAGGTCATTCCTGTCTAGATGTCCCTTTTATTTTGACTTTGTGGGTGGTTGGTCATGCTAACCACGAGGTGATCTTACTCGGGACTATTCAGTAAGGAATGGTTCTGGCTTTGTGATGCAGGGGATTGGGAGTAATCCTCAGTACTGTTATCTAGGCCATGTACTGTGACGGACGGTACCCCTGCCATTGATGGAAACTCATTCTTCCTACGAGACCCTACGGTTTTGTTTGTATTACCCACTTTTGTGGCTAGTAGTTGGAATTTAATGAATGTAACAATTTCGGCTATTTCTTATTTACTTGAAAACCCTAGACACTATTATAATATCACTGGATTTCCTATCAAATGTTTTGGTTAGCGTAAGGTAAAATCTTTTCCAAGTTTATGTGTGGGAAGTCTTACGTGATACCTTTTCTTTTCAAAGGATTTTCTAAAGTTAAGCAATTATAACCCGTTTACTCACACAGACACCTGTCTGACCCGAGTGTTTATTTTCTGTTTTATTAAACTCTTGGGTACTCATATTATGCATGAGTAGTCGAGGGATTCAGGTTTGCTTGACGAATTCTAGAGGAGATATGAAGCAGGAGGCTTCCATGTGTAGATATATTATGGTTCCGCTGTGTTTGTGTGTTATCTGTATCTTGTGTACTTGAGTTGTATAGTTAGATAGATGTTTATAACTGTCTAATATGTGTTGTATAAGTTGTGTACTCTGATGTAATATGATACTATGCAATATTTTATATGATATATTATATTTCATTCGTTCCGCTGTGAGTTATCTGATATTGTTGTGTTTCTTCTTTTCTTATCTTTTCTTCTTCTATCCCTTTCTTTCTTAATTAGTGATGCGACTTTCTAGTGTTAGAAAGTTGGGTCGCTACAGTTGGTATCAGAGCATTAGGTTGAGTGAATACCTAGGCTCTAGAGTGGTGTCTTTCTTGAGAGAGCGTACTTGTAAATTTTATATATAACTATATTTATATATATCTATATCTACCTGATCTGTTGGGTTATCTGTTCGGATTTTCCAACATAAGTTTTAGAGGTAGATGGAGTAGTATTGGGGTGTGTGTGTGTGTAACCCGACTACCACTGATGGAAGAGTCCATATGTTGAGGTTGGAAGTATATTTGTCGAGACTGTAGACCTAATACCATATCGAGTGAAATTTGTAGCTTGGAGTAAGGATTTCTCTGATATCCAAAGGAAATCTTTCAAAAGATTCAGAGTTTATCTTTGAAGTGTAAGTTTGGATCTGTCAAAAGTGCAGAATAGGTGATGATATCTTGATAACTGCGTGCTGAGATATAGTATCCACGGATATTTCAGAAGATGTTTTCTCTTGAAGCAGTTTTAGAAGTGGTTGAGGAGCAATCTTTACCTGCCGTAGGGAAGATTCGTCTGTATGGAAGTTATCTAGATTTTTAGCAAGGAGGTTTTCTGCTTTGGAATATGAGGCTAAGGTCTATGAGCTGCTTCGCTTCGGCATGGTCTCATTTGTCATTCCTTAAGGAGAGCGAGATGATGATGCTTGGTTTGGAGCCCGAATTTCTTGAGAGGATGTCTGCCATCTTGAAGGTCTTTTGTGTGGCTTGTAGATCATTTTGGTTTTCGAGAAGCCTTTGGATTAGAAGTCTTTGGTTAGCTGTGGTGGCAGTACAGTTCGAAGTGTTCGGTGTGCTGACGAGAAGGTCTTTTAGCTTTGCAATATCATCAAGGTAGAGTTTGGAAGCAGCAGTGTGGCCGTTTCTCCGATAGTTCATGAATCTTTGTGGTTCTTCTTCAACAGTTCGGGCAGTTGGTGAATGTTTTCTTGAAGGGTTAACCTTGTTTGGAAAAGCTTAAGGCTGTTCTATTAGGTAAAGAGAGGACGGTTTCTTTGGAATCCGAACTAGGTAGGATCGCAAAAGTGACTTGCGATTAGTTTGGGAATTTATCTTGGGCAATCTTTTGTTTGAGACTGAGGGTTCTCATGTAGAAGTAGGAGCTACTGATGTAATCTGAAGTTTTGTCTGCATCTGGAGTTGAGTTCCATATTGTTTTGGTTCCAGAGGCAATTCTGGTAGTTAGCCTAGTCGTAGAGTTGGTGTAGCAGCTCAGGATTCTCTGGAGTTTGGATTGGTCAGATCTAGTTTTTGAGTTGGATTTCTGCTGTAAGGTAGTGTGACCGAGTCAGATGGGTCACTAAGATTTTATGGATTTGATGAACAAAGTTTCTCGAATATATTGGATAAGTTTGTACTCGGGTTCATCAACAGTATTCTCATCTATTTCAGAATCAGAGTTGTGCAGCGGAAGCGAGGTAGCAGCTGTACGAGGAAGTAAGCAAGTTTAGTTTGCTATTGCTTGGGAAGTAAAGCTTGTGTTCTGGATTTTGACGGATCTTGGAAGACTTTTCTATTGAATAGGATCCAGAAACTGGTTTGCTTTGGTCTAGTTGTTTCTGGAAGCATCAACATAGGTTGAGCTGATCAAGAAGAAGTTTGGCAGCCCAGGATTGTCTGTTGAGTTATGCAGATATGAGATAAGGAGTTTGGAATTCGAAGTTGGAGACTTCATTGTTGTTAATATTTCTATGGTTAAGAGAACAGTAATTGGATAAGATTGAATTGTCAGTTTGGATAACTAGAATTCATTGTATTTCATGTATCTCTAAGGGAGTACGTGTATGATTCATTGTTGGTTGTGGAATCTGTAGTTTAGTTGGGTTTGGAAGTTGAGCTAGACTTGAGTATAGTCTGATGTTCTGTTCAGATTGATGGATCTAGAGGTGGGAGGAGCTCTAGATTATGGTGGTGTAGTTAGTTTAGCTTCTGTAGAGTGAGTCTCCCAGTATTTTATACTTGGGAAACTCTAGATAGTATTAGTAAGATCTCTCCTGATCTATGTCAGGATAATTGGTTAGGTATGTTTGTTTGATTGATTGCTTTGGTTGTTAGTAACTGGATGATAGGTATGCTTTGCTGTTTGAAATTGAAATCTTTGTTGGGTTATTAAATTATCTTTGCTTTTAAATTTCGAGGACGAAATTCTTTTAAGGGAGGAGGAATGTGACGACCCAGAATTTTAGGAAATATCAATTTAATAATCTGTATTAATAATCTAATTGGTTTGATAATTTTTCTTTATAATTTTAATTTAATTGGTAAATTTAATCTTTTAAAGGTTAATAAATATTTAATCTGGTAATTTTGATCAATATCTTTCTATCAATTTAAAATTGATAAGAATTTATTTTTCAAAGCTAATAAAATTTTATTCTATTTATTAAATATATTTGATATATATTGTGAATAGAAAGACCTTTTGTTTTAAATAAAAGATTGAATTTTCAAATTGTAATATATATGTATGTATATGTTATAATTTGATATTGTTTTGAAATTTGATTTAATCTATTGATGATTTATATATGTATGAATTGTAATTTAAAGCTTGGTTTTAGAATTTATATTTTTCAAAAGTTAATTTAGGATTAATTCAATTTGTTTTCAAAATATAAGATAATTATTTATTTTGGTTTAAAAAGGATTTAATAAAAGTTTATTTTGTTTTCTTTTAAAAGTGTTTAAATTTAAAATGGTTATAAATGTATGTATGTAAATGTTTTAGATTTTTAAATCCATGTATAAGGATATATTTGTGTTATAATTAGTTTTAGAATATTTTCTTTAAAAGAGTAAATTTATATATTCATACATAAGTATTTATTAATTCAAGTGGATTAATTAAATAAGCAAGCTTATATTATTATTTAAATTAAATAAAAATTTATTAAAAATACTTAAGAAAACATGTGTAAACATGTTAATCATCTTAACAACACTTGTAAAGCAATTAAGCAAATTAAATGACAAGTGTAAGTTTAATTTACAAGTGTCTTTATTTTAAAATTTTACTTTCTTCAATTTTAATAAACATTACATAATTCAATTTAAAATAAATTTTTTCATCTCTTCTTCCATTTGTTTCTCAGCTGAACAAAGATGATTTCAAGTTTAAAAACTTCTCAAACCCAAAATTCAATGATTCCAAATCTAAAGTTCAAAACAGAAATCCTTTTCAAAACCTGGAACTAAATTTACAAGCAAAGTTCTTCACAATAATTAGATTTACAACCTTCAACCTGCAAATTTAAAAAGCTGCAATTCAAAGGGGTTATCAAGAGGAACATCAGTTTAAAATCAACAAATTAAAGGCATGTAGAGGGATTCATTTTCAACAGCATGCAATCAAAGTTTTCCAGATTTAAAGATTCGAAAACCTGCTCTGTTCTCTGCATATTAAAAAGTGAGTAAATCATTTTAAAAACAGCTTTAGTTTAATCTATGGTTGAATGATGATGCATGCAATGAAATTTGCTTCGATGATGAATGTTAGTTTACATGAATGCATGTTTGTTTGAATGCCCATAAATTGGAATGTAAGTTCTGTTGTTTTAAACAGATTTTGATTTTTCCCTCTTTAAATTCAATATCTTATTCTTTATTCATTGTTAATCTGTAATTTGCAAACAAGAAATGATTGAAATCATGTAGCATAACCACCAAAAATCATTCGAGAAATTTATAATAAGTATTCATTTCAAAATTTGTAAAATAACAGTGAAAGCCCAATTTTTCACAAAAATCAACTTCCATAATTTCATATTTACATTATAGGAATGGATTCGTGTTTCAAAATGACGAATTTTAACATGCAGTTCATTATTTTTAAAGTTGATAATCTGTTGGTAATTGGAAAATGATTAATTTTGGCAATTCGACGAATTACCGAAGATCAATGTGATGATTGAAGCTGGATTTTTGATCGAAGCAAGCTTTCGTGTTGTGGATGATGGAAAAAATGCAATTGAATTTTTCCAATGAGTGAATTGTTCGAATTTGAATGAACTAGGGTTTTATTTTGATGTTGGCTCGGTTTGACTGTCGAAGCTTTTGTGACATGAGAGATGGACCTGAGGCGTTCGCGGTAGGGGGGATGGAAGCTCGGGGACGCGGCGTTTCGATGGTTCGTCGGCGTAGTTCAACGGTGTTGGGTTGGCCAGAGGCGATGGGATTTTTTGGTTCGAAGTTTTCAGCAGTTTTTGAGCTATGAGGTCAAATTTTGATTCGCGTATATATTCTTGAATCTGGGTTTGGTTTGGGGTTTGAGTGCATTTTTGTGATCATCGGCGATGGTCGTGACGACCTATGGCGGCCGGAGGTGATGGGGCACGTGCACGCGTTTATGCTGTGTGCACTGGAATGTTTGAGTTGGGGTAGACGAGGTCGTCCCAAAGTTTTGCTCGCGTATTCATGGGGTTCGACCCGAAGGAAGGGTGCTGGATTTTTGCTTCGGGTAGGCACGAGTAGTTCCAGTGATTCGACTCGAGTATTTGTGTTTGTGGGCTTTCGGGTTAATACTGTGTAATCTAAAGATAAAGTTGTTGATTTAAAACTTGTCGTTTGAATAAAAACAAGTTCAAGTTGTATTAAAGGAAATAGAATTACAAAGTTAAAAAAAAGTTTGTTGTTTTGAAATAAAGTTAAACTTTTAAAAAAGGGTGTTAATTGAATTTATTTTAAATTTAAATTTGTTTAAAATGATTCCTTTTTGAAGTAATTAACTTCATTAAATTTTGAATTTTAATTTAAAAAGAGATGTTTTGAGTTTAAATATTAAATCAAAGTTTTAAGATAAATTTTAAAGTAATGTTTAAAAACTAAGTTTCAAGTTATTTATGAAGATAAATAAGGTTACGTTATTTGGATAAGAACTTAAGAATACTTAATTAAAAGATGATTTGTTAATAAGTAAAGTTTAATTAAGATTAAGGTTTTTCTTAATTAACTAAGGATTTTTAAATATTAGAAGTTAATTAATTAATTATTTAATTAATTTCAAATGATTAGTTAATTGTTTATTTAATTTTAAATAATCACTTAATTATGAATTAATTAAGTGTAATTACTTAATGAAGTTATTAATGGTTAATTATTGAATGTAATTAAGAAAAGAGAAATTTACTTATGAAAGTAATTAGTGTGTAATTATGGAAGTAATTAATAGAAAATTGCTCATGGGAGTAATTAAATGGAAGTGATTAATGGATGATCACTTGATGTTATTAATCTAAGGATTGATTAATATAATTGTTTTAAAGTTAATTAATTATGGAGTAATTAATTAATTATAGAATTAAGGATTATTTAATGATGAGATCAATTATTTGTTAAGGTAATTAATTAAGATAGTAATCATCTAATGTAAGTAATTAGAAGATAATTACTTATGTAAGTAACTAAGGGTTAATTACTTAATTAATTTTAGTTAATTAATGCGATGTGATTAATTTAAGATTAATTACTAAGGATAATTAAAAATTTAATTAATTAATAAAGTAATTAATTAAGGATTTATTAATTATTTTAATTAATTAATAATTACTTAATGAAACAATTAAAGATTAATTGATTATTTAATTAATCAAAGGGTTAATATAATTAATTAAGAAGTTAATTAATTAAGATAAGTAATTACAAGTTGTTAATTACTGTTTATGATTAATGAGATGATTAAGTACAAGTTAATTATTTAATTTATTAAAGAATTATTAATTAATATGGATCATTAGTTAATTAATTAATCAAGGTTGATTAATAAAAGTAATCAATTAAAGTGTGATTAATTAATTGTAATTAATTGAGATCTAATGTAATTAATTATAGTTGATTAATTAATAGAAGCAAATGAAGGATCATTAATTATTGTAATTAATGATAGCAATTAAAGGTTAATTACTGTATATGGATAATTACTTGAATGTAATTAAAGAATAATTAATCAAGGAAGATTAATTAAGAAAGATCATTAAGAGATGATTAATTTATTTATTTGGAATAAATTAATGAAGAAGGATTTAGATAATCCAATTGATTAAGAGTTAATCAATTCGGCTTATGGATGATTGATTGATATTAGATGATTGATATTGGGTGATTGGTTGATACTGGATGATTTGGATATCTATAATATGTGATATGCTGCTTTGTGAGACGAATGTTTGATATGAATTATCTGTTGTGATAATGTGATTCATCTATCTGTTTATATCACCCTGGATATAAGTTTAATTATTTAAACCCTTAAACAACTTGGACATTAAAATGGCGTTTGGATTTCGATGAGACCGGGATCGGGTTTTCATATTTGGATTTTCGAAAACCACATCGATCCAAATTAAACGTTAGGTCGTGAATCCAAGTGGAGCTTAGTGAAGACTCGAGGTGTAAGAACTATTCATCAGTATAACTTTGAGGGTGATTCCGTGATGAGTTTGACGGAGATAGTACTTATAGCTTCGAGATGGTGATTTAGAGTGCAAGGGCTATGGTCGTTGACTCTGAGGGTGATTCCAAAATGAGTGCAACGAGATAGTGCCTTCGGTTTTGTTCGAACCCGGAACGAACTTGTATGGATTGAATGCTTTCAGAACATCGTCAAATGGATGATGAGCATTTTAAGATAGATGTGTTCTATAAAGGTAATCGCAGCCTCAAGCCTCATCAACCGAGAATGGATAAAACAAGGGAGGTGCAGCAAGGCTAGGTGTGTAGCACCCATTTCAGGGTGAGGTCGTTCCTGTCTAGATGTCCCTTTTATTTCGGCTTTGTGGGTGGTTGGTCGCGCCAACCACAGGGTGATCTCACTCGAGACTGTTCAGTAAGGAATGGTTCCGGCTTTGTGATGCAGGGGATTGGGAGTAATCCTCGGTACTGTGATCTAGGCCACGTACTGTGATGGACGGTACTCCGGTAGCCCTGCCATTGATGGAAACTCATTCTTCCTACGAGACCCTACGGTTTTGTTTGTATTACCCACTTTCGTGGCTAGTAGCTGGAATTTAATGAATGTAACAATTTCGGCTCTTTCTTATTTACTTAAAAACCTTAGACACTATTATAATATCACTGGATTTCCTATCAAATGTTTTGGTTAGCGTAAGGTAAAAACTTTTTCATGTTTATTTGTGGGAAGTCTTACGTGATACCTTTTCTTTTCAAAGGATTTTCTAAAGTTAAGCAATTATAACCCGTTTACTCACACCAGACCCCTGTCTGACCCCGAGTGTTTATTTTCTGTTTTATTAAACTCTTGGGTACTCATATTATGTATGAGTAGTCGAGGAATTCAGGTTTGCTTGATGAATTCTGGAGGAGATATGGAGCAGGAGGCTTCCACGTGTAGATATATTATGGTTCCGCTGTGTTTGTGTGTTATCTGTATCTTGTGTACTTGAGTTGTATAGTTAGACAGATGTTTATAACTGTCTAATATGTGTTGTATAAGTTGTGTACTCTGATGTAATATGATACTATGTAATATTTTATGTGATATATTATATTTCATTCGTTCTGCCGTGAGTTATCTGATGTTGTTGTGTTTCTTCTTTTATTATCTTTTCTTCTTCTATCCTTTTCTTTCTTAATTAGTGATGCGATTTTCTGGTGTTAGAAAGTTGGGTCGCTACAATATGAACATATGCATAGAATCAAGTTAAATTCAATTTAAAACATTTGAAATTCGTTTTCAAAGCATATTTAGGTTTAAATAAAGTCGAAGTTACATTTTTAACTTTGAAAACATTAAAAAACATCATTTCTACCTATATAAACGTTCATAATAAAGTGAGGATACAAGTACTCACCAATGAATTAAAATGCACTAAAATCGAGGTAAATTCGACCTAACCTGCCAAGCACGAATTCCAAGGTGTTGATTTTTGGAATCAATGTTCCTTTGCTAATCCTCATGCTAATCACTTGATTTGGTTAATTAAAATAAAGATTAAGGTTGTTTTTAGTTAAGAAATAACTAATGTAGGTGTAAATAGCTTTGGGGAAGCGTGAAAATGATTAGGGACTATCTCAATAAGTTGGTTGGGCACAAATCCCAAAAAAATTTAACGGGCTAGTTATTAACTTAGTCCAATGATCCACTAACATGTCCAAAAACTATTGGTAAATGGCCGTTTCTCTTGAACCGTAAGTTGAATAATGTATCATGACTATTCTACGGAATGAGAAACCAACATGTCTTCCATTTGGAAATGGTTTCATACCCTAATTCGGCTTTTAAGTTATAGCCTTAATGTTTTCTAGGTCAAAATTGTCCAAAAGAATTCCAAAGGGTCAAAACTGTCAATACTCAACATTCCAAACTAATTTGACCCAATTTTAATTTAAAAATGATATTTTATAATCCTCCAATTTAAAAATATGATTCGTACTATTCTTTCCCTCCCCAACACCCTTCTTCAGGGATTTTGGGTTCGCCTATGAAATTTCATCAAACAAAGTAAGGACAAACAATATAGTTACATCACATGCCTAATAACCATAAGCAAGCATAACATTCATCAAACATGCATACAAGAAAGTAAATACAACATATGCCTACCTTAGCGTGTAAGGTACTAAATCACCCTGCATGATATCAATAGTGAACGTAATTGTGATGAAAAAGTATTACCAAGTTAAGAACTCTTGATAAGCATAAATCATACTCTCCTCAGTCTCCCAAGTGCTATCGCCCTCGCTTTCATCCCATTAACATCACCATCTTACTCCTAACCTGATTTGTATCATGTCCGGTCATACAAATAGGTGCATGAAGTCTCGAAGCTTCTAGTTCAATCTTGATATCATCCAGTTGATCTGGTGTAATAGTTACATCTGAGCAATAACACCTGTAAATTGAATGGTAATAAATAAATAATTATTAAGGCTTAAAATTAGAATTTGGCCATGAAACTTATACCATTGTGTTCATGACGATTTGTTGAGAAACTTTCATATTTAGAGTTTTATGATCGAAACTCAATCGAAGAAGCTATCGATGTTTGAAGTTTTAAGAACAAAAATAATTTAAAAGGAAATAAATAGTAATAAATACGTAGACCCCACCAATAGATCCCCTCTTTGGGCCGGTCTACCGCTTACTGTGGGCAGTCAACCAGTTATGAAGCTGGAGGCTAGGGTTTAACTTTGGTCGAACGGCTCGAATTTTATTGTTTTAAATCTAATGGATACGATTGATTCGAGCGTCTATAAATACAAGCCTTGCCCTTCACTTTCTTCTCAATTTTTCTAATCAAATCAGCGAATCTCTGCCATTTTCCCATCTCCTCTATATCTAAAATTATAAATTATTTTATATATATACAAGTTGGAGAAGGATGGAAAATAAAAGAGAAGAAGCGAATCAATGTTGCAAAAGAGAAGGTAATTTCTATAATTGTAAATCAATATTTCCGTTAATCCCAAATCTTTTCTTAGACCTGCAATTCTAATAGTATGTATATATCTTTATATATATTCTTTTGAATTAGAATAGAAATAAGAGTCAAGTAATGGGACGAATTTGGATTTGGGAGATTTAAAAAGCTAGAAAGGTATGTGAGAAATTATATGATTTATTAATAACATTGAAATTTATATCGTTGTATTTTATTTAGTTATTATGTCAATTCAAGATCAGAAGCGTTGTACGCTTAAAACGAACGTATATAAAACCGCCTACGTATTCTATAAGATAGGTGATTGGAATAGGAATGGTATTTACACCCTAGTGTGGAAATTGGGAAATCAGTTCCTGAATTTGTTAAAGTTAAATGTTGATAAAGTTGTAAAGTTTGTTCCAGATTTATAGTTGTATTGTAAAATGTTAGTATTAGTTTAGGTTGCCTTAATTTCACTTGGAATATGAATTTATATGTTTTAGTTTATTGAAAATGGGGTATAATTTAATTATATCTATTTTCGTATAATTTTCATAAATTATATAATTCCACAAATGTATCAAAAGTGTGTTGTTTGAAGTAATAAGGAATATACCAAAACGAAAGAGATGGTATAGTATGGATGTCATCCCCTGTAGTTTGCACTATCTATTTCAATAAATGAATGAGGTGATTCTTTATAATTTCAAATGAAACAAAGGTCCCACCTTTGATTAATTTATGGAAAGTTATAACGGTAATCCTCTTTGGAAGGATAGCTCTAATAAATTATAAATGTGGAAAGGAATATTTTAGTTTAGGTATTAATAGATAGAAATAGGAATACACGCACACACGTATAACTACACATACGAATTATGTGTGTGTATATATATATGCAGCGTAATATACGTCGATATTCACATTAGTTATAATTAGGATGTCTAGTTATAAATAGCATAGTAAATTATAAGATTATGTGGTGTATATGGAAAAGAGATAGTGACTCCAAAATTAATATGGTAGTAAATGTCTAGTTAATACGGAGTTACATGAATTAAATAAGACATAAACGTGTTTAATGAGACTATTAAAAGATTTAATATGGCATATTGTGAAATGAAATATGCATAATAGGTTGAATTAGAATGAATAAATAAATGTTATTAGAGATTATTCAATTAGAATAATAATGACCATTTATTACAGACAATTGAAATTTATGGAATATAGTAAATAAGTGTATAAGATAGGAATTAAATTTAGAAGGCAGTATAACTTTCATAGTGGGAAGTTATACAACCTTAATTATATGTTTAGAATAAGCATAAATTTCTGGGCCTAGTCCAACATTTACGCCTAGGCCAACATTTATGCCTAGGATGATTGGTCTGGTTTAGTGGATTGAGATGCGAGTGCAATAGAGGTGCACATCAAAAGTCCGCTATTCACCTAGAGGCTGCCAGCTGTTGTGTATACTTACTACTGATGTGAGACATCTTCAACCGTAGGGCCCATAGGGAAGGAATATGCAGTTGCATGTAGTAGAGGAAAATATATCAAGGGTACGCATCGGATTTGAAGTATTCAATGACCTAGTACTTTTAAGAAAATGGGGCCTGTTTCATTTTTAATAAGAGGTATTAAGTAACCAGAAAGAGCATTTTCCTTGACTTACATTAGGTTAGTCTAAACGGGATTTCGGTTATGGGAGGTCGGTGGGCTATGTCAGTGTTGTTGTTTAACCAATAATTAGTAGTAGGTTTGGCATATAGGTTATGACCACCAGTGGTCCCAAGTGATCGGTAACAAAGACTCGGGTTATTTCTTGACGGATTTCGCTTCCTACTGGTGTAGAATCCATATGGGATACACACAGACCTCAAAGTTTAATTAGTTAGTTATTTGTTTGTCAGTGGTGGGTTTATTTACCCTTAGATGAATTTTTGAGATGCGTAGTAGTATGACAATTAAATCATAAAGTCATATCTAGGGGTCGATTGTCGTTGTAGTTAGAAACAATTGACAACTAGTACATTACGGTGGGCCTGTTTCGGGGTTGAGGTATTAAATGGTGTTGGATCTGCCTCCTCCCTATTTGAGAAGTATTAAGTAGCCGGGGTTTTTGGGTACTGCAATGTTTAGATATATGTATATGGGCATATATATAGCTATACCTCGTAGAAGGTTAGAAATGCCGTGGTCTTAGATGGAATTACATGGAATTACCGTAAATAATGGACATAGCACTTGAATAGGAATCAATCGACATAAATTAGTGTAATGGATAAAGTATGTAATTTTTAAGTCACTAAACGTTGTTCTGACCCCCTCCTTAGTACAACCCACAGGATAGATTGAGAGGGATATGCTGAAAGTGTACGTGCAGTACTAAGGATCGTGTAATATGATATATAAATGCGGAAACTGATATTGGCAGTAAAATAAAAATTAAAGTAAGCACACCAGGAATTTTTATACTGGTTCGAACTTCCCGTTCTACGTCCAGTCCCAGAATATCTTCTGGATTTAGACTAAACCCCTCACTTAACCCGGAGGAATAGGTATATCACACCTGAGCAGCCAAACAGGAATTTTTCCGCCTCAACAGCCGAAGAGGACTTTAACTTAATACAAATACTTTGTTACGAGTGTGTTCTGAATAACACGGATTGTCTTTTGATAGTACAATTTCCTATAATCAAATCCTCAAGAATATGTAGTGTATGTGAAGATTTAGAAGGAAGATAATCTCGTAGAATCGAAGTATATAAATTAATTCAGAGATTCTAGAGATATTGAATGAGAATGAATGCTTTTATTTGCAGAAATAAATAGAGTATAGATTGCAGAATTATAAACAAGAATCAGTGATTGTAGAAGTGATTTGAACATCTTTATATAGTTGTAGAATAGTTATAATCTTTCATGAAGAGTTTCAATCAAAAGTTGTGTCCGTATCTCTTGGATTGAGGGACATTCCTCTTCATGAACAATCGCAACTCTTCAGAAAACTAGCCGTTCAGTTCAGGCCAGTCGACTGAGAAAACTGGTCGGTCAGCTGATGTTTAAAACCGTATACATAAAAATGTATATCTGTGCATGACACAGAGTCGGTCGATCGAGATTTTTGGTCAGTCAGCCGACCTGTTGCCAATTGCACAGTACACACTTTTTATGTATAACTTAATATAAATTAATTTGTGTATGTGTGTGACTAATTGAGGAATGATTTTAACAATATTCTAGGACTCAATACATTAAAATATTCATACTAATCTCTGGATTGTAGTCTTGTCTCCTTTGTAGTGCATAATATACACTTATTCTCTTTTTGTCGCTTCCGTATAGTATCCTCGTCGTATGATCTCTGAAGCTTGTGTCATGAATTAAAACTCATGAACCAACATTCTCCCCCTTTTTGATTGATGACAATACTTATGTGATGAAGTAGTATATATTGTAATTCTCCCCATAAATATATGGCGACTTTTCTACAAAAATTTGTTAGTTTTCATATATTTCTCCCCCTTTGTCATCAACAAAAAGGAATACTTATTTGATGTATAAAAAATATGGAACATGTAACACAACATAAGAAAACATCGATTTTTAAATAGTACATACTCAAAGCAAATAGGAATATTAATGATGTTTACTTAGTACACAACATCTAAAAACAGAATACTAGAAATTATAAGATAGCAAATTGTAAAACAACATGATCACTCCTCATCATCATCGGAATCCCAAAATTCTGGATGGATATTTTCTTCCGGAGGAGCATGTTCCTTACCACGTCTTTGAGCGGTAGAAGTGTGAGTTCCTGATGTACCGGAGCTTGTATTCTCCGAAGTGGAAAAAGAGAAGTTTGGCGCTGGCCTTTTTCTGGGAGCAACATAAGAGGCACCGGCTTCGGAAGTACATGATAAGGCATCCCATAAATTCACGAAGAAACCCTTGATTTTCTTGAAATGACCATCAATTTTTCATAGCCGGGCATCCAAGGCTAGTTGATTTTGAGCCAAAATATCAATGGCCGCCTCTGTACTAATTCTGGGAGTTGGTATTTGAATTGAATGTTGGCGTGTTATACGTTTCATAGCATGAGTTGATGGTTGAGGTGTAGAAAAGCTACGACGTAGTTGTTCTCGAGGAGTAGTACTCCATTAGTCAAATGGTATAAATCTAGGAGTTGCATCGGGAAACTTCATTAGTTTTATGGTCCTTGAATCAAAAGTACGAACTTTGGAGGTTTCGGATTCCGGAGCATGTGGGATGAAGCTATTGATCAATCTCATTATGTATTCTCCATAATAAATATGAAGCATCTTTCCTTGATTAAATGAGAGAAACTCATCCATGAGTAATTGTGCCCAACTGACTTGTGTATTTGAACATATAGCATATAAAGCTTTAAAGTTTTCAAGATATACTAAGTGGTTGGAGCCGCCTCTTGGTATAATGGATTTCATCATAAACGATGAAAAAGTCTAGCTCTAGGTCTAAGTGATGATGTTTGTCTAAAATCAGTAGCATCATCTTCTAAAAATAAATGGCTTATGTGGTCATGACTTGATATATTACAATCTACATCGTGTAATGAGATTCCACCCGGTCTAGCATCTAAAATGTGGTTAATTCGATCAATGGAAAGGAAAATTGAGGTGCCACATACCGATGTCCAAACACAATTTTCAGTGTTTCTAGGAGGGTTGACAAGATTTAGGTTATCAAGGAACAATTTGACCATAATGTGGTTAATCTTCAAATTATTCTTTCTATGATCTAGAAAAGTATCGAGCCCACTTTTAATTGCGGCATTTTCAATACGGTAGGCAGCGAAATCAGGATAACTTACAAATGATTCTTTAAAGATTTTGGCATCTTGAAGTTGTATCCATCTTTGAAGTGCTACGTCATTGACAAGCCATGAGGCGATTTGAGTATCTACGGGAGTTGATGAAGATGAGCCACCGATAGTCTTTGATTTCTTCTTTGGAGCCATTGTTTTTTTTTGAAGAAAAGATAAAAATTTGAGAAAGCTTTAATGGGGGCTAGGGTAAAAAATGAAATTGGAAAAGAAAGAGTGAAGAGGTAGGTTGAAAAGGTGAAAGGATGGGTTACTAATATGAGGTAAAAAGGGAAAGCAACCAGCTGTCTACACGTTCGGTCGACCGAAATTACTGGGTCGGCCGACCGACTTGGTTAACTGAGAGTAGCTGAAACTCTCGGGAAGGGTTCGGCTGACCGGTGCAGGCCCTTCGGTTGACCGACCCTGTGTAAAAAATATGTATTTGATACTTTCGGTCGACCGACTCAGGTTCTTCGGTCGGCCGACACTGCTAGAAATGCACATTTTTTTGCTATATAAAAAAATGGTAGAAATTTAACTTTTTATTATTGCATTATATTTATACATCTTATTGAAAACAACAACATACATACATACATACATATACATACATATACATACATACATATATATATATATATATAAAAGTTTTAGCCGCCGTTCGTTAAAATCTACGTTCCCATGAGTTTGGGGATGGAACATCTTCTATAGGTGACCATCTTGGAGCTATTGGAGTTTGAACAGGATTTGAAGAGGATGGGGTTCTATAAGAAGGTTCAACAACATCATCCTTTTTTGATGAACAAACTTTCATTGCAATCTTTTCTAGAAAACTTAAACGTCTTGCCGTGACTTTTTGTTCATAGTAGAGTTCCCGTTGCATATTCATTTGTTGTTGTTGGTAGTGATGCATTTCATCAATTTTTTGTTTGGTGGATGGAGATATTACCATTGTATTCTTCCCTTTTTTCTTTTCAGGTGTATAGCCTGTATGGGATTCATCCCATGGTTTCCACCCGTGTCGGGGGATCTTTATCCGAAGAAGAGAAATCAAGGATACGTTTAGGTATGAGAAAGGTAGGATATGGGCCATTTTCAGGAATTTGGTCGGAAACATCATCATCAGGAGATGAATATGATAGATGGGAGTTTTCGGAATTATAGGTGTCATTGTTTGAAGACATTTTTCAGGTTTTATTTTTCTTAGTATATGTTTTGAAGGATAAGCATAATATATATATATATAATCATCTGTTTGCTGAAAAACTAGTGGATAGAAACTAATTTTAAATATAATCATAGAAGTTTAACAATAAAACCGTTTGTAAATGTATGATATATAAGTTTAGAACTAAAAATAGTTATTTCTGAAAAATAAAACAAATAAAACAAATTTTTAAGGAAGATTAAGACAAGAAAACACTCATAGTTCAAGTGGCTATAACACATCATCTATCAAATAAGTCAGAGATCATGAGTTCGAGTTCCGCTTTAGTCAGAAATAAAACAATTTTTGTTTTTCAATATTTTTGCATATTTTTATCTATAAATCTTTTAAAGACAGTATTCCTAAATCTCGTCTAAGTTTGGTAAAACTATTTTCATTTAAAGGTTTAGTAAAAATGCCAGCAATTTGATTTTCAGTATTAATAAATTCTAAATTTATCAATCCTTTTTCCAAACAATCACAAAGAAAGTGATGAGAATATCAATGTGTTTTGTTCGTGAATGATTTACAGGATTTTTAGAAAGATTTATTGCACTAGCATTGTCACAATAAATTATAGATTTTTCAAGATAACAATTAAAATCTTGTAGTGTTTGTTGCATGTATACGACTTGTGCACATGCCAAAGCAGCAGATATATATTCTGCTTCACACGTTGATAAAGAAACACAGTTTCGTTTCTTACTAAACCAAGAGACTAAGGAACGTCCAATGAAATGACACGTTCCACTCGTACTTTTTCGATCCGTCCGACTTCCTCCAAAATCAGCATCGCCATAGGAGACTAATTCGAAATCTTTTGGATAGAATAGTCCGAAATCTTTGGTTTTAGTTAGATAACGAATAATACGTTTAACTGCTCGCATATGTGATTCTATGGGATTTGCTTGAAATCGAGCACATAAACAAACACTCATCATAATATCGGGTCGACTCGTTGTTAAATATAATAACGATCCAATCATACTACGATATAGTTTTTGATCAACACTTTGCGTTCTTTGTCTCTGTCGAGATGAATTGTTGTGCTCATCGGAGTTGGTTTGGCAGAAGTGTTTTCCAGACCAAATCGTTTAATTAAATTATAACAATATTTTTCTTGATTAATAAAAATTCCATTTTCTATTTGTTTTATTTGCAAACCAAGAAAATATTTTAACTCACCCATATGAGACATTTCAAATTCATTTGTCATTATTTTAGAAAATTCTTGACAAAGCTTTTCATTTGTAGATCCAAAAATTATATCATCAACATATATTTGGATAATTAAAATATCATGCTTGTTTCTTTTAATAAAAAGAGTTTGATCAACCTTTCCAATTTCAAAACCAGAATTTAGTAAATAACTTTTAAGACGATCATACCAAGCACGAGGTGCTTGTTTTAAACCGTATAAAGCCTTTTTGAGTTTATAGACATGGTCAGGAAATTGTTCATGTATAAATAATGGAGGTTGTTCAACATAAACATTTTATTTTATAAAACCATTTAAAAAAGCACTTTTGACATCCATTTGATATAATTTAAAATTATGAAAACATGCAAAAGCTAGTAAGATTCGTATTGCTTCAAGTCTAGCGACTGGAGCAAACGTTTCTTCATAGTCAATTCCTTCCTCTTGATTATAACCTTGAGCAACTAATATAGCTTTATTCCTAGTTATATTTCCTAATTCATCTGCTTTATTTTTAAAGACCCATTTAGTACCGATAACTGATTGATCACTTGGTCTAGGAACAAGTTCCCAAACTTCGTTTCTTTCAAATTGATTTAGTTCTTCTTGCATAGCAAGAATCCATTAGTCATCAGTTGAGGCTTCTTTTATATTCTTAGGTTCTATGTTAGAGAGAAAAGCTACATGACTAACTTTATTTAATTAACGTCTGGTTTTAACGTTCGTATTTACTTCTCCAATTATATTTTGCACAGGATGATGTCGTAAAATTTTAGGTGGAGATTTTATTATATTAGTAGTAATATTCTCATTTTCAGTAATACCATGATCATTATTGAAAATTTCTTCAGTATTACTATTTTCATTCTGAGTAGCTTCATCATCAGAATCGATAGTAATATTTGGATTTATATATTTAAAATTTTCGTCAAATGAAACATGTAAACTTTCTTCAATAATTTGAGTTCTTTTATTAAAAATTCGATAAGCTTTACCTCGTTCCGAATATCCAACGAATATTTCTTCATCGGATTTTAGATCGAATTTGCCTAGTTGATCTTTAGTATTTAAAATAAAACATTTAGAGCCAAAAACTTTAAGATATGAAATATTTGGTTTTCTTCCATTTAGAAGTTCATATGGAGTATTCTTAGTTAACGGTCGAATAGAAACACGATTCAATACATAACAAGCAGTAGCTACAGCTTCTGCCCAAAAATGTTTGATAAATTTGTTCCATTTAATGAAGTTCTTGCACATTCTTGTAATGTTCTATTTTTTCTTTCTACAATGCCATTTTGTTGTGGTGTCCTAGGAAATGAAAAATTATGGCTAATATCTTTCTTGTTACAAAATTGTTCAAAAACTTCATTTTCAAATTCTCCTCCATGATCACTTCTGATATTTTTAATTTTCAAACTTTTAATATTTTGAATTCTTTTAACAAACACTTTAAAATTATAAAAAGTATCACTTTTATTTTTTAAGAAGAAAATCCAAGTGTATCTAGAAAAATCATCTACAATAACAAACACATATCTATTATGATTAATTGATTGAACTTGAGTTAGACCAAAAAGATCCATGTGTAAAAGTTCAAGTGGTTGTTCTGTAGAAATTACCTTTTTTGATTTAAAAGAAGATTTTGTTAATTTTCTTAATTTACATCCATCACAAAATATATTCGTTTTGAATTTCATGTTAGGTAAACCTTTAACTAATTTATTTTTTGCTAATTTGTTGATGGTTTTAAAATTGACGTGACAAAATCTTTGTGCCAAAGACAGGTATCATTTTCCTTAGCTATTAAACACAAGTTTGAATCATTTTTAACGTTCATATTTAAAATATAAATGTTTTTATCTCTTATTCCTTCAAAAATAGTGTTATGGTTTTTATCGAAAATATTGCATTTATTTTCTGAAAAAGTTATATTAAAACCTTTATCACATAACTGACTAATACTCAATAAATTATGTTTTAAATTTTTGACCATTAAAGCATCAGAAATGAGAGGTAAATTAGTGGCATCGTTGCTGCTACATTGCCTTTACCGATGATATAACCTTTAGAGTTATCTCCAAAAGTGACTGATCCTCCATTTGAGTAGATAATATTTGATAACATTTCTTTGTTTCCAGTCATATGTTTTGAGCAACTGCTGTCTAAAATCCATTTTCCTCTCCTTTTATGTGGTACCTGTAATTTTTTATATAAAAAGTCGGTACCCGTTTCTTTTTAGGGTCCTAAGAGTTAGATCTTAGGAAGCCAAACCCATACGGGTTCAGAATTCCCTTTATAAACATAGTTTTTGTTATTATGAACAGTTTCCATGAACATTTTGATATGTTTATTTCTTATTAAAACATTATTTGTTTTTGGAATCCATATCTTAATGGTTTTAGTGTTTGACCAAACTGTTTTCTTAATATACTTTTTAATATTATTATTAATTCTACTTTTAGCAAACTTATTTTGTTTCTTAAATCCTAGTCCAGATTTGTTGTTAGTGGATTGAGAATTTTCTAGTATTTTAGAAAGATTCTCTCTTCCTTTATTGAAATTGGAGATATTGTTAGAGATGTCATCAAATTTTATTTTTAGACTAGATTTTTCTAAATCTAAATCTTTAATTTTAGAATTTAAACCATTATTTTCAAAAAATAAAACATCATTTTTACTTTTCTGAATTTCTAGTTCTTCAGTTATTGAAGAAATTTGAGAAGATAAGTTAGAATTTGATTGTTGAGAAATTTTAAGTTCTTCTTCTAATATTTTCTTTTCATCTTTCAGCATATCTACTTCTAAGATTGTCCTATCTAATTTTCTTTGTAAATCTTTATTTTTCTTTTTAAGTTGTTTTGCTATATCTACTAATTCAGAATTAATTTCAATTAAATCTTCAAAACTAAGATCACTTACATCGTCTGATGAAGCCATGAAGCGCACATTTGCTTGTTCATTTTCATTGTCACTTTCACTTTCACTTTCTGATGAAGATGACGAGTCTGTGTCGTCCCAAGTGACTTAAAAAGCTCTTCGTTTGGTTTTGTCCTTCTTAAAATTGCTCTTTTTACGTTCAGGACAATCTTTCTTCATGTGACATTTCTTGTGAAATTCATAACATTCCATTGCTGAAGATGATGGTTTGCTACTGTTGATATTGTTGTTGGAATTATTTTTGTTTCCCCTGAATTTATTTCTTTTGAATTTCAGAAACATTTTGAAATTTTTAGCAATCATTGCCATATCTTCATTCTCTGAGTCGGAATCATCTTTTTCTGCTTGAAATGCACATTCTTCTTTTCTTGTGCTACATTTCTCTTTGCCTGCAAATTTACTTCATAGGACATTAAATTACCTATCAATTCTTCTGGTTTTAATGTTGACAAATCACTTGCTTCTTCAATGGCTAGGACTTTTCTTTCCCATTCGTCAGTTAAAGAATTTAAGATTTTTGTGACAACATCAAAATCAGTAAATGTTTGTTCTAATGGTAGAGCATGATGAATATCCTGAAATCTAGAGTACATATCATTTATAGATTCATTTGGCTTCATTTTGAAATTTTCAAATTGATTTTTCAACATAGAAATTTTGCTTAATTTAACTTTGTTCGTTCCTTCATGTGTTATCTTAAGTGTTCTCCATATTTCATAACCAGAAGTGCACATGCTAACTCTATTGAATTCATTTCTATCTAATGCACAAAATAAAATATTCATAGCCTTTGCATTTGATGTAGCATCTAGTTTTTGTGTGTTACTCCAAGTTGAGTATTCTCCAGTAGGAGTTATGTACTCTCTTTGTATAATATTCCAGATATCAAAACCACTAGATTGCATATAGATTCTCATTCTAGTTGACCAATAATTATAATTTAACCCATTAAAAAGAGGAGGTCGTGAAGTTGATTGACCCTCTGTGAAACTAGTATTAGTGTTAGTGATAACATTGTTAGTTTGTATCGTTGCCATATTACTAGAAATAAATATCAAATAACTTTGTGACGGTTATCCTTATAACCTTGCTCTGATACCAAATGAAAGTGTACGTGCAGTACTAAGGATTGTGTAATATGATATATAAATGCAGAAACTGATATTAGCAGTAAAATAAAAATTAAAGTAAGCACACCAGGAATTTTTATACTGGTTCGAACTTCCCATTCTACGTCCAGTCTCAGAATATCCTCTGGATTTAGACTAAACCCCTCACTTAACCCGGAGGAATAGGTATATCACACCTGAGCAGCCGAACAAGAATTTTTCCGCCTCAACAGTCGAAGAGGACTTTAACTTAATACAAATACTTTGTTGACGAGTGTGTTCTGAATAACACGGATTATCTTTTGATAGTACAATTTCCTATACTCAAATCCTCAAGAATATGTAGTGTATGTGAAAATTTAGAAGGAATCGAAGCATTAAATTAATTCAGAGATTCTAGACATACTGAATGAGAATGAATGCTTTATTTGCAGAAATAAATAGAGTATAGATTGCAGAATTATAAACAAGAATCGGTTATTGTAGAAGTGATTTGAACATCTTTATATAGTTGTAGAATAGTTATAATCTTTCATGAAGAGTTTCAATCAAAAGTTGTGTCCATATATCTTGGATTGAGGGACATTTCTCTTCATGAACAATCGCACCTCTTCAGAAAACTAGCCGTTAAGTTCAGGTCGGTCGACTGAGAAAACTGGTCGGTCAGCTGATGTTTAAAACCGTATACATGAAAATGTATATCTGTGCATGACACAGAGTCGGTCGACCGAGATTTCTGGTCGGTCAGCCGACCTGCTGTCAATTGCACAGTACACACTATTTATGTATAACTTAATATAAATTAATTTTTGTATGTGTGTGACTAATTGAGGAATGATTTTAACAATATTCTAAGACTCAATACATTAAAATATTCATACTAATCTCTGGATTGTAGTCTTGTCTCCTTTGTAGTGCATAATATACACTTATTCTCTTTTTGTCGCTTTCGTATAGTATCCTCGTCGTATGATCTCTGAAGCTTGTGTCATGAATCAAAACTCATGAATAAACATATGCTACTAGTGCAATACAAGAACTATAGATGGTGAAGTCTTCTCATCCATGCTCGGTGATAGCAAGGCAATTGGATGCTAAAGGAATAATATCAATTCTAAGGCAGTAGCCTTGGTCAACATATATGTTCTAATATATTTTTCTATTCCGCTGTGAGTTTATGAAGATAGTTCTCTGATATACCTATGTTTATTACATGTTACCAAAACTAACGATCTGTAGTTTAATGGACTTAGATTTCGATTCGGTCAAAATTAGGGCCCATTAAGGTACGACTTGTTATATTTGGTATTAGAGCTTAAGTTGGTCAGTCATACAAATTAGGATACGTTGAGAAAACATATATGTATTTTTACCTATAAGTATATATATTATACACCAAACTCTATGAACTCCGACTATAGAAGTAGTTGCGACTATATCCTAAAAAGATAGACGAGGCAACTATGAGTTGGAACAATAAAAAGAGTTAAATTCATACAACGCCCCAATTACCCCACGAAGTGCAGGCTGTACTATAAATCATTGACCAAGAAGAGCATGAGCATGATATATAGAAGGATTCTGGAGGTTAGATGGCACTTAACTCCTTTACTGGGCCTAGGCTGCCTTATGTTATGGATTTCGATGGATTAGCGATCGAAGACGCGCAATTCATCTACACAGATGGGAGATAAGAACCTATATATTGCAACCATCCAAAAGTTAGGTGTGAAGAAGGATTGAGCAAGTTCAGGCAAGAAGGTGTGCACTAGTCACCACAAGAAGATGGCTAGATTTTTAATATATACTCTTACTAAAGAGATGTTAAGAGTAAAGGCAAAAGAAGAAAAGTCTAGAAGAAAGGATAATTAAAGTACATTTCTGAGTCCGACCACATGTGAAAGAATTTGATAAAAAGACTTTTGAAAATTCTTTAAAATATTTTAAATGGATTTTTCAAAGGGTCTATTGGGAATTTGTTGTTTTGTAAGTGCAAGGAAATTTTGGAATTCCTTTGTTTAAAATTTGGTTGAGTCAAAAAATTCTGATTTAAAGGTTTGCGATAAAGGAATTTCTCATTTTTGAAAGGAATGAAAAAGAGAGCATATGTTTGGCTCGATGATTTTTTTCTATGTTTTTGAATTCGAAAGTTTTTAAAATTCTTTCTAAGGGGTGGGTAAATGGAAATGATACTTGACTGAAATGGGGTAAGGAGATTAGAAGGGTAAGTACACCTAATAGAGACCGGAGGAATACTCCAGTATAAGTAAAATACGGAAAATAACAGTTGAAATAAATTTACACATGTCACTTTTCATATTAATGAAGAAAATCTCAATGACTAAAGTAGGAGGACACACTGCAATAAGTCAGTGAGGAAAACAATAAAAGAGGAAAAACTATGAAGAAGAAGCTACTTAAAGGCCGATTTAGATAGGAGAAAATTTAACGGCAGTAGTATTATGAAGTTTGAATAGAAAAAGTGTTAAGAATTTATATTAAAATAGGATTAGTGATCAAGTTAGAAATAATATAGGAGAAAAACGATAGGAGATATATGCAGTTTCCACAGTGCAATAATTGTGCATATCTTTTAAAAGTCTCACTTATGTGCTATTAGAATCTCAGCTAAGGTTAAAAGCAGAAATAACATGAGTAGTAAGAAATAATAGTATGGAAGTTATCATTAACTACTATTATTTTCATTGTTTACATATACAGAAGATGTTTTTGAAAAATGTTTTGATTTGACAATTGAGTTTTCTTAAATGTTTTCGGTTTAAAAATCCTACTTTCGAAGTGGTAAATTTTGTAGAAGAAAGTCTTTGAAAAATGGAAATTTTGTTAGAATGGAAAAATTTTCATGGCTCCTTTCGAAAATCAAACAATTTTTGTGAAGTGTTTCTATGTTTATATTTTCAAAAATTAAAGTTTTGAGTTAAGTACTCCATGACTGTGAAGTTTTAATTTTTTCTTAAAATGTGGTGAAAACCAAATCAATTTTTGATATAGAGTAGATAGTGATGACTACCAAGGTTAGACAAGGGTAAAGGTTCAGGCTATAAATAAAATAGCTATAAATGCTCATGAGGCAACAATAAGGAATCCTTGTTGAATATATGGAATATGGTAAAAACCTAGTAGTGTTTCATTAAAGATGTGTGAAAGCTATAAGAAGAACTCACAGAGGAATAAGGAATGGTATCAAGGTACAATTTTGCGAGTCATGGGGTATACTTGCATAAAGGATTAAGGACAAAGGAAGTAAATACCAAAATTTGTGATACTATGAAGAGACTTTGATAGAAAGAAGATAGCGGTATGATTAGTAAAGGTAATGGGATGGCAATCACACATTAAGGATGTTGGTTGATGCAAAGTTAAAGAAGGCAAGATATATCGTAGAAGTCATTCCACCAAACTATTTTTCTAATGAATTATTCTGAATGTGCATAGCTTATATTTCTTACCAACTTTAGGGTGGGAATACACAATTTATCACATAATCGAGTGTAATAATTGAAAAAATGGATGAACCTTATTTATTGGAAGCCAAAAAAGTGAACTAAGTTATATGGGTCATAATAGAATGACATACTAGGAATGGTCATCTTAATTCAATAAGAAGTGGTAAGGTAACAACATCATTAACACCCATTGATGTTGAAAGACAGCTTCCAACAATTATTCCTTTTATGTTTTTTGGGTTGTAATCATTATTTGTCTCCCTCCAAATATTGAGAAAGCATACGATATGATATGAGACATGTTCCTATTTTATCGCTATGTTGATTTTCCAGATGAGCTCAGACTGCTATACGTACATTAAGAAATTAGGAAAATCTCGTAAGACCACTTAACTAGTAATGAAATGTTGGTAAGGATGGAGGTTTATAAAATAAATTAGGAAATTAGGTTAGCAACTAGAAATAAAGAATGCTTAGATCCCAAAACTTTAGAATTTTAGGAAAATAAATTTTAGCAAGCGAAGGATAAGGAAGGGTTGTTGCGAAATCATGGGTCACTATCCATATGCCTTAAAAGCTAAAATTTATAAATAGGCTTGTATGTCGTTGTTTCGAATAAAAAAGAAAGGTTCACCAAAATCCAGGATTAACTACACAATGCTAGGGTCATATGCGTTAACTCATCGACTAAGTCTCAATTACTTTAAGATGTTTCTTGATTTGTTTTAAGGATGGAGGGGCAAATGTTTTTGAAAAATTGTGTTCAAATGGTTTTGAAAAGTTGTGTTTAGGTACTTTTGAAAAATTACGTTTAAATGCTTTTGAAGATTTAATTTCCAAATTATTTTGCAAGTTTGATTTGGAAGGGGAAAGGGGTTTTTATGAAAAATGAGAAAATTTCTAACTTTCAAGTGCAATATGATTAGCGTAGAGACGGTCGATGTGCTAATGAATATGAATTTTATTGTCCGACAAGGGTGATAGTATACTATAGGGAATAACTAGGGAAAAAACTATTTTAGCTTTAAAATTTCTATTTTCATACATTGTTAATAGTGAATAGAAATTGCATTTAGGATAGTTCCGTTTTAACATCCAAAAATAAACCTCCTTATGCATATTTTACTAGGAAAATTGGATAAGATTTAAGGGCAAATGGGGAGAAACCAAAGTACAATAGAATAGGAGTCCAAAAGAAGGGTGAAAACGTAAAATTTTCCATCTTTTTGGCATAGGAAAATTAGATTCTCAAGATTTTGGATTGTGTGTTAGGCATTGGATGGTGGAGATTGGATGTAAAAATGGTAGAGTCATACTTCTACTTGGGAGTATTGAAATTATTGTGTGAAAAAAGGTTTTTGATTTTTGAAAACTTACACATACATAGAGCTGAATAATCCTTTGCCAAAATGCAGCTAAAATTCCCATCATGTTGTAATATACATTAATAATAGGGATGAATATGCTAAATACGAAAGGGCATTATTGTAATCTACACTGCATAAGTAGTCTATAAATATGGAGTTTGATTGTATTGTAAATATATCTCTCATTTAAATAAAATTTCTCTCTCTCTCTCTAATGGTCTCCATTCTTTTTATTCTGTAACACGTTATCAGCACGAAGGAATGCGAATTAATTATTGACCTCAACCTGTTCACCTTCAAACTTTCCAACTTCTCAGCAAGTAATTAAATATTAATTACTCTGACTGTTTCTCTTCTGACCATTCTAATTCTAAGGCTATTTACATTCAAAATCCTATTATATATATTAGTGCAGACGAGTCTTTTAGAATATATCTACATACATTCTATTTCTTATTTCCTTTATAATAGCAGGTAAAGGAATTGTTCTTGCATTTCTTTATAAACTCGTTACTTTTCCTCTCTCCAAAAGGGTAATTGTCAATATCATATTATTATTTTTGATAAAGCTATCAAGTCAGCACATGCTAGTTTGGGGCTCGCTTCTATATTTTTCATGTCTTTTCTTGTATCACTTTTATTTTTATTCTTTGGCTTTTAAATTCAATATTATTATATATATTTTTTCCCTTTGCGGATCTATTGCCAAATAATATTCAAAAGTTTGGAATGGAATATACGCAAAAGATGACTTTCCTTTCTTATTTGATAAATACATGAAAGTTGCAAAATCCAAATGTTTGGTTTTGTTGATACAATTTTTTTTTTGGTATAGTTGTTTGATACCATGAATAAAGACTTTCCTTTTTTTCTTCTTCTTCTTTTTAGCTGGAAACAAACAAATAGTGAATGCTGTTGTGGTGAATATTTTCACCTTATGCAATTTATTTTATGAATAGTTCACAAAATGACAAACATCGCCAAGCTTGAATTTGAAGCTTTGGATATATCTGGAGACAACTACTTATCATGGATACTGGATGCTGAGATTCATTTGCAATCTCAATGCTTAGAAAATGCCATTAAAAATGGCAATACTATGTCCCAGCAGGACAAGGCAAAGGCTCTAATATTTTTAAGACGTCATATCCACGACGATCTAAAAACAGAATATTTGACTGAAAAAGACCCTCTCCACTTATGGAACGCCCTGAAGGAGCGTTATGACCACCAGAAGACAGTCATACTTCCAAACACTAGGCAAGAGTGGTTGAACCTGAGGTTTCAGGACTTTAAGTCCGTAAGAGAATACAATTCTGCAATGTTTAGAATCACTTCTAAACTGAAATTATGTGGAGAAAAGGTGGATGATGCACAAATGCTTGAAAAGACTTTCTCAACATTTCATGCCTCGAATATACTCCTGCAGCAGCAATATCGAAAGCGTCATTTTATAAAATATTTTGAACTCATAGAATGCTTACTAATTACTGAACAAAATAATGAATTGCTTATAAAAAAATAACTCCTCAAGACCAACTGGCTCAACTGCATTACCTGAAGTTAATGCTAATTTTGCCCACTCTGGAAGAGGTAGGGGTCGAGGTCGAGGTAGAGGACATGGTCGTGGACATGGATATAACTCTAGCAGAGGTGGTTATGGTGGTTTTAAAGGTAACAAAACCACCAACTTTAAAAAGCAACAAAAGAAAATTAAGCCTATAAAGAACAATGATTCAGCTTCAGAAAATAAAAGGCATTATGAGGAAATTTGTTATAGATGTGGACGATCTGGTCACTGGTCACGTACATGCAGATCATCAAAGAAAACAGTTGAAGAATATCATCGCTCGAAGAATATTGAGGCAAACAATGCCGAAAAGTTACCTGAAAACACTAACCTGAAGTTAGATGATTTCTTCGAAGATGACAATGGAAATTTCATTAATGATGAAAATCTAAGTGCAATGATCAATGATATGACCGAGTTGATCAATTAGAAATGTCTTGAAGTTTGTTATGTGACTTTCATTTTATTTCATTAGCTTGCATCAATAAATCAGTTTGAAGTTTGTGTTCGTTTAATTGTATTTCCCTTTGCAGTACTAGTAATGTGTAATGTGGATATTGTTTTTAATCAATAGCCTATTTTAATCATATTACTTTGTTTGTTTACATTACATTTATTTATGCATACAAATTTTTAATGATTGACTAATCATTGTCTTTAATTCTTAAGGTTTGAAACGCCATTTGGGTGATGATATATGCTTACTAGATAGTGCAACTACTCATACAATTTTGAAAAACCAGAAGTTTTTCTCTGAACTATCTGAAAATTTCTCAGCTAAAGTCTCCACTATAGCTGGATCTGCTAATATAATTGACGGGTCCGGAAGAGCCCATATAATATTATTAAATGGTACGCATATCTTTATTCAGAATGCATTATACTCAAGCAACTCTAAAAGAAATTTGCTGAGTTTCAAAGATATAAGAATGAATGGATACCATATTGAAACTATAACTGAAAACAACAAAGAATATCTTTGTGTTATTTCTAGAATTGAAAGCCAGAAGCTTGTCCTAGAAAGATTTGGTACAATTTCAACTGGTTTATATTTTACAAAAATTGGCATAGTTGAATCTCACTCTATAAACATGAGCCAGAAGCTCACAAATACAAAGACATTGATTCTTTGGTACAATCTCAAGTACAATTTCAACTGGTTGGGAATTTATGTGGGATTTGATTCTCCATTGATAATTCATTACCTTGAACCTCTTACAGGTGATGTCTTCACTGCAAGATTTTCAGACTGTAAATTTGATGAGACAATCTTCCCGCCGTTAGGGGGAGGAAAGACCGTTCCAGTAGAACGGCGTGAAATATTATGGAATAATCCATTTATGTCTTATTTGGATCCACGTACCAAACAATGCCAATATGAGGTACAAAGAATTTTGCATATTCAAAATATTGCAAATCAACTGCCAGATGCATTTAGTAACACTGCAAAAATAACTAAATCTCACATTCCAGCAGCAAATGCACCAGCAAAAATTGATGTCCCTGAAGGATCAAAAGTAAATATAGCAGCAAATGAATCTAAAGCAAGACAAAAACGTGGAAGACCAATTGGTTCAAAAGACTTGGCGCCTAGAAAAAGAAAGTCTAATGAAAAATCATCAATTAAGGAACCTCCTGAAGAGGTTATAAATGATCAAAAAGATCACTCGAATGAAAATCCCAATTCTCCTAGAAGTGCGGAAGGAAATATTATCCCAGAAGAGATAAAAGAAAATTCCAACGATAAAATGGTACCTAATAATAATGAGATCTCAATATTTTATACGAACTACGGAGAAATATGGGATCGAAGTAAAATAATAATTGATGATGTATTCTCATTCGCAGTAGCTACTGAAATAATTGAAAGTCATGACCATAATGAGAATAATGAGAATGATGATAATGAACCAAATAGCATAAATGAATGTCGAAAAAGACACGATTGGCCAAAATGGAAAGATGCTATCCAATTGGAACTAGATTCACTTCAAAAATATGGTGTATTTGGACCAATGGAGAAAACACCAGAAAATGTTAAACCAGTAGGTTATAAATGGGTATTCGTTAGAAAACAAAATGATAAAAATGAAGTCGTGAGGTACAAAGCACGACTTGTCGCACAAGGTTTCCTATAGAGACTAGGTTTTAACTTTAAGGAAACTTACTCCCCTGTCACGGATGTCATAACATTCCGATATTTGATAAGCCTTGTAGTTTCTGAAAAACTCGATATAAGATTAACGGATGTTGTGACAACTTATCTTTATGGTGAATTAGATACCAACATTTACATGAAAATTCCAGATGGATAGAAATTGCCTGAAGCAAAATCAAAGTCCATGTACTCATTAAGACTAAGACGATCACTATATGGATTGAAACAATCTGGAAGGATGTGGTATAACCGTCTTAGTAAATATTTGGTAAAAGAAGGATACGAAAACAATCTCATTTGTCCATGTGTCTTTATAAAGAAATCGGTAAAGGGATTTGCTATCTTAGCAGTTTATGTTGATGACATAAATTTGATTGGAACTCCAGAAGAGATTGATGAAACAATAAATTATTTAAAGAAGGAATTTGAAATTAAAGATCTTGGCAAAACTAAGCACTGTCTCGGTCTACAGATTGAGCATAGTACTAATGGCATATTAATCCATCAATCAAACTACATTGAGAAAATTCTAAAGCATTTTCAAATGGATAAAGCATATCCACTTAGTACGCTAATGGTTGTTAGATCTTTAGATATTAAAAAGGACCCTTACCGCCCAAAAGAAGAAGATGAGAATGTGCTTGGCCCGGAAGTGCCATATCTTAGTGTCATTGGTGCATTATTATATTTAGCCCAATGCACAAGATCGGATATTGCATTTTCAGTAAATCTTCTAGCAAGATACAGTTCAGAACCAATAAAAAGATACTAGAATGGCATAAAACATATCATGAGATATCTTCGTGAAACGACAAATTTGGGTTTATTTTACTCTAACATAGGCTATAATCCAAATCTAGTTGGATATGCTGATGCAGGTTATCTTTCTGACCCACATAAAGCAAGATCACAAACTGGATATGTATTTAATAACAGCAATGCAGCAATTTCATGGCGATCTACAAAACAAACATTGGTAGCAACATCATCCAATCACTCTGAAATACTAGCACTACATGAAGCAAGTAAAGAATGTATTTGGCTAAGATCACTGATTGAGCATATTCGAAAAAGCTGCCAACTTCCATCAGTAACGGAAGGGTCAACCATTATTTATGAAGACAATGCAGCTTGTGTAGCTCAAATTCAAGCGGGTTACATTAAGGGTGATAGGACGAAACACATTTTTTCTAAATTTTTCTTCACACATGAGCTACAAAAGGATAATAAGATAGAAGTGAAACAAATCCGATCCCAAGAAAATCCAGCGGACAAACTAATTGAATAATGCGTTATAATCCAGGGGGAGCGTATGAAATACGCTATAATGTACTCTTTTTCCTTCACTAATATTTTTTCCCACTGGGTTTTTATTAGTAAGGTTTTAATGAGGCATTATCTTGATCCAGAAGTATCAACTCTCGTAGTAACATTATAAAATATATGTTACTTAAAGATGAAATCATGTTGTACTCTTTTCCTTGTTTATGATTTTTCCCACTGGGTTTTTCATAACAAGGTTTTTAATGAGGCAATTACTCTTATCATCTTTACATACGCATATTCAAGGGGGAGTGTTGTAATATACATTAATAATAGGGATGAATATGCTAAATATGAAAGTGCATTATTGTAATCTACACTGCATAAGTAGTCTATAAATATGAAGCTTGATTGTATTGTAAATATATCTCTCATTTAAATAAAATCTCTCTCTCTCTCTAATGGTCTCCATTCTTTTTATTCTGTAACACATCACTAATTTCATCACGCAAAAACCCGATTACAAAAATTTTCATTCCGTCTAATTAAAATTAGTTCTTCTATCTCCCTTATCATCATTTTCTTTCTTCGCGACCTTAAGATCAATGAATCAATTAAAACTCCTTCCATGAAGTCGATCTATTACCCGAAGTCGATCGCCTTCCCTGTTGTCATTTATTTCCCAAAGTCGATCGCCTTCCCCGTCGCTCCCATGCCCACCAAATAACAACATCACCTCTGTTCCCAAACCTCCGCCTTCAACTATTCTGAAACCAGATCTAAAAGCAGAACGATGAGATAAAGAAGTAGATGAGGAGCCAATCAAAGAGGAAAAGGACTACGAAATATTACAGAAACATATATCTAAGCATCCAATTGGGGAGCCAAGGCAGTGGGAGAAGATCACAGAGGCATTTGAAGGAAGGTTTAAAGTAAAGCCTGGAGCAACAAAAAAGTTCATGGAGATAAGAAATGTATATGTGGTATTTCTTCTATTTTCTAGCCTTTTTGCCTGCTTTGTTAGCTTAAACTTTTAACTAGCTGATTGATGAGGACAAAAATACTGCATTCTGTCTGGTAAAAAGCTGTATATAATACATTTCATAAAAGAATAAACATTGATACCAGAAGTTACTTAAATTAACAAAAAAATGTATTTTATGGAATATTTTCCACCAATAGTGTTATTTTGAGTGCTCAATCTGTTTTATTACCTATCAATTTGACGATTGAATAATTTGTTTCAGATCTTTTTTTGAAATATTAATATAAAAGTTGCCATTGTCTGTTTGCTCCTTCCCTCTACTTATTTACTAAATAGTCAAAGAATTCCAAGGCTGGTAAAGCATTATATAACGTTGGAATGATTGCCAATAACCATTGGTGATTTTTTTCAACTTCTGTTGATAAATGTAATTTGTACTATGATTTCTGTTTGAACTTACTCATTATGATTTTGCAATGCTGTAACATTAATACTATTCTTATATCCACTCGTAGAGTTTTATTCTGAAAAACCCTTGTGTTTCGCTCTAACCATATATGCCATAAAGCTGTTGCCAAACTTGCATCGATTGGATTAGATTTGATTATTTTATGAATTATTATCTCCTATGTACTCTATGATTTTTGATATGTTGTCATAAATGAATTACATGGTAGTTTATTTTTTATTTGCTCCATATTCTGTTCGTAAGGACATAGAAAATAAGGTGACGATTTGTTTCCTCGGCCACTAGATACTATATTTTGAACTTACTGCTTTTCATCAACAGCGATTAACTTAAGGATACACTTTGATGTTTATATAAGAATAGAAGCTTCTATAGTTAATTTTAGCAGCCGGTAGCAAAGCCAAATTAAACCATTTTTTCATTTTTCAATCATTTTACAGCACTTGGTAAGTCAGGTGTATATCATATTGCCTACTTCATTGCTTTAATTCAGTAGATTGTTTATTGGTAATAGTAGATTGTGAATTCAAACCACAATTTATGTTCTTTTCCTCTAAAGTTGTTCTATCACTTAATAAGCTTAGACTGCAAAATGAAGATTATATAAGTTTGTAGCCAGCAAAGAAATTCTTTTACTTGCTTTTTTAAAGATCATTGGTACAACAACAAGAGAAGGACTTTTTTTGGGAAAATGACTATTTCAAATTACTAGTCATTATAAATAAATAATAATGTTTGATAGTGCTTAACTACCGACAAGTGTCTAATAGATCGTACCGAAATAATGACTTGAATCAATATCTGACAATTAATTGATTACTATTTTGAAATCAATTTGGTAATTTAAAATAAACTATTATTTTCTTACGATGATTAAAATAAATAAGTTTAGTGGTTAGTTAACTATAGTTTGGCAGTTAGCCATAATAGTTAGGCTTTCAGTGTATATTTCTTAGATAAACATTCGTAGCCAAATTAGGCTGCCATATAAGACGACTGGCTTTTTTAGTATAACATATATGTATTTTCCTCACAAATAAATATAGAATTTTGAATTATTTATAAAGAAAGAAAAATGACATGGTCAATTTCGAGGGTTATGACACCTACATTTGGAATTAGATATTCATCTCCTTAGCTAGAAAATGTACGGTTGATAAAATACAAGAGTTCAGTTTTAAATTATGCATTGAATGCATTAGATTTTTGTCCATACGAGCATTTTATGCGGTGTAATTTAGGATTGAAGAATGAAAGTGCAAGAATAATAAAAGAATCCAAGTAGCCAAGTCATTGCAGTTAATCTAGTCACTTTACAACTTATTAATAATGATAATATTGTAATAATTGTCGAACACATCGTAAGTACTATGTGTTTATATAGTAAATATGCCCGAGGTATTACAATATAGATATACGCAGTTCATCAAAACATGCATAAACACAATTCTAACTATTAAATTTTGGTGATACAAAATCACAAATAGAGTGAAATAAATATGCAAAAGAAAGAAAGAGAAGATTTTGATTCCTCTAATTAATAGGCATATTTGAGTATGTTTATTTCTCTCTCTAATTGGCTAGTTAAATTATTTTATGTCATCTAATGTTAATTTGGGCATTAAGTAATTGATTATATAAATAGAGACTAGAAGAGAGGGTAAATGTATGGTGGAAAATCTATATGCTAATTTTTTCTTCTTCATCTTTGTTCCTTTTCTCCAACAATTTTAGCCATATAGATATTTGCTCCCTTTCTAAACTTGATTATTAATTCAATGGTATTTTATTTACTTTAGCTTTATTTTATTAATTGTAAACAAAATATTGGTGAATCAATAAAGTGGACGGTTGGGTGGAATATTTTATGTTATCGCGTTTTGATTTCAATTCCGTCTTATTTTCAATTCAAGTTATCTCTTTGTGATTTGGATGACAAAGATCCGTTGATAAAAACTTCTGCAAAGCGCTATTATTTTCACAACAGTTTGGTATCGGAGCACAGATCATCGCAAAGATTAAAGTAATTTTGGTTTGAAAAATTATTGATGTCGGATATGATTTCGTTTTCAAAGATGACTATCTTGGATGGAAAAAATTGGAGTATTTGAAAGCCTAAGATGGAGGATGTTCTGTACCTCAATGATCTTCATGATCCGATTGATGGAGATGGAAAGAAGCCCTCTGATGTAGATGTAGGAAAATGAAAGAAGATGGATAAGAAGGCGATTTCTTTGATTCGCCAGTACCTTAATGATTCAGTTTTCCATCATGTGGCTAGTTGTGAATCTGTGAAGGCTTTGTGGGACAAGTTGGTATCTTTGTATGAGTCAAAGAGTGCTACTAGTAAGGCTTTTCTGGTTCGAAAGTTGGTACAACTGAGAGTAGATGAAGAGAAGTCTATTGCAGAGCATTTGAATGAATTTCAAGATGTAATAAATCAATTGGTAAATATGAAGGTCAATTTTGATGATGTGTTACAGGCTCTTTTATTAATAAGTTCGCTTTCAGAAAGTTGAAATTTTTTGGTTGTTTCATTGTGTAATTCCAATGCTAATGGAACTATCTCTCTGGAAACTGTTCGAAGCAGTCTTTTGAATGATGAGTTTAGAAGAAAAGAGTCGGGTATGAAATCAATTCAAAGTGAGGCTATGGTGGCAAGGGACTCAAAGAAAGATATAATTTGAAAGAAGAAGGACGCTAATGGTAAAGATGTTATCACTTTTCATTATTGTAATAAGAAAAGTCACATACGCAGCAAGTGTTGTGCTTATAAAAGAGATCAGAAAAATGCTGCGCATGGTGATACTAGTAGTGATGCGCATGCAGGATTTGCTGAAGGTACCGATAATGATGCTTCTTGTGATGTCCTCTTTAGTAGAAATAAGTCTAGGAAGATGGATTCGAGAGCCAGTTTTCACATTTGTAGAGATGTGAATTGTTTATCTTCTTATGAGAAGAGTGTCGGCATGATTAGGACAACCAATGGAGAAGAGCTACCGATTTATTGTATTAGATCTATCCGATTTCATATGCATGATGATGTGGTAGAGATGCCTCTAGAGTGAGACATGTACCCACTTGTTTGCATAATCTTATTTCTCTCGGTCAGTTGGATCGCGTGGTTGCACTTATGAGACTTAAGGTGGAGTTTTAAGAGTGAAGAAAGGTGATTGTGTAAGGATGAAAGGGGTATTGAAAGAAGGAAACCTTTATAGTTTGGTTGGTTCTGTAGTCGACAATGTAAAGCGAGTGACGGTTGAAAGACTTAATCCACATCAAGGTAGAGAGGTTAGTGTGGTCACTGCTTATGATTCCAGCATTGATGATCATATGTTAGACATGGATCTTGATGATGCTCGAAGGATCGATAGTGATCAGGTAATGGGCTCAGATCGAGTGATAAACGAGTATCGAATTGCAAAATCCACAAAGATAAGATGGAGCTCTTTGTGGTATTACAAACGTTTTTGATACCGGATTTGTGTGATGCACCTCATATGAGAGATGCATCACTTGTATACGGTGGTTAAGATTTGTAATCTAGTGTGGTTGAGATATGAGGATTTGTGATAGATCTAGATATGACAAACTTGATAGGTTGGAGAAAAGTGATTTTGCAACAAGGTGGAGTGTTAAATTTTGGTGGTACAAATCATAAATAGAGGGAAATAAATATGCAAAAGAAAGAAAGAGAATATTTTGTTTCCTCTAATTAATAGACATATTTGAGTATGTTTATTTCTCTTTCTAATTGGCTAATCAAATTATTTTTTGCCGTCTAATATTAACTTGGGCATTAAATAATTGATTACATAAATAGGGACTAGAAGAGAGGGTAAAAGTGTGGTGGGAAATTTATTTTCTAATTTTCTCTTCTTCATCTTTGTTCTTTTTCTCCAACAATTTTAACCATACAGATATTTGCTCCATTTCTCAATTTGGTTATTGATTCAATGGTATTTTGTTTACTTTAGCTTTGTTCTATTAATTGTAAACAAAATTTTGGTGAATCAATATAGTTGGTGGTTGGGTGGAATATTTTATGTTATTGCGTTTTAATTTCAATTCCGTCTTGTTTTCAATCCAAATTATCTCTTTTTGATTTGGGTGACAAAGACCCGTTGATAAAAGCTTCCGCGAAGCGCTACTATTTTCATAACACTAACTAGTGCTTACACTCCTAGTTGGTTTCAGTTGTGAGATTTGTATGTGGTTTCATTGGGTTAAAATTTATGATGCGTACACAAGGTTACATATGAGGAGGCTGTTTTTTGTATTGTAATAATAATGAAGTCTAGAAGAGGAAAGAATATAACACATTATAGTCTTCTGCACAGACATAGCAAAACTATTCTGAAAATATATTAACACTACAGAGCAAAGAATTGTGGTCTAACATACGATATATGTCGACGGAATAGGATGGTTAGAGTTGGGACAAGTGACAATAGGCGTCCTATCCAAAAAACTGAGTTCTATGGATAGAACCTTGTATACTGAACATGCATGATGGGCTTCTCTACTTTGATGCAGAAGCAAGGTTCTGCAAGGTTCTGTGCCAGGGAGGAGTAAGGTAGAGTGTGAAAAGTGTTTCTGAGTTTAAGAAGGATTTTAGGAGCTCCAAATGACTGCGTTCTTAGATGAAGAGGTTTAATGTATTGCTCTTTTTCATTTTACTGTGTTGAGGCTTGTAATATATCCGAGCGTAGATTTACAATACTGTTTGTTATATACTATTAAAGATGAGGAAAATTTTACTATATTGCTTATTATTACAGTTTGAACTGCCGACTTTTGTCTATTTAATGCTTTAAAGGAAATGAATCGTATACCCTTTTAACAGGGCTATTCTCTAAGGTTTTTATGCTTTTTTTTACTCAGAACTCAGTCTGTTTTATCAATGCATGATTCTTTTGCATTCATAACCTATCTAATAATTAAATATATGTTATAACCAAATTAGGTTTGCACGGGTGTTATGATGCATGGGTGTGGTTACGTCAAAAAGCTTTGCTCAAAATCGTTCACTACTTCTTGGCCTCCATCTGCAACATCCAGACGCGCATCAAGCAGGTCCAGACCAAGACCGGGAATGCCAAATATAATTAAGTGTGTTGTTTCTATTCCATGTGTTTTCTGACATAATCCAGTAATCCTTTTCGTATGTTTACATGTTTTTATAACTAATTTGTTATCAAATATTGCAATCATGATTGTTGGCCATTGGTAGATCCCTCAAGTACTTATAGCACGGTGTGAAGGAAACACCCTGAATATCAAGTAAAATAAAGTGACATATTATATGTTGACTAACGTCCAAATGATATTGATTTTGAGATAACTGCTTAGTACTGACCAGTAATTAAACATTTTAATGGATATCTAAGTGCACATTGGTTTCTCAATATTTTTCCTAAACCCTAAAAAGGTTTCGAAGATGGAACAAGTTTACATGATCATTCCATAAGTTCCTGTTTGTGTAACTGTTCTCGCTGCATTTTATAGGAATTTCCTTTAATTTACTCTGTGTTATTATATTTGCGGGTGCTACCTACTTACACTATATATTGGCATGGAATATATGAGAATGCATAATTTCGAACTTGCAAAAAAGGTACTCCACTATCCTGGTCAATGTAGTAATAAGGTTACTTTGAATTCCTTGTTTCTGTTGCATAAGCTTATTCGTATCGTCACATTTTGACAAAAAAAAACATGCAAAATGCACTTATCCAATTCTAAACTACTGTTAGATGCTAAATTCATTCATTATTCAATGTTTTGTCTTCGACTTCATATCCCATTAGTGACTTTCTCATGCTCACTAATCTATCATGCCATCAAAAGCATTATATCAATTGAAATTCTCTATTTTCCTTGGATGAAAGCCATTTCAACTGTATTTGTTGTCCATGAAAAAAGATACATGAATAAAAAAGTGTGCTTGATGTTTCATCTTCTTGTGTTGTCTCGTAGAATATGTTGACACTCAACGGATAATATCTAAAGAGACTTATCTGCTTTTTAAATGCTAAAGAAAATAATTAATAAACAATGTGTAGTGTCTCATGAACAAGTGGGCAAACTTTTTGCCTGGTATAATCTAATCTTGTAGAATCATTTTCCGGTGGTTTTCAACTAAAAATAAATAAACTTTCAAGTTTACATATCATCTAAGGTGTAGTATTAACATGATTTTTGCATCCTTGCCCATCAGTGACTATCATATGATGTAGATTCATGTATTCAAGGAAACATTATACTGTTAATATATTGTTTAACTCATTTTTTTAATGATTTTGATTTTTAAAATGCTAACGTGCTTTGTGAATAAAGTAAGATTTTTTCATCCTTTCGTTACTATTACAAATGATACTGGCTTTGTGCTAAAATACGTTTGCTTCAGTTTTTTCTGCAGTCAAAATCTATATCCCCTTCTGATGCTATGGTGTACAATGAACATGGAGTAGTTGCATACATATAGAGGAGCAAGAAACTTCTTTTCTACTTTTCTGTCCAAAAAATGTTGTGAGTGAATATTTTACTCTTAACAGTTGTTATTTTTTCATTATGCACTTCTATGATTTTTCTTCTTTCTATGTTCACTTCATGTTTGCAGTTATCAAAAAGCAATTTAGTAGTTTAAGAAAACTATATATCACTTACCATGTTTACTAAATGAAACATAGGGACAACTTTGATGAATCTTCCTCATTCGTAGAGAAAGATATAGTACTTGTAAGTAGAATATGCTTCACTTGTTCATTAAAATTAAACTACATGGCATTGCTTATTTTTATGCTTTATTTATAATTAAACTTTTTTGGATATTGTTATTAAACTATGTGGTATTATTTATGTGATATTCCTAATCAAACTATGTGGTAATAATATTATAATAAAGTTTAATTCTGCCCGCTTCTGCTATTAAGTGTAATGCCTTATGGCATACAGATTTCAATTACTAAAATAAAAACTTATTAAACCTCGTTGATTTGGATAACAAACAACTTCTATGTAAAACCCAACAATTTAATATCAAATAATCCTTAACACATGTATGTAGATTTACGTAATTGGTTTGTAACTAGAAATTGGCTACACTTTTCTATAAAATTTAAATAAATTTATAAAAATCAACTAAATTAATTAAGTTTTATAAATATTAAATAAATTAACTTAGTTGAATAAATTTTATAAAAATTAACTAAATTTATAAAAGTTAACTAAGTTAAATAAGTTTTATAAAAAAACTAAGTTTATAAAAACTAATTAAGTTTAAAAAAGTCAACTAACTAACGAAGCTAACTAAGTTTTATAAAAAGATAACCGAGTTTTATAAACAATTACTAAATCATGTATGTTTACAAAAATTGACGAAGATAACTAAGTTTTATAAAAATAACTAAATTTAATAAAAATTTAACTATGTTGACCAAGTTTTATAAAAATCAACCAAGTCTTATAAAATTAAACAAGCTTATAAAATAAATAAGCATATAAAAAATTATTAACTTTTTAAACACTAAGTTAAAATTTAATTTTGTAAAAACTCAGTTAAAACTTAAACAAAGTTAACTAAGTAAAAATTAACTAAATTAACAATGTTTTACAAAAATTTAACTAAATTGGCTATATTTGATAAAAAAGTAACCAAATTTATAAAATAATGAAATCAACCAAGTTTAATGAAAATTTAACATGTTTATAAAATTAACTAAGTTTTCATTTAACCAAATGTATAAATTGATAATTTAACCGAATTTTATTAAAATAAATAAGCTAATAAAAATTAGATTAATTCATATAACTAAGTTTATAGAAATTATAAATTATATAAAAGTTATTAAACAAATTACTAGGTTTATTAAAAATTATAAGTTATACTTTTTTTATTAAGTTTATAAAAATAAACAAGTTTATAAAATTAGACTTAGTTTTATAAAAGTTAACTACGTATATAAACATTATATTAAGTAAGTATAAAATGATTGTGAAACTTACTAAGTTTATGGGAATTAATTAAATTATTATAAAATTAATTAATTTTATAGAAATAACTAAGTTTCTAAATTTGGCTTTGTTGAGGTTATTATAAAAGCATATTTCCCTACTTGACAGCAAGTGTGTGCTATTTCCCTATTTGTCCAAAGCTTATTTCTCTGTTCTCCCTTCAGTTTAACCCCACAAGGATTTCCTGGTGCAGCAAGTGTGTGTTGCACTGTTGTTAAGTGTTGAGCTAATCTGAATATGGTAGAGGACGGTGGCAAGTTAGGGTATGCTTTGCACATTTCATCTTTTGGTTATGGCTTGTTATCTACTTTATTTTGGAACCATGTTTAAGGTTTTCTTCTGATTAGAATGTGAACCTATGTTAGCTCTTGATCTTCTTAAAGGAAAATGTTGCTTTAGAAGCTGCTTACTGCATTTTGTGGGTGCCTATTTTGTTTATTTGTTAATGACTTTGTTTCTGTAAAAATAGGATAACGCGTCCTATTGTCGTTCATGTCAGTTAACCAACTGCACATATCTTTGTTTTAGTTTAATTTGTAGCTGAATATACTGGCATGACCTTGGGCTCCTAATTTGGTCGTTTGCTCATACCATTATGTTCTTATACTTGATTTTTTTAAACTGGTGATGCCAAACTCCCATCTAGTAAGTTTTTCCTCTTTAGTTTTGGTTCATATTTTTTGTTCTTAGCGGCTTTAAAATCTTGTGAAAAAGTTACGACATGCAAGTTTATGAGGACAGACCTTAATGAGCACTAAAAAGTACATGATATTTTTTTCTTTTACTAAAGTTATAGTAGGCTAGTTTCAACACTTTTCATTTATTCCAAAATGCATTTCATGTTACGGTTGCTCACATCAACTATGTTCCATACCGTATTTATTGTAATTTTGATTTATTTCATTGATTTTAGACTTTTACTTTACAAGTAGATAGATATCTTTGATGTAAAAAAGTGATACAACAAGTTATGGATTCGAAGTTATTTTTGCTGCTTGAACTACATTTTGATTTGTGCACTTGTATGTATTAATTTTGTTCACTCGCTGCTACTTGTTCTACATTGTTTATGAAATATTATGGACGTATTATATATGTTTTAATGTAAGAATATTACATGTTTTGATTATGAAATTCAATATGTTGATTATGAGATGTGCGGTTAGTACAAAATTTGCTATTAATATAATATGTTGATTTTGAAACATGTGTGTTGGTTTTAATTAAGTTGGCATATAAATTGAGACTGATTGCAGAGAAATGGAACTTGTGTGAGGGAAAAAATCCTTAAATGATTGCATTTTAAAGTGTTGTGTATACTATCAACAACGTTTTAAAAACGCTGTGGTAACTTTCAACAGCGTTTCAGAAACATCATAGAAGGGGTTGTGATAATGAAAAACACAGTAAAAAGAAAAATCATAGCAATACATAAACGCTGTAAATAAAATATCATAGCAACGACTAAAACGTTGTAAAACAAACTCAGAAAAACTTTATGTTGTATATGTTTAAAACAATACAAAGTTAAATGCTATAAAAAATTTATCTTAGCAAGAGATACTCGCTGTAAACTAAATTTGATAGCATAAAAGGAACAAATGTTTTAGATCATTGGCATAAAAACTATAAAATGTATTGATAACATCAACAAAAACCGTATGAAAAAACACTTCTTTACAACGTTGAGCTATAGCCGTGGTATGTTCATGATCTATAATGGCATGTCGTTTACAACGTAATTAAAAACGCTGTTAAAACCTTTTATCACATTTTCTAAATGTTGTTAAATATCCAGCTTGCTGTTCGGACTTCCTCTCAGGATTCAATTTAGAGCCTCCCCCTTAGGGCTCAAGGCAGACCCACCCTGTGGATTTCCTAATGAAGTGCATTCCAATGGGAGTGTATTTTACCCCAGAGCCAATCTCAAAACACTTTATACTATACATTTATAGTATCTTTCAAATCATACACTTTATGATTTACATCAAAATCTCATTTACACAAAATCGATATCTCAAATCCATAGTTCCAAATTAGGCTTTCTAAACTCCCAAAACTGATTTTTCCAAAAATCAAAAGCCTTTTCAAAATCCATAGGCTCAAAAACCTTTTCCAAAATCATTCTCAAACCATTTATATATATATATATACAACTTATCCTTTCCGACTTGAAAATAATCTTTGGATCACTTATATAGATTTCCCTTTTATACTTCAAATATTTTCAAAAACCTTTTTTTTGGTTCTAGATTCAATCATGGGGGAGCTTATCATATATAACAATTTATACACACACATATATATCTTTATTTATACCAAATCAAATATTCAAATTTGATTTTCTCTTATAAAGTTACTTACCATAATACTTACTTTTCAAAAAGTAAATTTAAATAATAGAGATATTCAACTTCCACTTTAATCATCTAAAATTTTCTCAAAACATACCTTTCCTTTCAAAACCATTTCTCATTATTTTAAAATTTCAATATCTATTTCAATCAAATACGTACGATGTACATATATCATTCGTACACAATATCAAATCCGATCGCTCACTCGATCACACAATTTCACTTCCGAACTAGTATCGTCCACCTGACTTCCTAGTGCAGACTTAGATCTGGTTTCTTGATCAAAAACCATCATTCTCCTTGCATACCCTAACTATGATAGAGAATATCCAGAATCAATCAAAAATCCATATCCAAGGATTACCGTCGAAAATCGAGTGAAAAATCCCTACTCGTATTAATATACTATCTCGACATCCTGTGCTCGAATCCGGGTCAAATCATTATACAAATAGAATAATATACGTACATCCTACGTATTTATCTTTATTAATTATTAGCTAAATCAATTCTTTTTTCTATTCTGCTTTATTTTGATTCTATTTACACATCCACAATTTCTCCCAATTTCCATTCGGGTTAACACTTCAATTTGTATTAAGAAAATAGCTTGAAAAATTTAAAATGGACAAGTAGTTGTAAAATAGTTATTATTTGCAAAATAGCAGTAGAAAGTTAAGTAATTATAAAATAGTTGTAAAATAGTTGTAAAATAGTAATTAGTTTATAAAGTAGTTGTAAAATAGTGATTAGTTTGTAAAAAAGATGTAAGGTAGTAATTAGTTTCCAAAATAATTGAAAAATAAGTATAAGATAGTTTGGGTTTTTAAAGGAAAGGTTGTATAGTAAATAGCTAGGAAAATAGATTTAAAATAGTTTATACTAAAACAATTTATTTGCAAAATAGTTCGGAGCCAAACTGTTCAATTTTCAATCTCCATTTCCAATCAATTTCCAGTTACCACTTCCATTAAATTGATTCAATTTCAACTCAATTTAAATTAACTTTAATTTCTATCCCAAATTCAAATCAATTCCCATTTGATATTCAAACTTATTCAACTTCAATTTCACTTCAAATTAATTCAGTTTCAAATTTTCCATTTGAATTTTATACTTATCCATCTTCAATCACAATTCCAATTAATTCAAATCAAATTCAATTTGAACTAATTCCATTCAAGTCTCAACTTAAAACCATTTCAAATTTCATAAATTCGAGTTAAATTTTTAAATGTTGATTTAATCTTTTAAGTCAAGCCAACCTTTATTTTTAAATTAACAACTTAAATTTTTAAACCATTTAATTTTGAGTCCGAATTTCAAAATCCCATTTTAAATTACCTTTACTTAACTTATTACAAGGTTCAAGTAAGAGTTCAAAAACTCTTTAAACAATTTAATTTTCAGAATCCAATTTATTACCCAAATTTTTTTTAACCTTGAAACCATTTCTCAACAATTTTAGTTTACAAGTTCCTTTTAATCTTTTAAACCTTAAGTTCAAAGTGATTTCCTTTTTATAATTACAATTTTACTTCAAAATCAAAATACTCCTAAAATAAAGTTTTATTCTCATTTTATTTTAGTAATGGACGTATATTACCTTAATCCATTTCTTAATTCATTTAAAATAATCCAATTCTCAGTTTCATAGATTATTAATAACAACAGGATGATATCAGGATAAGTCAATATAAATAAACATCCAAATTATTTAAAACATCCATCCATAGCATCCAATTTAAATTTTCAGATCTCAAACTCATTTTGAGATCACACATACTCCTAATTCAAATCAACCATTTAACTTCCCAAGTTAAATTTCAATTTCATCTTGAAATTTCCAATTCAGGTTGTTTGTTCTAAACTTATTTAACTTCCCTTAAGTTAAATTCAATTCAATATAATCCAATCAACTTTACCCAATTTGAATTTCCATTTCAAATTTTAAACTTCATATTAAAAATCTTCCCACTTATAAGTTCAAAAACTTATCACTTTGGGTTTTCATATCACATTTCAAGAAAAAATTTAAAACTCAACACTTGGAGTTTATTTCAAATCATCTTTTATATTATGTATATCCCTCATATATACATATTTATTTCTTTTGCACACCCAGTTATACTTTAAATTTTAAACCACCTTTGGTTTTAATTCAAAACAAATTTCTTTAAAATTTCCAAACAACTCTTGTTGAAACAGGCCCTTTTCATTTAATTACATTGTAAATAATACTATTTATTATTTCTTTTATCACTTTGAAACAAATTCCAAATTCCGGACTTAGATTTTTAAACACCATAATTTAGATCATCTTCATTTCCAATTTATAAATCATACTCATCTAAATGTTTACTTCCTTAAAACATTTCCTTTTGCTTCTCATTAACAATTATTTCATTATTAAACACAACAACCATTTATGATAATAACCAAGATTATCATATCTGGATACCACATCATTATTATCTTATTCTGAAAACACTTCTACAAATTCAGTATTTTAATTTTAGTTTGGATCCATTTCAAACTTATCTTCATTCAATTTCAATTTGGTTGTATTACTATTACCACTTAATTCTCATTATTTTATTTAATTCCAAAAATCAAAACCAATTTCTTAAATATATTTAATAATTAGAAAAAATATTTCTTTATATATCAAAAGATAAACTTATATAAAAATCATTTTTAAAAATCAATTTATAAGAAAATAACAAATACACCCTCATATATACTACATTCAACTCATTTTAGGGTACTATTGACCCTCTCCTTAATGAGTTAACCCACCAGAGCCAAGGTTCTCGCTTAACCTTCTGCTCTGATACCAAATGTAATGACCCAAAATTTCAACCACGAAAATATCGACACTAATACGTTCATCGTAGAAGTCCCGAGAAATCGGATGCCGAAAATTTTAGTTGTTATAGAAAGAAGAAAGAAGGAAGAAGGAGAACAGAAAACAACATCTCATATTCGCAGCGAATTAAATATAATAACAAATAATAGTATTTTTATAAAGAAAAGCTGTAATTGTAACTTTACATTCAATACATCATAGTTACAACCATATACACATAACTGGACAGTTATATCAACCTGTTCCAAACTACTATCAATTCAACTCTCAAATACACAGCGGTAAACTCCATACGTTCCTGCCATCCAGCTCGCCTCCTGAGCTCTAGAATGTCCTAACCTGAAAATCTGTAATATTCGGTCTGACCCGAGCATTAATCAAAGTAACACCCGGGTCAGGCTGGAAACCAACGTGAGTAAACCCATCTAACATGAAATACTAATGTATAAAACTTATTTAAAATCCGAGGTAACTCGTACCTTACTACGAGTTCATAACTTGTTAAAGCCAATCACTTATTTCACAAACAAAATCTAAGTACCCTTACTTAGTTTCCATGGTCCAGTTTACTTAAATTATTCCATTCCAGCCTATTGATTGCACAAATCATATCTATAAAGAATAATTGTAGATTTCAAATCGAAATGGTTTCGGGTATTTACTGATACTCGACCCCAGTCTCTTCGAATCTAATATTATCATAAAAAAAAGCTGTTTAAGCTTAAACAGTTCCATTTATATCCAGAACTACATATTTACAAAGTCATTTATCACCAATAGATAAATCATATTATCACAGTTCAACCCAAACATATCATATCACATAGCATCATAAATTACATATCAGAGATATCAACTAATCTAAGGCATACAATATCATTCAATCATTCATGAGCAAGATTAATTTGTCACACCATTTATAATTAATTCAAATAATTTAAATCAATTCCTTCAATCACCTTTTAAATCCTGCTTACCTAATAATTGATTAATTACAAACCATTAATTAATCATCCCTTAATTACCCATTAATTATCCATAATTACCTCCATTATGAATTATCCCATTGGTTAATTATCCTTAATTAATTAACCTTTAATTATTAATTAATTTAACCTTTAATTACAAATTAAATTAATTAACCCTTAACAAATAAATCCTTTAATTACTTACATTAAGTAATTAATCATTTAAGTAATCAATCTCTAATTACTTACATTAATTGATCACTAATTACCAATTAATTAATCTCCAGTTAATTGATTTATAACCCTTAATTATTAATTAATTACTCCCTAATCATTAATTAATTAATTACTCTTTAATTAATTTATTTATTTAATTAATCTTAAATCATCAAAACCTTAATTAAGTTTTAAGATAAACCATTATCTTTATTAATGACTTAATATCATTATCCTATAAAATTTAAAACATTTTATCTTTGATTAACACTTAATTTTATTTCTAAATTAAGCTTTAAAATAACTTAAAAAGAATTTTAAGTTAATAAATTCGAGTTAAAAAAATTATAAAACCTCCTTAAATCATTTACTTTAAAACATTAATTATATAAAGAATAGATTTAAGAAATAGTTTCAAAATTAGATTCATTTTAAATTTTAAAACTTACTTATTTTAAATTTAAAAACTGTTAAACTTTACGTCGGGTCCAACCCGATTCCTACTCGAGTCATGCCCCGAGTGTTTTCCAAAACCTGGTTTTAGTTTAAAGTTTTAAAATTTGTTAACATGTTAATAACCTCTCGAACACACGCTCGAAGACGTACCCGAGCTATCCCTTATTTTCCCGAGTATTCCTTCGAGGCAGAACTCATCGTCCCCAAAACCAATACTCAGGTGCACAGAGAAATCTGGTGCACATGCACCGATCATCGGCGTCGAACCGGCCTCCAAGATCACCTTCGACGAGTCGTCGACCATCTCTACCTTCGATACCAACTACCCAAATTCCAAAACGATCACGGAAACAAAATTTGACTAGATCGAACCCACAGGAACGAAAACCTTCGACCAAAAATGGCCTCGTCAAGACGACTCCGACCACCAGTACCTTCCGACTCCTTCCACAGGTTAGCCGACCAACCTCGCACCCTTTCCCCCACCTCCGGTGAACTTCGAAGCTCCAAAGACGACGCAGTAACCAAAAATTTCAACCTTGACCAAAAACCTAGCTAAAACCCTACTTCACCGACTTGTCGCCTCCACGGTGGTTGTAAAATCCTGTAACTATTTTTACCGACATCGCCTACTTCCAGGCTAGTTCCAGCCGAAATCTCAAAACCCCAAACTTTGCCGATCATCAGAGAATGCTCAAAACCCAATTGCCGACCAACATGCAATTCCTCTTGATTTACAAGCTTTAAATTTTTGATTTCAATCTTAAAAATCCTAGTTTTAGAAAACAAAATTTATTATATACCTGAAACATACAATTATTATGATCGAGATTTTGACATGTATTAAAATTCTACTGTTCTTCTTCTTATGGTTAAAACTAGCTTCAAATCTTACCTGTAAATATTTTTAGATCAGAAATCTTGTTATTACAAACAAGATTTGTTTATATATCTAAGTCTAAAAAGAATCGAGGGAAGAGATATGAAATTTTAACAAAGTTTTATAATCTGAAGCATAAGAACAGAGCAACAACAGACATGCACACCAATATATTCTTATATATATATATATATATATATATATATATTATGATCATATATAACAATCATGCAATCGATTATCACTAATTTACTTCAAGAGCACTACATGCAACAAGACTAAAAATAGATTAAAAGCTTGTTTACTCACCTGTAATCCATAAACAGAGAAAGTTTGGAAATATCTTGCTTTGATTTGAACTGTTAAATCAAATCTTCAACTTGCTTTGATTCGTTTTTGCTTGATTTTTGAGTTGAATCTTTGTTTTGAAACTGATTTGAACTTGTCTTAATTCCTTTGTGGTTGATAATTTGAGAAAGTTTGATTTGTTGCTTTGATATTGAAATGGTCTATAGCTTTCAGGTTTTAAATGAATCCAGGTTCGTTTTCTGTTTTTTAACTTTAACTTGCTGGTTTGTGGTTTTGAATAAAAGAAAAAAAAATGAGAAGAGTAAGAGATGTAGTATTATATAGTCTTGAATTTATTTTTATTAATTATCTTAAAATAAAAATATGAGTGACACTTGTTAAATTTTATGCTAGAATTATTACTTGTTATTTTCCATGTTTAAAACACTTACATTTGTAATTTGCGTGATAAAAATGTCTTTTATATAATTTATATGCCATATTATATTTAGTTTATATCTATGTATATGTTTTACTAATTTATATCCTTATATTTCCTTATATTAATATTTATATAATTTCAAAGAATATGTTTTAAAACTAAATTATATACTAATAAAAATCATACATATTTTATTTTCAAATCCATTATATTTTTAAGATATTTATATTTGAATTTCAATTTCAATTTCAAATTCAAATTACAATCTTTTCATATATAAAATCAAACACTTATCTTATTTGTTTTGAAAAATTCAGATATAAATATTTATTATCAGATTTATTTGTTCAATCTATAAATCAGTATTTTTCAATAGTTAAAATCAGATAATTTTCCAATTATCTGATGCCCATAAATCCGGGTTATCACAACTACAGACGCTTGAAAATCAGATATCACAAATTAATAAGGACAAATTGATACTGGATAGTGGATGGAAATCGAGTGATTTTGAAAGATATTGTCTATAAAGATAGTGGATCAATTAACTTCAGACAACTCAAAAGGATATTGATTGTCATCCACAATGTCGGCAACTTTTAAACTCTTACCATTTCTAATGTTTTGCTAGCTAGGAATCTGAAACATAACTTCTTTAGCATTAGTCAATTGTGTGATAAGGAATTTAAAATTAAGTTTGAAAAACATAAATTTCATATTGAAGATAATGAGTCAAATATTACCTTTGAAGGTATTAGGAAACGTAACATTTATATTTTAAGTATGGAAATGTCCAATGATAATTTGTCTTTTCGCTGAATTTAATAGCCCTTTGATTTGGCACAAAGGATTTGGTCATTTGAATTTTAAACACCATTCTAAAATTGCCAGATATGAACTTGTTAGGGATCTTCCTAAGGATATGATTTCTACTTCTCATCCTCTTGAACTTCTTCATCTTGATCTTTTTGGACCTTCGCAAATACAATCAACAAATCATAATAGACATGTTTTTGTAACTGTAGATGAATTCTCCAAACATACGTCGACAATTTTCTTAAAACTTAAAAGTGAAGCTTTTGAAATGTTCAAAACATTTACCAAAAGAATTCAAAATCAAATGTCAACTAAAATTAAAACAATCAGGACTGATCATGAAGGAGAGTTTAAAAATGATAATTTAAAAATCTTTTGTAATAAGAAAGGAATTACACAATTTTTCGTTTTTAGACACACCACCACAAAATGGAGTAGTAGAAAAAAAGAATAGAACCATACAAGAATGTGCTAGAACAATGTTAAATGATAATGAATAATCTAAATTTTTTTTGGCTAAAGTAATTGCCATGACATGTTATATTCTAAATAGAATTTTAATACGACCTTTAACTAAGAAAACTCTGTATGAATTATTTCATAATAAAAAGGCTAAAGTATCTTATTTTAGATTTTTCGGTAGTAAATGTTTTATATTAAACACTAAAGATAATTTAGATAAATTTGTTGCTAAATCAAATAAAGGAATTTTTATTGGTTATTTTAATAGAAGTAAAGCTTATAGAGTTTTCAACACCAGAACTAACACCATTGAAGAAACATTACATGTTTCATTTGATGAGAATTTTAAATTCAAATAACTCCAGTTTTGATGAAGAAGAAAATATTGATAAAATTAATGAAATTACAAATAGTGAAATCATTAATGATGAAAATAATAATATTCAGAAAATTTACATCCAAGTAAATGAACAAAATACTTGAAAGATCACTCTATAGAAAATATTATAGGAAATACAAAATCTGGTGTAAACACAAGAAATCAATTAAATAAAATGAGTAATGTTGCTTTTATATCAACCATTGAACCTAAAAATCCAAAAGAAGCATCATTAGATGATTCTTGGATTCTTGCCATGCAAGAAGAACTGAATCGGTTTACCAAAAATGGTGTTTAGGAATTAGTCCCAAGACCTGAAAATAAGTTTGTAATAGGAACTAAATGGGTGTATAGAAATAAAATAAATGAACAAGGAGAAGTTATTAGATATAAAGCACATTTAGTTGTCAAGGTTGTAGTCAAGAAGAAGATATAGATTTTTGTGAAACTTTTGCTCCTATAGCTAGATTACAAGCTATTAGAATTTTACTTTACTTTTGCAAATCATAATATTTTTAAATTATTTTAAATGGCTGTCAAAAGTGTCATTTTAAATGAGTTTATTTAAAAAGATGTCTATGTAGAACAACCCTTAGTTTTTTTAAGATGAAAAACTACCTAATTACGTTTATAAATTAAAGAAAGCGTTATATGGTCTAAAACAAGCTCTTAGAGCACGGTATGATAGACTGAAGTCCTATTTATTTCAATTTAATTTTGAAATACGAAAGGTAGTTACTCTTTTTATTAAAAGGAAATAATAATAATATTCAACTTATACAAATATATGCGATGATATTATTTTTTGATCAACAAATGAATAGTTAAATAAAGAATTCTCAGATATAATAACTAAGGAATTTGAAATGAGTCACATAGAAGAATAAACATTCTTTTTAGGACGACCACTAGTACACAATATGTCTGTTGAATCGCTTTATTTGCGATTGTTTGGTTAAAAATAGCAGCAAATGGTATAATATGCAACGCTTCTTCTTAAAAAACATAGCAGTTGGTCTATGAGAAACAGAATTTTTTTTAATAAAAGCAATGTGCGATGGTTTTTGTCTATAACCGTAGCAAATACGTTGTTATTTATGACTGTTATTTTCATAACCATAGCAAAATCTATTGCAAATACGACTAAAAAACTAACAAATAATTTTTCAAGGTTGCATAATACAGCAGTAGCAAATAATTTTTAAACCACCGACCGTTTATGCTACGGTTGGTAAGAACCATAGCAAAAAAATAAAATAAATTTGCGACGGTTACAACAAAAAACCACAACAAAAATTAACATATTGGCAATGGTTTTACATGTAAACGGTAGCAAAACGTTACACTTCTGGGTATGAAATAACAGTTTTTTGCAACGGTTTCGTAAAGAACAGTCGCAAAATGATGGCATTTTACGATAGTTGTGTATAAAAACTGTAGCAAAAAATAGTTTTTTGCTACGGTTTGAAAAACGTCGCAACAGTTTTTTACCTGTTGCAATGTGCATTTTGCGACGGTTATTAAACCGTCACAACAGGGGTTAGACAACATCGTAAACGGCCAGTTTTGTACTAGTTTACAGATAAGGCAATTACATAATGGAATTTTTATACGTCAAGAAATGCCCAAGATTAGTCAAGAAATTCAATATGTCAAATACTAGTGGAAAACCAACTCCTTTGGCAATAAATGAGAAATTAAATAAGGAAGAAAACTCAAAAAGATGTGGATAAAAAAGTATATAGAGGTATGATAAGATTATTACTCCATATAACTGCTAGTATACCATATATAATACATAGTGTCAGTTTATGTGCAAGATATCAATCTCAATCTAAAGAAACTCATCTAAAATTAGTAAATGGAATATTAAGATATGTAAACAACACCCTAGACCATGGACTTTTTTTTATCCAAAAGAAGATTTTCGATTTAATTTCATATAGTGATTGTAACATTCCCGGATTCTAGCCAAGTTTAATGTGATAATTGAATTAATTTTTGAAATTGTGAATTAAATAGAGTTCTTCCAAAATAAAAAAATATTAGCTGTTTATATATATTGATTTTTAATTGAATTTGAATTTGAAAACTCAATAATCATGCTGTATATAAGAAGAATTTACAATACAGAAAAAATCTGTAGAGTTTCAGTTCTCTAAGATGACTGTCATTGTTGTCCAGAAACTCCACTATTTATAGAGTGAAGTTATGAGGAGGGGCAGCTGCTATATAGCAGCTCGGGGTTTTGGTTCGGCAAACACCAAAATCTAGTCTGACATACATTTAGTCTGGTATGCATACATCTGGTTCGGCATTACTTCGGTTCGGTCAACTTGGTTTGGTGTCCATGTGGTTCGGTATTTGCATCTGGCCCGGCAAAGCTTGGCATGTGGTTTGACAGCCAATGCCCGAACGAGAAATCTGGACGGGTAAGTAAACTCGAGCGGCACAATACTGAACCAAAAATTTGGTTTGACACCACACAAATTAGGTCGATGCAGCACTTCACTTCAATACCGAACCAAACATTTGGTTTGGCATATTTAGTTTTCACCAGTCCCAAAGAAAGACCCGCCACTCCATTTCTTTCTCCGCTCTTCTACATTCCATCATCGAATGAAATTTTCTTCACCGCTCCAGAAACCTTCCATCGAACCACCACTTTGGTTCGGTATGCTCCTCCTCCACCGAATGAACTCACTCCAACTTCTTTCTCCAAAGCATCTCGAGTATCTCCAATGGCCTCGTCTTCTTCAAGTTTGAAATCAAGTATCAAAACAAAAAAATAGGCTATACTTAAACAAACATAAACACAAATTACATCTTCATTTCCATATGATTATGGTGATGAAGTAGATTTTAGAATCAAAATTTGATGGTCTATATTACTAATCAATAGTAAACAGATCATGCTTAGAATATATTTTATTTTTAACTTCATTATAATTTTCGTGAGAGTTAACAAATGATTTGGAGGGTGTATTATAGTTTGATGGTTTATATTGGGCTAATTAATAGCACAAATACATCATACTTATGATAAACACATCAACTAAATTAACTAATGACCAAAAAAGAGATCATAATTTCATTGTGTTGATTTATGTGATCATGAAAAGGAATTTGCCTCTAAATTCCCTTTTACTCTCATATTTTTATTCACTTTCTTTTACTATTTTTTTTTTACATTTTTTTAGCTCAAACAATTTCAAACTCTTGGTTAATTTGATTGAGTAGAATTTTAAATTACTTCAATTTCCCGCGGATCGATTCGTACTCGCCACGTAGTAAAAATTTACATCGTACGCGGTTATTTTTATTATAATTTTTCGGCGATGTTCTAAACCGATAGAAAATTAACCGATTCAACAAAATAGCTGCATATATATCGCTTGTTAAAAAGGTTGCTCTATTTCTAATGAATTTGTAGGCAGTTTCCTTGATTATTCCGAGCTGTTTTTGTTAATTCGTGCAACATTTGGAATGCGCAATTTTAACTTTTCCATAAAAAGAAGGCCTCATCCAAATATTTAGAGCCTGACAAAATAATTAATATTCATGAAAATGTGCAACAAATAAATAAATGATTTACCTCAAGTGAGAATAACTGTATTTTTTTTCCTATTATAAAACTGCATTTTATTTTTGGACGAAAAACAGTGTCTTTTGTTTTTTCTAATAAAAGAAGCAGAAATATAGTAGCAAATTACAAGGAATATTAAATCATTCTAATTAAGCAGTGTGGTACAAACAAGAAGGAATATCAGTGCTTTGGAGTTTTATCTTATCCATAAAACATATCATGTTTTATATTTAAAGTATATGACATTGTGTTTTATATTTAAACTATACGACAAAGTAAAGTGGCGTTCCTTTTTTGAAATTTATTTTTCTTAAATGCTGTGTAGAAATTTAGAGCAAGAGCAGTTCATAAATATATAACATGTCTTAGAAGACATCATTAGGTATTAAATAATTACTTTCTCTCTATCAATATCTCATATTACTGACAGTTCTGAATTTGATGACTAATTGCTATTAATTTTTTACCTACTAATCATTTTTTTTTAATTTTACCACGTAAGAGCTTGAGATAGACATAGTAACAGAATATACCGTGGTTTAGTTTTGAAATATTGATGTAAATTGATTAAACTGCCATAGTTATCTTTTGTAATTTGTCTATGGTTGCGTAACCTTTATTCTATAGCTAAATAGGATGCCATATTTCCATGGATAAGTTGGAAAAATTTTTGATCAAAACAAAGAATCAAATTTCAGTTATGATGCCGACTAACTTGTGCAAACATTCTATTCCTAGTTTACAAATGACTAATTATTTGATCAAAATTATTTTCCTTATATATTTCCACAATAACCTTGTAGATATACATAGAAAGAATATAAACCAATGTAGAACAGTACAACAATACAGTATAGGGTAAAGAGAACTTATACTTCTTGGCAAATTATGAAAGCAGAAGTTTATAACAAATGAAGCTAGCTATTAAATATAAATGTGCTGTAAAAATATTTGTCCCCAAAGCTTTATGTCAAGACATAGTAATAAACGAAGCTGAGTACATGAATCTACTAACGTATTTTATGAAGCGGTATATCCATAAATAGTAATAAATTAATTCATTTTACGAATCGGGCTATTATTAATTTTTATATCATAATCAAACTAATTTAAATCACCAATGTCTCGTTTACTGTAATTACAGTAAATAGTACCAAAAGAAATGGAAATTACATTAGTTTTTTAGAAAGGAAATCAATAATAAAACACCATTAAAAACATATAACCAACAATAATATAAATAATTTTTGTTTATGCATCAAAGGGATTGTTGGAATTATCTATAATATAAAAAAGGAGTGTCCAAACAAGGAGAAGGCATTTATAATGAATATGAATATCCAGATTTACTTATATCACTATAAGAAGAAACAGAATTTCCGACGGCTAGAAACCGCCGGCGGTCGTCGGAAGCCGTCGGCCGCCGTCGGAAAAAGCCGTCGGAAAAGACTGCGTCGGGGAGCAGTACTTCCGACGGCTTCCGACGGACGGCGCCGTATATTATTCCGACCAACTTCGACGGTTTCCGACGGATTCCGACGTGCGCCGGAATCCGTCGGAAATACTGAGTTATAGACCGACCCAATGCGCCGGAAGCCATCGGAAATTTTGACCGATAAGCCGTCGGGAGCCGTCGGAAATCTGCAAAAAAATTTTATATTCGCTGCAAACATAACCTTCCAACCACATTTCTCTTCCAAATACTCTGATATCAATATTTCACAACCAATATACAATAATCCAATCAAAGATCCAAATCTAAACCACAACATATTTAACAAACGCACAAATAAATAAAAATACAATCATAATAAGATAAAAAACATACATATCCATTCCAACATTAACAATAACTGTTCCACCATATTGTTAATACATAAATTTATCAATATTCTCATGCATATGTCCTAATAAAACTGGAAAACCAAGTGTATCATACATAATTATACAAATCAATAATTACCCGCACCGTCTATCAAATCATTCTACACAAACAAAACATACCTGAACGACGAACAAGCAAACAATGAGTCAATCTCCTTCAGATCCAAAGCCAGCCGAGGAAGGGAAGCGGCCACCAAACTGCTGTATGTACTCTAACAATTGTGCGGTCTGCAAGGCATTTTGACGGTTCTGCTCCTCCAATTGAAACACTCTAGTCCGCAATTCTTCTATACTTGCTAAATCGCTCTGTGGTCTGCTCCGCCTTCCCCTACTATGACTACTGGACTGCAATAATTGAAAAATAAATAAAATCCAAGTTTATTGTTTTGAAAAGGTAAAATATCATACTTTAAGTATTTTAATAAAAAGTAAATTATTTACCGCTAAATTGCCAAATTCGTATCGTCGACCATGCTCAGCTGGAGTCATAACGGACTCAAAAATAACGTCCTCCTCATCGGTCGTCAGCTGTTCTCGACCTGTATCAGCAAGGAGTTTCTGCCGCTGCTCCATAAACATCTCCTGCATTAACAAATTAATAATATCATATCTTATTTCATCATAATTTAACAATTAAAACAATTACTAATAGTGAATAAAATGAAATATGCTTACATGGCTTTTGCTGGATTTATCGTCCTGCCATGTGTACAAAACAGTCCCGTCTGGATTAACATGCTCGACAGCATGCGCACGGGTGAAAATGTCCATATAGCTGGCAGGACCCTGTGCCTCGGCTTCCTGAATTTGATTGTTACATACAATTATTATACATTTAGAATCATATAGCATAAACTATTTACATCTATTATTCAGTAAATTTACCAACTCCTGCCGATACTGCTGAAACGACTTCGATCCTCCACGATGAGTGACGGGATTCTTATTTCTATTTGCAGAGTTTCTATCCGAATCTGCCTGTACATTCAAAATTTGATACATTATTTTTCAATCACGTCAAATTAATAATTTTAAAAAAAATAGTATACTTGCCTTCGCCTCGTCCGTCTTCCAGTAGCTCAACCAAGCTTGATACACGCTCTCTCCCATCCACTTTGGTTTCTTACCAGATTTCTTAATCTCAGATATCGTGTCCCTGTAGTTCTTGCGCATCTTCCTCATCCAGTATGCTCGTGCCAGCATCATATCGTCTGTCTGGATGTCTATCCCAGCCTGTGTGAAAAAAAGATTACACTTTAAACGATAAACAATAGAAAAACGACAAAAACGAATTAAAAATGGAAAACAGAAAAATTATACATACTAGAACATCCTGCCATATGCACTTTATGATGTGAGGAGGGATGGAATCCCACTTCGGCCAGCACGCACTCATCCTACTGCGATATGCTGCTCTAGAGACGTCCAGCACAACCTTAAAGGGAAGTAGGTCGAACCCCCTATTTTTAAGTACGATATAGATAAGTACATACGTATATCATAGAAAAAATAAGATGCTGAATAAAATTTAATTCTAATTACCCTTCTGCTCTAGGGACCAAAGATACAACAGCACGCTGTGGCTCTTGCGATGGGCCACTGCCATCGCCTCCTGAAGATCGAGAAGAGCTCCTACCTCTATACGACATACTGATAAACCTGTGACATATACACATCATTATATAAGAGTATAAAAGCATGATAATGAAATATATTTCATATGAAAATGACATCAACGGTACAAATTGCAGCTTAATTAATGACTGAAATAGAAATAGAAATGAAAGTGTGTTATACCTGATTCATAATACGTCAAGAATTCAACATGCAATAGTAAACGGATTTGGTTTCATAGTTACATCAATTTAATAATACATCAAGAATTCAACATGCAAACAATAGTAAATGGATTTGGTTTCATAGTTACATCAATTTCATAATACAACAAGAATTTAACACGGTTACATCAATTGCAAAAAAACAGATTCAGATTTGTATCAGTCATCATCGTCTTCTGATTCAGATTCGGTCTCGTTTTCGACGATATTTTCCTCTGCACTGTCAAACGCTTCTACCAAAACATTTGATTCATCGATCAAGGGACCAAAATCTATATGATCGTCTGTAATTATTATTTCGTTATTTTGCTCAAGATCTGCCTGATAAGCTTGTTCGTCGGGAATATTCTTCCCATCGAATGTGAATCTGACCTTTGTTTTAAAAACTGCAGACCAATCTGCTTTATCTCTTTTTAGAGACGGATAAGGAGCGTAATAAACTTGCAATGCTTGTTTGGCTAGTACAAAAGGATCATACTTGTGATAGTGCGATGCATGCTTTATTTCGATAGATTATAATCCTTGTGCACATTAATTCCAGAACCTAGAACATTGCTAAAACAATTGCATCTAAATAGAAACACCTCCTACAGGGGTCGTGAGAAATATGTTAGTTGCAAAATTTGTGTCAGAACGCCATAAAAATCATTTAAATGATTTTCTGGATCGTCACTACCTTTAACAAATACACCAGTATTATTTGTTAATTTTTCTGCACCGTATTCTTTGGTGTTAAATTTATATTCGTTGACGATAATATATTGGATATGTCTTGACCACTCTTTTTGGTCCAATCGCAAGATGTTTCAACCCTTCGTCAACAACACAATTTCTCGGCTCATAAACGTAATTTGAAAACCAACCGGAAAATTCTTTACTGAGATCTCCGTTCGGATGTTCACGTTCATAAACACTGTTTATATAAACAAATTGTTACATTAGGTTATACACGCGCATGCATATAAGAAAAGAATAAAACACAAATTATTATTTCAGATTACCTAACAAACGGTGCAACCTCGGCACAATTTAGAAGAATATAAGTGTGTGCTATATGAAGATCTCTATCGTCTAGCCATATTTCTACACATTTTCCAGAAGGCCGACCATGTTGTCTAAAAATAGATAACATTGCTTGAGTGAACTCTTGTTCGTCGCCTTCGTCATTACGAGGAACACTTTCAAATGAAATATTCACATGGTCACTGAAATAATGAGAGAAAAAGAACGAAGCTTCTTCTTCGATGTAAGATTTACATATCGAACCTTCAACCCGTGCTTTTTGCCTCACTTTTTCTTCAAGTGATTCAAATATCTACGCAACATTAATTTATATTAACTTCATCTTTCAAATGCAATTAAATTACGTTATAACATATATATTACATACTTCTCAAATAGATACATCCATCCGTATTGTACAGGACCTCGAAGTTGTGCTTCAGATGAGAGATGAACAGGTAAATGTTCCATCACATTAAAAAAACCAGGCGGAAATATTTTCTCTAATTTGCAAAGCAATATAGGAATGTCCACTTCAAGTTTACGTAAACGTTACACTTTTAAAGTAGTCGAACAAAGCTCTTTGTAAAACATACTAAGCTCCGTTACTACTTTCCAAACTTTTAACGGCAGTAGTTCTTTGAACATTATGGGGAATAAATTTTCCATCATTATGTGACAGTCGTGACTTTTCATTCCGCTTAATCTACTATTTTTAAAGTCAACACATCTACGAAGATTTGATGATATCCCATCAGGAAATCTTAACCCTTCCACCCATTTTAACACAGCTTTAACTTGATTATTATCTAATTCGTAACAAGCTTTTGGTTTTTTATTGTCATTTGGTTTCATATGAAGCTCAGGACGTTTGCATAATTCTTCTATATCACGTCTTGATTTCAAATCATCCTTCGTCTTCCCTTTCACATTCAAAATTGTGTTAAAAACATTATCAAATACATTTTTCTCATTGTGCATCACATCTATGTTATGGCGAAGCAGAAGATGTTTCCAATACGGCAACTTTCAAAAAATAGTTTATTTGCACCAGTTATGAACAACTGATTTGCCTTCAATTTCTATTTGCTCGCCAATTTCATATATCTTTGGATAGTCCTTAACAAGTTCATATATGTCTTCGCTTGACCATATCGTCGGTGGTTGTCTGGTTTCTACTCTATTAGCTAAAAAGTTTTTCTTGTCTCCTCTGAAGGGATGATTTACATGGAGAAAATATCGATGACAGTCAAACCATGAAATTTTCTTACCATGAGGTAAAGAAAACGCTCGTGTTTCATCCATGCAATATGGACATGCTAGACGACCGGCAGTACTCCATCCCGAAAGCATTGCATAGGCAGGAAAATCACTTATAGTCCACAACAAAGAAGCAAACATACGTAAATTTTTCTTCTTGGACACATCGTATGTTTCTACTCCTTCGTTCCACAGTATTTTTAACTCCTCAATCAACGGTTGTAAATATACATCGATTCCTTGTGTCGGATCGTCGGGGCCAGGAACGGCAACAGTAAGAAACATATATTGCGTTTTCATGCACATCCATGGAGGTAAATTATACGGTGTGACGATAATGGGCCATGATGAATATTTAGAACCAAATTGAGAAAATGGAGAAAAACCATCCGTATATAATCCTAATCTAACATTTCGACTCTCTGGTGTAAAATTCGGATACGTTTTATCGAAATGCTTCCATGCTTCTCCATCGGCCGGATGTGTCAACGTACCATCTTCCTCTGTTCTCACGCTATGCCATCTCATATTAGACGCAGTTACAGAAGATACATATAATCTTTGAAGTCTTGGAGTTATGGGTAAGTAGTGCATACGCTTGTACGGAACTTCCTTCCTCTTCTTTTTTCTTGGTTTGTATCTCTCCTGGTTACAAACTTTACAATTTCTAAGGTTTGCGTCTTCTTTCCAAAACAACATGCATCCTTTTAAACATGTATCTATTTTCTGATAAGGTAAACCAAAAGCCGACATAAGTTTTTTAACTTCGTAGTGATTTTCACACATTAGATTATCAGGCGGCATATGTCTTTTTGCAGCTTGTACAACAGCCGTAAACCCAACTTCAGTGATGTTGTATTTTGACTTAATCGCAATGTATTCTGCGATTACTGACAGCTGAGTGCCGCTTTTACAACCATCCCAAATAGGTTTCTTAGCTGCATCTAGTAAATCGTAAATTTTTTTAGCTTCAATATTTGGTTCTTCAACATTTCCATCATCATCGTCAACTTGAACCATAGGAAACATTGATCGTGCTGCATATTCGACCATATTTTCTATACGGTTCGTTGGAACTATTTCGTTAACGACACTTTCAGACTCTACAGAAGTATTTGCTACAACTTCTGCATGCCGATCCCAAACATAATATTCGGGTATGAAACCGTGTTGGCACAAATGAACTTTCACAATATCTGGTAACAAATACTTCAAATGTCTACACCTACTATACGGACAACGAATTTCTGGATCGTTTCCGTTATTACTTAAAGCGAATTCAACAAACACGTTTATACCATTATAAAAATCTTCTTTTATTGAGCCCCTCAGTCCTTTTCTTTGGTACATCCATCTCCTCCGATCAACAAAATAATCAATCATTTTTCCTATTTGATAAAATGAGAAGTTCAAAAATTAATATTTATTTTGAAGAATACAAATTCAAAAAAGATTATTTTCATAGTCGTATAATATTTTGAATTTAAAGAACAACTTCACAAATTTAAAAATATTTTCAAATAGGCACATTTCATTTTTTAACGTACGTAACGATTAAAAATATATATAATTTTTTTCATTGGTCAGACATCCTACTTCCCATTACAAACACAGTAAGCATTTACATTTCGTATATTATTTCGTCTCAAACGATTCAATAAAATTTCGACAGCATTTCCCTTTTGTTCACTGCATTATACACAAATGCGTGTACGCAGGAAACAAAAAAGAAAAGTTAGGGCGAAATTTTATGAATCGTTTGAGACGAAGTAGTATACAAAATGTAAATTCTTACTGTGTTCATAACTTGTCCAATACAAGGACAAATCCGATAAACATTGTACCAGATTAATATAAATGGTCGTTTTAAAAAAAAAACGACTATTTATACAACGATCATGTACAACACTCGTCAGACGGGGCCAAAAACTCTCTAAGGGACATTTGTCGGTTAACATGCGCGTATTTTACTCAAAAATACAGTTTTACTCACTGTTCACATTTACAAAAATATATATAAATTTAACACAGTTATTCGACGTATTACGCATCAAAAAGGCTGGTTTAACATTTTTGTCTTTTTTTTTAATACACACAATTATAATTTAGAGTAATGCATTTTTTTGTTTCATAAGTAAATACGTGCACAATATAATACTCCTAGTTCATTCAATCATTTTATCGTATGCCAAATAACGTATACAATCGTCGAATCAGGGCGTACATAACAATTTACATATACATGAACAACCACAAAGTATACGTGTTTTTAACAATTTCACGATAAAAGATGAAATATGTATGCCATTTGATGCTATAAACCATTGTTACGCTAATGCAAACAATTGCAATCGCTAATTCGTCCTAATTTATCAATTTATGCAAATCTAAAATTAGAGTAAAAACTGAAATTTTTAGAAAAATAAGAGATTATACCTGAGATTGAGAGCAAGAGGTGTTGAATCAGCAGCGTGGAAGGAGAAAAAATCACGAAATTGGCGAATGGAGGTGGAAAATGTGGATTGGGGGGTTTTTGGTGAGATTGAGAAAAGCTGAAAAATGAGGAAGAAAGGCTCGGCCGACTGCAGGTATTCGCGAATTTCCGACGGCTTCCGACGGGCCGTCGACGGCCCGTCGGAAGCCGTCGAAAATTAACCGTCGGAAACCGTCGCCCACACCCGTCGCTATTTTGTTTTTTTTCTAGTAGTGTATCAGCATGTGATTTGAAACCACACCCTTGGAAACCAATGTAATCTTTGATCAAGTAGTTACGTCAATTAATTGGATATCAAATTACAATGACCACACGGAAGTTATATTCAACTTTGAATTTTGAATTCATATCAGCTACCAATTTCAAGACTAATCATCGACGTATTACAAATAAAATCAAGACTGATCATTGAATTACACATATTGGAATTTATGTAGCGTAGACAGCCCTTGGTTTCACTGAATCATGTTCGCGTTGAATCTTCTGCCTGATATATATGTACTTGTTGAATCTTCTGTTCTCTCTGAATCTCCTGTTTGAGATATATGTACTTGCTTTCATTATCCATTTGGACTTTTCCGTACTCTTTGGCCCTCTATAGCAGCACTTTTTTAGTACATTAATTGGTGCAAAATCTTAGTTTTACATCATAATAAATAGTTGCCTTCTGAGTATATAAATTTCATGATCAGTTGGCTACCCTGCCCTAACCATTGAACTAGAAAGTTTATCCCAAATATTTTGGATTTCGGTTTCTATTATCTTCCATTTAATGCTTGCTATTAAGATATCCCTTGAATGTAATATATCTCAATATCATTTTTGAGCGATTAGGTGACGTTACCAGATTGATAATGAGCTGATCAATAATTTACGAACTCTTGTATTATTTCTGTGTGGAGTTAAAGATTCAATTATTGAAATCCTAAAAGGACTGCATTGTTATTTTGATAAAAAAGAATGAAGAGCTAAGCAAGAAATGTTCGTCTCGATACCCTTTTTTTCCATCTAGTCTGTCAACTGTTGAATAGAAAAGTTAACTATTGCATAAACTGTTATCCCGATTGTCTTATAAATGTAAATGTTCATGATACTATAGGATTTTAAAATTAGTCGGTCGTCAGGTAAGTATAAAAATTAGTTGATTCTTCTATGAAAAATAGGTTAACTTCATGACACTATTATTTGTTTTAACAGGATTGTGACCAAGCAGGATTGTGGTACATTACACTCTCAACGTGTGTTCCTATAAATAGTCTAATCCAAAGATAAATGAAATCTCCAAGGTTTAACGTTGTCTCATATTTATACCTTTTTACAAGTTATTTGTTGTTTTCTTGGTGAAAAGATACTATTACGATTTATGTTGGAAAATTAAAAACATTTTCCATTGATTGGTTAAGTGTTTTATGACAGTTGTGGGCTAGTGATTTTCCAGTGAATTCTAATTGATTTTTTTAGTTATATTCATAAGTTAACTTAACTATAATCGATATCAAGAATAATGTATCAAATATGTACGGTGTCATTACTAAACTTTATGTACCTATGCAAATACTAAAATGGAGATGAAGCAAAAATTTGTTTTGCTGAACGGATATATAAACAACCTAAAATGATGATAATAAACATTGGGTATGTACTAAGTGTTTATTCTGACTCGTCATCAGCCTAACATCCCATGGATTTTGCCAACCAATCTAGGCTAACTCATTTCAGCTGAAATCATATAAAGTTGTTTTTGATGCTTATTTACTTGGGTAGAGAAATAAGATTCTAGGTGAGATGTAAAGGGGAACATTCTTTGTCACTGTTGCTTCTACGAAAACTTTAAAGTGGAACTTTTTTGTTAGGTGTGTTTTCAAGTGAAAGGTTACAATGTTGTTACTGCTTCTTTTGTTAAAGGCTATGAACTTATACTGACAGAATTACGGTTTGTTAGGTGTGTATCTCAACCTTTACCATATTTCTCAGTTTTTGTCGCACACTCGGTTAACTTGCACTCAGTTGCTGTTGCAACTGAGTGCATTGCGCACTCAGTTCCTGTTGCAATTGAGTTGCGCTGAGTTGTGCACTCAGTTTCGCTGAGTGGGAAGCAACTGAGTGCAACCCAGTTGCACACTACAACTGAGTGCACAACTCAGTTGCTGTTGCAACCAAGGTTTCACATTCCGTCCGGCTTGCCGGAACTCCGGCCATCTCGGCCCGGTTCCGGCGATGACCGGAACGGAATCGCCAAAAAATCCCATTCCGTCATCAGCACAAAAAAAAAAAAAAAAAAAAAAAAAAAAAAAAAAAAAAAACAATCAAAGAATCTTAGCAGCCTTTAAATCATCAGTAAACAAAAAACGTTAAATCATTTACGGTCAAAGAATCAAGAGGAAAAAAAACAGTAAAGTAAAAACTGTAAAAGCAAAACAACTTTAAATCATTTCATTCATAAATTAGGAATCTTCAATCAATTAAAGTTTAACGTTTTGCTCAAAAAATCAGAGAATAAATCACGGGCTCAACAATCAAATTGGCGAAGGAATCAAATATTAGCCTATAAAAAACATAACTATCTCAAAACAATACACATAAACTCACCGATTCAAAGCCGCGAGCAACTGAATTTACTCTGAAGAAAATATTTGATAACTGGAATTCGCGTCTGGAAGCAATCGAATTTAATCTGGAATTCGTGTCTGGAAGCAATCGAGTTTGATAACTGGAATTCGTGTCTGGAATTTGAAGCGGGCATCAATTCGTGTCTGGAAGCAATCGAATTTAATCTGGAGCAGGTATCCATTTTTTTCCCCTTTTCCCTTTCGCGTCTGGTTTTTGAATTCTGGAAACGTGAAAAAATGTAGGCGGCTTCGAGCGGGTCAAATGATTTAGGGAGAAATATAAAGTGGGTTTGGGCTTTTATTTCCAGTGCTTTCTTTTTCCCGTTCTATAAATTATTTACATCCAACTTTTCAGCTTAATACCGTTGTTGTTTGCTACAAGATGAATTCAATAAATATCATTGCAATGTGTTTCAAGATGTGTTTTGGATTTACATTCAATAAATATAGGCTCCAAATGAAAAGAGTACAGCAATTGCCAATTTGCAGTGGCAAGTTACTGCCGCATGGAGTCAATAATAAACTTATACCAGAGATAGAATGCGTTGATTTTTCTCATAATCCTTTGCTACAATATCTGGTTACATTCTACTATTTTATAATTTTATTTTTTGGCCTCTACAAAAGAGAAACTATACTAGTTTTCTATTTATTTGACGCCTACCGCGTTTTGTATGATTCCAATATTGAATTAGCTATTACACTTTGAACACTACACTTTTAGTGCAGCTGTACGAATATACCGTGTGTAATTCAGTTTGGTGCAACTGGAATAGATTTCACCTATGCAAAATATGTGCACAGTTTAGCTGGAAAAAAAAAACCTAGCCTTTAGAATTAGGTTAGTGGACAATTACTTTAAACATGAGCGTATGTTCATTGTTTTTAATTATAATTTTTTTTAGTTAATTGAAGTTGATATTAACAAATTTATGTTATATAATTTATATAATTTTGTTTATTATTTAGGTGCTTGAATATGGCAAATCGTGATATTGTCTGGAATTACTGTACGGCAGTAGGTATCAATAAAAAGAAAACGAAGTGCAATTTTTGCAATAAAGAAATTTCTGGTGGAGGTGTAACACGTATGAAAGAACATTTGGCAGCAATGGCTGGCGATGTTGCACCATGTCCAAACGTTCCTAAAGAAGTCAGAAAACTAATACGGGAACATCTAATCAAAAAGAGAAACGAACGAAGCCAGGGGAAGCTTGAAAAACAACGTGTGCAAGAAGAATTGATGAGCATGCCCGAACAACAAAATTCAGACGTTGGAAGTGATGGAAATGAAGATGATAGAGATATTCAACATGCCTTTCAAGCAAGTAAAGAATCTTATATTAGTGATGAAAGACGACGTTCAGGCGTAGGATCCAGTGGAGTAAAGCGCACCGATCGTTCTAAATCCTTAAGAGTGGATAATGATTTTGAGATACGTGCAGCTTCCAGGATAGATTCATATGTTCAAACACGAGGAGGTAGATCTCAACCTTCAATTAAAACTGCAATAAAAGGCATTAAAGATGCCAAAAAACATATAGGACGTGCAATATCTAAATTTTTTTATTTTAACCATATTGCCCATAATGCTGCAAGTAGTCCTTATTATCAAACAATGGTTGATGCCATTGCAGAAGCTGGTCCTGGAGTCAAACCACCCACTCCAGGGGAACTTTCGAAAACTTATTTAGATTTAGAGTGCGCTGAAATCAAACAACATATTGATACTTACTCCAAATTTTGGGATGAGTATGGTTGCACATTGATGTGCGATGGTTGGAGCACACAAAATAGAAGAAAAATCATAAATTTTCTTGTGTACTCCACTCAAGAAACCGTCTTTCTTAAATCTGTAGACGCCACTGACAAATTTCAAAGTGCTCAGTATATTTGTGGTCTAATGGATAATGTCGTTAATTTTATTGGAGAAGATAGAATTGTGCAAATAGTAACTGACAATGGAGCAAATTATAAAGCTGCTGGTCAATTACTAATGGAAAAAAGAAGACAACTATATTGGACACCATGTGCAGCACATTGCATCGATTTGATTTTAGAGGATATTTCAAAAGAAGCCGAGGTAAAAATTATTATATCAAATTGCCAATCAATAACAGGATTCATATATAATCATGGTTGGCTACTTACAATAATGAGAAAAGAAACAAACAACAAAGAATTAATTCGACCAGCGGTAACCAGGTTCGCTACTCACTTTATTGCATTAGAATCCATATACACACATAAAGAGAATTTGAGAAGGATGATCTATTCGAGGGAGTGGAGTGCAAAGATTCCAAAACTCGGTCCTAAAGACAAAAAACAGCAATTCTTGTCTATAACTTGATTCATAGTGATAAATTTTAGGCTAACATTGCTGCCATTATTCTGGTGTTTGGTCCACTTGTAAAAGTTTTAAGAATGGTGGACAATGATGACAAAGCAGAGATGGGATATTTGTACGAAGCAATGGATCGAGCGAAGGAATTAATTAAGAAAAATGTCGGTTCAAGACAGTATCAAAGATGGTGGAATATAATCGATAAAAGATGGGAGAGACAGCTGCATCGACCTATACATGCAGCAGGTAATTCTTTTAGCTATCACACAATTATACGAATGCATATCATGTCAATACCTTCTTTTAACCATTCAATTCTTTTAGGTTATTTTCTCAATCCCCAAATTCAATATGGAGATAAAGCAACAAATGATGATGAAGTTTTAAATGGATGGACAAACATCCTTGAAAGAATGGTACCAGATATTGCTATGCAAATTGAAATTTCGAAAGAGGTAATAAAACATAATACTCAACTACTTATGATTCTTTTTCAAATTATGACATGTCTATTAATAAATGTTGTGTAGGTGGAAAAATACAGAATGAAACTTGGTGTGTTTGGTTCTGCAAAAGCAAAACAAGCAGTTAAGTCATGTCTTCCCGCTATGTGGTGATCAATAATTGGCAGAGAAGCTGCTCCAAATTTAACACATTTAGCAATGCGCATTCTTAGCCAAACGGTTTCTTCTTCAAACTGTGAAAGAAACTGGACAACATTTGCAATGATTCATACAAAGCTGAGAAATAGAATAAAAATGGAGAACTTAGAAAAATTGGTATTCGTACATTATAATATGCGATTAAGAGTACGACATGCTAAACGCCAACAAACAACCGACCAACTTATTGATTTGGATTACATCTTTCATGAGGAGGATCCACTTGCAGAATAGACTAGAGAAGCTGAAAATCCACTACTTGATAATGCAAGCGATAATCCTTGGTCGGACAATGATAATGTATCTGCAGAAAATACCGAAAATGATAGTTCATCAAATGATGATTCAGGTAATGCTGGTGGTGACGGTATTGGTTCTAGTGGTTATGGCGTTGGTTCCACTTTTGATGATTCTCAAAGACATATCCAAAATTATGAAGCAGATGACTATAGTCGACGAAGAGATGGAAATTTGAACGTTGTACATGAAGACCAAGGGGATTATGATGGAAGATATATTTCTAACAATGTCCCGAGTTTTAGGTATTCTACGTCTGACTATACCGGAGGTTATTCGTATTGTGGGTTAAATCAACCGTATGCTGATGAGCCATCAAGTAGCCAAGATGAACCCTCACCCTTTGATAATATGATGACGACATTTTTAAGTTCGGATCAGATACAGCAGTATGCTTTTCCAACATATTATAATCCATCACAAGATGAAGAGAGCGATGGACAAAATTTACATGATGCTCAGAGAAATAGCTTTTGGTATTAAATTTTTATGTTGTATGTTTTGTAACTTCTATGTCACTTGAACAATTTAGTGTAATTGACTATCAGTGTTGCATACATATTTGCGTATTTATAACAAAAATGTACCAGAATTCACAAACCGGAATTAAAACGGAATTTCCGAAAATCCCGAAACGGAACCGGAATTTTGATTTTTTCAACTGACCGGAACGGAAACGGAAACCGGAACTTCGAACCTTGGTTGCAACAGAGTTGTGTACTCAGTTGCAGCGTGCAACTTGCAATTCGAGTTGCCCACACAGTTTCTGTGAGCAACTGAGTCGCACTCAGGTATTGCTGCAATAGTTGTCATTCCATTTGGTTCGTTGTAAATTTAATTCAATTGAACTAAAAGTGTATAATTTGGAAACTTTATAAATGCCAACGTTTCATTTGGTAGGTTGTAAATTTAATATTTAGCTCTGGCAAGTTCTAAACTCAAACTGAACTTTTTTGTTAATATATACTATTTTGCAAAGTTAAAACTCTTTTGTATATATACTGTAATTTGGAAACAACAATGTTTGTTTCCTAATATATACCGTTTCGCAAAGCTCAAACCTTTTTTGTTTTCATGACTTGATTCATTTTATCGTATTTGATAAAGAATGTAGGCTTTGATAAAAGCAGCGGAAGCAAGACAAAGATCAGAAGCCGGTCTTGGTTGTGATAGTTGACTTTTAATTTGTAAGCTTCTTGGCCTGTTTCTAGGTTATGATACCTTGAACTAGGTAGTGTTACTTTGAAGTTATTTGGTATTTCGATGTTTGTTATGGAAGGAGAATGATAATATGTTGCATTGTGATACTTTGATTTTTGTTCTGCAAGGAGAATGGTTGTATGTTGAATTGTGATGTTTTGATGTTGGTTGTAATGAAATTTGTTTTGGGGAATGAAATTATTATTTGCTTAAGGAAATGAATTATGATACATTGTTGTATAAGCTTGAGGAAATTATTAAAGGCTGCTTTGTATTTTGATGTTATATACTTTAGGAAATGAAATGTGAAATTGGCGGTTTTAATATGCTTTTGGAAATTAGAAACAATTATCCACACCTATTTCATTAACAACAATAATAAGTATGACAAGTTTTCAGTTGTAACGGTAATAAGCATTACAAATTTTTCAATAGTAAAGAAATAAATGTTACAAAATTTTCCTTAGCAACGGTAATAAGTGTACAGATTTTTATATTTATAACGGTTATAACCGTGACAAAAAATTGTCACGCATATGTTAATCACGAGTATAACCGTTACGAATTTAGTTTGTAACGATTATAAGCATTATAAACACCCATTTTTAGTGTTTAGTCAAAGGCCTAAATTCTCCACTTAGATAGCTGCATTTTACCCAAATTCCCACGTGTGCCACCTATGAGATGATAGTTGAAATGACTCTACTTTAGACTGTTGGTATCGAGGAGAAGAAGAAAGTAGAACAGGCACAAAATCAAGATGGAGCAAAGTAAGGGGGTTTCTAGGTGACAAGAAGGCCAAGGAAAAGATCAAGAAAGAAGGTGTGACATGTCAATACATCTGATATTGATTTTGACGACAACAACCATATAAATATAAATACTAATGTTTTGTCAAGTTATATAGTATATGTTGTAGAATATTACACAAGTAGATAATGATTAAGCTTGAAAACTGATCGGTATAAAGACTAGAGCTCAAGATTCAGAGATGACCATAACTCATGAGAGTTTAAAGATAAAGATTTGAAGAGCTCAAGACTTTAGTGAATATTCATGAGTTATTAGAATAAATTATTGAAGTCCTTGATAGTAGATTTTGATCTTTATCACAAATTTCTGATCTTTGATATTTTATTAAAATAAATTATTTAAAATTAAAAATATATTTTACAAATATTTTATAAAAGTTTTTATGTGTTTAAAGTATTTAAAAACTATGTTCAAATTATTTTATAAAAATATAAGTTTGAAAACAATTTGACCAAAAATCATTCTCAAATTTTACAAGGGTATGTTGTCATACCCTTCCTAGATATGTCAAAATATTAATCGTTAATTTGTTTTTAATTAGAAAAGAGGTGTCTTTTAGACACGCTTCTTCATAAATGGATGCATTTGTCCATTACTATATAAAATGGAGTGTAAACGAATTTTTTAACTAATTTTTCTTACTTTCTTCTTACTTTCTTGAAATATTTCTTGAAAACTACTTACTTCATTCTTTAAAACTACATAAAATCAATCTTTACATTACTAGATTGATTCTCTACAAATTATTTTTTGTTTTGAAAGCATTCTCTCTACAAACTCAAAAATCAAATTGCTATCGGAAGGGCTATAAGATACCTTATATCTCAAGTACAATTGTTTGTATTTGGAAATTAACAACTCTACTCTTATTTGTTTGGGTGTGCTTTGCCCGTTCAAATCAAGTGGGCATGCTTAGTAGCCCATCTAAATCTAATGGGTGATCTTGTTGCTCGGTAAATCAAGAGAGTTTACCCGGGACTCGTGATACAAGAGGGTATATCTCATAGCCATGAAATGGAGACTGTATTCTAGTTTGCCGGCTACCTAGTTAAAGTAGGCAATTGAAAAGAAATCTATACAGTACTGTACGGGACTGGGTGTAAGATTGATTAATCCGAACCAGTATAAAATTCCTGGTGTCATCTCTCTTACTTTACATTTTGTTACTGCTTTTATATTTATCTGTGATTGCATTTGTGACTGATTGACTAATATAGATCTGCATTGATAACCTGTGATTTGATTTAAATCATGAAACAAAGTAAAAGGGATTTATAAAACTTATAAAACATTATTCATCACCCTCCGGTGTTAAAGTAGCCTTAAGATCCGTTACACAGTAACCCTAATTTGGTTCAGAGCATTAGGTTTTAAAAAATTCGTGATTTGATTTTTGAAAAATATAAACGGCTAGTAACACTGGCAGTTCACTTTTTAACACTTTTGTAGAAGGGTAATCAACTACTAGAGCACAACTATTTTATGGTAGTAATTACACTTGTTAGTCATGTAGGATGAATATTTATTTACAGTCTAATGATTTAGATATTTGGAATATTACACAGAGTGAATACAATGAACCCTAAAATGAATTTTCACAGTGGACTATTGACCAAAATACACATGCACTAAATAATTCTAAGACCATGAATATTTTATTTGCTCCTTAGATAAAAATGAATTTAACAGAGTTCATATTTGTAAGTCTGCATATGAAATATGGAGAATACTGTAAGTTACACATGAGGGCACTAGTAAAGTGAAATAGACAAAAATTTCCATGCTAACTAATCAGTTTTGATTGTTTAAAATGAAACAAAATGAGTCTATCTTTGATATGCATTCTAGATTTCTAGATATGGTTTATTTTTTAGTATCACTAGGTAAAAATTCCCTGAAGAGGAGCAAGTTAGAAAAGTCTTTAATTCACTCTCTTCAGAATGGGACCAAAAGACATTAGCAATAGAAAAGATTAGTGCGATTAGTATTTTAAAAATTAAAGAATTAATATGTAATCTAATGTCCTAAAAGCACAATTGCAAAGTAGAAGAGAAAAATAAAGCAACAAAAAAGAACCCAATTGCCTTTAATGCGAAAACTAACGATCAGGACTCAGACGATGAAATGATGAGGAAATTGCTCTTATGATAAGGAATTTTAGAAAGTTTCTAAAGTATAGAAATATGAATAACTTCACTATACCTAAAAACTAAAATTCTGGAAATAGAATTATGATTAAGTTTACAACTGTGATGAACCTGGTCATCTGCAAAGAGACTGTCCATATCAGAAGAAATCAAAGATTCCGCTTGTCACAGATTGATTCAAAAGGAGAAAGAGTGCTTACGTTACAATTTTAGATGATTCTAATAAAACTTTGAGTGAAAATGAACTCGACATTGAGAATGCTAACATGTGCTTCACAACAATAGAAGATTAATCAGATCAGAACAAAGAAAAACACCAAAAGTGGTACTTTTTACATCTAATTTTTATTTCATGTATTTGGAATTATTGAATTAAGAATAATTTAGATTAATAGTAATAATGAGTGTATATAATTGTATGTATGTATGTATGTATGTATAGGAATTTATTGTCGCGGTTTAATTTTGGAATTTTCGGCCTATATGTCGACATAGTCTACATATGCATGTCAACGTACCAGTTAGAAAATTGGAGAATCTTCTCAGATTCATAATTTTGAATTTTGCTCTCTTTTGCATTAATTTCAAAAACTGAAAAGCCATCTTTTCAATTGAAAAATTTCAGTCCACTCTCTATTAATCAACTCATTCCTATCCCTTTATTCACTCACGCTATGTTTCAAAATTCAAAATCATTCTTCACTCCCCTACCTTCAAAACTACTCAAAAATGTCTTTCCCTAGCTAAGCATCCTCATCCAAAACTATTGGGCTCACCATGAGAACCAAAATCCATCTCTTCAATGATAAAGAAGCCATAGAAATTTACAATTAGTATGCTACTTTCAAAAAAGTATTTTCAGAAAGATTTGCAAATTTCAATGAATTTCCTTCTTATGGTCTTCATAAACTTGCCTTTGAAAATGGTATTTTTGTTTTAGTTGATCCATCTCAAAATGATTTTGATTGTTACCTCGATTTAGTAAAATTGTTTTATGCAAATTTAATATAAAATTTTTATGAAGGTGAAGATGGCCAAGTTTGGAATAGTGTAAAAGGCAATACTATTGATTTGGATTGCGAAATTTTAGGACAAATTCTTGATTGCAAAAGTAGTAGAGTTGACCAATCCACTTTTAAAGTTTCTAATTAAAATCAAGAAGTTTTACATGATATTTTTTCAAGCGATGAAGATTTCGAGTTTAAAGGCAAAAACTTAGGCCAAAAGCGAGACTTATGAGTCTCGTTTTGCAGCAAAGTATTACTTCAAGAATAAGAAATTGCAATAACTCCACTCAAAAAAATTAAAGCTATTTTTGCAATTTATGAAAATATAACATAAATTGGGCTAAAATCATTTTGGAAGATTTTGTTCAAAAGAAAATCTCTAGATCCGAAAACGCACTTCACCATGGTGTGTATCTCATTAGAGTTTTTGACTATTTTGGTGTTGATTTAAGAGGTGAAAACATTATGCCTCGTAAAGTTTTTGACAAATCCAACATCTCTTTGATGCAAATCCCTCTTTATTTCAAGCCATATGAAAATCTTCTCAAAAAAGGAAGAAACAATAGCAAGAGAAGAATAATAAGAAATTCAACAAGAATAAGAGGGAAAATGTTATGGAATTCAAGGAGAGAAGAAAGAAGAAGAAGAGGTTGAGATATCTCTTGAATGTTTTGACAAATTGCCTAGATTTTCAAACAAAGAGATTCTTAAAAACCCAGAGAAGCTTCTTAAGAATCAAAAGAAGCTTACAAGGTCTTTTAGTAAGAAATTCACAAATCTCTCAAATAAGGAGGATATGTACTATGGAAGATCATGAGAAAACATAGTAGAAATCCCTCTCCATCAACTTCTCTCTAGCTTTATAACATTACCATCTTATTTCTCTAGTTTCATTAATGTCATTTTCTTGTATTTTTATTTATATTCATGCATCTTCCTATTTTAATTAATAAAATTACTTCTTGCTGTTCAATAATGTTATCTTAGTCTTTGCTTATTAAAATAGATAGTATTAAGTATAAACTAAAATTAGTACAAAAACATAAATTGTGCAAAATAAGGTACATATGTTGACATACCCCATTTACATATGTCAGCATATACTAGCCATTTTGAAAATTTTAAATTTCAAAAATTGGCAACTACTTTTAAATCAGTTGTTTAATCTGTCTTTTCATCTCTGTTTAACCCCTTTCCTTCCATAAAAACTCATACATTGATTCATCTTTTCATCTCTTTCCATTCTAAACATTTTCTTTCATAAAAATGAGATCTCCACATTAAAAACTTTATGAAAACTTAGAATAAACATTTCTATTTCATTCACCGAAATCAAAGGCATTTGGAATTAAGTCAAATGCAAATTATAAAGGAACAAGAGAGACATTTCGATGCTATTGGTTATTTCCTTCCTTTTCAAAGATGATCAAAACAATAACCCGGAGTGCTCAAACTCCAAAGCAAACATGGAACAAGAAGATTGGGATGTCATCAAAACAAATCCAAGCTTTGGATCCGAAGGATGGGTTGAAGTTCCAAGGAAATTAGTATTCCAATTTGTTTAAAATTTGTAAGTGTGTATTTTAAAACTTGTATATTTGAGTTTGATTGGTTTGTAAATACTTAATATAGTTAGGATTGGTGTGTTATAGCCTTGTATATATGGTTTGAATTGGTTTATTTATGATTATTTGCTTGTATGTTTGGATTTTATAATAGTTTGATTTGTATTTTGAAATGATTAATAAAGTTGCCTTGTCTTATTTATTTAATGTCTTCATTATTCAGTATATGATTTAGAATTTAATCATTACTCAATATATGTCTTGAATATAAGTTCTGAATACACCACATTTAAAATAACTAGTATTTCCATAAATATATGCCTTACATATAATCTAATCACAATTGTGTAAATATTTTAAATCTCAAAAAAATTGCTTAGAGTCTAAGTATTGATTTTGACTCCATAATTCATGCATATATCACGTTTAGAGGGGGTTTTGTTTTTCATCCATTTTTGTTGATGATAAAGCGAGAGAAAAATATATAATATAATACACGCATATACTAAGGGGTGTTGTTTAACTCAGGGAGGAAATATTTAACTCAGGGAAGTTATTTTGTATTTTACATACATAAATATTTACATAGTTGTCATCATCAGAAAGAGGAAGATTGTTAATACCTCATATATTGATTTTAATGACAATAACCATTTAAATATTGATATTAATATTTTATCAAGTTCTATAATATATATTAAAGAATATTACATAGGTACAGAATGATTAAACTTGAAGGATCATCAATATAAAGACTAAAGTTCAAGATTAAGAGATGATCAAGACTCATGAATTTAAAGACAAAGATTTTAAGAGCTCGAAGCTTTAGTATATAGTTATGATCATTAGAATAAATTGTTAAAATTCCCGATAACATATTCTGGTCTTTATCACAAATTTCTAGTCTTTGATATTTTATCAAAATAAATTATTTAAAATTCAAAATATATTTTTATAAATATTTTATAAAATCTTTATGTGTTAAAAGTATTAAAAAACTATGTTTAAATTATTTTACAAAAATACAGAAGTTTGAAAGCAATTTAAATGAAAATCAGTTTCGAATTTTACAAGGGTATGTCGACATACCCTCCTAGAAATGTTGACGTAGTGTTATATTTTTTAAATTTGAAAAAGGGTGTCATTTGGATACATCTCTTCATGAATGGATACATATGTTCATTCGCTATGTAAATTGGAGTTTAAACGAATTTTCTAACTATTTTTCTTACATTCTTCTTACTCCTTACTCCTTTGCGATATTTTTTGAAAACTACTTACTACATTCTTTAAAATTACATAGAATCAATCCATACACTACTAGATTGATTCTCTACAAATTATTTACTCTTTTGGAGGCATTCTCTCTACAAATTTAAAGATCAAATCGCTATTAGAAGGGTATAGGATATTTATATCTCAAGACAATTGTTTGTATTTGAAAATCGGTAACTCTACTCTAATTTGTTTGAATGTGATTATTGCCCGTTCAAATCAAGTGGGCGTGCTTATTAGCTTGTCTAAACCTAGTGAGTAAGCTTGTGGCTCGGTAAATCAAGAGAGTTTACTTCGGACTTGTGAGACAGAAGAGTGTATCTCGTAGCCTTGAAATCGAGACTGTATTCTAGTTTGCTTGCTACCTGATTAAAGTAGGCAATTGAAAAGAAATATGTACCGTATTGTACAAGACTGGACGTAAAATTATTTAACCCAAATTAATATAAAATTCTTGGAGTCATCTCTCTTACCTTACTTTTTGTTATTGCTTTTATATTTACCTATGATTGCATCTGTGACTACTTGATTAGTATACATCTGCATTGATAATCTTTAATTTGATTTAAATCTTGAAACAAAGTTAAAAGGATTTATAAAAGTTATAAAACTCTATTCACCCCTCAAAGGTGCTAAATTAGCCTTAAGATCTACATCGTAACCCTCATGACATGCCGTAGATGTCAAAAGAAGGGGCATGCTGCTAAGGATTGGAAAGTGAGTTTGATGAAGGAGGAGTTCAAGTGGGCATGCTATCAATGCCATAGGGATGGACACTACAAGAATGAGGTGTCAGAAGGTAGCAAAGGAATGACAAAGCGGGCCAACCTATGCCATTGAGGCTATACCTATCTTAAGTAGACCTCCTCCTAGAGACAAAAGAAAAGCTACATTGGAAGGTATAACTATTATCTCCAGGTCCGGAAATACTATTCGTACTTTATTTGACTCAGAAGCATCACATTCATTTATTGCTAGAAATGTGGTGAACTCCTTGAGTTTAAAATCTAAAATTGTCACTGACCCAATAGTCATATCAAATCCTATTGGGTGGTTGACACATCTTTCCCTAATTTGTAATGACCTATTGGTGAATATACGTAACGTTAATTTTATATGTAATTTGTATGTTCTTGGTTTCAAGGGATATGGAATTATCCTAGGGATGGATTGGTTATCGTAGTATGGAGCTCTCTTAGATTGTGATAAGAGAATCGTTAGGATGAGGAGTTGTAAGGGATGAGATATCGATGTTCGTTGCACACCCCTAAAACTCAGTCAAGTTAAGCTATTTATGTTCTCTTAGCTATCACAAGATGAGCTCTCATCTTTACCTCTAGTCCGAGACTTTCTAATGTTTTTGAAGAATTCCCTAGTCTCCCACTCCAAAGGGAGATCGATTTTAAGATTTATTTGGAGAAGGATGCTTGACTTTTCACACTGCCATTAATGCATATGGGCCCCACAAATAGGCGAAAGCTGGATAAGCATATTTCAAAGCTATTGCAGAAGGGATTTATTCGTCGTGGTACTTTAAAATGGGGAGCGTTGGTTGTCTTTGCCACTAAGTTAGACAGCTCTTTAAGGCTATGCATTAATTATAGAGAGCTTAACAAGATGATTGAGAAAAATAGGTATCCCTTACCTAGAATTGATGACTTATTTGACCAGCTTGTTGGAGCCAAAAGAAATTCTCGATTGGACTTAGCCACCGGATTCCTCCAATTGAGGATAGCTGAGGATAACAAACAGAAGACTGCTTTTCGCACTCCAATTGGACTGCATGAAGGGGAAGTAATACTTTTGTGTTGACAAATTCCACCACATACTTTATAGATTTGATGAGTAAAGTCTTTAGGGGGCACCTAAATAAGTTCTTAGTATTCATTAACGATATTATAATATTTTCCAAAAGTGAAGGCGAGCATGAAAATCACTTGAGGGAGGTACTAGGGACTTTGAAAAGGCACTAACTAAAATCCAAATTCTATAAGTGACACTTTTGGAAGAAGGATGTTAATTTTCTTGGTCATATTATTTTTGAGAAAGGATTGTTTGTTGATCCTACAAAGGTAAGAAGCTTTTCAAGACTAGAAGATTTCGAAGAACGCCATGGAAGTTAGGAGTTTTCTTAGGTCTGCAAGTTACTATAGGAAATTCATCGAGGACTTTGCAAAGATGGCAGTCCCACTAACTCATTTGACTAAGAAATTTTAGTTTTTGCATGGGATGGGAAATGCACAGAATCATTTGAGAGGTTGAAGGAGCTGTTAATTAGTGTGTCGGTACTTATCATTCTGGATGGGTCGAAGCCCTTCACTGTTTATACTGACGCGTGTGGTATAGGTTTAGGAGTTGTTCTTATGAAAGAAGGTAAGGGGATAGCCTATGCAAGCAGGCAGTTGAAGGACCATGAGAGAAGGTATTCCACTCACGACTTAGAGCTAGTGGTTATCGTCTTTGCTTTAAAGATGTAGAGGCACTATCCTATGGGAGAAAGGGTTGAGTGATTAACTGACTACAAATCCCTTAAATACATGTTTTTCCAAAAATATTTGAGCATTAGGCAGTAGAGGTGAATGAATTTTATAGCATTACATGACTTTGAGATACAATACACCCCTAAAAAAGGGAATGTTGTTGCCGATGCCCTTAGCCGGAGGCATGCTACACTTGATGCTATACGTGAGTGGAGGCGATTGAAGTTCCTCTCAAATTTCAATTTCTAACTGCCATCAGAATCCACTTTGGGCTATTTGGGAGCAATGGAAGTTAGGCTAGAATTTATAGACCACATCGGACAAGAACAGAAGAAAGATGCGGCAATAATAGATATTTTGACAAGCTAAGTAGAGGAGAACATTTCCTCCATACCAATAGATATGCAATATACAAAAGGGGATGACTGAGGAGAGACCGATGCCTATGTGTTCCAATAGTGGAGGAAGTCCTGGAGGAAGTGCTAGCGAAGTATCACCATTCTAGGATGACTCTTCACCTCAGTGGAGATAAACTGCATAGATATATGAAGCGAATTTCTATTGGCCGGGGATGAATAAAAATGCAGAGGAGTATGTCTTTAGATGTTTAACATGCCAAAAGATAAAGTTAGAATGATAGAAGCCTACAAAATTGTTATTACTGTCAAAGGTGTCGACTTGAAAGCGGAAGCATGTATTAATGGACTTTGTGGATGGGTTGCCCAAGAGTCAAAAAGGCAATGAGTTCATTTGGATTATAGTGGATAAACTCACTAAAGTGCCCACTTTATTTCCACGAGGATTAATAGGATAGTAGTATCTCGGCTGTAGATTTATATCAGAGAAGTAGTAGGATTGCATGGAGTTTCAGTTAGTACTGTTAGTGATAGAGACCCCTTATGTAATATCCCTAATTTTTGATAACATTATTCAAGAGATTTAATTAGATAAATTAAATAGAATAATATAAGAATAGGAACGATAAGGAGATTGAGATTTGAATAAATCATATAAGGTAATGCTTAATCAATTAAATGGGCTTAAATTGGCTTTTATATATTTAATTAAACATGGCATATTAGTAAATAGCCTCACTATTATTACTCACGGCTGTACATTTCACGTTCTTGCACATTCATGTGCATTTTTCATTTTCACAAACGCAAGTCAAAACTAAGAAGAGCCGGCCATTAACAGGGGAAAAGAGAAAGAAAAATTTAATCAAGCTAGGGGATTTAATCTACAAAAAATTTCAATATCCTTATCATATACATGGTGATAACAATTTTATACCAACTCTATTTTATCCTATAATTATATGTTTTCGGATTTAAGATTAAATTCGTTTTTATGATGTTTTGAATGATGATATGCTTGAACTATCATATGCTTGATTTAAATTAATTCATTTACATATGAATTCACACGGTTTTAGGGCAAAACTAATTGTTAATGATTTTAGTCCTCTATGGAAAAATTATGTGTTATGTAAAATACGATTTTGGAGATGGGTTTCAATTTTTGTAATTTTTCAAGCCACGGAAAATTTATTATGAACTTTCAAAGAAAAATATGATAAAATTAGGTTTAAAATTAATATCGATTATTTCAAGAAGAATTGAGGTCTGAAGTTTTAATAAGTTAGATAACATAATGAAAGTGAATTTCTGTGATTTTTGGGATTTTTTCTTAATTGATTTGCTATGGAAACAAATTATTTTAAAAGAAAGACTTATTTGCGACATTGGTTATGCTTAAAGGAAAGGCTTAAACGTTAATTTTTCCTTGATTCAGATCTGATAAATGTAGCGGTTATTTTTGTAAAGGATTTGAAAAGTTTTAAGGCAACTAATTAAAAGTTTTATTTAGAAAAGCAGTTTCCGCCTCCTTTAGTAGTGACTTTCGACTCCAATGCCTTCGCTTCGTCGTCGTCAAAACCAACCTAGACGAAACCCACCTAGTCAAAACCAATACACAAGGTATCACTTAGATGGTACATAGTGGATTAGAGGAAATGCGAGAGCATGGCCACGAAAGCAGTGCTTCCGATGGGGTCGAAACCTTAGTTTTGTTTTCAAATGTTACGTGCCTGCTTTGTTTTTACTTAAAGCTTTCGACGTAGTCGAAACATATATGTTCAAAAATGGGTTTTTCTAAATAGCTTTCGAAGGAGGTTTCCATACTATGTTTTAAAGTAGGAGCTTTCGAATAAGATCCTTTATTCTTAAATAAGACTTTCGAAGATGATGATTCCGACCTAGTCGAAACCTCACGGCCGTTCATGTGCCTTTCGAGCGTATTGAAATCACCAATGCTTTCGAAGGGTGCATTTGTTTTAAACTTATACTAAGCCACTTCTTAAATGATTTTGAAATGGTTCAAGGGTTTCGAAGGTAATGGTGTCGAAAGGGAGTTTTGATGCTATCCTTCAAAGTTTTACTCAAAGGTTTTGAGGTTTCGAATAGATGGTTCTGAAACCGTTAAATTTTTCTCAAATAATTTTTTTAAAGGTTTCGAAAGAGATACTTTCGTATGTTACCACTTTGACCCAAAAGATGTTTTAAAAAGTAAAATTAATATTTTTTAAAGGGGTACTTTCATTGGTTTCGAAGCTATGTTTTAAGGTAATGTTTTGATACATTCTAAAGAATATTTTGGTTTTGAAAAGAAAAAGTTAAAGAGCTTTGAAATGTATATACTTAGTGTTTTGAAAAGAAGTTTTCTATGCTTTCGAAGGAGATTATCCAGGGGTTTGAAAGTGATATTTTAAGGTTTCAAAACAAATAACCCAATCTCATTTTATAGGAAAACCCGTGGCATAAATAAAGAGTTCTACAATGAAGTTTTTGAAGAAATTTTCCTTGATTAACAGGTTAAAGGGATTATCTAAGTTTTAAATATAATGATTTCAAGGATATTTAACCACGAGTGTTGTATTATTATATTGTTATGATTGGTTTTTTCGTATATTTATTCACATAGTTATGAACCCACAACAGTACCTTGGGAAGGGCAAAATAACCGGCTAGTCTGATCCAGTAGTGAATATAAGTTAAGGATGCTAGAATATTAATTAAATATATTAGCATGGGCCAATAGGTTCACGATAATCCCATGAAAAGTGTGCAAAGGAAAAAATTATTGGCAGAGGTCAATAGGTTCATAGTCAGCTCATGAAAACTATGATTTGATATTGGCTGGGGCCAATGGGTTTGTAGTTAGCTCATGAAAACTATATCCGAATTAAGATACTGACAGAAGTCAATAGGTTCCTAGTTAATCCACGAAATCTAGGATAAGATAAAAAATGTTGGTGTTACCAATAGGTTCTTAGTGATCCCATGAAAATTATGAAATCGGACAGAGAGTACGTAAATATTTTACAGGTTATTAGTTAGCCTATGAAAACTAATATGTTAATAGTGACCCTAGAAACTATAAGTGAGGCAGATAGTCAGAATGATTGGGGATGGGTAATCCAGAATTAATTTACTTGTTTTCATATCATTATATTTTTTTTTGAATTGTTTTAACCATTGTGGACGCAAGAGTACAGTATATGGTTTTATAAAGGTTTTAGAATATTAGTGGGGGGAAAACCCATTCCGCTAAACGGCATGGTCTCACTAGATATCTAAAAGGTTTGAGATGGTAGATTATTATTCATACCTGACTTTATGTTTGACTCGAAATTTTTATTTTTCCCTTAAACTCTCGGGTGCTCAATTTAATTTGAGTAATTTGAGGGTTAAGGTTTCCAGGTTCTTTTAGACGAATAGCTTCCAGAGACATGAAGGAGGCATGCTAGCTATTTAGAGTTCTTACTATTTCCATTGTGTTTAGTTTGTAAAGGCAAGTTTGTTTTATTGCCTTATTATGTACTCTGATCGTCCAATGGAGAATCTTCATATGTCGCTCTTCGCGTATGTTGTATTTATATTTTATCTGAACGTGGTTTGCATACTGGGATTATGTAATAAACAAAAAATGTTTTGAATGGAATGTGGAATGTGTATTGATGTTTAATTTTTTTTCCATATTCATGTGTTTCTGTATTTTAATGAATCTAAAATTGCCTTATTTGGTCGTCGAGGATTAATAGCTATGGACGACTACATCATCCGTAGCCATTAGTTTTGGGGCTCTAAGTAGGAGGATGTTACACCTTATTCACTAGCCAATTTCGAAGGAGTTTGTAGTCAGCTTTAGGGACAACTTTGAATCTTAGAATCACTTATCATCCATAGACCGACAGTCAGACAGAAAGGGTGAACATGATTTTGGAAGATTTGTTGAGAGCATGCATCATGGATTTTGGAGGACACTTGGAGAAGCACTTACTCTTAGTAGAGTTCGCATACAATAATAGTTACCAAGCGACGATTGGCATGACACCCTTTGAAGCTTTATATGAAAGGCCATGCAAATCGCCAAATTATTGGAGGAAAATCACCGACAAAATTCTACTTGGACCAGATTTGATACGCAAGACCTTGGATAAGGTAGAGATGACTAGACAACGAATGAAGGCTGTATAGGACTGTCAGAAGTCCCATGCTGACAGGCGAAGGAATTGGAATATTTAGTTGGAGACATGGTGTTTGTTAAAGTTTCCCCTCTTAGGAAGGTTATGAGGTTTGGTACGCCGAGGAAGTTGGCATCAAGATTTACTGGGCCTTTCCCTATTTTGGAAAAGGTGGGGAAATTTGCATATCGAATAGAGCTTCCAGATAAGTTAGCGGGAATCCATGAAGTCTTTCATGCTTCAAACTTGAAGAACTGCTTGCATAGCGTAGCTACCTTAGTATACTCCGATCAATTATAAAATTGTGAGACAAGGCCGACAGATCTTGTGCCACTGCACGTATAGTGGACCATGGAACTTGAAAGCTTCGTAATAAAGAAATTTGGTCGGTTCAAGTGCAATAGAGAGATAATCCAGTAGAAAGCACATGGAAAACCAAAGTGAAGATGAAGACTTCATCCTGAGCTTTTCTATAGTAAACTTTCTCTCTCTTAAATTTAGTAATGTATACATTTTGGTGCATCGTGGTTGTTAGATTGGATGGTAGAAGATGGTTGCAACACTTTTTACCGTCATTTTTGCACTCATATATAATCTTATGCATATTTAGTGTGACGACCGCCCTACACCACTGGTACGCAGTATAACTATATAGTGCGCTGTTGACGTGCCCGACCGAAGTAGGATGATCATTAAGGGTTTTAATTGAAATAAAACATCACATAACATGTCATACATCTCACCGCGGAGGGAATAAAATATAATATACATTAGAGATATAGAACATGGGAGATGGTAATAACTTAGTGAACCATGGAAGAAGCAATCAAAGAAAACATAGCATCCATCAAACAATCCTCGCCATCACTCAATGTGCCCCAGATATATGATAACTCATATGACCATTCCTTTGCGTGGGATTAATGGAAATCTCAGTTTGCAGTGTACTTGTCTATAGCCCAAAGCTAATACTGGACCCTTTCCTTAGGTCCAGGGTACACGAACCCAAACAACCAATCTGGGGTACCCAAACAATGTACACATGAGAATCCTTACTATACCCGTATTTTCGAGTACATTAGAAAACACTCTAAGTATCAACGATCAATTAGCATGCGTAATCGAGCCTCTTTCCTTTCTCCATCTACTTTCAATTATTTTCAAGGAACCATTTCACATTTCATCATTGCATGATAGAACCATTCGACATTTCATCCATGAGCCACCCTTCTTAGAACCTGCCTTTTATGGATAAACATTCTCACGACTCCTTTCAACATTGAGCCGCCAGCATCGAAACCTAACTCCATTAACCGTCAAGTTGCCATCAACGAAATCCTGAGGCTATCATCGTGCTACTACATCACCATCAAACCCTAAGCGAACAAACAAACACCTTCAACACAACCTATGGAGTCGACATTCCCCCTTTTGGAAGTTCCACCCTGATCCCATCAAAACAAACCTCTCAGTACATATCAGAAGCTCTCGGTACCAAGTTGGGTACTTAGCTATATTTTTTAGTCTTTCACTTCCATGAAGTCCATCCAATCTGATACTCCAACTTCCAAGTATTTAGACCTCGACCACTTTCCAGAAAATCTCATGATGCCAAGTGCTCCAAAGCTCTCGGTACCAAGTCTTACAAATCTCTTGGTACCAAGTCTAGTACTGAGCCAAATTCTTGCATTTGACCTTCACTCTTCACTTATACCTTCGACCTAAAGCACCATCCCCTATCGAGACCTTCTCAACCGAGCAAAAGATCTCGGTATTGACTCCTCTACTTAGCTCCAATTCTTATGCAACTTGAATCCTCAGCTCCTCCCATGCTTTAGAGCACTTCCTCCAAGTTTCAACAAATTTCGACCATCTTTACCTTTAATTTTCCAATTTGGCCGCCCCTTTCCTAACTACCTAAAAGGACTAACAAACTACATCAACGCACAATACTAACATGATAATTAAGCAAATCCTATTCTAAATCTAACTTTTATATTAGTACATCAACATGAACAAAAGGGGTTGAAAACCATTTTAAATCCTTTAATTTCGACCACAAACATTCATGAAAATGTGATTAAGGTTAGAAGATACTTTAGGATCAAAATCATGTTAAAAACACCGTTTTTTAACAATATAAACATGCATAGTACAATGAGAGTTCAAGAACCATTCACCAAAAACCCAAAATACAGATTTTCTCCCTAGATCTGAAGTGGACAGCATAGGAGAGGAATGCAAATCAACAAAAATGATCATCTCTAGTTCCTCTATGCTAGTTACCCCTCTAATTATGATATAGGAAAAGGTTAGCTAGGAAAATGTAGGTTTTTTGATGTAATTAGGGTTAATGGAGGCTTAAGGCTACTTTTGGGAAGGTGGAAATGATTTAGGTCAGTTCCGACAACCACACCTTAGCACAATTTTTGAGATGGTTTAGTGGGCCTAAGTATGAGCTTAGTTAATTACCCACTAATGCATGCTAACAACAGTTAAAACTTAAAATAGCTATAATTTATAAACAATAAGTCCCCGAGCATCCCAACTGGATCTCTGCCAACACAAAGCCGGTGTACTCCCTGCCCGGGAGTATCAACCTTAGATTCCATCCCCGGTCATAACCAACCTTTATCCGGGATCCCGATAACCAACAACACCACACAGTAATAGATATAATGTATCCACATGAGTAAGTATCTGGGCTCCATTCCATGATACTACCCCTATCCATAAGAAATGGACATACCCTAGGGACGCGATCCTTGAAACTTTGCTGCATCTTTCCTGTTTCGACCATTTTTCGGGTTGTGAGGTTCGACGAAGTCTCGTCCACAAAGCTACGTTTTTTTACAAAAGCCACGCTTTGATCAACAAATGATCAGCAGCACTCAGCATGCCACATTACCAAGTTGGGAATATATTGCTGATAACCTTCAACTACATAACCTCTAAGGGTGTTAAGCTAAGAGAATAAATTCTCCGCCACCAAAGGAAATGTATTTGAAAGAAATCTGCTTTATATCTCAAAATGTAATGTCAGACATACAATCTATACAAGTCTGTTCTGGATTTAGAACTGAACCGAAGGCACTTTCGAAGAAGTCCTTGCAATCCGGGTATTCACAATCCCGATCGGACTTCCCATCACTTAGGGAGTCTCTATACCGGCGCGACTCAGTGCAGAGATAATCGATAGGTCATCCTATCGCTCTCGCAAATACCCGGTCTTCATCACCGTTCTTCAAATGCTATCCATAACGACGAATCACATATTCAGAATGGGTTATACGACACAAAGGTCCTTTCCCGGCTAAACCGAATAGTGAGCGCAATACTTAAAACATATGGATATTGGATTTCAATTAAGTCACAACATAATAATTCAAAATTTTCTTTCAAATGGTTTAAACCAATTATCATTTCAAATCTTTTAAACAAAAAGATTTATTTCAAAAAGTTCATCTAGTTTCACAAAGATTCATTCCTAGATTTCAAAACAATTCCATCTCAATTGGATTAATTCATTTAAATCTTTAAATTAAAGATTTCTCTTATAGCTTTCAAACCGTTTCCAAATATTCAGTTTCAAAATCCGTTTCCAAATATTCATCTATAACTTGGAAAACTATTTCAGTTTAACTTGAAATCCCTTTAATACAATTTGAAATTCATTTCTCCTATGAAAGCTTTTTATCATTTAGAAACAACAATCTTATTTCGAAAAAACCCGATTTCATTTATACAAGTTACAATCTTTGGGTTAATTCAAATTCCTAAAAGAACAATACTTTAAAAATGGTTTGACTCATATATAACTAGTATAATATCGTTAATCCCTAGTTTCAAATCATAGAATTCAATTTTAAATATGTAATTCAAATTTAAATCAAAATATTTAAAATTTTAAAACCCAATCAAGTTATTCAAAATAAATTTCATCTTTGAAATTCCATTTCAAAAGCTTTTCACTTTAAACCCAATCCATTTCCAAAACCATTTGGTTTTAAATATTCAACTTTTAAACCATTTCAAAATCTGTGACTTAATCGATTTCCCCGTGAAATCCATATTGGTGTGTGTATAAGTGTGGTCCAGGGTTTAACACAATAGTGCAACATCATTCAATCATCACAGATTAAAAACACATAAATATAGTTGACAAGCGATATAAGTATAACGCTTATCGCTCATTCACAGATTCACAGATAATATATAAATGTAAATAAATGGATGAATTATACACAGCTCAATCCACAAAACAAAATATCACTAATCAGATAGGGCAATCAATTCAAGGCATCTTATACAATACAGTCATTCGTAAGTATGGTCAAGTATTCAATAGTCATTTATAAGCAGGATTTATTAATTGTTTAATGCAAATTAATTCAATTTATTTCCAATCAAATTTATTTACTTATGAATTTATTATCCAATTCTGATTTATTAATTCTAAACCATTTGATATAAACTAATTTATCAAACACTTTAATTAATTAAATGGTTCTTAATTAATCACATTAATTAAATTAACCTTAAGTTAATTACATAATCATTTAACCTTAATTTAATTTCATTAAATAATTATCTTTAAGTAATTTATCACTTTTATAAATAAATCAACTTTTAATTAAATGTAATTATATCTTAATCACTTTATTAATTAACTTTAATCATTATTTATAGAAATTGACAAACCATTAATAATCCATTAATTAATCCTAATTATTTAATCAATTAGGTGTTAATTACAACTTAATTGGTTCTTAATTACAATTAATAAATTTCTAATCACAAATTATCTATTTTTATTTCAAATTGAAATTCCTTTAACACAAATTCGAAATCTATGATTCTTAATTACACATTAACTATCTCTTACTTAAACCTTAATTTATAAATTTAAACTTCTAATTAATTTCAAAATTTATGAATTACAAATTATTAAATCTTTATTTACTTACAAGTAAAACTCATACTTATTAATGATTTAATTAACACTCACAAAATATTTGAAACATTGGTTTTCAACTGGCTTTAAATTCACCTGTTAAAGTATTACTTTTATAAAGAAATTTTAAAAGAGTTTAAAAACAAATTCCTTTATAATTTTACATATTTAAAAAAAATATACTTTAACATTTATTTAATTAAACATTTAAATTTATAAGACTTACTTGATTTCAAAATCGAGGATTCAAACTTTATTCGCACCCGAACTAAATTTTGATTTACACTTAGTTTAAAACATTCATTTAAAACTTTGATTTAAATTTGCTTTTAAACTTGATTTTAAATTCTTGATTTAAAATCCAAATTCATCTTAAAGTTTTAAGATTTCAAAGTCATTTTGAATTCTAACTTCATCTAGATTTAATTTAGTTTAATTATCTGTTGCACAATTTAACTCAGGTTCAAAATTTAAACTTACAGGCTTTAAAACCTGTAAACAACATCTACCCGAGCCCTGAGCAAAACACTTCGAGTTCCGGATTATCGATCTCAAATTATCCTAAGTCCCCAGAATGTGGACATGTGCTAAAGGTCTGCAATAAATGCAATCAACTACCGAAATACAAATTTTATTCCCCGAGACTAGGGGGCAAAAAAGCTAAGTGTTAATCACTAACCAAAGTGACATAATGTCCGAAGTTCAACTTATTCATCGATAACAACATATTACCAGGATTTTCAGACTTGGCAAATAAAACAAACTCCACTTGACGGTAAGAACACCGCAAGTACACCCGACTAGAAGCTAAACACTGCAAATGCTTAAGCATAAATAAAATGAGAATTGAAACAAAGAAACTGAATTTTATTTCAACTAACTAGGGACAAAGACTTACATGAAAATGAGTTCTTCCAAAAAAGAATTCCTACTTGCAGGGGCCGAACCTGCATATATACATGACCTATCTACCAAAAAATCTGCTTGAACGACCCATCTACTTCTTCTTTTTGGATCTCCTTATCAGCGGTTCGTCTTCGGACTCGCTGGAGACAGAGATCCTTCCATTGGAGCGCTTCGTCTCCGTTGGCTGCTCTTCGGCTGGGGGTATAATGTCAATGTACTCCTCGGAGCGCGAATCTATGCGAAGGCTTTCCCCTGGAGGAGTAGGAGGGACTGGCTCCGCGACTGAAGGTGTGACTATGCCGCCTGATGATATTACCCTTAAAGGTGCTGGGCTATGCGCCGCCGTGATGCCACCAATACTACCGCTTTGCCCCGCAACCTCTGTTTCGGCGTTGATCTCGGCCAAGATTTCCTCGTCTCGAGCTGATTGGGCCTGGCTGGGGGCAGCCGTGGTCTGCATCACAAAACTGGAGGTCGACGAAAGATCACTGATGATAAATGGCAAGTCTGTAAAAGGGTCACCCTGTTGGCTAAGCAGCTCACTCACCATTTGTTCATCAAGAGATAAGGATCTCCCCTGCGCCATCTCGGTAGACACTGCCGTCGTCACGACAGTCGTTTCAGTGGTGATGGCTTTTTGCCCTTGAATAGACTCCTGAGCCGAAGTTGCCGGAGTAGTTTAAGTTACTGAACAAAGAGGAGAAGGGGATATAAGCAATCACTTCAAAACAAACGCTTTAATAAAAGCATACTTGAGATGTGTTCAAAGTACCTTCCTCAGTTTGACTCGTTGACGGTTGGACGGCCTCAGAGACGTGCTCCCGAATGGGAGATAATCGCGGCTGTTCTGGGTCATAAGCGGGAACAGATTGTGAACCAACCACAGACACAGGCTCTAATGAAGGTGGAGCAGTGACGTCAGTAACAGTGGCGTGATGCTCAACACCTGATCCCTCTCCAACCTCCAGAGATCGGCCACCAGTCATACCCTTCTCATAAGAAATAATAGCCTCATGCAGGATCTTCTCATCATCTGTCAGCAACCGATTTTCGAGTTCGAATCGGTCGACCGATTCATCCGGATGCGCTTCCTCTTCTTCCTCAACTAATCGACCCCAAGCGCTGCGGAGGTGTACCGGGTAATCTTGGAGCCAGGCCAAATTTCTGTGTCTCAGCACATTGGCATTGTAAGTGATGAGCAAATCTTCAATATCGGCCTCCAGCCTGGCCTCCGCTTGTCGAACTTTCTCCTCAACCTCCATCTCGACCGCCTGGACCTTGGCTACTGCCGCGTCTCGTTCAGTCCGAAGCATCATGGCTTGTTCACATGCCTCCTAGGCTGCGTTGTTTGCATCATCCCTATCCTTGGCGATTTCGGAAAATTTGGACTTAAGCTCATTTAGCTCCTTCAGGGCTGCGTCCCTTTCGGCAGTGACCATGGTGTTTCGATGACCCATATCTTCTACCGTGGCATAATGCTCACGTTTCATCCTATCCATCGTTGCTTGGGCTTCGTCGGCTTTTTTGATAGCCTCCATTTCAGATTTCTGAGAGGATTCGGCTTCAGTGTTTAGCACCTCAATGATACGGCTCTTTTGAGCTAACTCAGCCTGCAACCTCTCGATGGTGGCCCCACACTCAAAGGCCAATGCCGACGCTTTGTCAGCCGCTTTCGACCACGCTTTGTACCGAGCATAAAAATCGTGTACATAGTCATTACCAGCTGCTCAGCTTCCTCCGGGATCTTCTTTAAATGTGGAGGAAAGATATAGTTGTCGAAGCAGATGTTTGGAAAATCTTTCTTTAACTGAGCAAGCTTGATTGCTACTTCCCCTGAAATTTCCACGGGGGGCTGTTCTGTAATGGCAGTAGTTATTGTTTCGGTCCTAGAACGGTGGGGGTTCATGCCTAGAAGATTGAGAGGCCGACATGTAATGTGAAGATTCAGAAGGACGAAGGACATGAGCAGGAGGTTGTATGGGATCTCTAGGAGGAGAAGGAGTACGCGATTGAGATCGACGCTTATAACCTCTGTTTGTATCATATCTTTCTTGACCAGAGTACCCAGAGCATCCCTGGTCGTAGTCTCAGTCCCCTTCTCGTCTGCGCGAATCATAATATGAAGACTTGCGGGCCTGTCGGAGACTCCCTAACATCGAACCTCGCCTAGACATAGTATCTGCAGAGAAAAATAAAATAGAATTAATCACTCTTCGATACAGGTGGTTTATAGTCAAAGGTTATGCAGTGTTGTGAAATATGTATGAATGTGCAACCCCCCGACCAACCGGATGTGTCTGCCACACCAGTGGGAAAAGACTCGCTCAAAACTAAAGTTTCTGAAAGCTCTTCCAATCCGGCATCATGCTGCAGGGACACATCGTTCGGAATTGGAATATTGGCGAGCCCTTCATAAAGATTTTCAGTTCTCGAAGGAGATATCTCCAAAATTCTAACTCCGGGAGAGGATCGGGCCGTGATAACCGATTTCCATCTCCCCTTCTTAGTTGACGTGACGACGGCTGCCTTGCCTTTTCTCTGCTCCGCGACATCCTGAACTACATCCGTAGGCTCGGTCAGCGGCTCATCATCGGTATGGGTTCTTTCAGAATCAGCCTCCTCGGCTATAATAACTTTGGGCTTCTTGTGCTGGACTCGTTTTTTCGAGACAGTCCTTAATGCCCCGTCAAATTGTATGATCTGCCCTTGTTCAATCAACCCGTAAGTCCGGAGAGTCCTATCCATCAAGAGCAGCTCGATATCCCTATCTTCACCTGGGACCCACCGGAGTATTCTTACTACCTCCCTAAATTGTTCACCTTCAGGTCGCTGAATCGTTGCTGTAAAAAGAAAAAAAAATAAGTTTCACTTTGACCGCAATTGCCTTAGTAATTACTTGATAACTCAGCTACAATCACGTCTGAATAACCATAGCTGGGCAAACCCCGGAGGACACCTGACATAGAACCATTCCGTCCTGTAATAGCTCAACCTGGTCCAGGACCCAGTGACCACTTGGCAGTTCCTCACCGCTTCAAGAAATGTGAAGGAAGGGTAATCACCTCAAGTTTTGAAATTAAATAGATATCTGATCTCGGTCGGGATCGGTGGTCTATGAAGGTACTCCATGATGACGACGAATAAACTATTCACGGAGGCATATCCGTTCGGGTGTAGTTGAGATGGAGCGATCCTCAAAAAAGACAACACTTCCCTTATGTACTCGTTGAACGGAGGAAGCGTCCCAGCCGCGCACGTGTGGCGATTAAATGTTGTATATCCCTTCGGCGGGTTGTGTGGTCTATCATTCGGCCCCGGCAATAACACGTCATCCAGTGACAGGCCGTGCCTCAAGCATATTCTCCCCAACATATCTTCAGAAATATTGGATTGAATGGAATCCGACGGATTGGCAATGAAAGACGCATTGGGAAGTTCGTCCGGAGCTGGACCGATGATCTCAGGTTCAATATCTGGAACCTCTAGTCTCAGGGTAACTATACTTTGAATCCCCTGCTGCTGTGAACTTGAAGGTTCCATAACTAGCTAACTCATAAGAAACCATCGTTAGACGACAAAGGACCCATGCATTTCCCCAGTGTAAAGTGTATGAATGTATGTTGTACAGTGCCATGCATTACTTGGATAAGTGTCACAGAGTTAAAGGAAATATGCAAACGACAAAGCTAATTTCCCCAGTTATAGTGACCGTCATCGCTGACCGTCATCACTAAACCATTTGTATGATGGAACTTGATTTGGATAGAAGTTGTTATGGTTCCACGACGAGCTTCGAAAGGTGGTCAAGTATGCAGTGTGATTATCAAGTCCAAATATGCAAGGATGAAGCTCGCCGGAATTATGCTTAGAAAATGTCAAACTTTGGTATCCATCATAGAGGGTTCGAACCGAACAAAGGGAACTCATTCGAACCCATCCTAACATCACTTCGAATCGATGCAGAAAGGCGCGCTTCGAATCAATGATCAGGTGTCAAGTTCGAATCGATCAACGAAGGATGACTTCGAATCGATCCTTGGTTAACTGGTTCGAACCGATAAGGAAACCCTCAACTTAACATCAACCACGTTCGAATCGATACCCTCCGTATCGATGCAAAGTTAAGAACTTCGAACCGATAGCTGAGAGATTCGAAACCATCGATTCGAATGGACCCATCAAAGATGGTCAATCGGTGCGAACTGCGTCACCCCCATAAAGTCATTCCAGGGATCGATGCGAAATCCAAGGGAAAATGACGCCGCCATCATCGATTCGAACTCGAGTCCACGAATCGATTCGAAGTCCTCCCAAACCAGATCTGGTTTTGCCAATCACTGGAGTGAGCAATCGATGAAGAAGGGATGGGTTCGAAGTAGCTTTGCCGTTTGGATTCGAGGCTAATTACCTAATTTGAGTGATGGATTCGAGGAGTTAAAGACTTGGATCTTGATTGATTCGGTGAAGTGACACAGTGTTTTCTTCTCAGAAACTTCGAAACGATGCGAAACACAGTAAACACAAGGCGAGAGTAAAAAAAAGGTAAAAAGTGAAAAAAGTAAGAACCTGCTATTTATATGAAGCCTAGGAGGTAACCGGGCCGTTTCGCATCCCAGTTTACCCCACCGGTCACAACCGGTCAATTATCGTACCGATTCGAGGACAACCTTCGAATCCATTGGCCTAAGACCCTATCGATTCGAAGTTACCCTCACACTTCATCGGTACGAAACACACACCAGGGCGACGAGTTACATTGATGCGAAACAAACAATGGGCACATTGGTTTGAAAACCCTGTTCACACCAGCAAACCCACAACTCCATCCACAACCTATCGATACGAACGACTGTTTCGTATCCATCATAACCTATCGATGCGAACTACTATTTCGTATCCATTCATTCTCATCGGTACGAATGAATGTTTCATACTCGTCCAAGCCATCGGTTCGAATGTCAGATTCGTACCCATCATAACATAAGCGTACACCATCCATACGAATGTAGATTTCGAATCCATCAATGCTCCAACACATCGGTTCGAAGTGTTACATTCGCTCAACCCAAAGTAGTTTCCTTCGACCTTTTATAATGGTTTAGGAGAGGATCGATACGAAGGAACCTTTCAAAACAACCATCAAGCGTTATCTCAAATCGAATTTCCAAATCGGTTCAGGAGAGGATCGATACGAAATTCAATGGCAAATCAAACTGACAACGACTCGTGGACGCACGACGTTAACAATGGTCAAACGCACATATGTGCATATATGTCGAAGTAACATTCGATTTTAAACGTTTTCAGGGATCGAGTACTCACCGTGCTACAAATGCAACAGCCAACGGCTAAGCGCTATCATACAATAATCAACCATATCAGCGCAAGGTTCAATACAGGGTACAAGTCTCAACAAAAAAGAGAGCAATGATTGTTCAGAGAGAAATTGTAGCTATTCAAAGCACGTCATGTTCCCACAAGACATACTTTGGGGGAAGAATGTTATCCCGCTTTTTGGCAAAGCCGCGATACCAAAAGATCGATCGAAAATGGAGAACAGTTCGTCTCAGAGATTGGTCATACTTCGTTTCGCTATGGATATCGCTGAATTTTGTCCGAGTCCGAATTATGCTACAATTGATAGGACAAGACAAGAAAGACCATAGAAGCCGTCATATCAAATTTCGAGTCAATCCGAGTTCATACGCTCAAGTTATGATCGATTCAACTTGAAGGGAAAAGCACTGGTTTCGAACCCATCATGGTAGGTGTCTTCGAATCCATCGTCAAACACCATTCGAACCGATCACCTTCGAATCGATGGACTTCGAACCCATCGGAGTGCCTCGGTTCGACTCCATCAACCTCGAACCCATATAGTTCGTATCGGTGGGCCTCATGACCATGGGGAGGTTGCAAAGATCATATCCATCAGGGAAACGCAAGTTCGTATCCATCAAGCCTCGGTCACTCGACTCCACCAATAAAACCTTGTTCGAACCCATCATTGGAGCCTTGTCCGAACCCACTGAGTCAACAAGCCACGATGACGTGTCATCCATCGGTTCGAATGCGCCGAGATACATGGAGTCGAAGCGGTCAACTCGGAGTGAAGACCGGATCGGCTCGAAGTTTGCGCTCTACGTCACCACGAAGGCGTGTGCCACCATCGGTTCGAAACCATCGATTCGAATGGATGGTTTCGAACCAAACAGCCACACAATGAATCCCATCTCGAATCCATCATACGTCACAATCCACTGATCCAAATGCCACGAAATTTTCACAGAAGCTTGCATTCATGTCAAAGAATGTCCACACCAAATTTCACCTCGACTGGATGAATTCTTGATCGATTCGAATGGAGTTCGAACCGATGCCAAAGTGGGCCCAAATTTCCTAAGGCTGGGCGTGTGGGCCCCCTCACGTGCCAGAAGTGGTCTCCCGAGTTTTCAGCGAAATATCAGCAGCCTACGCCTATAAATAGAGCCCCAGAGACAACAGAAAAGGGATCTTTCGACTCTGAAGCGTCCAGACTCCGCCGGATTGAGATCTTCATCATCCTACATCGTATACTAGCTGTTGATTTGGAATTTTCAGTTGTAACCTGCTGTTGCTTGCTGTAATCGCTTGTAAACGTTGAAAGAGAATCAATAAAATTGCTAAAACTTCACAGTGGACGTAGGCAACGTGCCGAACCACTATAAATCGCTTGCCTTTGTCTTTATTTTACTGTTATTTGGAGTTTTTGTTAGATAATCCTCATTTTCAGTTCATATTCTTCATTTATTATCTCTTCAAAAGACTCTCGAAGAGTGTTGTGCCCAATTTTGGTACAAACAGTCTTAGAGATCTGAGGAGAATTCATGAATCAAGGTGTCGCTAGATCTATAAGATAAAATTCATTTTCATATTTATATATTTTAATTTTATCACTTTATAATGATTATATATACACACACACATGTGTGTGTTTGTCATTGCCTCGCCATGCTTTTAATTAACTTCATAATTTGAACAATTAATAGGATGACTGTTTGTTCAATATTGAAAATGTATGTACATATATGTGTGTGTTTGGGGGGGGGGGGGAGGGGGTATTCTAACCATAAACATGATTTCATATACTTGTAATTATTTCCTAAGGTAATATATAATTCCAATGAGCTAAATAATTTTGGTTTGAATCAATTTTGAAACGTGAAATACATTAACACCTTATTCAAACTTTGTGTATTTGTTTTGATTTTGGAATCCCTTTTTTTAATAAATGGAATTAAATTTGGGTGATAAAATTATGTATTGTACATAATTTTGTTATATGTACATATATTACAAGTATTAAGAAATATGTGAATCTTATGTTTATATTAAAACAATTTAAGGTTCTTAATGGAGCTCTACTGACTAAATCAAGACTTGAGAGGTATGGCATGAATGTTAACTCGTCATGCACCTTTTGCAGTAATTTTCCTGAGACTATCGATCATATTTATTTTGAATGTACGGTTACGAAGAAAATATGGACTGAGGTCATGAACAAATATTGTAGAAGAGGACCTTTAAATGTCAACGTGCAGGAATGGGAAAGAATTTATTCCGGAACTGGTAACAAGCAAGAAACAAAAAGAATCTTTGGTGTTGCTCTAAAGTGCTTTGTTGCTGTGGTGTGGAGGGAACGTAATAGTAGGGTTTTTGATCCTACTAATGCCAAATCTGATGATGGTTTGAAGATATGTGTTATGCAGGAGATAGTTTCAGTGGTTAAGATGCTTTTTGCATTTGATCCAGGAATATCAGTGGCCTCTCTTTGCTAACTTTGTTATATTTTGTCTGTTTTCATGTTTTTTCCTTTATGTTATTCCTTGTGGTTTGTAACACCTTAGTCTCCTCAGTATTCTACGAGCTTTTTGCTCTCTGTTGTATTTGTTGTTCTCTGGTGTTGCAATAAAATGGTCGGGGACCATCCAACCCCGTCGGCCTTGCCAAAAAAAAAAAAAAACAATTTAATTTAATATGTATGCGCATACATATGCGTATAATTTGAATTAACTAAAATTATTTTCTGCTTCATAATTATATATATGCATATACAAAATTTTGATTTTAGTATTTAATTCATTAAAAGAATTTTACATTAATCAAATGTAATCCAGATTTGAATTTTGAATAAATCTTTCCAAATCATATTCAGTTTTTTAACCTTAAATTTGTATTTTGAAATTTCAGTTTGTTAATTTAGGTTAGATTTGGTCAAATGAATCATTGTTATTAATATTATGATTTCATAATATTTGCTAAACATATATACATCTTGCGTTAATTGAATAAATTGAGGTATTTAATATAAACACGTATATAATGAATTTATACATGGTAGATATAAACCTCAATATCTATGTAGTTGTACATTGACCATGTTGTTGTTTTATTGTTATATGTCATGTTAAACATATTATTATCACACATCGTCTCTTATATAAAGATCAGGTATTATATCAATTGAATATTTATAAAAAAAGGATAGTAGAATGAATTAATAATGCCACCTTTAACTATTTTCTTTAAATATTAATTTGATTATATCTAGATCTAATATCACGTTTGTTCCCCTCTTTAAAATCAAACAATTATATCCACTATATGTTTCATATATAATAATATATTTGATATATTCGTACAGATTGAAATATCGTACTTGATTAACATAAATTTTGATTAATCTAGAATGAAACAATCTTAATCTAGTATGATTTTATTAAAATAACTAGATTGGATCAAGTATTAAACATTAGATTTCATATGCCTATTAGGATCCAATTAGGGGAAAATTTTCAAACCCACCCATTTCACTTGCTGTGAAACGGACCGGGTTCCGTCAACGGTATTAGAGCCTAGATGGTATATGTTGTCTAATTAGTCAACATTTGGGGCCAATAATAAAACTTATCTATACGGTGGATTCCTAGAAATGTAGTGTTTAGCCTTGAGGTTGGAAAATCAAATATTCTCCCCACCTTGGCCATCGACCAAGACCAATGGATGGAATAAGTCCAAATAGTCGGTCCATATGTAAGGCCCGGAGTTTTTTGTACCTTAAGCTAATTTGAAAATTAAAATTTGAAAATTAAAAGTATATTTTAAATTTAAAAGGTTAGGTTTAAAATATAAAAGAAAATTTTATAAAGGTTATAAATTAAATTAAATTAGTCAAAATTATTTTGAGAAATTGAATAAGTAATTTTAAATTTTAATATATATATATATATATATATAATTAATATGGTCAATTAAATAAAATAAAATAAACATAACAAAATTTTTTGTCTTAGTCACGTTCTCTCTTTTATCCCTAGCATCATCCATTAGTCGCCACACCCTCACCACTTCCTAAACTCACCCCTTTATCTCTCCTACCAGACGTCAGCTGGAACCTGCCTTCTTACCCCCCATCTTCCACCTAAGAACCAGCCTATCCTCCCGAACAGTATGCATAACCCGATCTTACTCTCCCTCATCTCACTCTACCTTCAACGCAAACCCAACAAGAAGATATTTTCCCTCCTCTCCATGCAACAAGAGCCTCATGTTAAGTAGATTCCATGTAGGAAAATCAAAACTCAAGAAAGTGTGAAACCATCTCATAACTAATATTGCAGAAGTTTGTAAACAATGATCCTAGTTTGCTTTGACATATATTAACCAGTAAGTAATAATAGAGAACAAGTTTTCATTTGTGCAATATTAACGGGTATTAATTTCCCACTAGTGCAATATTTAGTACAAATTCAGAACCCACTTGTGCAATCTCCCATGAAGGCAAATGATTAACTAGTATCAATGTATAATGAATAGTTTGTTACTTATGCAATATTTAGTACCAATTCATGTTTAGAAACTAGCAAATATCACATAATCAATAGTAGTTTAAATGAACATGCCGCGATTGCAAAAAAATTGTGTGAACTAAAATGTAAGGAACTAAGGATCAATATCTGATGTTTGCACCGAAAGTCAGATAAACACTCGAACAGATTAAAGTAGAGAAAAAATGAAGAAATAAAAAAGAAAACGAGTAAATACAATACACAACTATTTATAGTGGTTCAGCTAAACTCCGGCCTACGTCCACTTTAACATTTTTATTCGTTTCTAGAAGTTTACAGGTGTATTTTATTTTACAAATCGGTATTCTCAAATCAGTGGAGATCGGTGTTTAGATAGAACAAAATTTCAGAATGCAAAAAAAGATCTCGAAATGGTGTAAAGTTTCCCATATCGATTTCCTCCTCTCTATATAGGAAAAAAAACCTCCGTAGTAATCTCCAAAAATTCCTCCATACATTTTCCACATCATGCACATCGTCCTACAAAAGTCTCATGGCGATGCCTAACCCAAGATGGATTGGTGATGATCCATGAACCATGGGTCAATACCGAGCTGGATTAGAGTCCGGTCTGAGGATTTTGGCTGTTCTTTTGCGGCTTGACTTGGGGTTTTCCTAAGGTTGTTGTGGAGGAGTCTTTCTTCCCTTGCTTTGAGTCCAACCCGAGGAATTTATGTGTTTGCTTCGAGCCAATTCGGTGTCGATCCATGAGTAACTCGATTTAACCCTTTTCATTCATTTTTTATATTTCCTTTATCTTTCCTTTCTAGGATGTTTCTCAGGTCCTTGGCTCATTTCTTCGTCATTTGCTCGTCCATTTCAATCGTTTAAGTCTGTTTGAAGACCTCGGTCGCATCACTTGCCCCCTAAAGCATGCCTTCTCGATAGAAGGTGTACTTTGCTCAAGGACAAATATCGAAGTTGGTAAATCACTTGTAGTTTAATTTTTAGGATAACAAATGATTGAATCACAGTGAATAATCCAGTTTCTTCGGATTCATTGATAAATCAAAAGTCATTATATACCATCATAGCAAAGGGCTCGAATCCTGGCTTGAGTGTTGGTCATTAATCATCATCATTCTTTATTCTCTTGGAATTATCATATCATAAATCAATATTGTAAATCAAGGTCATCATATTATGCGTCGTTATCCAGTTCATCCCGTGTTCATCTGGGGTTAAGTTATCATACAAAAGAATCAAGAGCATCATGTATTCATTCGAGATTTAAGTTACGATGCACAAATCATGTGTTTGTAATCAAATGTCGTTAATTATGTAAGCTCATCGCTACCGTTGGAACATTATTTATAAATCATCTAGTGTCGCCTAATATTCCATTATAAGAATGCTCGAACGAATCAAAGCAATGATTTTCATCAATCATCTTGTTATTATAGTTATCAATTAAGGTAGCGCATTGTCACTGATCGGTGCATCATTTACAAATTGTCCAAAATCGCCCAGCATCCCATCATAAGTGACTCTAACCGAATTCAAATTGTTCCAGGGTCAAGTGGTGCCTAAATTCATAGTTTAGTCTTTGATTTCTCCAAATCACATTATCAATATCCAGGTTAGCTTCCATTACTCCGTATTGCGTAATCAGTGACCAATCCAATTCCTGATCTCTTCGGATCATTAGTTTAATCCTTAATCTCTTTGGATTGTTAATTTAATTCTCGATTTCTCTGGATCATCAGTTCATGTTGAGTCCAATATGCTCGCTCTCTAACGAGGGAACCAATGACCAAGCAATTCCATCTGGTTAATCACCGATCAGGAGACTTACTTCTAATGGTTCATTGCCCCATCTCTCTGGTTAGGAGAACCATTTCGAATCAGTTCATAAATTAACATCAACTGGTAACCAATCTTCGTTGGTATTTCGAAACCGATATTAGTTATCATGTTCAAGTGATTTTCAAAGTCAAGAATTCATTCATATAATTCAGATTCAAACATCAAACCAATATCACAATATTTATCCTATCAAGCATCACTCTCAGGCATCCGACTCAGAGCGTGACTAAAGACCAATCGAGGTCTCCTACATGAGTAAGTAGCCTGATTGTAATACTGCATTATTTATTTGCAAACAATAGTAAAGTGAGGGAATTGAACCTGATTTCCTTCCGTCCAATCATGAGATAAACTATCCTCGACTAAGATCCAAGGCAGCTTTCAAACGCATTCGTTGTAGATGGTGGTTGCTCCTATAATTCCATTGCAATTTGGTTTCTCACATACTGTTGTTACTGTTTGTTTTGAACCTACTCTTCAATCAGATCTCGTAGGTGTCTATATTCATATGTTTCATGCTCATCCAGCTCATGGAATAAGCAATATTTTCCAGACCTTTTCTCCAGGTCTGTGGGCTCTCTCTTTATTGGTTTCCGGTAGAGAATCGATCCTCTAGTATTTAGTAAACCCTCTCTGAGGTTTCAGTCAACTCCTTGTAAGAAAAAAATTCAGCTTCCTTCTCTGTCGCTTCTATAACGACCCGTATTTACATATCAAAGGATCATAAAATATTATTATTTAATTCATATGAGGTCATATGACTCTAAAACTTTAGGAAATGACCATTAAGCACATTTTCCATGCTTTAAAGTTTTATCGGAGAGTTTGGACTCAAAAATTCATATAAGGCCTATAAGTTTTGATAGAGAGTGAATTAGGGTCTAAAACCATTTTCACTAGATCGAGATGATGGTTTCTCTTTTCGTAGAGTGGCCATAATAGGAAAAAAGAGGCACCGTTTAGGAAATATGGCCATTTTAAGTTCTGTTTGCCTATGAATAAACCAGTGGGCAATTAAACCAAGCCCATACTCAGGTCCACTAATTAATTTCAAGGATTGTGCCTAATTAGGGGTGATGGGAAAGAATTAGATCATTTCTCACTTTCCAAGAACAATTCCAAACCTCTATTGATCCTAATTTCATTAGGAACCCTCCTTTTTCTTAGCAATCTTAGTCTAATCCATCATTAGAAGGGTAACTAGAGAAGGGGATTGTAGATCCATAATCTTGGTACTTTAGAATTCATATTCTTGGCTGTTCATATCAGATTTAGGCATCTTTTGTATTTTGGATATTACGTGAGTGATTATGGATCTCTTGTTATTCTATGCTTGTCCATATAGTTAAATTTGATATTTTTGATATGATTTCCATTTAAAACGATTGTAACTTTAATTTATTACTTAAAATTGTTTATGGTCGAATTTGAAAAGATTAAAAATTGATTTTATATAGTTTTATAACCCGTTTTGGATCATATTATCATTTTAGTGCATAATTAGATCTAAGCTAAATCTTATGTTTTATCAAGTTTGGATTGGTTGCTTCTATTTTGTGAATGCATATGGATGGTGGCTGCTATTATTTTTGTTTCTCTGATATGGTTTGTTAGTGCTTTTAGATTACTTAGTAAGTGATCGCTGATTAGGCATAACGCAGGGAAAATTGTTCAAAATGGGATGAAACTGGGAGGAGGGGCTCTGGAGGATTAGGGAGCTTGTAATTCAAGTCACAACATGTTTTGAGTTAGTTAAGGTGGCTAACCTCAGGATGGTACCGACCTAAAATGGAGTGTTCAAGCCAGTGCAAACAGATCGATGATGGGTATGCTTCGGGTCAAAGGTGGTACGAAATCGGGGTGTGCTTCAAGATAAGGTAAGAGGGGAACTTCGAAAGCCAATTTTTTTTGATTTTTGGCTAAGTATGGATGTCGGTACCAACCACTTTTGGTCGTTACCGATCACTTTTTATAGCAGCGGCTTGGTGCTGGGGACTTGGGAGCTTGAGGAATGGAGCAAGGGTTTCTAAGCAAGCAAATAGAGATGAGATCGATAAGGAAAGAACTTAGCCAAATTATGGCTAAGTATATGATGAGGAATTCAAATCTGTGTTGACCCCTTTTGTTTGGTACCGACATGAATTAATTATCCCAAAGTTAGTGAAACGTCTAGGGGAGAATGTAGGAACTCTGTATGTCGTGCTGAAGGTGTTTGTTTATTCCCTTGGTGCTCGATGGCGATGTGGTTTCACACTATGCAGTTAAAGCGCTCGGCAGATTCAAAGCGGTGGAGGTGCAAAAAGTCATAGCGGGGATACATCGAGGATATAGCGGGATATAGCGGATAGCTTTAAAATAGCATATAAAACACGTACTTAATGTTTTTACAAATATATAAATGGTAATTAAATGAAAACTTATCATTCAATTGAATTATAATTAATACATAAATGATTTTAAACAAAAAACATGTGCGAATATACTTTAAATAAACGTAAATTTGTTATATAACATAACTGAATTTAGTAAAATATTAGAGTATTTTCATTTCTGAAAATATATTAAAAATTAAATCAAATAAATTAGTTTCATAATTTTTATAATGTTTAAATGCAATTTTTTAATTCATTTTATTAAAGAGGATATAGCGGAAATAGAAAAATATATCGGGAATAATCGGATACAGCGGAAATAGCGGGGATTAAAGCGAAAAGGCTATATTTTGGGGCTATATGGAAAAATCGTAGAGGTAGAAATCCGCTGTGAGATATTGCGGGGTTATAGCGGGTTTATAGCGGGGCAGTAACTGCACAGGACTTGCACATAAATGCTGATGACTTCAGAACTTCGATGATGGTGACTTGATAGTGAATGGAGTTATGTTCTACGGATGATGGCTCGATGTTGAATGATTTGTGAGGATGATTTTCCATAATGGAGGGTTCTAGGCAGGGTGACCCATTGACATAATATTGAATGGTTCTATCAAGGAAAGAAAGGAATGTGGTATGATTCGTTGAGGATGAATGGAAACTAGATGGAGCAATAGAAGGGCCTGGATACGCATGCTAAGGGATCGTTAATACTCAGAGCATTTGTGATGTACTCAAAAGCAGGGGTATTGTGAGGATGCTTATTGTGTATTTGGAATAATTACCTGGATCGGTGGAATGGATCTACATACCTTTGACCCATGGAATGGTTCTAGTGTCAGCTTCGGGGTATGAGCGAGTACATTGAAAACCAAAATTTTGCTATTAATCCTCGATAGTGGAAGGGTCATACAAGTTATCATATATCTAAAGCACATTGAGTGGCCGTGAGGATTTTTTGATGGATGCTATATTTGCTTTGGTTGTTCTTCCCATAGTATGTTACTCTTGGATGTCACGAGGCATAGGTATTATAGGCATAGATACTTGGACACTTGACATCATACTTAGGATGTAGTACACTTTATGATGTTTGTAGAGTAGCGTAATATGTTCGTTATGTGATAACTCTTTAGTTGTAGGGACATGTTAGGTATATTTCATATACCCTTGTTTCTTACTATATCGACTTGTATAGTATTTTGAGATTTCTTATTGCTCGCACTAGACCATTATTTGACTCAAGGTTTTATGCTTTATTTCTTATTATCTCAAGTACTGTTAAATGAGTAGACTATGTAGAAGGTCTATGTGGTGTGAGGCGGCAGTATAGAGGACGAGTTGGAGGGAGCTTTCTCGTATTATATATGGATGCTTATGCTTATTCCAGTGTGTGACACTGTGGAGCCTAGGTAGTATTCATCTATTACATATATTTGAGACGGTTTGAGTTTTTTTGTTTATATAAACTCTATTATCATTTTATATAACGTTGTGAACCTATGCACTCTGGTATTGTGATTCATTTTGATTTTTATTATCCCCCATGTTTTATGTCTGTGATGTTATTATTATATTTTATTTGATGCGCTGTGAGATATATGACAGGTTCTATGATTGTTTCTATTATTTTAACCATTGGTGATCATCCTACATTGGTTGGGCACCGTAGCAGTGCACTCTTTATATATATTGGGTGTTGGAGGCATTGGGCGGTCATCACAGCTTCGGTCCTCCAAAGCTTTGGTCTAATGGTTTTCAAAATCAAATATTTATTTGTAAAATCCAATCAAAGTAACAAACATGTATATTAAGAATCCATCCTAGACATCCAACTCAAAGCATGCCTAGAGACCAATCGAGGTCTCACACACATGTAAATGGCCCAAGGTTATTACTGTCTTATCAGAACAAAAGGCAAAACTAAGGAATCGAATCTGACTCCCATCCATCCCAATCTAGGGATTATCATTCTCAACCTAGCTTCGTGGTCGAATCCAGATGTGCTCTTACAACACCATTGAAATTTGGTTCCTCGTGTACTATTGTAGCTGATTGTTCTGAACCTGCTTTTTTATTAAATCATGAAGGTGTCAGCACTCATTTCATGTCCATCCATCTTATGGAAAATGAAAAAAATTCAGACCTTTTCTTCCAATCCATAGGCTATCTCTTAGCTGGCTTTCGATAGGGTATCTGCCTCCTGGTATCTAAGTAAATCCTCTTCGAGGTGTCAGTTAGGCCAGTGTAGGAAGAGAATTTCAGTTTTCCCCTTTGTCACTTCTGTTTACCGAAGCTATCTTCAACTTTCCACTTTCCTTTGCCCTTACTGTATCATGCTCTGAATGGTACTCTGTCATCCACGGCATTAACCTCGGCATTCTTAACTGCAGCTTCCTCCTGATGCAAGTATCTCTCAGTCTCATGGTAAAACTCCATGAGGTCCATCAGTGGATCCCTCTCCAATGCAGTCTTAAAATCAATTTTGCTAGCAACTCCCAAAACCACCGCCATCGGAACTATTTATGGATTTTGCTTATGAACTACAGTAGTTGCATCAAATTTGGTCAGATAACTTCTTAGGGCACTCCAGCCCTTTTTTCGCGCTCGAAAGTGTCATCACATTCTTTGATCGAGAGATATATGATAGAGTTAGGGGTATGCCCTGGAGGTGATTATGTAATTGGTCATATATATCAGACTCGTTGACTAATATTATTCAAAATAAAAGGTATTTTCTTTCTATAATATACTTGATATAATGTTTTATATTAATCAATCAATTTAATTAAAGGTATATTTAATTGAAAATTCATAAATGGTATATTTTGTGATAGTAGTTACAAATTGTTGTAACTGTGAGTAAGTTATCATAATAAATATAAATATACCATTTTAAATGTTCCTAGTCAAGATGCATTGAGACTGGATATCAATATATATGTTAAGACTAGAGTATGAAATGCTCTCAAATATTGGAATGTGTATTACTCATGACTACTCAGGGCTCCAAGAGGTTACATACTGATAATTATTGGATAATTATGGAATGACTCACTCAATAGTTTTTATTAGTTGATATAACTATGCTCAAACAAAAAATATCGATGTGACTAACCTACACAGTTCTCGCGACTTGAAAATACATTAGATCTGCAAAATGAAAGCTCCGCTTTGATTGTAATCAAATCATAGTATGGCATCCATCGAGTGACTATAGTTGGGTCGAGTGGAAATAAAGCACAATTCAAGAGAGGATTCGTCTCCTCGATTACATGGAATTAGCATCACGGTCAACTCAAGTAAACTCAAAGTCAAAGTCTCTTGCCAGAGAATTTCGATTAATAACAATTGTTATTATTGAACGAAGGACTTTGTTTTTGGACTAAAGAGTTGAATATGGACGATATTGGAATTTTGACCAATACCAAATTTCACAAGTCCAAAGTGATTCAGTATTGACGAAGAGAATTAGTGTAAAATTAATGTCACAACACGGTAATGCTTGATAATGTAAAATTGAATTTTACCGGAACAAAGTAAGTGATAAATTTGGCTAGAATGTCACACCACCTGCTAAGTGATGTGTGGACATTAGCATTCGAATAGTTTAATGTTAATTGCTGATAAAATTTACACCCGACGAGTCATATAAATGAAATGCGGAATTCTCTATAGACCAAATGACTATTTATTTAGTTTATAATGGTTATAAATTAACTAATATTTATGAAATATTAATTATAAAATTTTAATATGATTTGAGTAACAAATATAATTGTACATATTTATAATAATTACAAATATATCGATCGATATGCAATATCGACCAATTAAATTAGATTTAATTAATAATATTTATTTGGGCTTAAATGGGCTGTTAGCCCATAATATTATTTCTATAGTAATACGGTTTGTATGATGCAACTAAAAAGGCTAGAGGGGTTTTGAGATGGATGGTTGAGATTTGATGAGAAATGGTAAGAGATGTTATCCGTATTTCTTCCACTCTAAAAGAACCCCTAACCCTAATGCAAAAAAAGACTTTCTGGCTACCATTTCCCCATCATTGCTGGCAAATCTCATCAACAAGGAGCTCCAACATATTCATCTCAAATTAATTCAAAAGGCGATAACTATTGAATAGCAAAAGGTCTAAAGTTCAAAGATTAGCAATCTACCGAATCGAGAAGATTTTAAGGGAGAGAGAATTCATTATTACAAAGTGCTCTAAAGCATTAGTATAGGCACCTATTTACCTTACTATATGATTTATAATTTCTAAATAACATTATATTATTCGTGGTGTATATATATGTTAACCCGCCTTTTGGCAAGGCCATGGATAGGCGGATTCAACTAAATCAACTACTCGTTTGTTGAGACTGGAATACGATGAGTTTGAGTCAGTTGGATGGAGAGATAATCAGTCATGGAGGGTTCGGTGTTGGTCATTCTGTCTGGGAAGCATGGTTCGGTCAGGATGAGGCCGTTCGGTCTGGGAGGCATGGTTCGGTCACAATGAGGCCGTCGGTCTGGAAGGCTTGGTTCGGTCAGGATGAGGCCGTTCGGTCTGGGTGGCATAGGTCAATCGGCATTGATGTGGCTCGGTCAAGGTGAGTTGGCATACATCGGTTGACTGAAGTTGGTTGGCGTGGAATGGTTCGACGTTGAAGTAGCTTGGTCAAGGTAGGTTAGCATACATTGGTCGGCTGAAGTGGTTTGGCATTGGAGTGGTTCGATCAAAGTGGTTCGGCATAGGCCGATCAGCATGTGTGGGTCGGTAAAGGCCGGTCGGCATGTGTGGGTTGGCTACCAGGAGTCAGTCTTTGGGTCAGCGTGTGTTAGTCTTCGAATCTGCATGAGTGGATGGGATTGGCTTATGGAGAGCTTGGGATCGGTCGGGATGAAAAGTATGGTTCGACGATGGTCTTAGTGGGCCTTATCACTCAGGAAGCCAGGTAACTCAGGATTTGCCTATAAATACAGCAGGCGGGCTTCAAAAAGGGATCTTTATTCTGCTTCCCTTCTTCTTCCTTATTAAGGCTACTCTGCTGTTGTTGCTTCAAAAACTCTGGATTGTAACTGTAATTGATTCGGATATCAATAAAAAGGAAATTCTGGAGTGGACGTAGGTCGAAGTTAGCCGAACCACTATAAATCCTCTGTTATGCTGCTTTCTTTTTAACTTTTACTATTCTTCGTATTTATACTCTCTATATACATTCTATTCGTGATCTATGATTGTGGTTTGATGCTTTCATCTGGATTTGGGTGTTAGTGACCAATTTTGGCACTAACATTTTGGTGCTTTCGCTGAGAAAGCTAGCACTCAAGGATTCAGAAGCTTGGATTTTGGATTTAAAAGCCTAGGAGCTTCGATTCTGGAGAGTATGGCAAAGAAATCAACTAGGAGATAGAGGATAGAAAGGAGTCAGCATAAAGGGAGTCAGGAGGCTTCCTCGGGAGCTAACTAGGCCTCGATTTTCATCACCAGAGACGAGATGGAAACGATGCTGAAAAGACAAGAAGAGATGATGCAGAACCTACTTCGACAGATTGCACAAGTTAGAGTGCAATGTCAAGGTTTGGCAACTATAGGAAATGCTGAAATTAGAGGTCAAGAGCATGGAAAAACCGGAATTCAGAAAGGAGCAGGACTATCAGGAGCAACACTAGGACTAGGGGCACTCCCCCAGAGCATGTTGATCCAAACCCGAGCGGAGTACCAGGTGGAGTTGTACAACATGGTGTCGATAGAGGAATGGATGCTCATCTAGGAGAGCAGGTCCCAGGATTCCCTCATGAACTCAAAAGGGCAGACTGGAGGTAACAGACAAGGACTACAACTCGGTGACAGTGATAGGTTGGCAGAGATGGTTAGGCGAGCCATGAGAGGCGGATTGGTAAATAGAGACTTGGAAGATGTGAATAGGAGTCCATTTTCTCCTGTGATCAGGCAAGCTAGAAACCCGTCAGATTTCAGACTACCGACGTTGGAAATGTATGGCGGGAGAATGGGTCCCACTGTTCGCTTAACGAGGTACATGAGCATATGGAAGTGCTGGGAGCATCGAAGGAGGTCATGGCACGATGCTTCCCTTTGTATTTGTTAGATATTACAGCATTATTGTTCAGACAGCTGGAGAGTGGCTCTATCGGCACATGGACGGAGTTGATTGAAAGGTTTATGAGATAGTTTCGAGTCCACATAGTTAGGCCCAAGAACATGATAACTTTAACATCGATGAAACAATGGAAAGGAAAGTCGCTCAGGTATTTCTTAACCAGATTCAATGCAGCAGTGGCTTCGGCGGATCGGCCCGATCCATCAATGGTTTTGATGGCGGCAGTTTCAGGAATTGTAGATAATTCGGATATCAAGATGTCATTGGAGTGGGACCCATCGAGGGATCTTGGGGATTTCTATCATGAAGCGGAAATGTTCCCGAGGCAGGAAAATATGCAAGCTGAGAGAGAAGGGAGAGGGGATGAAGCTTATACAGTAAGGGGTGGAGGTCCACCCAGGGAGGATCCAAATAAAGATGATAAAGGAAAAAGGAAAATGAATGACAACGGTAGCACTCGAAAAGGCCTAGAGGGAGTTAAAGTTTTCTTCTTACACAGATTTAACTGAGACTCTAAAAAAGATTTACTTGCTGGCGAGTCAGGGGTATTGTATCCTAGCATTGGTGGATACTCGAGGGCACCTCCAGTATCGAAGGCCGACAAGGATGGAACCTTCTGAATACGAGCGAGCATCGGGAAAGCCTTGCCTATTCCATGAGCTAGATGGGCACAACACAAACAACTGTAGACATTTAAAGATATGTTGAGGAGCATGTAAGGGATGGTCATCTACGACAGTATGTAAGGAATCAAGCTGTGGCAGTGGAACAAGAGCGGCCACCGCCCACCTCGAACGAAGATGGCACTAGACCTAGGCAATGTCATCATATTTACCAACTAAACAAATTTATGGCTTTAAATAAGTAATAGAACTCGAATTGATACGGCTAAGTCACTTACACATGAATGTGATCGAGGATGGTCCCTAGGCATGCTTTGAGACGCTGATAAACCATGTCGCTCGAGTCTATGAAATCTTGCTTTTCTTTTCGTTTTCCTGAAAACTTTGGTTTCTTCCTTGGATGTATAGACATTTATTTGTTTTTCCCTGGTTGTAAAAACTCTTAATTTGAATGATTGGATTTGGATCGCTGTAATAAACAATACAGGTCTCGCGATCACGGTCCCGACCAGAGAGACGGGGCAGTGATCGCAAGTTACGAGTCCCTTCGCCGAAGAGCGATGGAATGGACTCGAGCACAATATTAAAAAGTCCTTGGTCAGAGAGCCGAGGCCGGAGAATATAAAAGTCCTCGGCCGGAGTGCCGAGGCCGGAGAATATAAAAAGTCCTTGGCCAGAGAGCCTGAATATAAGAAGTCCTCGTTGGGGAGCCGAGACCGGAGAATATAAGAAGTAATTGGCCGGAGAGCCGAGACGGAAGAATATAAGAAGTCCTTGGCCGAAGATCCGAGGCCGGAGGAGTCCTCAGTCGGAAGGCCGAGGTCGGAGAATATGAAAGTCCTCAGTCGGAGAGCCGAGGCCGAAGAACATACAAGCCCTTGATCGAAGAGTCGAGGCTGGAACAGGATAACGCAACCCGACGAGGTCTACGGATTCGAAGTTAAACCTGGTTATGGATTCGGATTTTGGCTAAGGATAGATGGACCCGGTGAGGTCCTGGATTTGGGAAAGGGCCCAGAGCAGTCCCGTATTTGGATATCGACCCAGAAAGGTCATAGATTACGCTATTGGTTATGGATGGATTAAAACTCGGTGGACGGGTTTGGATAGCTATGGAATTGACTCAGGGTTTAGTCATTCGATTCAGAATCGGATATCGACTCAGAGCATTCGTAGGTTTGGATAAGAATATAGCAATGTCACTTGGATAGGATGGCTTGAATCATGGATATAATAGTGTGGTTTTGAACGGAACACAAAGTTCAGATATTGGACTTGAAGCTATTCAAAACACACCTTCCTACCGCAAGGCATGTTTTGGGGGGAAAATGTTAACCCGCATTTTAGCGTGGCCATGGACTAGCAATTCAACTAAATCGACTACTCGTTTGTCGAGACTGGAATACGATGGGTTTGAGTCAGCTGGATGGAGAGACGATCAGTCATGGAGAATTCGGTGTCGGTCGTTCGGGTCTGGATGGCATGGTTGGGTCAGGATGAGGTTGTTCAGTTTGGGAGGCATGGTTCGGTCAGAATGAGGCCGTTCGGTCTGGAAGGCTTGGTTCGGTCAGGATGAGGCCGTTCAGTTTGGGAGGCATAGGTCGATTGGCATTAAGGTGACTCGATCAAGATGGGTTGGCATACATCAGTCGGCTGAAGTGGGTCAGAGTGGAGTGGTTCGGCGTCGAAGTGGCTCTGTCAAGGTGGGTTGGCATACATCGGTCAACTGAGGTGGTTTAGCATTGGAGTGGTTCAGTCTTGGTGTGGTTCAGTCAAAGTGGTTCGGCATAGGCCGATCGACATGTGTGGGTCGACATAGGTCAGTTGGCATGTGTGGGTCGGCATAGGCCGGTCGGCATGTGTGGGTCGGCTACCCGGACTCAGTCTTTGGGTCGCGTGTGTTAGTCTTTGGATCGGCATGAGTGGATGGGATCGGCTTATGGAGAGCTTGGGATCGGCCGGGGTGAAGAGTTTGGTTCGGCGATGGTCTTAGTGGGCCCGTATCACTCAGGAAGCTCGGTAACTCAGGTTTTGCCTATAAATACAGCAGGCGGGGCTTCAAAAAAGGGATCTTCAGGCTACTCTGCCATTGTTGCTTTAAAAACTCTGGATTGTAACTGAATTAATTTGGATATCAATAAAAAGGAGATTTCTGGAATAGATATAGGCCGGAGTTAGCGAAACACTATAAATCCTCTATTGTTACCGCTTTCTTTTTATTTTTTACTGTTCTTCATATTTATACTCTCTATATGCATTCTATTCGTGATCTATGATTGTGATTTGATGCTTTCATCTGGATTTGGATGTTAGTGACCAATTTTGGTGCTAACAATATATATATATATATATATATATATATATATTGTTATATTGCTTGTTAGGTAAGATTCTTATAAGTATCATCAATGTTGTCACATATTAGATTGGTAATATGTATGTTTTGATTTATTAAAAAATATATTTTATATAGATTTGAAGTTCAGAGCCAAACAAATTTTATTTTAATTATTATCATTTTGTTAATTAATATATATATATATATATATGTGTGTGTGTGTGTGTGTGTGTGTATGTGTATGTATTAATATATTACCTAATTTTAATTATACAGTTTGTATTTAATTATATCACATATCATGTTCGTAGTTGAATTTATATTTTATAAATGCATATCTGTGTAGATTATATTTTTCGATGGCCACAAATTTATTTTTAACAATTATCTACTATTATTCAGTATTATTTAAACTAATATACTAATTAAATAAATCATATAAAATAAAACATGTTTCGAAAATTAAATTTTTAATTTTATAAAAATATTTATTATCATATAAACTCTCAGCCAAAAAGTTAGAATTTAAAGATCATTTTATATTTTTTAAAAACCAATTTAATAAACAGTCAAAATCAATTAATTAACTAAATTATTATTTTGATCGAGGAAATTATGGAAAAGAATTCGTAACTTTAAAATATCATGCTTAATTTTCTAAAAATTTAAAATTAGAATATATAACACATGAATATTTTTATTATTATTTTAACTGTATTTTGAATATTTTTTTTAATGTAATAAAATATAAATATTTTTTGCGTGTTGTGCATTCGATCTAGAAAGGTTTAATATATATGCACACACATATATACATATGTAAGAAATTATAATTACACTTATTTATATATAAATATATATGAATATAATAATAATAATTTTGATGCTGTAATTCATACATATTATGTATGTATATAAAATGATTTAAAGCAAGTCTTTATATATTATATATGTATGTATGTATATGTGTGTGTGTGTGTTTAGTGCAATAGTGTGTGTGTTTGTATAAATCATTAATATTATTACATATAAGATATAAATATACATTTATTTACATAGTTTTTAATATTTATACAAATAAGTTACATCCATACATATATTTGGATAGCATTAATACATATAAGATGAACTAATATAAATATATATGAACTAATAATAATTTTGATATTGTAATTCATACATATTATGTATATATGTAAAATGATTTAAAGCAAGTCTTTATATATTATGTATGTATGTATGTATGTATGTATGTATATATGTGTGTGTGTGTGTGTTTAGTGCAATAGTGTGTGTGTTTGTATAAATCATTAATATTATTACATATAAGATATAAATATATATTTATTTACATAGTTTTTAATATTTATACAAATAAGTTACATCCAACATATATTTGGATAACATTAATACATATAAGATGAACTAATATGTCCATTGTGATGTAAATCCCAACATTTATGTAAGGGACTATTATACCTTGCATGGATTATTATATTACACATGCATACACATACATATATGTATATGATACGCATATGTACTATAATATTTATTAAATATAAATTAACTAAAATCTTATCTATATTTTGTAAATTTAAATTAAATAAGAGATTTTATTTAAATTAAATTTAGAAATGTTCTAAATAAATTTGACTTCATAGGCCCAAAACGATCCAATAGGTAAAAAAATTGAAATTCACCCATAACTTCTACTATGAGCTAACCTAGTTCCTTAATGGTATCACATCCCAATAGCATACGCAATCCATTTAGTCATATTAGGGATAACTGATTAAGCTCATAACCCAGATAGTAGGATGTCTAGAAAGATAGTGTCAAAGGATGGATTTGGGTAATCTAGTACTCTACCTTACGAGGATACCAACCTGGCTCGAACAGATATGCGAGCTTAAAAGGCTGTCCCTAATAGAAGAGGCCAAATTTGAATTGGGCCTTGGGCTGATTTTCAAAATTGTTTGAAATTGAAATATATGTTTTAAATTTAAATTTAAAATAAGAAAAATATTATAACTGTTATAATATGAAATTTTCAAATTATTTTGAAAACTTATAATATAAGATTTTAAATTTAAAGTTTAATTTAAAATAATATATATTATAGATGTTATAATATAATAAAATTTTCAAAATATTTGAAAATTAATTTCAAAATTTATAAAATTTATTAATGAGAGTAATAAAATATATTAATTGAATAAGTTAATTAATTAATACATATATTATATATTATGATATATGTTATATTGTTTGAAAATGTTTAAGATAACATAAGTATACAAGTATTTATATGAATTGAATTTTGAAATTAATATAATTTAATTAAAATTGTTTGATTAAATAAATTAATTAAAGGTTAATCAATTAAATAAATTAATTAAAAGTTAATAAATCAAATAATATACATATGTATATGATATATATGTTATAATATAAAGGCTATAGTATATAATGAATACTAAATATAAATGTTATATTAAGATGATATAAAATTAATTAAAATTTTAATTAATTAAAATCAATTATATAAGATTTAATTAATGTAATAATATACATAAGACTATCACATAAGTAATATGAAATATAAAAGTTATAAAATAATAAATCTTATATAATATGAATGTATAAATTGAATATGGAACATTTAGAAACCTTGAATAAACTTAAGAAATAAATACATACATAAATATACGTATACCGTGATTTTCGATATGTTCGACACTTGAATCACGAGGGTATTTCATAAGAAATATATTATTTCATAAGAAATATATTATTTCATAAGTTGATATCACTCAATATAATATATACTAAAGATTATGAATCTTCAATATAATGTAGTCCTATATTATATATATATATTAATAAATTATCTGCATACTTCTTAGTTGTTGAGTAGACTCAAGATGGGGATGTTATATGTAGTATTATTAATATATTGAATAGACGAGGTAAGATGACTATATGTACAGATTTATGGTACATATACTATATGTAGGCTATTGCGGTATAGTAGGTACGAGTGAATAATTTTGTTTTGCTTTGTTGAGAAGACTTAAGGTCGAAGCGAAATTAGGACAAGGTACCGAAAGGTTAGGAGTTGTATATGATACAACCGATAGAAATTTAACCATCGTCCATGGGGCTATGACTTGTTGAGCAGACTTAAGGTCAAAATTCCAAGACGGATGAGTCCCAACATCTACTAGTGAAGTTGAAAGACTTCAATGTTTCGACTTAGGGCTTGGTGAAACATAAAAGACAAGTGGGAGCCTTATTAGAAAAATGAAACGATAAAATTTAACTTTCTAATATTATACCAACATATGCTGCATAATAATAATCTAATATTGATAAATTTATGCATTTAAAATGATTGATAAAACGTTTATCAATTACGGTACATAAATGAATTGAATTAAAAATCGACAAATAGAAATATAACATATACTTACCAATAAATGCTTATTGCATATGAATATATCTATACCCATGCAAGTGGCTTATTTTATAACTACTTAATACATTAATAATTTGGTTGCTTTCATGTTTATTTGGTTGAGACCATGTATTTCATTCGATGAGTTTCAAGCTCTAAAAGCAATAAAAGACTATGAATATTCGATCCATATACTATCACATATAAGTGTTCTACAGGGAATGATCATAGTTCATAATGTATAATACTTCAACGAAATTAGTTCATTTGAAACAACTAAGTAAACGGTACTATAAGATCATTCAATTTGATTGATTACAATAGAAGATCATATTGTATTAAATGTAAAACAAGACCAAAACTGCAATATAAATTTATGAACTCGATCATATTGAAACTTCAGTTTGATCAGTGTATAAGAAGTGCAACATATTTGATGTCCTTAAATGTTAAGGATAATAGAATGTGCTTTTTTATAGAGTTCATTATGATATTGTAGTATGAGTCTTTCATTTGAATGGTTTGACCATTTGAAAGGAAAATGAATGTGTAAGAGTAAATGTAATTTATGGTACAGTTGGGATGAAGAGAGTGAATAGTCATTTCTGCTTCATAAAGAAACATCGAAAATGAGAACTGTAATAAGAGTAATTAATACTTAACATTGGATTAAGAAATATTATTTCTATTCGAAAATGAATTTTTGTATAGAAAATTGTTTTCTAGGGAGACTTATGTCTTTAAGTTCAAGATATTTAAACAAAGTACTCTCTACTGTAAACTAGTTACAGTATATGAAATAAATAATCTATATTAAGTTAATGATGGAGCTCTGAATTCAATATGCTATTATAGCGAAGGAAAAAATAGTGAGAGCATACCATATAGCACTTAATGATTGCATCGCATCACGAAAATTGTTTTCGTAAAATGCACCGAGCATTATTTATGAAGTAATGACTATTTTTCGGTATTGATTGAAAGATAGACATAACTATGTTTCAATATGAATATTACGAACATTCGTTATGAAATAAAACTATAATGTGGTATTGGTTTTCATAACAAAAGTGATGCATTGGAAAATACAAAAGTATCTAATATTATTTGCAGTTGTTTTAGAGCTATAGACTAAGCTGTAGTTTTGAAAAATAATTTTATTGTATAACAATGAATCATATGATAATAGTTAATTATATGTCAAACAATTAATGGCAATGCACTCACTTTGTGGGAGCGTTATAGGAGTTGATGAACTCTTTTTCATTATAAGAAATTGTAAGTCTTTTAATACCAAATCAGTTCCACGTACTACATCACATTCACAAATGACTTATTACCTATATGGACATGTGTATTTGATACATATGTAGTATGTCTAAGATAGATTCATAGAGTATAAAACAAAAGTAAATAATATAACATATAATAGAAATGATTCAATTTGATCGAACTGTGAGTATATTGGAAACAGTTACACATGTACCTAATACGAATAAAGATTCAATCTCAAAAGTCACTCCTTCATGTATTACATGATAATGTATCAACAAAGAGTGATCGAACTTGGTTGAACAAAGTAAGATTACATGTGAGTATAGTCGAGTTAAATTCTTTCTATAATGTCATGTATTTAAGATAGTATGTAAGGTTAATATCACTTTGTCTAGATGATAGTTTACAAAATCGTATATGATAAGGGTTTGGAAGAAACCTCAACATAACCTAGGCTAAGAAGTTGGTTGGTTGCGCAAGTCAAAAGTTTAGACATAATGATTGTTCCAAAGGGATCTTGAAAAGACTGTCATTGGATGACATACTTGAACATTAGTTTTATAAATAAGGAAAGTCATGAAATGTTTATGAATACCTATTTCGCTGCAGTGAGAAATATTTGTTGTTTCAAGAAGTACCAACTTCATACTGAAGGAATTTCTTTGAGAAATTACTGGTTGTAAAATAGAATTGGATACAATCCAAAGATAAAACCGTTACATAAAATGAAATGAAAATAACTTACCTAAATGAACACATCACATTAGAGTGTCTAATAAGTATTCTCACATACTGAAGAGAAACTACTAGTTTCTTACAATGTCAAAAATATATATAATCCTCGGTCGTTTAATTAAATCATTAAGAGTATTGACTCTATGATATGGCATGATGTGCAGATCCGAAATATATTCCAAGTATATTATCAAAAATATGATTTTGGTAGATATAACAAAATAGAATATGATCCATCGGCCGCAAATATGTCTTTGAGGGCAAGACTAATGCAATTGGAAGATAATAAGCAACACCAATAAGAATAACATCACAAATTTCAATTGTTGAAATTAACGTAATAGATTCAATATTTGACGTGCCTAAGTTAATTCAGATTTACTCACAAAATTATAGCTTGGTATGACTTTATGTTTCGGCACGTATATATTAAAATGGAAAATTCTAAATAATGATTTAAAGTAAGTTGTTTGCAAATAATAAGAAAAAATGTCCCCAAGTCAGTTGGAGAGATATCGAGTTTGTGAGTCCTTGGATATGATCCAAGAAATGATAGAAAGTGTCATTTTATAAGCATTGGAATTGAATAAATATTTTGATAGAAATATCAACTAGTTTGATTATCAATCAAAATGCAAAGGAAGCGTGTATTTATAAGAAAGAACATTAAAAAGCACCTTGATATTTCTAAAACTGTAAGTAAACAACACATTGCTGATTTTTAACGATGTACTTGCATTAAAATCAATCTTAGTTGTTTTAATACTCAATGTCAGGTTTATAAATATATCTTTTATAGTAAGTATAAAAGATGTAGGTGACGTTCCAAAACAATATACAAGGACATCTTATTAAAATGTTTAATAACAAACAAGTAAGATGGATTCCTTATGCACTGGCAATAGGGATTATCATTCATGTTTGTTGTCTATAATATGTGATTTGTTTATTTATTTGATATATGAAGCTAATATCAAATCTAAATTTATATCACAAATGGTAGTTTGGAGTGTTCTGCGTATTTACGAAATACTAGAGAATTGTTTAACAAAACAATGAACTCCTTCCGAAGGAGTGTTCGAACTCAAATTTCATAAGTAATATTGAATATAACATGTCAATAATAAATTCAACTTAAGAATCTTTAAGTTGGAAATGTTCCAAATGAAAGACTATAGTTGATTCAATGGAAAAGGGTAAGTACATCACTTTGAATAGTAGGTTTCAAATGAGGGGTTTTGCTTCTCTTCTTGAGGATTTGTCTATATAAAATTTGGAGGGAACGAAATTTAAGATTATTTGAAGGGTTGAAAGAGCCGACGGTGTGATCATTTTGGAATGTTATAAATTAATTAGAAGGAAGGTTCTTGCTTAGGGATCGGATCTTCCTATCTCCTTGGAAGATAAATTTTTGTTTGATAGATGGCCAAATTTTAGTTTTTAATTTCCTTTGTGTGATGGCTGTGTTTTGCTTTTTCAGTTGTTGTGTGCCAGGTGTTCTTGGGTTCTTGTGTCTGTGGTTGTAAGTTGTGTATGGATTGTAAGCATCCTTTTGAAATAATAAAGAGGTTAGGATCCTCTCTAAAACCCTCCTTAACTTCCAAAAAACAATAACGAAATGTATATAAATATAAATGCATAAACAAATTTATAGTTGAGCCTAGGGTGATTCCAAATGTTGAGAATCCCACAACACTGTTATATGATAACAATGTCACCACATAGTTCATAAAAAAACTTAGAGCTCACTAAAAGTCGAGTTAAATTATTCCACGTGTAAATGTAGATTATCAGCATCAAAGAGAGTTAATTGACATGGTGGATAATTGAAACATAATAACATACCCATTCACCGAGGGACTAACCAAATAGATTTTGGGGAAACTAATTAGAAAAGTTGAAATAAGATTCCATAAACAACCCTAAGTGCAAGTTGGAGATTGATAAAGTTAAGAGTATGCCCTAGGGGCAATTATTTAATCTGTTATATATGTCTAACTCGTTGACAAATCTGTTCAAAGTAAAAGGTATCTTCTTACTATAATATACTTGATATAATGTGTTATATCAATTAATTTAATTAAAAATCTATTTAATAGAAAATCCACAAATGGTATATTTTGTGATAGTACTCACAAAATGTTGCAACCGTGAGTAAAATCAGAATAAATATAAACATATCATTCTAAATGTTCCTAGTCAATGTGCATCGAGACTGGACATCGATGTATCCATTGAGACTATAGTACGTAACGCTCTTTAAATGTTGGACAGCGTATTACTTATGACTATTGAGGGAACCAAGATGTTGTGTACTAATAGTTATTTGATAATTATGGAATGACTCACTCAATATTTTTCTACTGGTTAACATAACTAAGGTCAAACAGAAAATATCGATGTGACTGATTTACACAGTTCTCTCAACTTGAGAATACCATGGATCTTCAATATGAAAGTTCCACTTGATTATAGTCAATCATGGAATGGCATCCATTGAGTGACTATAGTTGGGTTGAGTGGAAGCATTAGAAGTGAAGCACTATTCAAGAGAGGTACGTCTCCTTAGTTATATGTGGTTAGTATCACGGTAGACTCAAGTCCAAAGGAAAAATCTCTAGCCAAAGCATTTTGGTTAATAACAATTGTTATTATTGAAATAAGTATTTTACATGTTTGGAATATAGAGTTGAACATGGACGATATTGGAATTTTGACCATTAGCATATTTCGTAAGTCCAAAGTGATGTAGTTTTGACGAAGAGAATTGGTGTATAATATATGTCACAACTGAGTAACGCTTAATAACGTAAACATGGATTTTACCCAAACTAAGTAAACGATAAATTTGACCAAAATGTCTCACTACCTGCTAAGTGACGTGTGAACATTAACATTCAAATAGTTCGTTGTTAATCTCACCAAATTTACACCTGATGAGTAAATGGTGAATTCTCTTTAGACCAAATGATCTAAAGTTTATAATTTTTTAATTAAATTAATTACTTAATGAAATATACTTATAAAATTTTGACTATGATTTAAGGAATAAATATTATTGTACATATATTTATGATAGTTATAGATATATCGAAAGATATGCAATATAAATAAGCAATTAAATTAGATTTAATTAATAATATCTGTTTGGGCTTAAATGTGTTGTTAGTCCATGATGTTAAGATGTTATTTTAGTGGTAATAGGGCTTATAGGAGGCGACTAAAAAGGCTAGATGGGTTTGGAGATGGATGGTTGAGATTTGACAAGAAATGGTATGAGAAGTTATCCATATTTCTCTCTATTTCTTCCACTATAATATAAACCATAATGAAAAAAGGACTTTTTGGCTGCCATTTCCCCATATTATTGACCAACCTCATCAACAAGGAGCTCCAACAAATTTATCCCAAACCAATTCTAAAGGCGATAGCTATTGGATAGCAAAAGGTCTACGGTTTAAGGATTAACAATTTGTCGAATCGAGAAGATTTCAAAAAAGGGAGAATTCATCATTATAAGCTATGCTCTAAGGCATTAGTACTAGATAAGTATTTACTGTACTATATGATTTATGATTTCTGGTTAACATTATATTATTCATAAACACACACACACATATACATACATATACATACATATATCATTACTATATTGCTAGTTAGGTGAGATTCTTATATTTATCATCAGTGTTGTCAAATATTAGATTGATTATATGTATTGATCAGTTTATTAAAAAGACATTTCTTTATATATAGATCTGAAGTGCACAGCCAAATAAATTTTACTTTAATTAGTATTAATATATATATGTATATATATTAATATATTACCTAATTTTAATTAGGGGTTTTTAGGCTAAAGGAAAAAGTTAGAAAAAAATTTAGTTTCAGAGACAAAAAGTTTGTTTTTAGGCTGATGGACACTTTTTAGTGTAAATCACAGAATGATAGTTGTAACTATCATTTTTAGTTTACACTAAAAAGTGTCTTCAGGCTAAAAAGGAAACTTGTTGTCCCTTAGAATAAATTATTTTTTGCAACTTCTTCCTTGTGCCTATTTACCGTTTTAATTATATGACTTGTATTTAATTATACTATCATATCATCTTAATATTGAACTTATATTTATAAATGCAGTCTATATAGATTATGTTTTTTAGTGGCAGTAAATTAATTTTTATTAATTTTCTACTATTATTTAATATTATGTAAATCAATATAATAATTAAATAAATCATATAAATAAAATATGTTTTGAAAATTAAATTTTAAATTTTATAAAAAAAATCTATCATCATATAAACTCTTAGCCAAAAATCAAAGATTAAAAATCATTTTTTATAATCAATCAATTAATAAAAAATATTATTTTGACCAAGAACATTCTAGGAAAATTTTCGTAACTTTCAAACAACATGCTGGATTTTTTTTAAATTTAAATTTGAAGGATATAGTAAGAGAATATTTTTTATTATTATTTTATTGTATTTTGAATAATATATATATGTGCGTATATATATAATACCGATCATCAGTCTAGCCTTTCATATCTACAAAATATCATCAAACTTTTTTTCTCTTTAATGAGGACCATTCCTGCTTCTGTCTCCATAACCTTCGTACCATCCTACCTCAACTTCATACCTTCCAACCTTACCTTCCTCTTCCACTCTGATCCTTATGCCTCCTTTCTTTGGACCTCCCCCATCTTCTAAACCATTGACATCTCCCCCGCTACCCTAACCTCCCCAGCTATCTTCTTTAGCTTTTCCTCCCTCTCCTAACTCTCTTGAACCAATGCCATGGACCTCCCTTTTTAAGTCCAAGCCATGAAATGCTGATAGCTATTGCCCCCCAAGATATTTCCTTGGAATTCTCCAGTGAAGTGCTTATTCCATCAATGGAAATCTTCCAGGCTAGACATGATGTGCGAAAAGATTACTTAGTGGATTTTTTCCTTGACAAACCTCTCTCTTATTCCACAGTAATTTATCATCTAAACAAGGTGTGGAGGCTTAAAGGAGCCGTTGTAATTAAATCTAGTGGGTTTTTTGTTCCTTTTTAACCTTTCTTTAATAGAGGATAGACAGAGGATAGCCGAAGCAGACCCAATCATTATGAGAAACAAGCTCTTCATAATCAAGCCTTGGGATTCCATGGTTGGTAATAGTTGTGGTACTATAAGATCTGTCATAGTGTGGATAAAACCGAATAACATACCCTCTATGCTTGTCACGCAATTTGAATCAGCTGGCTTGCTTCAAGGGTTGGAAAGTTTTTATTTATGGATGAGTCAATAGAAAAGCTTGAGAGAATATTATTTGCCAAATGTATGGTCAAAATTAAACCTGATCAGAAATTGCTGGATCGTTTTCCAGTGAAGTTGCTCGATGGAAGTGATCAAATTGTGCAAGTAAGTTATCTTTGGAAACCAAAAATATGTGTCAGATGTAAAGAATTTGGGCATATAAATTTTCTTGCCTTCAGGCAAACTACAAGGGTAATGAAGAAATTGTTAGCATATTGATCCATTTCCTGTCTGGGTTGGGCTTTTTAGCCCTTTTATTGTTTATGTTTTCTATCTATATAAACCTATCTCTGTAACCCTAATGTAATCAATCTTTGTTTGCTCAGCCGTCTTGCTGAATAATATGAATTATCTTTTTCTTCTTATTTGATTTTACAAACGTTTTACAAACGTTTACATGGTATCAGAGCCTCGTTCTTGTTTCTGCCTGCTGCCTCGTCGCTGTCTTGTCTTCCTGCCTCAACCCGAAACCCTAGCCTGGTATCATCACCTGCTCCAAACCCTAGCACCCACCGAAACCCTAGCCTGTCGTTGATCTTGTCCCAAAACCCCAGAGCCCCATCCCCAGCCTGCAGAAACCCGAGTCCCCAGCCTGTCCTAGCTGCCGATCTCCCTGACCCAGCTGCCAATCTCCCTGTCCTAGCTGTCGATCTCCCTGCCGAAACCCTAGAACCCCGAAACGCTAGCCTGTCGATCTCCCTGTCCTGAAACCCTAGCCTGCTGATCAACCCGAAACCCTAGTTCCCCAAAACTCTAGCCCAATTAATACATGTCTCGACCTGAAGCAGTTGCTGACTTCAAAATATGGCAGGAGGTGATGATTCATTACAGGCTATTAATGTTCGTTTAGATGGAAAAAACTATTCTTATTGGAGTTATGCCATGAAAAATTTTCTGAAAGGAAAACAGATGTGGGGATATATTTCTGGTGTTATTGTGGCTCTTGAAGCTGCTAATGTTGAATCGATGGAAAAATGAGATACTAACAATTTAAAGGTCATCACTTGGATTAATAATTCTGTTGAGAATAAAATTGGTTTGCAATTGGCTAAGTATGATACTGCTAAGCAAGTTGGGACTATTTGGAGCGACTTTTTGTGCTTTCTAACTTTGCCATTCAATATCAATTAGAGGCTGATATTCGGTCATTGTCTCAGAATGATCGAAATATTTAAGATTTTTATTCTGAAATTACTGCTCTTTGGGATCAATTGTCTATGACTGAGGTTGATGAGCTTAGGTCATTTGCTCCATATATCGCTCGTAGGGAGGAACAACGTCTTGTTCAATTGTTGATGGCTCTTCGACCAGAGTACGAGCATTGTCGTGTGTCCATCCTACATCGCACTCCTTTACCTTCTGTTGATTCTGTTCTACATGTATTATTAGCTGAAGAAACTCGCTTGAAGTCTCAAACTGAGAAAGTTGCACAGACTTTTTCTGCATCTGTTTTTGCTACAAGGATTTTACCAATCCCATCTCAACGCAACAAGGTAAATATCAAGAATGGCCGTGATTGTAATTATTGTAAACAACCAGGCCATTGGAAGAATCAATGTCCTGAATTATTGGCTCGTCAAAAAAATCAAAGTTTTAAGCCAGGTGATAGATCACAACAGCAACAACGCGATCGCCAACAACAGTCCCTCTCTACTGCACAAGGACATGGACAGTCACGAGGTAGTTCCCAGCCTAGGACTGCTGCATCGGTACATCCTTCCGGTGAATTAGTTGTGGATTCCTCTATGGACTCTCTTGCAGAACAATTTCAGAAGTTCCTTGCTAGCCAGTCTTTGTCTCAAAAAATGACTACTCCTCAATCTCACCACTTTTCCATGTCAGCTCCCCCCATATCAGGTTTGAATTCTCCTTTGTGGATTTTGGATTCTGGTGCCTCATATCATATGTCCCATGATTGTTCATCATTTATATCTATGTCTTTTGATTCTCGCTCACCTTCTATTTTGACTGCTGATGGCACACCTTTTCCATTAACAGGAATCGGTACAATTCAAACCACACACGTTTCCCTCCCAAATGTTTATTGTATTCCTAAATTAACTATGAATCTTGTGTCGGTCGGACAACTTTATGATCTTGGATATCTTATTCATTTTTCTTCTACCACTTGCTCTGTGCAGGATCCCAACTCCAAGAAGTTGATTGGGACAGGCCGTAGGCAGGGCGGTCTCTATGTTTTGGATGACTTGCACATTCCAAGTCATGCCGCAGCTGCTAGTATTGACCTTTCTTCTTTTCATTTAACTCCATTGTCTTCTAAGTTTTATTTGTGGCATTCTAGACTTGGTCATATTTCAAGCTCTCGTCTTAAATTCTTGTGTAATTCTGGTGTTTTGGGAGATTTACGTTCTCATGACATTTCAGATTATAGCGGTTGTAAACTTGAAAAATTTTCTGCTTTGCCCTTTAATCAAAGTGTTTCTACTTCCACTGCACCTTTTGATTTAGTTCATTCTGATGTTTGGGGTCCAGCACCCATCCCCACAAAAGGTGGGTGCAGATATTATGTCTCTTTTATCGATGACTATACTCGTTATTGTTGGGTTTATCTGATGAAATGTCATTCTGAGTTTATTGATATATATTCTGCCTTTCAAGCATATGTTAAAACACAACACTCTGCTATTGTTAAATACTTTCGTTCCGATTTAGGGGGGAATACACTAAGGGAGACCTTTCTAACATATTCACGGTTGATGGTACTTTGCATCAGACTTCCTGCACTGATACCCCGCAACAAAATGGTGTTGCTGAAAGAAAACATAGACACATTGTTGAAACTGCCCATTCTATGATTCTTTCAGCTAGCGTTCCAAAAGAATTTTGGGGAGAAGCTGTTCTCACTTCCGTTTATCTTATTAATAAGATCCCGATTTCTCATAACTCTAGTATTTCTCCTCATGCCAAGTTGTTTGGTCAAACTCCTGATTACTCTCACCTAAAAGTGTTTGGTTCCACTTGTTTTGTTCTTCGTCCACACGTAGAACGTACAAAATTATCTTCACGTGTTGCTATATGTGTTTTTCTTGGGTATGGTATTGGACAAAAAGGCTATCGTTGTTATGATCCTTCTTCAAATAAACTATATGTTTCTCGTCATGTTTTCTTTATTGAACATATTTCCTTCTACTTTATTCCAGCTAGTCCTCATAGTATGACTACGTCTGATCTTATTCACATTGATCCATTTCCTGCTGATAACTCCTCTAATTCACCACCTCTTATCATTGATACTCCGTCATCCATACACTATGTTCCTCCTCCTTCTGCAGGTGACACTTTATCCCCTGCTACTATGACTGTTCAAACACCTCCTATGATGACTGATCCTGTTCAACCTCGCTATCCCACTCGCACACGTAAATCTACTCAATTATCTGATTTTGCTTACTCTTGTTACTCTCGGGCTTTTGCTTCATTTCTTGTTTCCATTGACACTTTCTATGAGCCTTCTTCTTACTCGGAGGCTGTTCGTTCTCCTGTGTGGCAACGTGCTATGTCTGAGGAAATGCCTGCTTTAGACAAAACTGGTACCTGGGATCTTGTATACCTTCCTACGGGGAAGAAAACTATTGGTTGTCGATGGGTGTATGAGATTAAAACCAATTCAGATGGTTCTATTGAGCGATACAAAGCTCGTTTAGTTTTTAAAGGATTTGCCCAAGAGTATGGCATGGATCATGAGGAAACATTTGCTCCTGTGGCTAAGATGACATCTGTTCGGGTTCTTATTGCTGTTGCGTCCAGTCGTAAGTGGGACATCTCTCAAATGGATGTTAAAAATGCTTTTCTTAATGGAGATCTTAAGGAAGAAGTTTACATGGTTGCTCCACCTGGTGTTTCTCATGCTCCAGGTCAGGTTTGTAGGCTTAAAAAAAGCTCTATACGGCCTTAAGCAAGCGCCACGTGCTTGGTATGAGAGATTTTCGAATGTAGTTACATCACTTGGTTTTACCTCTAGTCCCCATGATTCAACACTTTTTGTCAGATTGACTTCTTCAGGCCGTATTCTTCTTCTACTATATGTAGATGATATGATCATTACAGGTGATGACAGTATTGGTATTGTGAGTATTAAAGCCACATTGTCTTGTTGTTTTGATATGAAGGATTTGGGTCATCTACGTTATTTTTTTAGGGATTGAAATAGCTTCCTCAGAAAAAGGCTATCTTCTTTCCTAGTCCAAATACACTACTGACATTATTCATCGTGCTGGTCTTACTGATACACGTCATGTTGATTCACCACTTGAGGTAAATGCCCGATATACTCCGACCGATGGGAGTCCTCTTTCTGATCCCACTTTATATCGTTCTATTGTTGGTTGCCTTGTATATCTGACCATCACTCGTCCAGATATTGCCTTTGCTGTTCACATTGTTAGTCAGTTCGTATCTTCCCCTACCTCTGTTCATTGGGCTTCTGTTACGCGCATTCTTCGTTACTTGCAAGGAACACTTTATCAGAGTCTTTTGTTCCCATCCACCTCATCTTTTGAGCTTCGTGCCTTCTCTGATGCAGATTGGGCTGGTGGCTCAACGGATAGAAAATCCACAACTGGCTTTTGTATATTTTTAGGTGATTCCCTTATTTCATGGAAGAGCAAGAAACATGATGTTGTTTCTCGGTCTTCCACTGAGGCAGAGTATCGTGCTATGGCCTCCACTACATCTGAGATTATTTGGTTACGTTGGCTGTTGGAGGATATAGGTGTTTCGATTTCTTCTCCCACTCCTATGTATTGTGACAATAAAAGCACTATTCAAATTGCTCACAATACTGTTTTTCATGAGCGCACCAAACATATTGAGATTGACTGTCATTTCACTAGGTATCACTTGCTGCATGGAACTATTTCTCTGCCTTTTACTTCATCATCGACACAACTTGCTGATTTCTTCACGAAGGCTCACACTATTGAACGTCATAGATTTTTCATTGGCAAAATCTCGATGCTTCTTGCCGTACCATCGCGTGTTTGAGGGGGGATGTTAGCATTTGATCCATTTCCTGTCTGGTTGGGCTTTTTAGCCTTTTTATTGTTTATGTTTTCTATCTATATAAACCTATCTCTGTAACCCTAATGTAATCAATCTTTGTTTGCTCAGCCGTCTTGCTGAATAATATGAATTATCTTTTTCTTCTTATTTGATTTTACAAACGTTTACAGAAATTAGTCATGAAACTGGCATTAAAGAACAAAAGGAGGTACAAAACAAGGAAAATGAAGCAATGAGCAAGGCAGTCAGGGTAAAGCAAGCATGTAGGAGGGTTACTCACTATAAGAATAATGCCAAAGACAAAAAATTGCAGAAGAAGAAGTCTTCTACAGTTCAGGAAAATGCAGATGATGAAATTATAGTAAATGGTGAAATAGTTTTTTGGGAAAGATGTAATTGGGCATAATGAATGTACTGATAAAGCTATAAGTTAGAATCTTAATGAAAGCATGTTGCACATCTCGAACAACTTGACCATTCTTCAAAATGAGGAAGTTGAGGAGGATTGCGATAAGGAAGAAATTGTAGAGGATAATGTATTGGAGGATGTGAAATCCAGGCCCTTGATCTTATTTCAGGTAGGCAGAACTCTAGAGAGAATGTGAAGAAGTTGTATACAAAAGAAATTATAAGAAATGACAATCAATGCCAAAAGAGTGCATGTGCAGACTGAAATTGTGAATGAAACAATAAATGAAAGTGTGTTTTCTCTTCCTGGCATTGGGGACCAGCAACCAAACAAAAATACACTTAATTCTGGAGGAATAAATGTTGAAAGCAATATAGAAGCAGAAACATCCTTTTGTGAGTTACTTGAAACACAACTGAAACGTGTTGTGTTATCCATGCATGCACAATCTGTCCCACCAACATCATTGTCTACTGCCATTTGAACTCCAACTTTTCCTTCCTCTTCTTCTTTAAAGTGAACCGTATCTCCCTCCTATCCCTATGTTAACAATTCACATCTGCTTGGTTGGGTGTCTCCACACTATTAAGCAATGCTTTAGTCCTCCCTCCCTTTGTTGAATGTCAACTGGAAAAGAATGTTCATACTAAAAGAAAGAAAAAGAAATTGCCTACATTATCAACTCTCAGCGAATCAACTGTCAATACAAATTCCATTTCTCCTGCAACCAGGAGCAAGAAACACCTTTTCCATCTAGCTTTATAGTTTACACAATTATTCCAAACCTTGGGGTGTGGAACATTCGAGGAGCCCCGTTTAGAACTGGACCATGTTAAAAATATCATCAATATTCATGATCTTAACCTTATTGCCATTCTTGAAACAAAACTCATCTATCTTTAACCATCCATGCTGCTAGCTGTATCAACTCAACTTGATCTCTTAATCATAACCTTCTCAATGCCGAATATGGAAGAATTCTTGTTTATTATGATCCTACCATTATCTTCTTCTCAATTATCATTTCATCTAGACAGTATATTCACTTTCATGTGAAAAGATCTCAACCAATCTGCTCTTTCCATCTTACTATAGTTTACACAGATAACTCATATGACTCGAGGCAAACTCTACTAAACTCCCTTCCCCACTTAAGGCAGGAAACCCACCCATTGCTAGTCATGGGCGATTTCAACTGCTGTCTAGACTTCGATGAGAAACAAGTTGGCCTACCCCTTCTGCCTAGGGATATCCATCCTCTTGACATTGCAACTTTTGATTCTGACCTTATCAAAATTAGCATTTCGGGTGCTAAATTCACGTGGAATAACAGAAGTAGAAGTGGAGTTAGAACCTTCTCCACTATTGATCATGCTTTCTGCAACATTGCAACTTTTCTCTCTGCCCAACTCTATTTGTTCATATCCCTCATCCAATCATGTCGGACCACTTCCCTCTTATTTTTTCTATTGAATGTCCTAAAGTTAAAGAGAAAAAGAGTTTTAAATCTTACAATGCGTGGATTGAATCCCCTGACTATAAACCAATTTTGAGATCTGGTTGGTCTATTAGATGCTATGATATCCCTATGTATATATTTTGCAGGAAGTTAAAAAGTGTGAACGCAGTGCTAAGATCATGGGCAAATAAAAAATTTGGTGATGGCTCCAAATAGTCAACCAATATTAAGGAGCAGCTTAAGGTTGCCCAAGAAAAATTGGTGAACAACCCGAAGGATGTTGAAGCGGATGTTGAGGAAGGAAGGTTGTTTTTCTCTCTCAACCAAGCTCTTGACATTGAAAGTAACATGAAAAAGCAGCAGTTAAACAATAAATGGCTTAAAGAGGGAGAAAGAAACACTGTTTTTTTCATGCTTGAATAATTCAAGCAAGCTAGAGAGCACATGTACGGTGAGGATGGCTGTCGCTATTCTTCACCTGATCAGGTGGATGCTGTCTTTTTAAGCTATTTCACTGACCTTCTAGGTAACACTACAAACTTCAATCCTGATCTTAGCATTACCAATGATATCTCCCTTCCAAAACTCGGCTCTGAGCAGATTACCATGCTCCCCACAAAGGTAACTAACGAAGAAATAAAACTAGCTTTGTTTTCTATGAATAAGAAGTCTAGTGGGGGACCTAATGGTTTCAATGTACTATTCTTCACTAATAGTTGGGATATTATTCGAAATTACTTTTGTAAAGCTATACATAATTTGCTAAGTGCAAACCGCTCAGTGAAGTTAATTCAACAAATCTTGTTCTTGTCCCAAAGTCCTCTCAAGCTACTTCTATATGCTCCTTCAGGCCTATCTCATGTTGCAATGTTGTTTATAAGTGTATATCTAAAATTCTTGCTTCCAGACTTGTTTTGGTCGTGCCTGACCTAATCTCCCATAATTAAGTTGCTTTTTTTCCTAAGAGGAATATTTTGAACAATGTTCTTCTATCACAGGTACTGCTATGTGGTTATAGTAGAGCAAATGCTACCCCATCGGCGATGATGAAACTAGACTTAAGGAAGGCATATTATTCTATACACTGGACTACTATAGTTCGAATTATGGCTCTCATGAGATTCCCTAAACTTTGTTGGTTGGGTATATGAATGTATATCAACTTCTAGTTTCACCCTGAAATTAAATGGTAGATCTGTTGGCTATTTTAAAAGCAAGCAGGGCATATGCCAAGGTGATCCTATTTTTCCTACATTTTTATCCTAGTAATGGAAGTATTTACTAGACTCATCTTAAATAAGTATAATAATAATCTCATTAAGTACCACCCTAGATGTACGGATTTGCATATTGTCCACTTTATTGAATGCATATTGTCCACTTTAAATTCCTTCTCTAGAATGACAGGTCTAAATCTAAACCAAAATAAATCTAGCATTATCTTCTCTAGAGTTCCTTCACCCCAAGCAGCCGTTCTTTCTCAATCTACCGGTCTATAAATGATGGGTAATGATAAGTCTTATTTAGGTTTGCCCCTCATTTCATCCCGAATCACACTACTTAATTGTCTTCCCCTCTACAACAAAATCACATCTACCATAAATAGCTGGGCGAATAGATTATTATCTCGAGCTGGTCGCCTGATGCTCATTAAGTCTATCAGCTTCTCTATGCTCGTTTATTGAGGATGATAAGAAGTGCAATGTTGAGGTTCTTTAAGAGTGGTAGTATTCATTCAAAGAAGCCACTACCATGCTCATTTAATATTTGTGAAATGCCAATTGGTGTAAAAGTGGTTTAGGAGTGAAGAATATTCTCCACTAGAATGTGGCTGCATTTAGTACCCATTTTGACTCTATACTATCAAGGAGGGAGAGTCTGTGGGTAAAATGGACATGGGCACATAATATTGGAAGGAAGAGTTTCTGGTGTTTGGATGTGCTGCAGTCTTATAGCTGGACATGTAGAAAATTATTAGGCTTGAGATCCACATTCCTTAACTTTAATCATGATGAAGTTGTCAGTAACATCCACTGTGAAATTATGGGATGAGCCATGGGGAGATAGAGGTTTGATTCTGTCAAAACACTTGACATATTAGCACTTCCTTCTATCCGGCATAAGTAAGGATGCGAAGACAAGTGACTACATAGTGGATATCCATCTTCGGCTACCTTACTATTCCATTCAGATCATCAGAGCTGCTTGGAGTCATCTTCAAGCTAACTCTTATCTAGCAGTGGAAAATGACCAAGTTGACTGGAATGAAAAGCCATGGTCTATTGCTCATGTTTACAATGAGATAACCAAGGTAAATACATTAACATCTTATAGGTGGATGAAAATTATATGGAATACTACTACATCCCCGAAGGATAACCTTATGCTATGGAAAGTTCTTAATCAGGCTTTGCTAACTAAAGACGTTATGGGTAGGTATGGGATTAATCATGGCATGTTATGTTGTTTCTGTGGAGTTCAGAATGAAAGCTGCAACAATATGTTCTTTAGTTGTGTTGTGATTCTCCGTTTATTGAAAAGGTTGATGATTAAAGATGGAAGTAACATTTTGTCAGGTCTGAAATTGATTGGAATCTGATATATCATTCGACAAGATAGAGAACTTGTGAATAGAAATTAATGGAGCTTTGCTTGAAGAAATACTTAACTTTGATATGGAAGGAGTGGAATCTTATTTTTTTTGAGAATACAAAGAGAGGTATTGATATGTTATGGCATGCTCTAAAATATGAAGTGTATAGCAGTACGAAGAGGATGGTTGTATTCGCTGATGCCACTACTTCTGCTTGGAGATGGTTTATTTCCTTTTTCGGTTTTTTCTTTGTCTCTTTTTTTTCTTTTTGCTTGTGTTTGTGGTTCTTCTTGTTTATTTATCTTGTGTTCTTAGCTTGAAGCTTGTTTTAAGCTAATTTATTTTATTGTTTTGGTTGCAATAAAATCTACAAGGACCCAGTCGACCCTGCTAGCTTTGCTAATATATATATCTATGTATGTATGTATGTATTAATGTAGTAAAATATAAATAATTTTTTTTATGTTGTGCATTCGATCTGGAAAGGTTAAAAAAATATACATTTCAATATTATTAGTATACTTATTTACATATGTATATATTTAAATATAATAATAATTTTATTACTGCAATTCGTACATATATATATGTATATATGTAAAATGATTTAAAAATATTTATATATTATGCTTATATATATATATAATATTTAATGCAATAGTATATATTTATAAAGCATTAATATTTTTACATATAAGATACATACATATATATTTACAAGTTTTTAATATTTATATAAATAACAAGTTTACATACTTACATATATTTGGAAAACATTTAATACATATAGGATGAGCTGATATGTCTGTTGCGATGTAAATCTCAAAATTTATATATGGGCATGTTATACCTTAACGAATTATTATGTTGCACATGCACACACATACATATATGTATGATACATATGTGTATTATTATATTCATGGAATATAAATTAAATAAAATTCCTTCTATAATTTGTAAATTTAAATAAAATAAGAGATTTTATTTAAATTAAGTTTAAGATATTTTCTAAATAAATTAGACTTTATAGGCCCAATAAATATCTAATATGGTAAAAAGAAATTAAAATTTACCCATAATTTGCTTTGAGGGCTGACCCGGTTCCAACAATATGAACTCTGAACTATGTTATAAATCTATTCACCAACTTGGCTCATGTGCTTATGGACCATTCTCTAACTGCTTGAACCACATTACTGGTAAATTCTTCAAATACAACGGGAAGCACCATCTCATTACTTCCTTATAAGCACTCAACACCTCCATATGTCAGATGTATCTCATCGGATGAATGGTTGGATCTGTCTTTCCATCATTCATTTCCATCTTTGGTAGCTTGAAATCAAATGAATCTTTACATACCATATATAAAGAGTGAATCGATTTCTATTTTAGTGGTCCACCTCTCAATGCTCATTTAACTATCTCTACAATTCTATCTTTATCGTCTAACAGAAGTTTTTGTTCCTTGTTTTCATTTTGCCTCTGTTCTTATGGGGAAATTTTGACACATACTCCTCTAGTTGCACATTTTGTTTGGATTTACGTTCCATGGCACAACATCATCTTTGAAATGTGCTCCGTACTATCTCTGATCAACACCAGCGATGCCCTCGAGCCCCACTGGAACAATACTAACTTATGCTCGGGGATCGGTACCGACCTTTGGCACCTCTTCGGGGGTAGCTCCACTTTGTTCCATTTTATTTCTAGGTGCATTTTTCTGCCTTCCGGCCTTTGGCTTCTGTCTGCATCAAATCGGGTTGTTCCATCCTTTTAAAGAACCCCTCCAACATCTTTTCCTAGCGGGCTATCATTCTCTCGTGCATTTAGTAGTCATCGTCTCCATCTCATCTCTGGTTATGAAGATGGATGGGAGGTCAGATTCTAAGGACACCTCCTGGTCACCCCGTGTTCATGTTGGCTTTCTCCAACAGCAGTTATCCTAGTTAATGGTATCGTCATCTTTTAAATTCAAGTTTCAAACGTCAAATCCTAGTTCATTCTTAGAGAAAGCACCAAAAAATTTATGCCAAAAATTGGACAAACACCTGAATATATTAAAGTAGATAATAAAATGAAGAAAACAAAAGGAAAATGAGTAATAATTTATAGTGGTTCAGCTAAACTCTAGCCTACATAAACTTTTTTATTAGTTTACAGAAATTTACACCAACTATGATTTTACAGATCGGTATTCGCATAGGGGCAGCATCGAGGTCGGGTTAGCGGTAGACCATTCCTAAGGCAATCTAAAGATGCATTGATTAGCAGATGCCCGAGGGAGGTGCTTAAGTAGATGGGTCATTTAGGAGCCAACTAGCTATAAGAGGAATCCGACAATGGGGGTTGGACTGAGTAGTGCAGATACCTCGCTTTGCTTGATGAGCTAGCTGTTGTCATTGCTTTGGGGTGCACTGGTCGAGGGCCGACATAAAGTGCCATAAAGAGGATGGGCTAATAGGATTCAAACTTGGACAGTAGTTGAGGAAGACTTGCTGGCCTATTTCTGATTCTTGAGTAGCTTGCGGTAAGCTGGCCTAGGCCTAAGCCAGGCAGGAGCAAAGCGGATTAAGCTAAGTGACCTTAATTAGCTAATCTTCATACTTATGAAAAATCCGAGTAACATTTTTCTCCCTTAGCCTATACCTCCAAGCGGGCTCAAGCTTGTAAAATCTAGAAAACTCCATCAACTAACGATTTTACTGTATAATTAATGCACAATCCACGTGGCTTTGCACCATTAGTTGTGATGATTATGCTTCTCGAGTTGCTTTAGAAGTACGTCTTTTCGCCCATGTGTGAGGTGTGACACTACACTTATCATTTTAAATGGTCAAGATTTCTTTTGCCTTTTCGATTACAATGCCTACGACTAAAGGGAGAGGAAATACTCTATTCTCCTTTCACTTCAGACTTATGAAGCTTTGGCTATGTAATTTATTCTATAAATTTGAACTATGCATGGTTTTCTCTTGGTAAAAATAGATTACTTCGCCTTCCTCTCCCATTGTAGTTGAACATTTGGCTTTTTGTCAAACTTTTTTGGAATTTTCTTGAATTTAGTAGGGTTTAGAAAAGAGGTAGCCTTGTTAGGTGCCAAATTGTGTTTTTCAATGGCAGTTTGGTCCGTTGCTCTTGGATTTCGGCTGCTCGAGATGGACCTTGCCTTTGGCTAGGACATGGGTACCCCTGACCGAAGTTCTGGTATTGATCGAATGTCGGTCTCAAGCTATGGATCTGGGAAGGGCTAGGAGGCCTCCTTAATCTGATGCTTCTATTTTCTTGACCTTGCGTTATTGGGACTCTTTTGCACCCCTCCAGAAGGAGTAAGGGTTGGTGCCTCTGATTCAAATGTCACCGCCGTGGTCTTGGTCTGCTCCTAGGCGAGGTTGCCTGGAAGCTCTTCATGATCTCTTATGAGATTCGATGTAGAAGGCGTTGATGGTGGCAATACACTCCTTCTTTAACAAGTACTTGATCATTTCCCCTACCAGGAGCTTTCTGAGTGGTGATAAGAGCTCCATGTGGCCTGTCTCGAAGGAGCCATTGGCGTGCTGCTTCTTTTTTTTCTTTTTCTTATTCTCAACTAGTTGGAAATTGAAAAATGTTGTAAGCTTAGTGAGGCGGGCATTGTTCCTCTGTGCACTATTGAACTAAACAAGATAGATTCTTTGTTGTAAACTTGTTATTTGAGTACTAGATGTAGTAGTTTGTTCTTACTTTCGATTTGGATAGCAGCGTATCATGAATGGCTCGTAGTCTTTTGTGCCAGTCTGACCAAATTTCTTCGATTGACTGTTTGAGCAGGTTGAGGTACTCGGCAGCAAGTGTTGACCATGCTGCCTAGATGCTTGTTAACTTTGTCGATAAGCGGTCCCGGTTCGAACTTAAATGCTGAGGGTCTAGGAGGTACTCCTGGGTTACATGATGCTTGAAGCATCCTTATCTTATTTTCAATAAAAACTCTGTTTAAAATGTGCAAAGTAACAAGACTATCATGTGATGGGTCGACCTGTTTATTCGTTCATATAAGTCGAGTACCTTCCAAGCATCGAGTGGCAAGTGGCACTGGCATAGACTTGGAGCACTGTTTACCCATGGGTTTTACTGGGTGACAAATAGTCATGTGCATAGCGGGGAACAAGCCCTAGCTCAAACCAGAGCATCTAAGGGTTGAAGATGACATGTCGCATGCTTAGAGAACAACAGGGCTCGGCTTGATGTGGGTGCTTGCCTAGCTCGAGCACTCTTGTATGATGGAGTTATAATGGTGAGACGGGCGACCAGCGTCGTCGTTCACAAGGACTTAGTCGATAAAAATTACTAAAAGTGAACTATTCCATGTGTTGTTTTGATGGTAAGTTTTCCAATTTGAACCTAAGTGTTGAGTGGCTTGAAAATTCCCTTAGGTGATATGCTGCAAGTGGAGACTGACCAGACTTATTTTTGTGCAGCACACTATGGTTATCGGACTTTGATGTCACTTGGCGTAATAGTTCCAGTCTAGACAACGATGTCCCATCATGTTCGAAGGACGAGTGCCATCATGGACGAGGGGTATAGACCATAGCGGTCGTGTATCCAGACACCGGTGAGCCTCGGTACACAAGAGAGAGAGACATCTTACCCAAACTCTAGGGGTCGAATGCGGTCCCCAACAAAGTAACGAATGCATGGTGGTTCAAATTTTTTGTATAGCCCGTCAGTCCTCAACAAGGAAATTAATTCTTAGTAATTCATCCTCATGGATAGCTTGGCAGTCCCTAACAAGGAATTTAATTATCAATAATTCATCCTCGTGGATAGCCTGCCAGCCATGAGGGGAGCTACGGCTTGCGCGGTCTTGGGCGACGAAGGGCGACGGTCCCTAAACAAGACAATGAGCACATGAAAATGCATCCTCATTGGATAACTTAGGGCTGCCAACCAGGAGGGAAGGGATAGTTCACGAGGTCCTAGGCATCGAAAGGTGGTGGTCCTCAAATAAGGTAATGAGCCCTGAAAACTCATTCTCGTTGGATAGCCTAAGGATTCCCCAAAAAAGAAATGAATGCTCGATAAATCATCTTCATGGATAGCCCATCAGTCCGGAAGGGAGCGAGACTCGTGTAATCCAGAGTGGCGAAGAGTGGTGGTCCCCAAACAATGTAATAAGCATATGAAAACTCATCCATGTCAAATAGCCAAGGCATTCCGTGACAAGAAAATGAATGCTCGGTAATTCATCCTCGTAGATAGCCTAACGGTCAGGTGAGGAGAGACTGCTTGCGGTCCTAGATGATGAAAGATGGTGATTCCCGAACAAGGTAACGAGCACATGAAAACTCATCCTCGTTGGATAGCATTGGTAGTAGTGCTGAACAATGTGGGCTTTGAGGACTTCAGTGCTCTCTTCACAAAAGGCGGTGGGCTTGGGAGCAAGCTTGGAAAAGTCATTGGTCGCTAATCTCAAATGCCTCTAGACACACAAATGGGCATTTGGTTGCTCTCTGGAACCATTGAGGGCGAAAGCGGAGGAGGGATTCTGTAACACCCCTAATTTTAAATAACATTATTCAGGAGATATAATTTGATAAATTAAATAGAATAATGAAAAGATTAGAGTGGTAGGGAGAGATTTGGAAATTAAATAGAGGCCGTGTTTAATTAAATAAAACTTAAAAGAATGAGTTTATGAAAATAGTTTTATAAGTTAACTAATAAGAGAATAACGCAAGGGTATTATGGGGAATAGCCATCCACCATAATCCTTAACCCTTAAACCCTTTTTCCCATTTTCATTTCACAAGTTCATAATTCTAAAACATAAACCAATAAGCTCAAGTCGACCATAACCTAGTGGAAAAGTGGAGTAAAATCAATTAAAAGCTAAGGAATCAAGCAAGGAGAATTAAGCAAGATCAAATCTCAAGTTCCTTATTCAAAGCAAGGTGAATAATAATCAAAACCATCTCATTTTCATTTTATAGAGCATTTGATTTCAATTTTTAAGTTTAAAACCTTTATGATGATTTTAATTATGATATGCTTGGATTACATGATATGGTTGATTCAAACAAGTATGTTTGATAAATGTTTTATTCGACTTTAAGGTTAAAATCATATATATTAGATTTCGAATGCCATGAGTATTTAAAATATTATGTAAAAAATTATTGGAGATGGGTTTAAATTTTCGTAATTATCCAAGTTATGGATAATTTATTATGAATTTTTGAAGGAAGAAATAAATAATTAGGTTTAAACATTTATTTCAGCTGTTATATAATGGATTTTGGGTCTAAAATTTATATAGGTTGGATAACATAGTAAAAGTGAATTATGATGATTTTTGAGGATTTTTCGTAAGTAATTTACTATGTAAATTAAATTATTTAAGTTGGAGGACTTAAATGTCTTAATTGTTTTTTAAGGGAAGGGCTACTTTGTAAATTATTTGTAATTAATTCTGGATGAATTTGGTAGTCCTTTAGAAAAGATTTCGGGAAAGATTAGGCAACCTATTATATTTTTACAAATAGGTAAGTTAGTTGAAAAACATTTACTTAAAATGGCAACAAAATAGTTTTGTATAGATTTATTGTTTCACCACTTCCAGTAGTAACCTTTCGACCCTATACCTCTGTTCCCAACCAAGTCAACACCAATACACATGGTATAAATGCTTTGGTACATAGTGGATTGGAGAAAGGCGGAAGGTATAGAGTCGAAACCATGCTTTCGTAAAAGTCGAGGTCATTTTAAATAGCTTTCGAAGGTCTTTGTTTTTCTTTCAAAAGAGATGTCGCTTGCCTAGGTTTTAATGGATACTTTCAAAAGGGTTGAATTACTTTTATGTAGCTTTCGAAGGGGTTTCCACCTCTTTGTTTAAATGGTAGCTTTTGAATGAGTTTTAAAGAGAAGCTTTCAGAAGGGTAGTTTTGAACCAAGTCAAAACATTGATGTCGTCTACATACCTTACGAATAAGTTGAAGTTTTCAATGAGTTCGAAAGGCAAGCCTTTGTTTTTATAAATATAATGCCGCTTCCCAATGCTTTCAAAAGGGCTCTAGTAGCCATTTAAACTAAAGGTTTCGAAGGCAATGGCTTCGAGAGTGTTTTGAATCTATCCTTCCAATTGGTTTACCTAAAAGATTAAAGCTTTCGAAAAGATGGTTTCGAAGCCATCTGTTTTCCCCAAACTCTTTTACTTGAAGGTTAATGATTTCTAAATGGGTACTTTCATATATGTTCACTTTGACACAATTTTTTTATTATGATTAAACCTATTGGTTTCGAAAGAGGTACTTTCAAATAGTTTCGAAGCTATGCTTCTATAAGTTGGAAAGATATGCTTTAATACTTTCAAAAGGAAGGTTTTGATGCTTTTGAAAGAGATATCTTAAATTGTTTTGAAAGGCAAATGTCTAAGTGCTTTGAAAATAAGATTTGAATGCTTTCGAAATATATATTCTAATCGTTTCAAAAGTAAATGTCTAAGGTTTCAAAGCCTTAGTTTTCAAAACAAAGAACCCAGTCTCATTTTTTAAAGGCAAATCCATGGCTATATAAAAGAGCTTTGAAATGATTTTTAATTTTGGAGTTTTTGAAGAAGCATTCCTTGATAATAATAATGGGTTAAAGGGATTTACCAAATTTCATGTGAAAATGATTTCAAGAATATTAAACCATAAATGTTGGTATTGTCATGTTGTTGTATATGCTTCTTCTATAAACATATTCACTATATAATTGACCCATAGCTGTAGTTTGGGAAGAAAGGGCAGAATAACCAGCAAGGTTGACCTAGTAGTGAATATAAATTGAGTTAACTCCTGAATGAGTAGAGTTGCATCTAGGAGGTCAGATAGACCAGAACATAGGATGCCCAAAGATTGATTAAAGAAGTTGTCAGTTAGACAGGTTCATAGTAAACCCATGGAAACTATGTTTGGAAAGAGTAGTAAGCAGGAGCCAATAGGTTCATAGTGATCCCATGAAAATTATATCTGAATAAAGTTATTGACAAAGATCAATAGGTGTCAACCCATGAAAACTATGATATAAGAGAAGTTATTGGAGATGCCAATAGGTTCAGGGAGACCCCCATGAAATAATTGGATGAAGTTACTGGCAGGGGCCAATAGGTTTTTAGTGATCCAATGAAAACTATGAAACCGGATAGATAATCTATGAGCTTAACAGGTTGTTAGTTAGTCCATGAAAACTAATAGGTTAACGGTGACACTAGAAACTATAACTGAGACAGATAGTCAAATGAATGGGGATGGAAAATCCAAGATATTTTGCTTGTTTGTATATCATCACGATATTTTAAATTGCTATGTTTTAAACCATTGTGGATGTGGGAGCACAGTATATGGTATTATAAATTTTTGGGCAAGATACTAGTCAGGGGAAACCCATTTCACTAAGCGGCGTGATCTCACTAGATATCTTAATGGTTCGAGATGGTAGGTTATTATTCATGCCATGCTTTTTATTTGACTCAGAGTTTATGTTTTCCCCTTAAACTCTTGGGTGCTCAATTGATTTTGAGTAGTTTGATAGTTGATGATTTTAGGTTCTCTTTTACACGAATAAGCTTCCGGAGACGTACATGAGGCAAGCTAGCTATTAGGAGTTCTTTTCTTATTGATTCCGTAGTGTTTTATGTAAAGGCAAAGTTGTCTAATTGCCTGACTCTGATCATCATAGGAGGCATCTTCATATGTCGCTCTCAACGTAGTTTGTAATAATTATATTTTCTCTGAACATGGTTCTCGAATTTGGGATTATGTAATGAATTTGAAATATGATTGAAATGGAATGAGAAATTTGTTTAATGGTTTAAAAAAAATTCATATCCATGTGTTTCTGTTATATCACCGTATCTAACATTATTCCATTTGGTCGCCGAGAACTAATAACTATTGATGACTGCAGCATCCGTAGCTGTTAGTTTTAGGTCTCCAAGTAGGGGACGTTATAGATTCACTCGGCAGCCTGGGAGAGGCTGCCTCAAATATTGACATAAGTGTCGAGTCTCAGGTATTTTAAAAGGAGGAGCAAGACAGAGATCAAGATCACTAACGATGACCATCCTGCCCCTAGGTCTACTCATGAGGCTGGCCGATCAAGGCATCTCGTAGAGGCATGCGTGGCGAGCATGGGAGGCTCGCTTCCCATGCTCGTAAGTCGCCGCAGCTTACACCCGGCAGGAGTTGGCAAGCTGGGGGAAGCTTTTCTAGCCAGTTGGCATGATCCTTGTTCATTATACATGTATACAACTGCTGTAATTAGGTCTATAATAGTAGTAATGTGAAGAAACAAGTAGGAATGTACCACAACTGCAAGCGGTATGGGAAATAACTGAAAACACTAGGGGTCCTTTCGAGGATTGGAGAGGAGAGAGACCGCACTCGCAGTAGTTCATACTAGATGTAGGATACCAAGTTCGAAAAGAGCATGCACGGGAGGCTACTAACCATAAGATCAGAGGTTCTGGCTCTCCTTCTTTTGCCCGAATGTTGATCGTATTTTTCATCAACCATGAAATTGCACCATGAAAAGAAAAGTTTACTTGCTAATCCTCTAGTTTAAGAGCTAAAATAAGCATTCAATGGGTAAATGACTCCAGACATAGAGTAGTTTGGCAGAGCTACCTATGTCCATTGTGAATTCCTCTTATTGTATGGCTCTCTTACAATTACTTGGACTTGCAAGAGATACAACAGTATTAAAGAGATGGCTCAAGACTAATGTTGCGGTTAATCTTGAGGGCTTGTTGAGCTTAGAATTATAAACCATGAGCTTTTATGAGAATCTACTAATTGATGCTAAGCCGAGGACACGAGATCATGAGTCGTCGATTGATCCTTTGATTAGTCAATCCTTAGCAGGTGGCGACCAACCATTGAATAGCCGACCCTTGCCAGGTGGCGACCAAACTCTGAATGGTCACCCTTGGTGGATGTCGACCAACCGTTTTGTGTTATCATGCATGGGGTATTTGTAGCGGTCGAAGCTGATGTTGGGACGGTTAAGATGATACCATAAAATTAGCTAGAAAGGCATTGCGATGTAGATCTGATTAAAAAGGTTTGACGAGGGACGATTGGTGAGGTGAGGGGAATCAACAACGAGGTCAACATCAATAGGAGAAATCATGTAAGATACATGTCCTTCTTACTGTTCAGGTTATGTTCATGCATAGTGATAGCATGTTATATGACATGCTCTATGTTAGAAGAGGAAACACTTGGTTGTACTTCTTTATCGGCCTTGCCAGCATGTTGATGCGGCACGGTGGGCAAGGTAAACCAGCATGTTTCCAAGGATATGGAATAGGTGGGAAATAGTCAGGGGTAATGTAAAAGGAGCGGGTCGAGTCAGAAAGATCTGGCCATACTGCTTAGAACGATACAGAGGACTAACTGTAGAGTTGCTTGAGGGGGTGCATTGGAGATGGGTTGGCGATAGGCCACGCCTGAGGCAATTTAGAGATGCATTGATCGACGAATGGCCGAGGGAGGTGCTTGAGTAGATCAGATGTTTGGGAGCAACTAGTTGTAATGCGGTGTCAGACGATGGGGGTCATGCCAAGTAGTGCATATACCTTGCTTTGCTTGACGAGCTGGCAGTTATCGTTGCTTCAAAGTGCACTAACCATGTGGCCGACCAGACGTGCCATGGAAAGGTGGGCTAATAGAGGTCCAACCTTGACGGCAGTCGAGGGAGACCTACGGGCCTATTTCTTATTCTCGAGTAGCTAGCGGTAGGCTGGCCTGGGCCCAAGCTAGCACGGACCAAAGCGGATTAAGCTAAGAAACCTTGACCAGCATATCTTCTTTACTTACGAAAAATATGAGTAACAAATATTGATAAGCATTTAAATAGGATTTAAATGTCATGGATTATTAAATGGGTTTTGGTTGTTTAAAGGCCCATATTTCCTTTGTTTTGGTTGGCCATAACAAGGGGAGAGGAGAACGTACTTTTAATTTAAATTCTAGATCTAGTCCGTGAATTAGTAAGAGGAGAAGTGGTAAAAGAATGAGAATTTGTCTCCACGTCCTCCATATAAATTAACCTATCCTCCTGCTCTTTTCTTCTTGAAACAATCACCTCCATAGCCACATATTCCAACATTCTTACCGCATATCATGCAATTCCATAGCCTAAATTACACATCAAATTAAATATAAATCATGGTACTCTTAATCGTTGCAAGGTTTAGCGGTCGATTCAAGGAAAATCTAAGAGTTCTCCATAATAAACATGTATTTAATGACTTTATCTTCAGGAGGTATGAACTATTTTACACATTTTGTTGTATACATCATGCAGTGGTTAGATTATATATAACAATTTATATGCATGTCTGTCATCAAATATTATTATATGCTATTATATCATATTGAAAATCAATGTTATTAATATTCATGTTTAGATCCCTATAAAGTTTGAAAAAAAAATGCTACCATTTCATTTTGGACATAAAATATTTTATTTATATTATTTTAACTTTTAACATTGATTTTTAATAATTTAAAAGTAATATTTATTATTTTGAAGTATTTAAATGGTTATAAAATTATGTATATGTAAAATATGTTTCGAAAAAAAGTTCCTACATGTATATACATTTATAAAATATTATTATATTATATTTAACAATTTAAACAAAGTTTATGTCATAATATGCATGAAATATAAATGTTTATTTAATAGCTTTGGATTTTATTTTACATAAAAAACTTTATGAATATATATAAAATAGTTTAATAGTTAATTTTACTGAAAATTACATACTCTTTTATTTTATAAATACTAAATAGTTATATATATATATATATATTCGGCAATGGTAGATTTTTATTCAAATATAAAATGTTTATGTTAACGAATTAATAGATATTTTAAATGATCTTGTGGATCTAAATTTGAAATTTAAAATATATTACTTAGTCAGAATTAGATATTTTAGATATTAAAATTTGCATTTAAATTTTATTGACATAGTTAAAATGTAATCAAATATTTTAAAAGGTTAACGTTACTTCAATACACACACGCATATTTCAAAATTATATATAAATATATTGTATATATTTAAATAATTTTGAGATAGCCCAAGCACATATGAATGGCGAATTTAAAAGTTTTAGATGCAAATCCGAATATCTACATACATACACATTAACTATGTACACATTATTATGTTGCACATGCACGTTATACGCGTTAAGTATATAATAATATACTCATAGATATTGCACAAACAAATTATAATTAAGTCGTTGATTAATTTCATCGGTAAATTAGATAAACTTGGATTTTATTTAAATAAACTAGGTTGGATCTAGTATAACTCATTAGACATCATTGTCCTAATATGATCCCACCTTTTTTCCGAATTCGACACATTTCACTCACTATAGACTGACACGGTTCCAACATCTCCAAGCGGGTAATGTCCACCCCTAGGCTCAGTTGTGTACATATTTCAAGACTTTCTTCTTTGCCTCGTGAAATAGGATTATGATGGCAAGCGAGAAAGGCAACATAAGACACTGGCCGAGTGACTAACTTTGTTATTATGTCAATCACTTCAATAAAGAATCAACTGATTTGTTTGATAGTGCTAAGGCAGGAGAGGTAACAAGACCAACCCACGAAAGGAAATCACTCACAGAAGAAATGATCGATAAGAGCAGCAAGAAGCGCACCCAGGATGGTTTTCGAGTTAAACCCATGTACTTCAGTTATGCCTTATTAACTCATAACATAGAAACCATATATATCGTCACACCGGACCTCACATCCTACCAAAGGTCTCCCCTTGCCTAATTTGGATGAAATGATTGCCCTGAAGTAGTGAAAAATACTACAAGTTTCATTAATTTATTGGCCACTCTACAAATGAGCACTCCCACTTCAAAGACGTGATAATGGGTTGAACCGCGATGGTATACTGGTTCATTATGTTAGGTAGTAGGTCGAACATAGGAATTCTTGGCCAAGTCCTCCTACCCCACTTTAATGGGCTATCGACAATAGTGTGGCTGCGATTAACACAAAGATCATGTCAATATGCGGTAACCCACATGTGGTGCCTGAAAACCCACTCATGGATGTTTATGCTCATCCCAGAAGATATGTTGCATGCATGCCTAGCCAAACTGATATCTTCCTAGATGTGGTAGCGCCTATAGAGCCAAGGCGTTATCGTTCCCCTTTAGCGGGCAACCAACGGTTTTTGATCACTTAAAAACTTCTTCTTCTGACCACCTCAATGGCGATGCCCCTATCTCCGGTAGGGCCCATGTGACTCACTCGACACACTCCAGATCTCATAAGAGAGTGGTTAGGAATAGATCGAGAGAAGGGCAGGCCGCACATTCTCAGTCACCCTTTGTACATAGGGAGAGGTCTCTCGCTCATCATCACCATTCTCCATTTCGTCATCAATCTCCTACTTTGCCCAGGTATAGCCTGAGTCCTCATCCCATGGTTAGCCAGAACATCTCTCAACAGGCCAATACAGGCCTCACGGAAGAAATGTTTATCCTCCGCCATCAACTCAATAGAATGCAAGCCCATAATGCAGGGAGCAAAGAATTCTCTGATGATAAGAATGGAGAACCGTTCTCCGATGAAATTGTGAACACTTATATCCTTCGGCAATATGCCTTGCTGCCTATTGAAAAGTATGATATACGAATGCTAACCCATCTAACCAGATTACTGCCTCCAATTGCATTACCCATGTCGGTAGCTTCCTGACTCGGTCAAGTATTTGCACTTTCCATCCACTCTTATAGGAATGTCCTCTCGCTAGTTCTTGCGGCTGCATCCGAGCAGCTTCGGTTCCTAGGCTCAATTGTGCGTAGATTTGAAGATACATTTCTTCACTTCCAGAACCCATGTCATGATGGATTGTGAACTAGGAAACATACGACATTATCCCTAGAAAGCTTATGGTTGTACGTTAACCACTTCAACAAAGAGTCCACCCGAGATAGGGGTGTAGACGTGAATAGCATGGTTATGACCGTATACTCAAAGGTCGGATACAAGTCTAGAATGTGGAGAGAGCTCCAGAAGCAGCCAACTACATCCTTGACCGACTTTTATCAATACGAGAATGATATGATGAGAATGGAAGACAAAGATCTTTCAAACAGTGACAACGGAATAAGGCATCCTATCCAAGTCGATCCACGCAATAATAACTATGGACAAGGCAATAGTCGTCAAGCCAACATAAAACGACAACTAGATGCTTGCCCTTAATACAATCCTAGGCATAATAGTTACATTAATTTAAACAAATATGTCACAATGATCTATCTCGCCACCCAATACTGGTTGTAATTTCAAAAACCGAAACCATCAGGAATGGAAAATGGGAGGAAGCTCGTGGCAACAGCAAATACTGCAAGTTCCATTAGATCAACGGCCGACCAAATCTGCTCCAATAACCCAACACAATTGTCCAAGCTATCACCGAATTCTTGACCATATGCAAAGGCCAGAATATGGCCAATAGTAGCCAAGGGGCGCGGTACCGGTATCAAAGAGAAGTGGGCATAACCGATCATATTTATTCATTAGAGTCATGAGCATACAAACCACCATGATTGGAATCTAAATAGCCTATTAGCTTCATTACCAAGGACATGGAAGCAGTCCCCTACCATATGTAGCTAAAGAGCTGGGCAGGTCTTTTAATAGTGGAGGTGCAAAAGTTATAGTAGGGATAAATGTGAGATATATGCAAAAATAGTGAAGGTGAAAGAAAACTTTATTGGAAATAAAATTAAATCTCTAAAGTTAAATTTATTCTTGTTCTTAAACCATTTGTGTAGGAAAAAGAAATATATTTTAATCTTATGTGAAAAAAAAAAGAATATCTTGATTTGTGCAGTCCTGACTTGGTTACTAAAATAGATTTAGTTTAAAAGAGAACTAGTCATATTAACCTGTTTGTATTAATGCTACTAAAGCAGATGCTAAAAACCATTGATTCTGTGGGTGCAGCGGAATGTAGCGGGCTTTAAGCGGATCTACCATTTAATAGAGCTAAACTGAAAAAGCATAGCATTCGAAGAGTACTATGTACTTTAGCAAGGAATTAGCAAGGCTTTAACAACATAACTCCTATCCCTATTGTAATCCCATGGTCATCATGCTTGCAATGGCTTACTCAAATGTACATCGGGCCTTTATTGATAAGGGCAGCTTGGTTAATGTCATATTCAAGGACGTCTTTGAGGCTCTCATGCTTCCTACCTCCAACCTCAACCCATGTTCCTTACCCATTTATGAATTTAGGGGTGTAGGCATTGTTCCTATGGGCACTACTTCACTTATGATGACATTTGGCCAAAAGCCCCTTGCTGCAAAGATCCATATAAACTTTATGGTGGTTGATTGCCCGTTTGATTATAACCTATTAATAGGGTAACCGACACTTGCTAAACTGGAAGTCACCATCTTCAGTCTCATCATGAAGTTCCCCGCCTAAGGCGGGGTTAGAGAAATCAGAGATAATCAACAGAAGGCAAGAGTATGTTATGGGACTTCACTTTGACAAGAAAAGAAGGGTGTTCTCATGCTTCAACAAGAGCTTTCAACAATTAGCGATAAGTCTCTAGAGCTATCCATCAAGCTGGCGAGCATTTTGGTTCGTGCGAGGCCATGCAACAACATCATCAACTTTTATAAGTAACCCATCTTATCTAGTTATAGCAATCAGTTACGTATCAACTGTGAGTATCCTCGAGCCGAACAATGCTCGCGATCATGCCAGGATCGTCATTCACGCTAAAGATTGGGATGGTAGGAACCACATATCCTTGGCTACACCCTAAAGAACTAGAGAGTTCATTGAAACATGGAATAGGCAAGTTGCTCCCTATTGGAAATTGCGTTATTATGCATAACTCTTACCCTCTCATCGTCGATCGACTCATTCGTAGAAGCCAGAGGCATCATTACCTTTACTCAGGCACTTATATATGTCCAGGCCGAGGATGTCATGGAGCACATGATATATACATTAGATCAATGTGACTTAGAAAGGATCTATATCTGCTCTTTTCTCTATCAAACCATGTGACTAGCGCTGCTTTAATAAAAAAAGACGCATATCTTCAACGGTCTGTAAATTATGTCAGTAAGAGGTTTATTGGCCCATCGCCTAATATAAATTTTCAATTCTAATAATAAATTCTCATCTACTAATTTCTTGGTAACAGGCGGCACACTAGCCCGTCTTGCCATCATACAACTTACCTGTACATAAGAGTGGCCGAGCTAGCAATGCACTCTAGTTCGTACTGGGATCAGTAGTCGCATTATGACTGGGGATGTATCACCCAGGAGAACCTTCGAGCCCTCATATGCTCTGGCTTGTCTTGGGCCCTTCCTCTACTCTACATGTGACAGCTTGTTAACCAAGAGAACCCACGAACTAACATGTGTTCCAACTCATGCCGATGCCATCTTCCACTCTACGTTCGACTGGCACATGGTTCGCATGAACGATCGTGCTCAACCCATCCTATTACCATACACTTTTATTTAATCTAATCTTAAAAAGGAATTTCTGCATATAATGCAGGAACTATGCTAGCAATTCAGAATATGGTACCCTATAAGCCATGCACAAACAAGCAAAGGTAGAGCAACAAGAATCTTTAACAGGATTCGTAGCAAAAGATACGATTCATCTATTCCAAGAGTGCAGGGGCATAATACCTAACCTGCTAGGCGTAAAAAGATATTATATCACTAGCTAGCTAAAAATAAGAAAAAGAAGAGAATGAGACGAGTGTCATGAAACGACTTAGGAGATAGCTTCAAACGTACATATGAAGCATACCAACTCGTGCTGTTAGCACCGCTCGGACCGCATTTTGTTGTGGAAGTAAGGATGCGCCTTTGCCTTTGAATCTTTCCACATCGAATATTATAAGGGATCTTGAAAAGATACTAGTTGAGGACATAAAAGAGCCAATCGAGACTTTTTCTTTGACACTAAGGGCAGAGGTGATAGTCCTTGCTCCCTCGAACAAGACATTTAGGCATCCAAGCTGACCTAGATTTAGTACCACCAAAGTAAGGTGATGGGGAAGTCCACCAACATCAACTGAACCATTGACATAATAGTGATGGTCGAGTGACATCCAAGATGACCATAGATTGCGAGCCTAGGCCAGGTAACAACGCATGATCAATCTCAAAACAACACTATTCCAAACAGATTTCCAAGATGAAGACCAATGTTCAAAACAGTAACACTAAGAAACCTTTTTTATAACAAAAATAAAGCTTGAAAAACATTCAAGAGCACTTGAAGAGAAAGGGAAAGACAAAGTTAACCACTTTTACCAATGGAAAATCGTGGAAAGTTTGGATTTTATAAAAGAATATACACGGCAGAAGCTTTATAGGCTCGAGGTGAAGGGGGTGGGGTATTTGTATACCTATCCCTTCAATCAAAGGCATTGGATTCAAAAACGTAGGAGGATCTTAACCATTTAGATGCAATCTAGTGTTGTGTCACACCATGCACGTGAGAGGCACGATATGCCTCTACCACATCTTGAAAAGTGAACCATCACAACCAATTGTATAGTGCCCCATTGTGGGCGCATTAAATGTATGGTAGAGTAGCCGATCGACAAGGTCTTTATGATTTGATAAGCTCACACTTTCAAACGGGTATGGACTTGGGGACCAAAATATTGCTTAATTTTCTTGCAAGCAATCAACAAGCTAATTAAGGCACGACCTTGCCCATCAAAGCCGGACTATCTATTCTTTGGTTGGCCCATTCATGTCGATCTAGACTCAAGCTGGTTCCAAACTAGCTCATCCACTCCGTAAGGCATCAAGATGGAGACCGACCGTCTTATCCCTAGGTAGCCTACTACCACGATGAGAATAAAGCTAAGTACAACCCTACCCAATCCACTCTAATCTAGCTCTAAAATGGCCAACTCTCCTATCTCTCGGCCACATTTTAGCCTGACTCTAAGTTAGCCCATCCACTCGTGTCACTTCAGTTGCCGACAGTCACTACAGGCTTCCTTAACACACAACACATATGACAAGATTGGCTCAAGCACGGCCAATCCTTGACTTGACTTCAGTACAACCGCCACTGACCGATCCCAAGAAACCCTCCATATCATGTCACATCCGGTCTTAGGCTTAGCTACTTTCTATTTCCTTCATGCCTTTGGTATCCAACCAGTCAGCCTTCGATATCAACCAGCTATCTCAGCAAGCATTGCCATATAAGCACACAAAAGTAAATAAAAAATCCTATAGCCATCTGCATAAATCATTTTACCTAAGTGATATAAAGCACATCTCTATTCCGGTTGCAAGCCGTCGGCATTTAATGTGCATTAAATGCCAAGTCTACGCTTATTGTAGAAGGAAAATTGGTTTATTTCTTAGCCATACATCCCTTTGTACCTTTACAACTGTTTGCCATCACCTCCAAACGACCATATCAATGCCTAGGTGCTCTTTTCACTTATTTTGCAGCACAATCTCAGCCATCCATCATCTATTTCAGCAATTGCAAATACCTCATACATGGCCACTTCCAAGGAGTTGGAAAATATAAGAAATATGAGTATTATACACAATTCAGAGCTCTTCACATAGCAAGTTCTTAAAGATAGCAACTTCATTAGTGTTAAGTGCTTCATTTTTCTTATTATTCTCCTGTAATTTCTTGTATTTGTAAGAGAGAAATGTAGAAATTGAACTTCGTAGTGGACGTAGGCAAGCTTATTGAATCACTCTATATTCTCCGTCATTTACTTTAATTGCTTGCTTTTCTTCCTAATTTTCCATTTTAAGCCAGGTGATTAGCAAGTAACTTTTCTCCTTCACAAGCATTAATCTAATTCCAAAGTTAGCTAAAATTCTAGTCAACACAACTATCTCAAAATAAAACTAACAATATACCAAAATTTTCCTTGTCTCACTACGATTCTGATGACATGAACCGCATGGACAAGAGGTCGCATGCTAGTGTTATAAGCTTTTAAAGTTCAGGGGAATTTTTGATATTTATTAAATAATATTATTTATATCATCGAACAAACACCCCTAATAGGTTCGTGTCTTTAAGAAATACAATTTTGATATATAATATATATAATCATAGTACTTTTGCATTTGACACTTTTATATTAGGGAGAGATAAAAACATTTCCGTTTACAATAAAAAATAACAATTTAAATTACCTAACCATGACATACCATATCATAATCATGTATAAAAAAAACATTATATTTTCTTATTCAATTTCGCCTTTTATAATTTTATTTAAGACCATAAGGGGTGAATTACTACATCTTATCATTATATATACAAATACGAAGAATCTCACTCACCAAAACTCTCAAATGGAAATGAAATCAACACTGTATCCACTATGCTTGTGCCTTTTGCACCTAGAAACCCCAAAAATTTGCCAATATTCTTTTACCAAATTAAGTACTTGTCTTAATGGTTGTTTTGATGGGTAGATCATTGAAATCCATTAAGAAATGAGAAAGATGCATCATTTTGAAGTTTGACATAGAAGGATGAAAATAATGTATGATATTTCATCATTTTTCTTTGTTGCCCAAGACTATTGCACCACTAATAATAAAATTCCACCTCCAAAATGATATGAGATCATATCACCCTCTGCATCCTATGATTTTCTTTTGGTTTCATTGAAATTCGTTGAGAACCAAAGAAGTATGAATTTCAAAGTTTGGTGGAGAAGACGAAAAGGAAGAAATAAAACGGTTAAAAAAAATTGTATTGAATTTGCTTAGGATTCGATGGAGATTAATGGTATGGTGTTTTGATTGAAATAGGATTGGAAAATAGGTTTTTCACTTCTATTCATAGGTTGTAAATAACACATATTTAGCCTAAAATCTCATAATTATTATACTATGAAAATGCCACTGGGTTTGATTTCTTCTAAATTCTTGTCTGTTTAACCTAATTCAGAATTTTGTATATGTTTTTTGACTATAAATGGCATTCTAGAAGCAATGGGATTGGTCTCAAAGCCTAATTCCAAATTTTAATTTTTTTTACTATTTTTCCATTTATGTGAAACTACAATTTTATCCATTTTAATTCAATTATTTTATTAAATAAAATTACAAGGTAAATGATCTCAGCATAAGGCTGGATGCTTAAACAAATGTGAACTTTGGTCCTCCACCCCCTTCGGTGGTTGATCATGTTCCTATCCAACCTGCCCTTTCCAGTGCTTATAATATTATTAACACCGCCCAGAAGAGGATGGTTCTTGAAACCTTGATCGGGGTAGTTCCTGTTAACGGTAAGGGAGAGAACGATGTACATAGGACAAATCATGCTATTGAAATTGATTCAGAATTGCAAGCACTATTCTCCTTTGGTAGAATGGCTGTTAGCTTTTGAATGTCTCCGGGCAGCAAACGGAGCTCAAGATTTGAGGTTCGAGCATCTTAGCGGTGGTGCTAATTCCATCGGAGAGAGCCAAGGGCCCCATAGATACACTCCCAATCCTACAGTATGTAGCTAGGCCTAGATCGAGAAAAGGGTGGGACTTTCATTCATGGTCTCCCTTTGTGCATAGGGAGAGTCCCCATCTCCAGGTCATCAAAGGCACCATCACTCTCCAACATATTATCACCGTTGGTCTCCCACTCCATACAGATGCCGACTAAGACCAGTGTCGGTTGTTGGCCAAACCCTCCCATGGTAGGCCGTTGCTGGCCTTCAAGAGGAAATGAAGCATCTTCGCAGGCAAATTGACAAAATGCAAGCCCGGATTATCGGGGGCGAAGCTCTATTTGATGACGAGAATGAGGAATTATTTTCTAAAGAAATTTTGAACACATACATCCACCGAAGGTATGCCTTGCTAGCTTTTCTTCAACTACATCACCAGGGCCGGCTGGCTTTCCAATCTCCCAAAGTGTTTGCTCTTACCTTCCACCCACATAGAACTGGCCTCTCGCTAGTCATTACATCTGCAGCCAGGTACTCATGGGCCAAACTCTGCACATATTTCAAGACCATGTTCTTTGCTTCCAAAAACCCATGTTATGATAGCCAATGAGCCAGGTAACATTAAACAAGGACTGACTGAGAATCTTCGATCGTATATTGAACCACTTCAACAAAGAATCAATCCAGGCTAGAGGTATAGACAAAAATAGTCTAGTTGTGGCCCTATGTTCGAGGTTCAGATACAAGTTCAAAATATGGAAGAAATTAAAGAAGCAGCCAACCATGTCCTTAATTGATTTCTATCAATGAGCCAATGACATCATGAGAATGGAAGATGCTAATCTTTTAAACAGCGAAGATGAAGTGTTACGTTTAAACAAAGTCGAACCCAGTGAAACAACCGATCGTTGAAATTGATAGAACCAGGGGTATGCCCTAAGGGCAATTCTGTAATTTATTTTAAATTATTAACTCTATAATAAAATCTCGATTGACATAAAGATGTTTTCCTTTCTATTATATACTTGTTATAACATGTTATATAAATAAATTATTTAATTTAAGTATATTTAACAGAAAATCCATAAATTACCTGTTTCATTATAATAATTATAATGTGTTGCAATCGTAAGCAATTTATTACAATAAAATAAATATATTATTTTACATATTCCTAGTCAAGATGTATCTAGACTAGATATCAACACATCCCTTAAGACCAAAGTACATAACGCTCTCTAAATATTAGACAGTGTATTAACCATAACCGATGAGGACACCAAGGGGTTAAATACCGATAGTTATTGGATAACTATAGAATACTGGTTCAATAGTTATTTATGGGTTAATATAACTAAGGTCAAATGGAAAATATTGATTTGACAATATATTACATAATTCTCCCAACTTGAGAATACCATTGAACTTCGATGTGGAAACTCTTCTTTGACTATAGTTAAATCATGGCACCACATCCATCGAATGACTACATTGGATTAGGTTGAAGCATTGGAAGTGAAACACTATTCAATAGAAAATTCATCTTCTGAATATTGAGGTTAGTGTCATGGTCAACTAAAGTCAACTCAAATTTTGTGGCTAATTAAAGTACCTAAAAAGGTTGCATTTTGGCTTAGAGGAGATTAATAGTGGTAGTTTACTAGTTTTGGGAAATGTGAAATGACTAAGAAGATGTCCCATCATCCCCATTTAGTTCTATTTCCAAAATGGGCATATGGGCTTAAGCCAAATATCAATAATTGCCCACCAAACTATTCAAAAATTATTTAAAATTCAAATGATTATATCTCTTAAAAGGTAAGTCAAAAAATCCATTATGACCACCCTAAGGAAAGAGAAACCATCATACCTTTCCAATGGATATGGTCTTGGACCCTAATTTAGCTATCATCAAAAGTTATGGGCCTTACAAAATTTTAGGAGTAAAATCGTCCAGTAAAATTTGTAAGAGTCAAAAATGTCAAAAATTAATGCTTCCTAAAGTTATAGCCTATTTGGAAGTCATTTGAGTATATAAAGATAATATTTCTACGACTTGTCGATATATAGAAACGTAAAGAGAATGCAAGTTGTTATAAACACTGCAGTTTAAAAAAATAAATACACTACAAAAAAATATGTACACAAACAATATAAACAAAAAATAAAATCACATGGATTAGGGTCGGATCTGCTGATCAATTATTGCTGGTGCTGAATGTTATGATTCATATGTACTATTTCAACAGTCTACCAGCTACTCATAATATCATTTTTCAAAGTAGTAAACATTTCTCTTTTATCTTTGACCATAGAATAGTTAATGCTTCACATATGCCAAGCTGACCAATTGTCTTCACTAGATTAGTAAGAGCGGTGTATGAAAAAGACGAACTTGTAGAGTCTATATAGCTTGGACTCGGATTAGTGTTAGGCTTGTCCATAACGGAATGTGATTTCTTCATCTGCCTCTCGTATATCAAATCAATAAGAGTAGATACCTTCTATTCCATCACATTTTCAACAACATGACATTTTCTACTTGCCCAACCACGACCTTCAAATGTTGATTTCGAATTAAAAGGTGGTGTAGTCATAGAAGATGGAGTTATAGAAGGCGAAGCCATAGAAGGTGAAGTCATAGATTGTTGTCCCATACTAGGAAAGAACTGCATTAGTTGTACATGAGCATCTTTAAGATTCCTATATATATATCACCGAATTCCCACATTCGATCGAAAGATGTTTGTAATGTTTGAGAGCATGAAGGAGATATTGGAATGTTTAGGGACACATCTTTAGCAATAACATGCGTAATTTAGGGCTGGCAATTAGAACCGAGAACCGCATAACCGACCAAACCGACCCGAGAAGACCCGAACCCGAACTGAACCTAATGGGTCTTAGGTCGGGTCTGGGTGATGAAAAACACCATAAAGACCTGGTTTAACCTGACTCGACCCGACCCGAAAGATCCGACCAAAAAAATGCATACATTTTTAAGTTATTACCCAAATAGGTATGAACCGACCCGAACCGTAGCTCGAGTTGGGTCAGGTCTTGGTTTTAAAATGTATAGTTTGGACCAAGCAAAACCCGACCCGCCTAGAACCAAGTCCCTCCGGTTCAGGTCCGGGTCCATCGGGTGGGTCTAGTGGCCACCTTTGCATAAATGCAGCAGCTTCCATTGCATGTGTACCTTGAAATATTATTTGTAGTCGTTTATATTTCCTATCGATTCTCTCTGATACTTTAAAATATTATTACCAAACTCCTAAAATAAAAACCATTTGGCAGTAAAATTCTTATAGATAACTTATAAAAACTAAACAAAAGATATATAACATCACACGATCAGCTCACCATTTCTTTGTACCACATACGGTTCCCTTAATCGGATCCCATCCGTACTCTGTTTTATTGCATTGACTTTACCAAGCCAATCACTATTTCGAAATCCTTCGTATTTGTGTTAGAAAAGATATCACCCTAAATTAAATCCTAATTTTAAATTTCCCTTGAAAATTGAATACAAATCGATGCTCTTAATATACTCAACATAAATATACACTTATATTCTTGCATTTGAACACATTTAAAATCTTCAACATTATTAAGCTTGCACAATATCATATATACATATATTAGTTTTACTATAAGTTATATCATTTCTAGATATCTATTCCAATATTTATCATAGTTTCAAATACATTCAGATATCTTTTATTACCACGATTTTATCTGTTCACTAAATAAAGTCAAAACTTGTTCAATTATCAGATACCGAAATTCCGGGTTATCACATTACTCCCCCCTTTGAATCTTTTCGTCCTCGAAAAGGATGAAAGCAGATTTCATTAACTATTTTTTTTAAACCGGTTAAAATATTCTTTAATCATTTTAAAACACTTTTTAAAATATGTATAATATTTCCAAAATAGTTTTATAAAAATACTTTTATAACTCGATGTTTCAATCAGTCCATCCTTATTCTCATAGAAATTCGGTCATACGTTGATCAGGTGTACAACTGAAAATCTATAAGTACTTAGCAGACCCATTTTTAACATCCAGTGAAAATATTTGGAAAATAATTTTATTGAAAATATAGAAAACAGTTTTTTTTTTTAGAAAATAGAGGATATATCTTTGGTGAGAATGCTCTGGAAATCATCACCCCTATCCATGGTCACAGTTACATTCTAGGGTTAGGCTGCCATCACAGCAAAAGTCCTTGTAACTGCAGGCTCTCCGCGGCCTCTCAATTACGCCATGGATCCCACACGACAGATCGCAGTTACACTCTAGGGTTACGTTGCCATCGCAGCAAAAGTCCATGTAACTGTAGGCTCTCAGCGGCCTCTGATTTTCGCTGTCGGAATGAAACTTCTCCACTCCTACATAGGTCGCAGTCTACCGATATAAAATCAAACGCAGACTGTTGGCTCTCAGCGGCACACACGACTTTCGCTATGTTATACCATAGGTCGCGGTCTACAGATATAAAATCAAACGTAGACTGTTGGCTCTCAGCGACACACACGACTTTCGCTATGGTATACTCTAATCATGATCCACAGGAACTAGTTTTGTCCGGACTCCTCACAGGATCAACTTTAGAACCCCCCCTTGGGGTTCAAGGTAGCACCACCCGGTGGTACTCCTGAGAAGTTCATTTCAAGGGAGCGCCTTTTTCCCCGGAGCCATCATCAAAACATTTTATACTATACACATATAGTATCTTCAAATCATACACCTAGTATGATCTCATACAAAACTCCTTTATACAAAATCGATTATCCCAAAATCGATAATTCTCAAACTAGGCTTTCCAAATTCAAAGGTTTCCAAAACCTTTTTCCAAAATCCTCATATGATCCTTTATATATATAGATATATAAAATCCTTGATAAAAATCTTTGGATCATTTTAAACTTGTATAAAATCCTTTTATACTTCAAATATTTTCAAAAACCCTTTTCTTTTGGCAAAAGATTCATCAAGGGGAGTTTTATCTTATATAACCAAGATATATAACTTTATTTATCCAAAATATTCAAATTTGATTACTCCTTTAAATATCAATTTCATTCAAATCTGTACGATGTACACATATCATTCGTACGCCATACCAATCTGACCGCTCACTCGATCACACAATTTCACTTCCGAACTGGTATCGTCCATCTGACTTCATAGTGCGGACTCAGATCTGGTTTCTTGATCAGAAACCGTCATTCTCCTTGCATAGTCATAACTATGATAGAGAATATCCATAACCAATCAACAATCCATATCCAGTTCGTCGTCGAAAATCGAGTGAAAAATTCCACTTGGATCGATAAAACTATCTCGAAATTCTATGCTCGAATCTGGATCAAATCACTATGCGAATAGAATAACATACGCACACCCTACATATTTATCTTTATTGGTTATTAGCCAAATCAATTCCATTTCTATTCACATTCACTTCGATTTTCATTCACTTACTCATAATTGCTTCAATCCATTTGGATTATCACCTCTATTCTTATCTCGATTGGGTATTCAACCAATAACATTTTAAACTCTGTCCAGTTTAAATTTAGAAAATAACTTGGAAAGTTAAAGAAATAGATAAGTAGTTAAAAATAATTACTAGTTTGTAAAATAGCTGTAAAATAGTTCAGTAGTTGTAAAATAATTGGAAAATAGCTAAATAGTCATAGAAATTTTAAATAATTGCAAAATAGCTATAAAATAGTAATTAGTAGTTGAAAATAGTAATCAATTTATAAAATAGTTAGAAAATTGTTAAACAGTTTCAAAAATAATTGTAAAACAAGTATAAGATAGTTTGGCTTTTAAAAGAAAGGTTGTTTATATAATGAATAGCTTGTAAAAATAGGTTTATATTAAACAATTTATATTAAAAATAATCAGAGTCAAACTGCTCACTTCCCAATCTCCATTCTCATCAATTTAATTTAAATTTCCTCTACCATTTAAATTGACCCAATTCCAATTTAAATAACTTCAATTTCCATTGAAATTGATTCGACCCCAAATCAAGTTGAATTAACCTTAGTTTCTTTTCAAATCTCACTTTATTCAACTCTGATCTCAAATTCTTCTAATTCAGATAAATTTCAATCGAACTAGTTCCAATTTAAATTCATTACAAATCCAGTTTGAATTAATCCCAATTTCAAACTCCATTTCCAAATCAAGTTGAATTATTCTTGATTTCCTCCCAAATTCAATTCAAATTCCATTTGAATTTTAAAATAATTAAACTTTAATTATAATTCCAAATTATTCAAATCAATCCAATTCAGTTTTTCCATTTGAATCTTATACTCATATATCTTCATTCACAATTTCAATTAATTCAAATCAAATTCAATTTGAACTAATTTCGATTCAAATTCCAAATTTAAACCATCTCGAATTATATAAATTCGAGTTAATACTTCAAATGTTGATTTAATTCCTTTAAATCAATTTACCTTTAAAGTTTTTTTTAAACAATTCAATTCACAGTTCAAACCTAACATATGATACCACAAGTCAAATTAATCTTTATTTTTTTATCAATAACCCAAACCTTTAAACAATTTAATTTCGAGTCAAATTCTCAAAATTCCATTTTAAATTATCTCAATAATGGATATATTACCACACTTCACTTCTCATTCATTTAAAAAAATCCAATTCACAATTTAAAGATTATTAATAACAATAGGATGATATCATCCATTTCATCTTAAAACATCCATCAATTTCCAATTTCCAGATCTCAAACCCATTTTGGGATCACACAAACTCCCAATTCAGATTAACCATTTAACTTCCTAAATTAAATTCCAATTCCATCTTGAAATTCCCGAATCATATTGATCATTCCAACTTATTTATCATATCTGATAAAGAATGTAGGCTTTGATAAAAGCAGCGGAAGCAAGACAAAGATCAAAAGCCGGTCTTGGTTGTGATAGTTGACTTTTAATTTGTAAGCTTCTTGACCTGTTTCTAGGTTATGATACCTTGAACTAGGTAGTGATACTTTGAAGTTATTTGGTATTTCGATGTTTGTTATGGAAGGAGAATGATAATATGTTGTATTGTGATACTTTGATTTTTGTTCTGTAAGGATAATGGTTGTATGTTGAATTGTGATGTTTTGATGTTGGTTGTAATGAAATTTGTTTTGGGGAATGAAATTATTATATGCTTAAGGAAATGAATTATGATACATTGTTGTATATGCTTAAGGAAATTATTATAGGCTGCTTTGTATTTTGATGTTATATACTTTAGGAAATGAAATGTGAAATTGGCGGTTTTAATATGCTTTTGGAAATTAGAAACAATTATTCACACCTATTTCATTAACAACGATAATAAGTATGACAAGTTTTTAGTTGTAACGGTAATAAGCATTACAAATTTTTCAATAGTAAAGAAATAAATGTTACAAAATTTTCTTTAGCAAGGGTAATAAGTGTACAAATTTTTATATTTATAACGGTTATAACCGTGACAAAAAATTGTCACGCGTATGTTAATCACGAGTATAACCGTTACGAATTTAGTTTGTAATGATTATAAGCATTATAAACACCCATTTTTAGTGTTTAGTCAAAGGCCTAAATTCTCCACTTAGATAGCTGCATTTTAACCCAAATTCCCACGTGCGCCACCTATGAGATGATAGTTGAAATGACTCTACTTTAGACTGTTGGTATCGAGGAGAAGGAGAAAGTAGAACAGGCACAAAATCAAGATGGAGCAAAGTAAGGTGGTTTCTAGGTGACAAGAAGGCCAAGGAAAAGATCAAGAAAGAAGGTGTGACATGTCAATACATCTGATATTGATTTTGATGACAACAACCATATAAATATAAATACTAATGTTTTGTCAAGTTATATAGTATATGTTGTAGAATATTACACAGGTAGATAACGATTAAGCTTGAAAACTGATCGGTATAAAGTCTAAAGTTCAAGATTCAGAGATGACCATAACTCATGAGAGTTTAAAGATAAAGATTTGAAGAGCTCAAGACTTTAGTGAATATTCATGAGTTATTAGAATAAATTATTGAAGTCCTTGATAGTAGATTTTGATCTTTATCACAAATTTCTGATCTTTGATATTTTATTAAAATAAATTATTTAAAATTAAAAATATATTTTACAAATATTTTATAAAAGTTTTTATGTGTTCAAAGTATTTAAAAACTATGTTCAAATTATTTTATAAAAATATATAAGTTTGAAAACAATTTGACCAAAAATCATTTTCAAATTTTACAAGGGTATGTTGTCATACCCTTCCTAGATATGTCGAAATAGTAACCGTTAATTTGTTTTTAATTAGAAAAGAGGTGTCTTTTAGACACACTTCTTCATAAATGGATGCATTTGTCCATTACTATATAAAAGGGAGTGTAAACGAATTTTTTAACTAATTTTTCTTACTTTCTTGAAATATTTCTTGAAAACTACTTACTTCATTCTTCAAAACTACATAGAATCAATCTTTACATTACTAGATTGATTCTCTACAAATTATTTTTTGTTTTGAAAGCATTCTCTCTACAAACTCAAAAATCAAATTGCTATCGGAAGGGCTATAAGATACCTTATATCTCAAGTACAATTGTTTTTATTTGGAAATTAACAACTCTACTCTTATTTGTTTGGGTGTGCTTTGCCCGTTCAAATCAAGTGGGCATGCTTAGTAGCCCATCTAAATCTAGTGGGTGATCTTGTTGCTCGGTAAATCAAGAGAGTTTACCGTGGACTCGTGAGACAAGAGGGTATATCTCATAGCCATGAAACGGAGACTATATTCTAGTTTGCTGGCTACCTAGTTAAAGTTGGCAATTGAAAAGAAATCTATACAGTACTGTACGAGACTGGGTGTAAGATTGATTAATCTGAAAACGTATAAAATTCCTGGTGTCATCTCTATTAATTTACGTTTTGTTACTGCTTTTATATTTACCTGTGATTGCATTTGTGACTGATTGACTAATATGGATCTGCATTGATAACCTGTGATTTGATTTAAATCATGAAACAAAGTAAAAGGGATTTATAAAACTTATAAAACATTATTCATCACCCTCAAGTGTTAAAGTAGCCTTAAGATCCGTTACACAGTAACCCTAACTTGGTTCAGAGCATTCGGTTTTAAAAAATTCGTAATTTGATTTTTGAAAAATATAAACGGCTAGTAACACTGGTAGTTCACTTTTTAACACTTTTGTAGAAGGGTAATCAACTACTAGACCACAACTATTTTATGGTAGTAATTACACTTGTTAGTCATGTAGGATGAATATTTATTTACAGTCTAATGATTTAGATATTTGGAATATTACACAGAGTGAATACAATGAACCCTAAAATGAATTTTCAAAGTGGACTATTGACCAAAAGACACATGCACTAAATAATTCTAAGACCTTGAATATTTTATTTGCTCCTTAGATAAAAATGAATTTAACAGAGTTCATATTTGTAAGTCTGCATATGAAATATGGAGAATACTGTAAGTTACACATGAGGGCACTAGTAAAGTGAAATAGACAAAAATTTCCATGCTAACTAATCAGTTTTGATTGTTTAAAATGAAACAAAATGAGTCTATCTTTGATATGCATTCTAGATTTCTAGATATGGTTCATTTTTTAGTATCACTAGGTAAAAATTCCCTGAAGAGGAGCAAGTTAGAAAAGTCTTTAATTCACTCTCTTAAGAATGGGACCAAAAGACATTAGCAATAGAAAAGATTAGTGCCATTAGTATTTTAAAAATTGAAGAATTAATATGCAATCTTATGTCCTAAAAGGACAATTGCAAAGTAGAAGAGAAAAATAAAGCAACAAAAAAGAAACCAATTGCCTTTAATGCGAAAACTAACGATCAGGACTCAGACGATGATAATGATGAGGAAATTGCTCTTATGACAAGGAATTTCAGAAAGTTTCTAAAGTATAGAAAGATGAATAACTTCACTATACCTAAAAACTAAAATTCTGGAAATAGAATTATGATTAAGTTTACAACTGTGATGAACCTGGTCATCTGCAAAGAGACTGTCCATATCAGAAGAAATCAAAGATTCCGCTTGTCACAGATTGATTCACAAGGAGAAAGAGTGCTTACGCTACAGCTTTAGATGATTCTAATAAAACTTTGAGTGAAAATGAACTCGACATTGAGAATGCTAACATGTGCTTCACAACAATAGAAGATTAATCAGATCAGAATAAAGGAAAACACCAAAATGGTACTTTTTACATTTAATTTTTATTTCATGTATTTGGAATTATTGAATTAAGAATAATTTAGATTAATAATAATAATGAGTGTATATAATTGTATGTATGCATGTATAAGAATTTATTGTCGCGGTTTAATTTTGGAATTTTCGGCATATATGTCGACATAGTCTACATATGCATGTCAACGTACCAGTTAGAAAATTGGAGAATCTTCTCAGATTCATAATTTTGAATTTTGCTCTCTTTTGCATTAATTTCAAAAGCTGAAAAGCCATCTTTTCAATTGAAAAATGTCAGTCCACTCTCTATTAATCAACTCATTCCCATCCCTTTATTCACTCACGCTATATTTCAAAATTCAAAATCATTCTTCACTCCCCTACCTTCAAAACTACTCAAAAATGTCTTTCCCTAGCTAAGCATCCTCATCCAAAACTATTGGGCTCACCATGAGAACCAGAATCCATCTCTTGAATGATAAAGAAGCCATAGAAATTTACAATGAGTATGCTACTTTCAGAAAAGTATTTTCAGAAAGATTTGCAAATTTCAATGAATTTCCTTCTTATGGTCTTCATAAACTTGCCTTTGAAAATGGTATTTTTGGTTTAGTTGATCCATCTCAAAATGATTTTTATTTTTACCTCGATTTAGTAAAATTGTTTTATGCAAATTTAAATATAAAATTTTTATGAAGGCGAAGAAGGCCAAGTTTGGAATAGTGTAAAAGGCAATACTATTGATTTGGATTGCGAAATTTTAGGACAAATTCTTGATTGCAAAAGTAGTAGAGTTGACCAATCCACTTTTAAAGTTTCTAATTAAAATCAAGAAGTTTTACATGATATTTTTTCAAGCGATGAAGATTTCGAGTTTAAAGGCAAAAGCTTAGGCCAAAAGCGAGACTTATGAGTCCCGTTTTGCAGCAAAGTATTACTTCAAGAATAAGAAATTGCAATGACTCCACTCAAAAAAATTAAAGCTATTTTTGCAATTTATGAAAATATTACATAAATTGGGCTCAAATCATTTTGGAAGATTTTATTCAAAAGAAAATCTCTAGATCCAAAAACACACTTCACCATGGTGTGTATCTCATTAGAGTTTTTGACAATTTTGGTGTTGATTTAAGAGGTGAAAACATTATGCCTCGTAAAGTTTTTGACAAATCCAACATCTCTTTGATGCAAATCCCTCTTTATTTCAAGCTATATGAAAATCTTCTCAAGAAAGGAAGAAACAATAGCAAGAGAAGAATAATAAGAAATTCAACAAGAATAAGAGGGAAAAGGTTATGGAATTCGAGGAGAGAAGAAAGAAGAAGAGGTTGAGATATCTCTTGAATTTTTTGACAAATTGCCTAGATTTTCAAACAAAGAGATTCTTAAAAACCCAGAGAAGCTTCTTAAGAATCAAAAGAAGCTTACAAGGTCTTTTAGTAAGAAATTCACAAATCTCTCAAATAAGGAGGATATGTACTATGGAAGATCATGAAAAAACATAGTAGAAATCCCTCTCCATCAACTTCTCTCTAGCTTTATAACATTACCTTTGTATTTCTCTAGTTTCATTAATGTCATTTTCTTGTATTTTTCTTTATATTCATGCATCTTCCTATTTTAATTAATAAAATTTACTTCTTGCTGTTCAATAATGTTATCTTAGTCTTTGCTTATTAAAATAGATAGTATTAAGTATAAACTAAAATTAGTACAAAAACATAAATTGTGCAAAATAAGGTACATATGTTGACATACCCCATATACATATGTCAACATATACTAGCCATTTTGAAAATTATAAATTTCTAAATTTGGTAACTACTTTTAAATCAGTTGTTTAATCTGTCTTTTCATCTCTTTTTAACCCCTTTCGTTCCATAAAAACTCATACATCGATTCATCTTTTCATCTCTTTCCATTCTAAACATTTCCTTTCATAAAAATGAGATCTCCAAATTAAAAACTTTATGAAAACTTAGAATAAACATTTCTATTTCATTCACCGAAATCAAAGGCATTTGGAATTAAGTCAAATGCAAATTATAAAGGAACAGGAGAGACATTTCGATGCTCTTGGTTATTTCCTTCCTTTTCAAAGATGATCAAAACAATAACCCGGAATGCTCAAACTCCAAAGCAAACATGGAACAAGAAGATTGGGATGTCATCAAAACAAATTCAAGCTTTGGATCCGAAGGATGGGTTGAAGTTCCAAGGAAATTAGTGTTCCAATTTGTTTAAAATTTGTAAGTGTGTATTTTAAAACTTGTATATTTGAGTTTGATTGGTTTGTAAATACTTAATATAGTTAGGATTGGTGTGTTATAGCCTTGTATATATGGTTTGAATTGGTTTATTTATGATTATCTGCTTGTATGTTTGGATTTTATAATAGTTTGATTTGTATTTTGAAATGATTACTAAAGTTGCCTTGTCTTATTTATTTAATGTCTTCATTATTCAGTATATGATTTAGAATTTAATCATTACTCAATATATGTCCTGAATATAAGTTCTGAATACACCACATTTAAAATAACTAGTATTTCCATAAATATATGCCTTACATATAATATAATCACAATTGTGTAAATATTTTAAATCTCAAAAAAATTGCTTAGAGTCTAAGTATTGATTTGGACTCCATAATTCATGCATATATCACATTTAGAGGGGGTTTTGTTTTTCATCCATTTTTGTTGACGATAAAGCGAGAGAAAAATATATAATATAATACATGCATATGCTAAGGGGGTGTTGTTTAACTCAGGGAGGAAATATTTAACTCAGGGAAGTTATTTTATATTTTACATACATAAATATTTACATAGTTATCATCATCAGAAAGAGGAAGATTGTTAATACCTCATATATTGATTTTGATGACAATAACCATATAAATATAGATATTAATATTTTATCAAGTTCTATAATATATATTAAAGAATATTACATAGGTACAGAATGATTAAACTTGAAGGATCATCAATATAAAGACTAAAGTTCAAGATTCAGAGATGATCAAGACTCATGAATTTAAAGACAAAGATTTTAAGAGCTCGAAGCTTTAGTATATAGTTATGATCATTAGAATAAATTGTTAAAGTTCCCGACAGCATATTCTGGTCTTTATCACAAATTTCTAGTCTTTGGTATTTTATCAAAATAAATTGTTTAAAATTCAAAATATATTTTTATAAATATTTTATAAAAGCTTTATGTGTTAAAAGTATTAAAAAACCATGTTTAAATTATTTTACAAAAATACAGAAGTTTGAAAGCAATTTAAATGAAAATCAGTTTCGAATTTTACAAGGGTATGTCGACATACCCTCCTAGAAATGTTGACATAGTGTTATATTTTTTTAATTTGGAAAAGGGTGTCATTTGGATACACCTCTTCATGAATGGATACATATGTTCATTCGCTATGTAAATTGGAGTTTAAACGAATTTTCTAACTAATTTTTCTTACATTCTTCTTACTCCTTACTCCTTACTCCTTTGCGATATTTTTTGAAAACTACTTACTACATTCTTTAAAATTACATAGAATCAATCCATACACTACTAGATTGATTCTCTACAAATTATTTACTCTTTTGGAGGCATTCTCTCTACAAATTTAAAGATCAAATCGCTATTAGAAGGGTATAGGATATTTATATCTCAAGACAATTGTTTGTATTTTGAAATCGGTAACTCTACTCTAATTTTTTTGAATGTGATTATTGCCCGTTCAAATCAAGTGGGCGTGCTTATTAGCTTGTCTAAACCTAGTGAGTAAGCTTGTGGCTCAGTAAATCAAGAGAGTTAACTTCGGACTTGTGAGACAGAAGAGTGTATCTCGTAGCCTTGAAATCGAGACTGTATTCTAGTTTGCTTGCTACCTGATTAAAGTAGGCAATTGAAAAGAAATCTGTACCATATTGTACAAGACTGGACGTAAAATTATTTAACCCAAATTAATATAAAATTCTTGGAGTCATCTCTCTTACCTTACCTTTTGTTATTGCTTTTATATTTACCTATGATTGCATCTGTGACTACTTGATTAGTATACATCTGCATTGATAATCTTTAATTTGATTTAAATCTTGAAACAAAGTTAAAAGGATTTATAAAAGTTATAAAATTCTATTCACCCCCTCACAGGTGCTAGATTAGCCTTAAGATCCGTTACATCGTAACCCTCATGACATGCCGTAGATGTCAAAAGAAGGGGTATGCTGCTAAGGATTGGAAAGTGAGTTTGATGAAGGAGGAGTTCAAGTGGGCATGCTATCAATGCCATAGGGAGGGACACTACAAGAATGAGGTGTCAGAAGTTAGCAAAGGAATGACAAAGCGGGCCAACCTATGCCATTGAGGCTATACCTATCTTAAGTAGACCTCCTCCTAGAGACAAAAGAAAAGCTACATTGGAAGGTACAACTATTATCTCCAGATCCGGAAATACTATTCGTACTTTATTTGACTCAGAAGCATCACATTCATTTATTGCTAGAAATGTGGTGAACTCCTTGAGTTTAAAATCTAAAATTGTCACTGACCCAATAGTCATATCAAATCCTATTGGGTGGTTGACACATCTTTCCCTAATTTGTGATGACCTATTGGTGAATATATGTAACGTTAATTATATATGTAATGTGTATGTTCTTGGTTTCAAGGGATATGGAATTATCCTAAGGATGGATTGGTTATCGTAGTATGGAGCTCTCTTAGATTGTGATAAGAGAATCGTTAGGATGAGGAGTTGTAAGGGATGAGATATCGATGTTCGTTGCACACCCCCAAAACTCAGTCAAGTTAAGCTATTTATGTTCTCTTAGCTATCACCAGATGAGCTCTCATCTTTACCTCTAGTCCGAGACTTTCTAATGTTTTTGAAAAATTCCCTAGTCTCCCACTCCAAAGGGAGATCGATTTTAAGATTTATTTGGAGAAGGATGCTTGACCTTTCACACTGCCATTAATGCATATGGGCCCTACAAATAGGCGAAAGATGGATAAGCATATTTCAAAGCTATTGCAGAAGGGATTTATTCGCCGTGGTACTTTAAAATGGGAAGCGTTGGTTGTCTTTGCCACTAAGTTAGACAGCTCTTTAAGGCTATTCATTAATTATAGAGAGCTTAACAAGATGATTGAGAAAAATAGGTATCCCTTACCTAGAATTGATGACTTATTTGACCAACTTGTTGGAGCCAAAAGAAATTCTCGATTGGACTTAGCCACCGAATTCCGCCAATTGAGGATAGCTGAGGATAACAAACAGAAGACTGCTTTTCGCACTCCAATTGGAGTGCATGAATGGGAAGTAATACTTTTGTGTTGACAAATTCCACCACATACTTTATAGATTTGATGAGTAAAGTCTTCAGGGGGCAGCTAAATAAGTTCTTAGTATTCATCAACGATATTATAATATTTTCCAAAAGTGAAGGCGAGCATGAAAATCACTTAGGGGAGGTACTAGGGACTTTGAAAAGGCACTAACTAAAATCCAAATTCTATAAGTGACACTTTTGGAATAAGGATGTTAATTTTCTTGGTCATATTATCTTTGAGAAAGGATTGTTTGTTGATCCTGCAAAGGTAAGAAGCTTTTCAAGACTAGAAGATTTCGAAGAACGCCATGGAAGTTAGGAGTTTTCTTAGGTTTGCAAGTTACTATAGGAAATTCATCGAGGACTTTGCAAAGATGGCAGTCCCACTAACTCATTTGACTAAGAAATTTTAGTTTTTGCATGGGATGGGAAATGCACAGAATCATTTGAGAGGCTGAAGGAGCTGTTAATTAGTGTGTCGGTACTTACCATTCTGGATGGGTCGAAGCCCTTCACTATTTATACTGACGCGTGTGGTATAAGTTTAGGAGTTGTTCTTATGAAAGAAGGTAAGGGGACAGCCTATGCAAGCAGGCAGTTGAAGGACCATGAGAGAAGGTATTCCACTCACGACTTAGAGCTAGTGGTTATCGTCTTTGCTTTAAAGATGTAGAGGCACTATCCTATGGGAGAAAGGGTTGAGTGATTCACTAACTACAAATCCCTTAAATACATGTTTTTCCAAAAAGATTTGAGCATTAGGCAGTAGAGGTGAATGAATTTTAAAGCATTACATGACTTTGAGATACAATACACCCCTAAAAAGGGGAATGTTGTCGTCGATGCCCTTAGCCGGAGGCATGCTACACTTGATGGTATACGTGAGTGGAGGCGATTGAAGTTCCTCTCAAATTTCAATTTCTAACTGCCATCAGAATCCACTTTGGGCTATTTGGGAGCAATGGAAGTTAGGCTAGAATTGATGGACAACATCGGACAAGAACAGAAGAAAGATGCGGCAATAATAGATATTTTCGACAAGCTAAGTAGAGGAGAACATTTCCTCCATACCAATAGATATGCAATATACAAAAAGGGATGACTGAGGAGAGACCGATTCCTATGTGTTCCAATGGTGGAGGAAGTCCTGGAGGAAGTGCTAGCGAAGTGTCACCATTCTAGGATGACTCTTCACCTCAGTGGAGATAAACTGCATAGATATATGAAGCGAATTTCTATTGGCCGGGTATGAATAAAAATGCAGCGGAGTATGTCTTTAGATGTTTAACACGCCAAAGATAAAGTTAGAATGATAGAAGCCTACAAAATTGTTATTACTGTTAAAGGTGTCGACTTGAAAGCGGAAGCATGTATTAATGGACTTTGTGGATGGGTGGCCCAAGAGTCAAAAAGGCAATGAGTTCATTTGGATTATAGTGGATAGACTCACTAAAGTGCCCACCTTATTTCCACGAGGATTAATAGGATAGTAGTATCTCGGCTGTAGATTTATATCAGAGAAGTAGTAGGATTGCATGGAGTTTCAGTTAGTACTGTTAGTGATAGAGACCCCTTATTTAATATCCCTAATTTTTGATAACATTATTCAAGAGATTTAATTAGATAAATTAAATAGAATAATATAAGAATAGGAATGATAAGGAGATTGAGATTTGAATAAATCATATAAGGTAATGCTTAATCAATTAAATGGGCTTAAATTGGCTTTTATATATTTAATTAAACATGGCATATTAGTAAATAGACGCACTATTATTACTCACGGCTGTACATTTCACGTTCTTGCCCATTCATGTGCATTTTTCATTTTCACAAACGCAAGTCAAAACTAAGAAGAGCCGGCCATTAACAGGGGAAAAGAGAAAGAAAAATTTAATCAAGCTAGGGGATTTAATCTACAAAAAATCTCAATATCCTTATCATATACATGGTAATAACAATTTTATACCAACTCTATTTTATTCTCTGATTATATGTTTTTGGATTTAAGATTAAATTCGCTTTTATGATGTTTTGAATGATGATATGCTTGAACTATCATATGCTTGATTTAAATTAATTCATTTACATATGAATTCACACGGTTTTAGGGCAAAACTAATTGTTAATGATTTTAGACCGCTATGGAAAAATTATATGTTATGTAAAATACGATTTTGGAGATGGGTTTAAATTTTTGTAATTTTTCAAGCCATGGAAAATTTATTATGAACTTTCAAAGGAAAATGTGATAAAATTGGGTTTAAAATTAACATCGATTATTTTAAGAAGAATTGAGGTCTGAAGTTTTAATAAGTTAGATAACATAATGAAAGTGAATTTCTGTGATTTTTGGGATTTTTTTCCTAATTGATTTGCTATGGAAACAAATTATTTTAAAAGAAAGACATATTTGCGACATTGGTTATGCTTAAAGGAAAGGCTTAAACGTTAATTTTTCCTTGATTCAAATCTGATAAATGTAGCAGTTATTTTTGTAAAGGATTTGAAAAGTTTTAAGGCAACTAATTAAAAGTTTTATTTAGAAAAGCAGTTTCCGCCTCCTTTAGTAGTGACTTTCGACTCCAATGCCTTCGCTTCGTCCTCGTCAAAACCAACCTAGACGAAACCCACCTAGTCGAAACCAATACACAAGGTATCACTTAGATGGTACATAGTGGATTAGAGGAAATGCGAGAGCATGGCCTCGAAAGCAGTGCTTCCGATGGGGTCGAAACCTTAGTTTTGTTTTCAAATGTTACGTGCCTGCTTTGTTTTTACTTAAAGCTTTCGACGTAGTCGAAACATATATGTTCGAAAATGGGTTTTTCTAAATAGCTTTCGAAGGAGGTTTCCATACTATGTTTTAAAGTAGGAGCTTTCGAATAAGATCCTTTATTCTTAAATAAGACTTTCGAAGATGATGATTCCGACCTAGTCGAAACCTCACGGTCGTTCTTGTGCCTTTCGAGCATATTGAAATCACCAATACTTTCGAACGGTGCATTTGTTTTAAACTTATACTAAGCCACTTCTTAAATGATTTTGAAATGGTTCAAGGGTTTCGAAGGTAGTGGTGTCGAAAGGGAGTTTTGATGCTATCCTTCAAACTTTTACTCAAAGGTTTTGAGGTTTCGAATAGATGGTTATGAAACCATTAAATTTTTCTCAAACAATTTTTTTAAAGGTTTCGAAAGAGATACTTTCGCATGTTACCACTTTGACCCAAAAGATGTTTTAAAAAGTAAAATTAATACTTTTTAAAAGGGTACTTTCATTGGTTTCGAAGCTATGTTTTAAGGTAATGTTTTGATACATTCTAAAGTATATTTTGGTTTTGAAAAGAAAAAGTTAAAGAGCTTTGAAATGTTATACTTAGTGTTTTGAAAAGAAGTTTTCTATGCTTTCGAAGGAGATTATCCAGGGGTTTGAAAGTGATATTTTAAGGTTTCAAAACAAATAACCCAATCTCATTTTAAAGGAAAACCCGTGGCATAAATAAAGAGTTCTACAATGAAGTTTTTGAAGAAATTTTCCTTGATTAACAGGTTAAAGGGATTATCTAAGTTTTAAATATAATGATTTCAAGGATATTTAACCACGAGTGTTGGATTATTATATTGTTATGATTGGTTTTTTCGTATATTTATTCACATAGTTATGAACCCACAACAGTACTTTGGGAAGGGCAAAATAACCGGCTAGTCTGATCCAGTAGTGAATATAAGTTAAGGATGCTAGAATATTAATTAAATATATTAGCATGGGCCAATAGGTTCACAGTAATCCCATGAAAAGTGTGCAAAGGAAAAAAATATTGGCAGAGGCCAATAGGTTCATAGTCAGCCCATGAAAACTATGATTTGATATTGGCAGGGGCCAATGGGTTTGTAGTTAGCTCATGAAAACTATATCCGAATTAAGATACTGACAGAAGTCAATAGGTTCCTAGTTAATCCACGAAAACTAGGATAAGATAAAAAATGTTAGAGTTACCAATAGGTTCTTAGTGATCCCATGAAAATTATGAAATCGGACAGGGAGTACGTAAATATTTTACAGGTTATTAGTAAGCCTATGAAAACTAATATGTTAATAGTGACCCTAGAAACTATAAGTGAGGCAGATAGTCAGAATGATTGGGGATGGGTAATCCAGAATTAATTTACTTGTTTTCGTATCATTATATTTTTTTGAATTGTTTTAACCATTGTGGACGCAAGAGTACAGTATATGGTTTTATAAAGGTTTTAGGATATTAGTGAGGGGAAAACCCATTCCGCTAAACGGCGTGGTCTCACTAGATATCTAAATGGTTTGAGATGGTAGATTATTATTCATACCTGACTTTATGTTTGACTCAAAATTTTTATTTTTCCCTTAAACTCTCGGGTGCTCAATTTAATTTGAGTAATTTGAGGGTTAAGGTTTCCATGTTCTTTTAGACTAATAGCTTCCAGAGACATGAAGGAGGCATGCTAGCTATTTAGAGTTGTTATATTTCCATTGTGTTTAGTTTGTAAAGGCAAGTTTGTTTTATTGCCTTATTATGTACTCTGATCGTCCAACGGAGAATCTCCATATGTCGCTCTTCGCGTATGTTGTATTTATATTTTATCTGAATGTGGTTTGCATACTGGGATTATGTAATAAACATAAAATGTTTTGAATGGAATGTGGAATGTGTTTTGATGTTTAAATTTTTTTCCATATTCATGTGTTTCTGTATATTAATGAATCTAACATTGCCTTATTTGGTCGTCGAGGATTAATAGCTATGGACGACTACAGCATCCGTAGCCATTAGTTTTGGGGCTCTAAGTAGGAGGATGTTACACCTTATTCACTAGCGAATTTCGAAGGAGTTTGTAGTCAGCTTTAAGGACAACTTTGAATCTTAGAATCACTTATCATCCATAGACCGACAGTCAGACAGAAAGGGTGAACATGATTTTGGAAGATTTGTTGAGAGCATGCATCATGGATTTTGGAGGACACTGGGAGAAGCACTTACTCTTAGTAGAATTCGCATACAATAATAGTTACCAAGCGACGATTGGCATGACACCCTTTGAAGCTTTATATGAAAGGCCATGCAAATCGCCAAATTATTGGAGGAAAATCACCGACAAAATTCTACTTAGACCAGATTTGATACGCAAGACCTTGGATAAGGTAGAGATGACTAGACAGCGAATGAAGGCCGTACAGGACTGTCAAAAGTCCCATGCTGACAGGCGAAGGAATTGGAATATTTAGTTGGAGACATGGTGTTTGTTAAAGTTTCCCCTCTTAGGAAGGTTATGAGGTTTGGTACGCCGAGGAAGTTGGCATCAAGATTTACAAGGCCTTTCCCTATTTTGGAAAAGGTGGGGAAACTTGCATATCGAATAGAGCTTCCAGATAAGTTATCGGGAATCCATGAAGTCTTTCATGTTTCAAACTTGAAGAACTTTTTGCATAGCATAGCTACCTTAGTATACTCTGATCAATTATAAAATTGTGAGACAAGGCCGACAGATCTTATGCCACTGCATGTATAGTGGACCATGGAACTTGAAAGCTTCGTAATAAAGAAATTAGGTCGGTTCAAGTGCAATAGAGAGATAATCCAGTAGAAAGCACATGGAAAACAAAGTGAAGATGAAGACTTCATCCTGAGCTTTTCTATAGTAAACCTTCTCTCTCTTAAATTTAGTAATGTATACATTTTGGTGCATCGTGGTTGCTAGATTGGATGGTAGAAGATGGTTGCAACACTTTTTACTGTCATTTTTGCACTCATATATAATCTTATGCATATTTAGTGTGACGACCACCCTACACCACTAGTACGCAGTATAACTATATAGTGCGCTGTTGACGTGCCCGATCGAAGTAGGATGATCATTAAGGGTTTTAATTGAAATAAAACATCACATAACATGTCATACATCTCACCGTGGAGGGAATAAAATATAATATACATTAGAGATATAGAACATGGGAGATGGTAATAACTTAGTGAACCAGATATCAGAGCACAAATCCATAGTGTTATACAACATACTAGTTGAGTTTATACAAACTCAAATAAACTATCTCATAATAATAAAGCAAACACTGCACAGGCTCCACGGTGTTGCACAATGGAACAATCATAATATCCATATAAAATATGAGAAGCTCTATCCTGCTCGTCCTCTACACCGCACTACGTACACCTAGATTTGCTATCTAGTCTACTCGTTATGAATCTCAAAATACTATACAAGTCGATAAAGTAAGTAACAAAGGTATCTGAATCATACTTTACTTGTCCCTGCAACCAAAGTTTTGCACATAACGAACATAATGTGCTACTCTACGATCATAAAGGTATACTACAAACTTTGTATAATGATGGGTGTCCATATATCCCTATCTTCAATACCTATCTCTAACTGACATCCCTAGAGTAATGGACTATGGAAGAAGCAATCAAAGAAAACATAGCATCCATCAAACAATCATCGCCATCACTCAATGTTCCCCAGATATATGATAACTCATATGACCATTCCTCTGTCTGGGATTAATGGAAATCTTAGTTTGCAGTGTACTTGTCTATAGCCCAAAGCAAATACTGGACCCTTTCCTTAGGTCCAGGGTACACGAACCCAAACAACCAATCTGGGGTACCCAAACAATGTACACATGACCTCATATGAATAGAATAAGAATATTTTACGATCCTCCAATGGATAAAATACGGATCACTACGTTTAGGATGCTTGCATATATGTTTATACGTCACGATCTTGCATTCATGCTAGGATTGAGCTCACCCATAGTATGTTGCATACATATTGCATTTTTGGTTAAGTAGATGATTATGTATATAACTTGGTTGTACAACATGGTTGTAGAGTACGCATTACACTATATTCACTTAAGGATTTCGGGGATGAAATCCTTTTTAAGGGGGAAGAATGTTACATCCTGCAAAAAAATTAATCAAAAACTAATTAATCAAAAGAAGGCTAAAAATAAGAATTTCGCAAATATCAGAATTTAGCCATGAAAGTTACACCATTACATTCATGGTGATTTTTTTTGTCAACTTTCGTGTATTAAGTTTTGCAATTGGAATTCAAATGGAAAAATAATTGATGTTTGAAGTTTTCGAATTCAAATTTAACATTTTAATTAATGTAAACTTTTGAAATTAAAGCCATTAATAAATAGTTTAATGTTAGGGAAAATTAACGTTGGGAAAAACGTTAAAATTAATGGTTAAAAGCGGAAAGAAATAAAACAAATGGATACCAATATTCACCGTCCAAAATAAGGGAAAGGTCGACCCCTTTCCCTTGACTGGTCGACTACAAAGGGTGAGCGGTCGACCGATTAAGGCATGGCGACTAGGATTAGGTTAGGCTAGGAACAGTCCAGGTTTTATAATTTTAACATACCTAAATTCTATGGTCCAAAGTGTTCTAACCACTATAAATAAGAGGCCAGCCCCCTTAATTTTATTTACAAGATATTTGGAACGCTGGTGAAACTCTGTTAGTCTTCTTCCTCGATTCTTCGATTAGATTCAAGAATATAAGTTCAAGGAAAATAGTGATATGTATATATACACGTGCTTCTATTTATATTCTTCTTTGATCCCTGAATTCCGTATCTAATTTATATACAATTGAATTGTTATATATTCCAAAAGGAAGAAACCTGAAGGAAGAGTAGGTGTCGGCACGAATCAAATCCAGGGCAAAGCAAGGAAATTATCTATGAGTGTAAATCTTAGTTTTCATATTTTAGTAGTTTGTGCAGTAAAACTTTGAATTTTTTTATGCTTAGGGGAATTTTATATACAAAAACCTTGAACTTTAAAATCCTAAAATTCCCTCAAATAAAATGTCAATTCTTGAATTTATTGGAATTTCAATTGTTTTATGTTGATATAATAGAATTTAATTTCTTGTTGCAGTTTGAATAATTTACGCTCTATTCAACTTCCTCTTCTAATTTCTATTTTCGTGATGAAGATTTCTAAAAAATTGGAAAATGATGTTCAAAGTGTGCATTTTATTATTTATAGTTTGCAATGCCTATTTTCATAATTTAGACAAGTATGAATCTCTTTTTCACTTCAAGGTTGTATATGTAAAAGTTAAATAGAAAATAAAGGGTTTAAATTATAAGTTTTGTTTCCTTGAAATAAAGGCATTGATTCTATTATATTGATGTAAAATAAGTTAGGTATTTTGATTCCTTTTTTATATATATACAAGTCTGTTTGTCTAGCTAAGGATATTAGCTAATTTGTAAATTATTATATCGAACTCAAGCTTGTAAGGATATGAAAGTTTTGACATATTGAAAATTAGTTTAGGAAGCAAATTTTTCTGTGCACGTTTAGGAATATTTAATTAGCCTAAAATTACATACATGTTTGCACGTTATTAGTGTATATATGGTAACATATGAGTCATATCACATAGAATAAATAGGTTAATAAATAGCATTAAACCCCTTAAGAGAGAAGTTAAGAACAATCATGGAAATTAATCCATAATTAAAGACAAAATATGGAGTTTTCCTTATAAGGGCTTGATGCGTAAATATGGGTAAGATATAATATATATATATATATATATATTGTATATATATGGTTGTATATTCGAAAAACATAAATATGACTAAGTTATAGGGATGTGAGGTCAGTCAAAAGCACACAGAAGCCTACCCAGCTAATCTGACAATCAGTAATGTGACTTTGGAACTGCCATGAGACATCGCCTATAACAAGTACCCATGGGTGGACGTGAGGTTACTCTCAATTCTATAAGGTAAGTTCTAGCCGGCTAATCCGACTACCATCACCTACGAATAGTTGGACTAATGTGAGACGTTATGGTTTAGGTTACAAGTCATAAGACAAATATCCTAATATGGGCCTGTTCTAGTGTAACGACCCAGAATTTTTAATAATTTAAATTTGAATATTTAATTAATTTTAAATATTAATAAGTGAATTTTTGGAGTCGAATAAATTTTATTTTGAATTTTGGATTTAATTTTGCAATTAAATCGATTTATTTAATAGTGAAATTCCACAAATAATTAGATATTGGGTTAAATATGATTGAAAATGGTTTGGAAAATTTTGTTATATCATATTAAAGTTATAGAAATATTTTAGAACTTGTAAAATTGAATTTGGAGTAAATTTGTAAAAATTGAATATTTTAATATTTAATTATCGACTGAAAAATAGCCAATTTTTGAACAGTCTCGGAATTGAACGAAACGAGTTTCATTGTATCCGTAATAGTTAGTTATTATCGGATTTCAATTTTCGTAGCAATCGGAGTTGTCGTTTGACCGTGGCAGCTCGAAACGCATCAATATCGTTTTAATTTTAATTCGGCGAGTTAAAATAGCCATTTTTCAAACGGTCTCGGATTTCGACGAAACCAGTTTCATCGGATCCGTAATGTGATATTATTGCAAGATTTCAAATTTCAAGTCAATCGGATTTATCGTTTGTCCGGTACAAGCCAAAACGCCTAGAAATCGCTTAAATCGGTTTAAATTTAAATCGACTGTTTATTGCCGTATCTCACACATACGATGGAATTAGCTTCCGAAACCTATTCCATTGTGTCCGGAATGTGGAAAAACCTTAGGATCGCCTGGCGGAACGCGTCGTTTGGAGTTCGTTTGCAAAAGTGTCAATTTGGGATTTTTATTATTTAAATAATAATTGTATGTGGTTATAAATGCAAATTTTCACCAAAACCCTAGCTCATCATGTTTATGGCCGGCCCTAATTATTCAAAGGCCAGAAATCACCCAACTTCCACCTCAAATCCACACCAATCCGTCGAGTTTTGGAAGAAACTTCCAACTGGAAAGTCGTAGAGGGCAGAGAGGGCTTCGATCTCAACGGTCGAGATCGAAATTGGAGCAACGGGGTGAGGGAGAGGGGCCCGCGTTCTCTGGTGGCTGCGCACGCAACCCAAGGAGGAGGAGAGGGCCGAGCTCCACTCCAGGGCAGCCGAGCATGGCTCTCACGTAGGCGGAGGTGGTGGCGCTCCCTGATCGACGAATAGGCGAACGTTGTGGTCGGAAAATCAAGCCCTAGTTCAAGCTTGGTGGGTTCTTTGTGCGTTCACTACCTGGGAAGAAACATACGTGCGCGATCAGGAAGAAGGAAAGAGCGTGGGGGCCCGCGTGCGTGAGGAGGGTGAGATGTTGTTTCTTTTATTTTTTTTTAGTTTAAATTCAAAATTCAAATTTGTTCAATCTTTAAAACGTGATAACTTTTGCATGCGAGGTCGGATTCAGACGCGGTTTTTTGCGTTGGAATCGTATTCGTGTGCTCTTCGCAATGCAGCTGGTTTGGAGTCGATTGGAGCTCGTGTGAATTTCGGGTAAAATTAAACGTTCGTTTAATTTTATTCGAAACGAACGCGAAAACGGAAATAAAATCAAGGTGAGAACTCCTCACTCAATCGAAAGGTTTTGTTTAAAATTTTGAATAGTTAATATTGATTGTTGATGGTTGATTGATTGTGGTAGTAGATATAGTAGGATATATACTATATATAGCGATATATATATATTGGCATATGTATATATCGGATTTGATTTCCCGCCTCGTATAGCGGATGAGACCCTATTGCGCCGCCTATTAAGCGGAATATTTATAAAATCCCATATACCGCGATATTCCACCTTGAAGTGGAATTGGTATTGTGCTAACGTCTGTGGATGCAGGGTAACAGGTTGGAGGGATCCAACTGGATTCCTCGCATATTTATTTGTTTATAAATATTATGTTGATTGTTGATAATCATATTGATATATGACACTTATTCCCGTGATTGACCATCTGATGTTGTTGCATCATCGGATTCAAATTTTTAAAAAAATTAAAATAACGGTTTTGAATTTAAAAGGGGTTTTAAATCGATTTTTCAAAGAATATGGTTTATTAAAAAAAATTTTGAATTGATTAAATTTTAAATAAATAGATGGATAAAATTTTATGTTTTAAAAATTTATATCTTTATAAAATATAACTTAAAAGAAATTTTTAACAATAATAGGTTGTTATAAAATAGTTAAATTTGGTTTTTGGGAAGTTATGATTATTAATGGTTTATATAAAGGATTTTATAAATGGATGTTTTTAGATTAAATCATTGGAGTTATAGAATAAATTTATAAAATGCTGAGTTGATGTATAACATGAATTTCATTATAAATCTATAGATATATAATTTGTGAAATTTATAAAAAGAATGGTTATTAGGAAGTGAAGTTTTATAAGTTATTGACTTATAAAAATGGATTTGGGGCATAAAAAGGGGGTTTGTTGAAATTGTTAATAAATGAAGATTTCATTAGTTGAAATTATTATGAACCATAAAGAAATCTTGTAAGTGATAAGATTTTAAATTGGTGAAGTTCAAAGGAACGATTTGGTAAATAAATAATATTATAAGTATTTAACTTACAATATGGCTTTTGGGTATGAAATTGGGTTATGTAAATTGCATCGGATTAATAAAGGAATTTATAAAATTGGGGTTTATAATAGAAATGGAATTTATAAACTATGTTTATAAATTTGAAATCCATCGAATTTGATAAATTGAAAATATGGGAATTTGTTAAGTGGGCTATATTCACTATTTTGAATATTGAATAGATTATTAAATAAAATGGGTTTGTTTTTGGGAAAGGAATGTTTTAAATGGAATTTAAAACGAATTAAAGGTGTTTTAAAATGTATTGAGTATTGAAAACATAGATTTCAACATTGATTGTTGAAATAGACGTTTTCGAGAAACAGAAAGGGATAATTTGTATAGTATTGGATTTATATATCTATTTTTAATTTCAAATCCATATACTAGTGTTTTTGGGTTGTCGTAACGATGTTTTACGCAACATTCGTTTTTAACCCAAATAAATGTGAATAAAAGAATGTTTTCTTAAAGAGAATGGAATAAAATACTTAACGGTAACTTAAGTATATTGAATATTTCCAAATTGTTGAAAATAAGTTAAATTGTGAATTACTTATTATTAAATAAGTATGGGAATGTTTTTTTCCAATATAAAAGGAACGTTTTTGAGGATTCACCTTTTAAAGGTAAATCGAAGTGAATAGTTTGAAATTGATTTGAAATCGTGTATGTGTAGATATTTGGGAAATTGGAAATTCACTTTGGAATTTATAAATAGGAAGGGAAATTTGTTTAAAAATAAATGTTGATTTATTTTTAAAATATGGAAATAAAATTTACGAATTTGGAACGTAAGTTAAATTAAATCGGTAAGGATTTATTTGTTGATTTGAAATTTGTTTTCAAAAAGGTATAAAAGATGAATTGTAGTTTGAAATTGGTTTTCAAATGGTTGAGTTGTGTAATTTGAAATTTGTTTTCAAATGGTTGAGGTGTTTAATTTGAAATGGGTTTTCAAATGGTTAAGTGGGGAAATTATATCGTGAAGGTGTTTTGGTAAAGCAAATAAATTGGGCAATTATTTGGAAATGGTGTATATATATATATATCTCGTAAGATATTTTTGGGGTTAAATAATTTTGGAAAATTATTTGGAATCTGATGATGTGGCGCATCTTTATTGATAGTTAAATAACCGACTATCAATATTTACCCTTGGATGGTATTGATTGTGTTTGTTTGGAATTGAATGCACACTTATTTTTAAAATAAGCGCTCGCTATTCGGTTTAGCCGGGAGAGGACCTTTGTGTCATATATCCCATTCCGAATATGCGATACGTCGTTTGGATTGCATTTGAAGACCGGTGTTGAAGACCGGGTATTTGTGAAAACGATAGGATGACCTATCGATTGTCTCCGCATCGTTAGCTACGATATGGAGATTTCCTTTGTGATGGGAAATTTTATCGGGATTGTGAATACCCGGATTGCAAGGGCTTCTTTGGAAGTGCCTTCGGTTCTGTTCGAACCCGGAACAGACTTGTATGGTTACGTGTCTGACATTACATTTTGAGAGATAGAGCAGATTTCTTTCAAATACATTTCTGTTGGTGGCGGAGAATTTATTCTCTTAGCTTAACACCCTTCTCTGAGACGTACGAGCTCAGAGGTTATGTAGTTGAAGGTTATCAGCGATATTTCCCAATCTGGTAATGTGGCATGCTGAGTGCTGCTGTGTGATGATCATTGGTTGGTCATTTGTGATATGATCATTTGTTTGATCATTTATCTGTGTGATCTTGCTTTGGTCATCTGTGGACCCAAAGCATGGCTTTGTTGCACAAAGCGTAGCTTTGTGGACGAGACTTCGTCAGGACCTCACTCCCCGGAAATGGTCGAAACAGGAATATGCGGCAAGGTTATGAGGGTCGCGCCCTTTAGGGTATGTCATTTCCTTCTGGAAAAGGGTGGTATCATGGTATGGAGCCCAGATGCTTACTCATGTTGATACACTATATCTATTACTGTGTGGTGTTGTTGCGAGCGCTCGGATAAAGGTCCCAAAGGACCGGGGGATGACATATTCGTGTAGTAGTTACCTAGTTACAGAGGTAACCCGGCCTTGTGTTGGCAGAGATCTAACCGTAACGTTAGTTTCTCGGGACGTCCCGCCAGAGGCGATCCCATGTGGCAATAGGAAGTTCCTTAGCCTGACCATTTGTTGGAAATCCATTCATCCAATACGTGCCTTGTACGGTTTTAGTTGTAGAACCTGCCATTTAACATGGCAGCTATAGTAGGCATAGTATCATGGTACCTATGCTGGCTAGGATTTATATTCTACTTTCGAAATATTTTCCACTATGCACTAGTAATAATATCAAAGAATTTTTCTCGTAGTAAGCATGTTTGACTATCATAAGGAGAAATCTCCCCCATGTGTGCGTTTGCATTGTGTGTGTGCCGGGAGGCCTTATGGTAGTTTCATTTTCCAAAAAGCATTGCGGATTTCAAAATTTAAATTTTCTTGTTGCTTGTTTAAAGATAAACTGTTTTGAGTTCTCACACCAGTCACATGACTGACCTGGAGTTTATTGTTCCTTTCCTAAACTCTGGGTGCCCACTATTTTTCCACACGGGCAGTCTAGAGTTAGGTTATCAGGTTATTCTGGATTCTGGAGTTGCTGTGCAGATGTTGGAGGCGAGCTTGGATAGCGTAGTCTATTATCTATTGTATATAGTATTCTTTCCGCTGTTTTATTGTTGTACACTCTGATGATATGATGTATTGTGATGTATGTATAAAATGTATAGTTCTTTTGTTTTAATGATATTTATTTATCTATTATATGTTGTTCCGCTGCGATTGTGAGATTCTGATATTGTTTCTCGTTATGTTACTTGTTTTCTGTTTTCTCCTCTCTTTCTTTTCTCTCTTCTTCTACCTCTTTCTTCTTCTAAAACCCTAACGGTTCGATTTTTCGGCAACGAAAAATCGCGATCGTTACATTTGGTATCAGAGCATATGGTTAAGCGACAACCTGCTCTGTTGGGTATTACTCATTAGAGATAGAGTCAGCAGTACTCTAGAATGAGTGTGAGTGTAATAATAGATATGAGTGCGTATTTGTTAGTGAATATAAAATTGTTTTATATTGTGATGATTGGTTTATTGAGTGGTATATGAACCTTCGTCGGCGCAGCCTCGAAAACTGAATCGAAGGGGTTCCTAAACACTTGAATAGAACAATTCGACACAATATTGTTTTAAATTGGGTAAATGAAATAATTTTACCTCGATTATATTTTATATATAAAAAGAAAATAATTTTTCAGGAATTATTGAAGTGTGTATATAATTGATTGCTTGGTTGTTGTAAATGATATATATATATAAAATAATTAAAAGTTGTTTGAATAAGCTAATAAAAGCAACTATTGTAAAAGAATAATGGTATAAACCAATGAATCATAAGATGAAATAATAATTAATAATGATTTACAATTGTAAGATAATCATGTATGTATATAAGAAGTAAAATTATATAAGTAAAAGGGTTATAAAAGTGATTTATGAATAGAAAGAAAACTTTTTGAAAGAATAATTAGCATTGATTTCACTATTGTCACTGGGAAATAATAAGGGTGATGACTGCAGCATCATCAGTATCATTTTCGAGTTTCTATGTGATGGATTTGCTACAATAATGAATTTAAAAACTGAAGTTTTGTTGTAATAAACAAATTTGAAAATTAAAATTCAACTTGAAATTGATAAATATAAGTGAAAAAGGTTTTGGACTTATAATAAATGTTGGAAGTTGAATAATAAATTGTATAAGTTATAGAATGGAAAATGTAAGTAAAACCGATTATTGAAATGGTTAAACAATAAAGTTAAGTAAAATGGAATATGGATTTAAATGTTGATATGAAGTTGTCTTAAGTAAGTGTTAAATGGAATTAACTTTAGAATTGAAATTCGAACTTGACTGATAAGTGTAAAGCTTAAGTTTATTTGAACAAATGATGTTAAATGGAGTATAACTTAAGTGAAGTTGAATAAAAAAAATTGACCTTTGTATCAAAGTTAAATAATCAAGTGAATTAAATGAGGTAAATAAAGTTGAAATGGAATATAACTTAAGTAATATTGAAAGAATTGATGTTAATATCAAAGTAAGTGAATAAAGTGAGTAAATGAAATTGTTAAAGGTGTGAACTTAAGTTATATAAATGAAATTCAATTTTATTTGTAAAAAAAAAAAAAAAAAAAAAAAGAGAACTAGCAATTGAATTAAAGAATGGATTGAATGTTAATCAATAGAATATGAATAAGTTGATATGAAATGATGCATGCAAGTGTAAATTCATTTGAAAATAGTTTAATAATAGAATGAAAATCAATTGAATGTTAAAACCAATTGGAATTAAAACAGTTGAACCAAATTGAATGTAAGTAAAATAAATAAATTTGGTTGTATTGGATGTACATTGGTCGTTATGGCTTGTTGGTTGATTGTATGAAAATTCCTTAAGTGTTAACGAAATTGAATCTGCTAAATTGAAAGCTATGTAATTGAATTCAAATGAAAATTGGAATGCAAAGTTGAATGAAAATGAATATGCAACTTTAATAGTAAACTAAAAGTGGTATAAGAAACATGTATTGGAAATTTTATAATTGAATTGGCAAATTGGTTTGAATATTATAATTGGATATTATGCTAGCAGGATATACAGGTTATAAAGGAATTGGGATTTTGATTTCAAAGTTAAAAAAATTTGTAACGCTCGACAAAAAGGTACGTATTTCAGTTTTTATATGAGATTTGATGATTTCCTTCTCTAGCCACTTGGCTTTCTCTTTTCTTTTTGATTCTGAGGGGCCGTAGAGCCGTTTTGTAGTCGTACCGATCTAGCCGCGCAAAGGAGACTCTGGCGAAATTTTTCGAAAATTTAGGGAGTTAGAGAAATTTTGAGAAATTTTGAAAGTTTGAAATTTGAATTTAAATTTAAATTTAAATTGTTAAGTAAACGAAGTTGTTTGAAACCTATAATTGAAGTTGGAAAGCTAATTGAAATGATAATAAATCTTTAATAAAAAGATTGGTGTTAGAAGGTTGATAAAACTAATTGGTTTTGGGAAAATAATAAACGGTTTAGGATTATTCTCCTTAACTTGCAATTTCGAGGACGAAATTCTTTTAAGGGGGGAAGATTGTAACGACCCAGAATTTTTAATAATTTAAATTTGAATATTTAATTAATTTTAAATATTAATAAGTGAATTTTTGGAGTCGAATAAATTTTATTTTGAATTTTGGATTTAATTTTGCAATTAAATCGATTTATTTAATAGTGAAATTCCACAAATAATTAGATATTGGGTTAAATATGATTGAAAATGGTTTGGAAAATTTTGTTATATCATATTAAAGTTATAGAAATATTTTAGAACTTGTAAAATTGAATTTGGAGTAAATTTGTAAAAATTGAATATTTTAATATTTAATTATCGACTGAAAAATAGCCAATTTTTGAACAGTCTCGGAATTGAACGAAACGAGTTTCATTGTATCCGTAATAGTTAGTTATTATCGGATTTCAATTTTCGTAGCAATCGGAGTTGTCGTTTGACCGTGGCAGCTCGAAACGCATCAATATCGTTTTAATTTTAATTCGGCGAGTTAAAATAGCCATTTTTCAAACGGTCTCGGATTTCGACGAAACCAGTTTCATCGGATCCGTAATGTGATATTATTGCAAGATTTCAAATTTCAAGTCAATCGGATTTATCGTTTGTCCGGTACAAGCCAAAACGCCTAGAAATCGCTTAAATCGGTTTAAATTTAAATCGACTGTTTATTGCCGTATCTCACACATACGATGGAATTAGCTTCCGAAACCTATTCCATTGTGTCCGGAATGTGGAAAAACCTTAGGATCGCCTGGCGGAACGCGTCGTTTGGAGTTCGTTTGCAAAAGTGTCAATTTGGGATTTTTATTATTTAAATAATAATTGTATGTGGTTATAAATGCAAATTTTCACCAAAACCCTAGCTCATCATGTTTATGGCCGGCCCTAATTATTCAAAGGCCAGAAATCACCCAACTTCCACCTCAAATCCACACCAATCCGTCGAGTTTTGGAAGAAACTTCCAACTGGAAAGTCGTAGAGGGCAGAGAGGGCTTCGATCTCAACGGTCGAGATCGAAATTGGAGCAACGGGGTGAGGGAGAGGGGCCCGCGTTCTCTGGTGGCTGCGCACGCAACCCAAGGAGGAGGAGAGGGCCGAGCTCCACTCCAGGGCAGCCGAGCATGGCTCTCACGTAGGCGGAGGTGGTGGCGCTCCCTGATCGACGAATAGGCGAACGTTGTGGTCGGAAAATCAAGCCCTAGTTCAAGCTTGGTGGGTTCTTTGTGCGTTCACTACCTGGGAAGAAACATACGTGCGCGATCAGGAAGAAGGAAAGAGCGTGGGGGCCCGCGTGCGTGAGGAGGGTGAGATGTTGTTTCTTTTATTTTTTTTTAGTTTAAATTCAAAATTCAAATTTGTTCAATCTTTAAAACGTGATAACTTTTGCATGCGAGGTCGGATTCAGACGCGGTTTTTTGCGTTGGAATCGTATTCGTGTGCTCTTCGCAATGCAGCTGGTTTGGAGTCGATTGGAGCTCGTGTGAATTTCGGGTAAAATTAAACGTTCGTTTAATTTTATTCGAAACGAACGCGAAAACGGAAATAAAATCAAGGTGAGAACTCCTCACTCAATCGAAAGGTTTTGTTTAAAATTTTGAATAGTTAATATTGATTGTTGATGGTTGATTGATTGTGGTAGTAGATATAGTAGGATATATACTATATATAGCGATATATATATATTGGCATATGTATATATCGGATTTGATTTCCCGCCTCGTATAGCGGATGAGACCCTATTGCGCCGCCTATTAAGCGGAATATTTATAAAATCCCATATACCGCGATATTCCACCTTGAAGTGGAATTGGTATTGTGCTAACGTCTGTGGATGCAGGGTAACAGGTTGGAGGGATCCAACTGGATTCCTCGCATATTTATTTGTTTATAAATATTATGTTGATTGTTGATAATCATATTGATATATGACACTTATTCCCGTGATTGACCATCTGATGTTGTTGCATCATCGGATTCAGATTTTTTAAAAAATTAAAATAACGGTTTTGAATTTAAAAGGGGTTTTAAATCGATTTTTCAAAGAATATGGTTTATTAAAAAAAATTTTGAATTGATTAAATTTTAAATAAATAGATGGATAAAATTTTATGTTTTAAAAATTTATATCTTTATAAAATATAACTTAAAAGAAATTTTTAACAATAATAGGTTGTTATAAAATAGTTAAATTTGGTTTTTGGGAAGTTATGATTATTAATGGTTTATATAAAGGATTTTATAAATGGATGTTTTTAGATTAAATCATTGGAGTTATAGAATAAATTTATAAAATGCTGAGTTGATGTATAACATGAATTTCATTATAAATCTATAGATATATAATTTGTGAAATTTATAAAAAGAATGGTTATTAGGAAGTGAAGTTTTATAAGTTATTGACTTATAAAAATGGATTTGGGGCATAAAAAGGGGGTTTGTTGAAATTGTTAATAAATGAAGATTTCATTAGTTGAAATTATTATGAACCATAAAGAAATCTTGTAAGTGATAAGATTTTAAATTGGTGAAGTTCAAAGGAACGATTTGGTAAATAAATAATATTATAAGTATTTAACTTACAATATGGCTTTTGGGTATGAAATTGGGTTATGTAAATTGCATCGGATTAATAAAGGAATTTATAAAATTGGGGTTTATAATAGAAATGGAATTTATAAACTATGTTTATAAATTTGAAATCCATCGAATTTGATAAATTGAAAATATGGGAATTTGTTAAGTGGGCTATATTCACTATTTTGAATATTGAATAGATTATTAAATAAAATGGGTTTGTTTTTGGGAAAGGAATGTTTTAAATGGAATTTAAAACGAATTAAAGGTGTTTTAAAATGTATTGAGTATTGAAAACATAGATTTCAACATTGATTGTTGAAATAGACGTTTTCGAGAAACAGAAAGGGATAATTTGTATAGTATTGGATTTATATATCTATTTTTAATTTCAAATCCATATACTAGTGTTTTTGGGTTGTCGTAACGATGTTTTACGCAACATTCGTTTTTAACCCAAATAAATGTGAATAAAAGAATGTTTTCTTAAAGAGAATGGAATAAAATACTTAACGGTAACTTAAGTATATTGAATATTTCCAAATTGTTGAAAATAAGTTAAATTGTGAATTACTTATTATTAAATAAGTATGGGAATGTTTTTTTTCCAATATAAAAGGAACGTTTTTGAGGATTCACCTTTTAAAGGTAAATCGAAGTGAATAGTTTGAAATTGATTTGAAATCGTGTATGTGTAGATATTTGGGAAATTGGAAATTCACTTTGGAATTTATAAATAGGAAGGGAAATTTGTTTAAAAATAAATGTTGATTTATTTTTAAAATATGGAAATAAAATTTACGAATTTGGAACGTAAGTTAAATTAAATCGGTAAGGATTTATTTGTTGATTTGAAATTTGTTTTCAAAAAGGTATAAAAGATGAATTGTAGTTTGAAATTGGTTTTCAAATGGTTGAGTTGTGTAATTTGAAATTTGTTTTCAAATGGTTGAGGTGTTTAATTTGAAATGGGTTTTCAAATGGTTAAGTGGGGAAATTATATCGTGAAGGTGTTTTGGTAAAGCAAATAAATTGGGCAATTATTTGGAAATGGTGTATATATATATATATCTCGTAAGATATTTTTGGGGTTAAATAATTTTGGAAAATTATTTGGAATCTGATGATGTGGCGCATCTTTATTGATAGTTAAATAACCGACTATCAATATTTACCCTTGGATGGTATTGATTGTGTTTGTTTGGAATTGAATGCACACTTATTTTTAAAATAAGCGCTCGCTATTCGGTTTAGCCGGGAGAGGACCTTTGTGTCATATATCCCATTCCGAATATGCGATACGTCGTTTGGATTGCATTTGAAGACCGGTGTTGAAGACCGGGTATTTGTGAAAACGATAGGATGACCTATCGATTGTCTCCGCATCGTTAGCTACGATATGGAGATTTCCTTTGTGATGGGAAATTTTATCGGGATTGTGAATACCCGGATTGCAAGGGCTTCTTTGGAAGTGCCTTCGGTTCTGTTCGAACCCGGAACAGACTTGTATGGTTACGTGTCTGACATTACATTTTGAGAGATAGAGCAGATTTCTTTCAAATACATTTCTGTTGGTGGCGGAGAATTTATTCTCTTAGCTTAACACCCTTCTCTGAGACGTACGAGCTCAGAGGTTATGTAGTTGAAGGTTATCAGCGATATTTCCCAATCTGGTAATGTGGCATGCTGAGTGCTGCTGTGTGATGATCATTGGTTGGTCATTTGTGATATGATCATTTGTTTGATCATTTATCTGTGTGATCTTGCTTTGGTCATCTGTGGACCCAAAGCATGGCTTTGTTGCACAAAGCGTAGCTTTGTGGACGAGACTTCGTCAGGACCTCACTCCCCGGAAATGGTCGAAACAGGAATATGCGGCAAGGTTATGAGGGTCGCGCCCTTTAGGGTATGTCATTTCCTTCTGGAAAAGGGTGGTATCATGGTATGGAGCCCAGATGCTTACTCATGTTGATACACTATATCTATTACTGTGTGGTGTTGTTGCGAGCGCTCGGATAAAGGTCCCAAAGGACCGGGGGATGACATATTCGTGTAGTAGTTACCTAGTTACAGAGGTAACCCGGCCTTGTGTTGGCAGAGATCTAACCGTAACGTTAGTTTCTCGGGACGTCCCGCCAGAGGCGATCCCATGTGGCAATAGGAAGTTCCTTAGCCTGACCATTTGTTGGAAATCCATTCATCCAATACGTGCCTTGTACGGTTTTAGTTGTAGAACCTGCCATTTAACATGGCAGCTATAGTAGGCATAGTATCATGGTACCTATGCTGGCTAGGATTTATATTCTACTTTCGAAATATTTTCCACTATGCACTAGTAATAATATCAAAGAATTTTTCTCGTAGTAAGCATGTTTGACTATCATAAGGAGAAATCTCCCCCATGTGTGCGTTTGCATTGTGTGTGTGCCGGGAGGCCTTATGGTAGTTTCATTTTCCAAAAAGCATTGCGGATTTCAAAATTTAAATTTTCTTGTTGCTTGTTTAAAGATAAACTGTTTTGAGTTCTCACACCAGTCACATGACTGACCTGGAGTTTATTGTTCCTTTCCTAAACTCTGGGTGCCCACTATTTTTCCACACGGGCAGTCTAGAGTTAGGTTATCAGGTTATTCTGGATTCTGGAGTTGCTGTGCAGATGTTGGAGGCGAGCTTGGATAGCGTAGTCTATTATCTATTGTATATAGTATTCTTTCCGCTGTTTTATTGTTGTACACTCTGATGATATGATGTATTGTGATGTATGTATAAAATGTATAGTTCTTTTGTTTTAATGATATTTATTTATCTATTATATGTTGTTCCGCTGCGATTGTGAGATTCTGATATTGTTTCTCGTTATGTTACTTGTTTTCTGTTTTCTCCTCTCTTTCTTTTCTCTCTTCTTCTACCTCTTTCTTCTTCTAAAACCCTAACGGTTCGATTTTTCGGCAACGAAAAATCGCGATCGTTACATCTAGTTTAGAGATGTTAAGTGGCTGTTGTAGGGTCTGCCTCCTTCCAGCACAAGAAGTATTAAGTGGTCGGGATTATCTTTTAGGTGTGGTAATGGGAATTCTACGGTAGGGGTCCACTTCATGATTGAGGTATTAAGTGGCTATTGTAGGGTCTGACTCTTTCCATGAAAGAAGCATTAAGTAGTCTGATGGGATTTCTTATGATGTTAGTTAGGTAGTACCAGAGAAGTGTCCACCTTGGGTTTAGGTATTAAATGATGGGAACATTCTTAAGATATAGGTATGAAATGGTTAAAGTATGCCTAATTTCCATTAAAGAGGTATTAAGTGGTTTAGATGCTTTCTCTCGCATCGTTAGGATATGACAAACGATAGTTATGTTGTACTCACGTCAGAATTATGAGGTTGGACTAGAAAGGGCCTTTGCTCTAAAGTTAAAGGTACGTATGGAGTTGGATTGACAAGCCTTTGGCTTACAGTAGAGGTATATTTAGTAGGATGAAGTACAGGATGCGTAAGTCATATTACTAGTCTAAATGATACTTTCCAAATACTATTATGGTAAGGGTTGAGATTTTTATTTACCAGACATTATTGTTCTAACACCCACATCATTACAACCCATAGGTTAGGGGGAACGATGCTGATGGAGAAGACGAAAGTGGCTATAAAGAATTGTTGCAGTTTATCTATGTTTTCGATATATTCAGGTGTACCCATAATTCTGATATGTTGATGTTTTATTTTGAGATATTGTATTATGGATATTTTGGGGTGTTGTGTTTCCAAGGTATGATTTTTATGAGAAGGGTACTTATTTCTATTATCATATTTTATCCCTTCCGCTGTGTGATTCTAAAAGCATAGATAGATGGCTTTATATTTTGTTCTTTGTTTCGATTTTATCAACCAATGGCCAGCTTTGTAATGGAACTGAGGTTCGATGTGCTTTTATTGGGTCGAAAATTAAGCCCGTTTCGGAGAGGGTTGTTACACTCCTTATCGAAGGCGATAATGTGTGTAGTCGAGTCCAAGGTAACAATCCTGACACCTCTGGTTCCATAGATGGGCAAGGCATAAGGTGTGTGGCTGAATGATTCATTTGGTCAAAAAATTGAACGTTACATTGACAGAACTACACCCATTGATGAAGACCCGATGCACTCTGATATTGACAGTGTTGGCAGATATAACCATGGAGTCGTGGTGTTATATCCTACTCCTCTCTTATCTTGGATGGTAAAGGTGATGTCCACTCCATCCTCTTCCACTTGTGGTGCTTTCAGCGCCTAAAGCTCTACCGGGTAAATCTTGAAAGAATTAGTGGTATGCCTTCGGGGCAATTATATATTTTGTTACATATATCTAACTCTATAGTCAATCTTGTTTGTAGTAACAGTGTTTGTTTTTTTTTTATATTATAATATAATAATTTAGTAATTAATTTAATGTATATGATAAGAAAATCCTTAAATGAAATATTATGTGATTTTAGTTGCAAATAGTTGCAATTATGAGTAGTTAAGCACAAAATCAAATAACATTTTGTTTTAAATATTCCTAATCACTATTTTTTGAGAAAAGGATGCCAATTCTTTTGATGAAATCACAGTGCCTAACGCTCTATAATGTTAGATGGTGTATTACTCATGGTTGTTGGATGAACCAAGAGGTTACATACTTGCAGATTTCGGATATCCATGAAATGACTTGTTCAAGAGATTCCTATTAGTTGAAAACAACTACGTCAAACAAAAATATTAGTTTGACGATATTAAACAGTTCCCACGACTTGAGAATATTACGAAATTTCAATGTGAATTGGAAGTGAATCACTGTTTAGTAAAGTATTCGTATAGCGAATAATGTTGGGTTTGGGTTGAAGCATTGGAAGTGAAGCAATATTCAATTGAGAATTTGTCGCTTCGTTTGTATGAAATTAGTATCACTGCCAATTATAGTCAACCCAAAGTTACAATCTTTGATTATAGTAAAACAATTAATAATAAACGTTATTACTGAACCATGGACCTTTTTTGTATGTTGAATGTGGATAGTATTGGAATGTTGACCAATATTAGATCCTATATATCCTAAAATGATATAGTTTGGACTAAGAGAACATTTTAAAATTATCATTACCAAATGCATCTTTTTAGAAAATGAGAAATTGGATTTTATTGGAAAGATCTGTAAATGATGAATTCGGCCAAACTATCACACCAATAGCTAAGGTGACACGTGAAAGTTAATATTTGAATTATTCAAAATTAATCATTGATTGAATTCACACCTTTGAGTGTCACAACCGTATTTGTGAATTCTTCAAAAAACCACACGATTTTATTAGTTTATAAAATGGTATAAGTTGATTAAATTAATTAACATTTGAGAAATTTTCTATTTTATCATGCTTTAGGTATTGTTAGTAATTGCTTGAAAGCATATATAAAAGTCATATTTGCGTGTATCAATATATGATATCAGTATACTTTTAAACAGGGTTTAAATGAGAGATTGAAAATTGGCAACATTGATCAACCATACAAGTGGAGAGAAATGGATGGAGTAATTGAAAATAAAGGAGGAATGAATTAGCGCAGTTTTGATTAAAAGAATTGGAAAGGTTCAATTTCTTTAATTAATACCGATTTAATTTCCTTCGGTTGTTTTCTTTCTCCTCATTTCTTCCATATATGGCTATAGTTTTATTCTTCTTTCTAAATAAAATCAATCCCAAAAAAAATCAAAACATCTAACAGATTTAACAAATACATGGTTCATCTGACTTTTGCAAAGACTAGGTATTGTCTTAGAGATGTGAGGAGAATTCATGAATCAAGGTGTCGCTAGATCTATAAGATAAAATTCATTTTCATATTTATATATTTTAATTTTATCACTTTATAATGATTATATATACACACACACATGTGTGTGTTTGTCATTGCCTCGCCATGCTTTTAATTAACTTCATAATTTAAACAATTAATAGGATGACTGTTTGTTCAATATTGAAAATGTATGTACATATATGTGTGTGTTTGGGGGGGGGGAGGGGGTATTCTAACCATAAACATGATTTCATATACTTGTAATTATTTCCTAAGGTAATATATAATTCCAATGAGCTAAATAATTTTGGTTTGAATCAATTTTGAAACGTGAAATACATTAACACCTTATTCAAACTTTGTGTATTTGTTTTGATTTTGGAATCCCCTTTTTTAATAAATGGAATTAAATTTGGGTGATAAAATTATGTATTGTACATAATTTTGTTATATGTACATATATTACAAGTATTAAGAAATATGTGAATCTTATGTTTATATTAAAACAATTTAAGGTTCTTAATGGAGCTCTACTGACTAAATCAAGACTTGAGAGGTATGGCATGAATGTTAACTCGTCATGCACCTTTTGCAGTAATTTTCCTGAGACTATCGATCATATTTATTTTGAATGTACGGTTACGAAGAAAATATGGACTGAGGTCATGAACAAATATTGTAGAAGAGGACCTTTAAATGTCAACGTGCAGGAATGGGAAAGAATTTATTCCGGAACTGGTAACAAGCAAGAAACAAAAAGAATCTTTGGTGTTGCTCTAAAGTGCTTTGTTGCTGTGGTGTGGAGGGAACGTAATAGTAGGGTTTTTGATCCTACTAATGCCAAATCTGATGATGGTTTGAAGATATGTGTTATGCAGGAGATAGTTTCAGTGGTTAAGATGCTTTTTGCATTTGATCCAGGAATATCAGTGGCCTCTCTTTGCTAACTTTGTTATATTTTGTCTGTTTTCATGTTTTTTCCTTTATGTTATTCCTTGTGGTTTGTAACACCTTAGTCTCCTCAGTATTCTACGAGCTTTTTGCTCTCTGTTGTATTTGTTGTTCTCTGGTGTTGCAATAAAATGGTCGGGGACCATCCAACCCCGTCGGCCTTGCCAAAAAAAAAAAAAAACAATTTAATTTAATATGTATGCGCATACATATGCGTATAATTTGAATTAACTAAAATTATTTTCTGCTTCATAATTATATATATGCATATACAAAATTTTGATTTTAGTATTTAATTCATTAAAAGAATTTTACATTAATCAAATGTAATCCAGATTTGAATTTTGAATAAATCTTTCCAAATCATATTCAGTTTTTTAACCTTAAATTTGTATTTTGAAATTTCAGTTTGTTAATTTAGGTTAGATTTGGTCAAATGAATCATTGTTATTAATATTATGATTTCATAATATTTGCTAAACATATATACATCTTGCGTTAATTGAATAAATTGAGGTATTTAATATAAACACGTATATAATGAATTTATACATGGTAGATATAAACCTCAATATCTATGTAGTTGTACATTGACCATGTTGTTGTTTTATTGTTATATGTCATGTTAAACATATTATTATCACACATCGTCTCTTATATAAAGATCAGGTATTATATCAATTGAATATTTATAAAAAAAGGATAGTAGAATGAATTAATAATGCCACCTTTAACTATTTTCTTTAAATATTAATTTGATTATATCTAGATCTAATATCACGTTTGTTCCCCTCTTTAAAATCAAACAATTATATCCACTATATGTTTCATATATAATAATATATTTGATATATTCGTACAGATTGAAATATCGTACTTGATTAACATAAATTTTGATTAATCTAGAATGAAACAATCTTAATCTAGTATGATTTTATTAAAATAACTAGATTGGATCAAGTATTAAACATTAGATTTCATATGCCTATTAGGATCCAATTAGGGGAAAATTTTCAAACCCACCCATTTCACTTGCTGTGAAACGGACCGGGTTCCGTCAACGGTATTAGAGCCTAGATGGTATATGTTGTCTAATTAGTCAACATTTGGGGCCAATAATAAAACTTATCTATACGGTGGATTCCTAGAAATGTAGTGTTTAGCCTTGAGGTGAAGAATCAAATATTCTCCCCACCTTGGCCATCGACCTAGACCAATGGATGGAGTAAGTCCAAATAGTTGGTCCATATGTAAGGCTTGGAGTTTTTTGTACCTTAAGCTAATTTGAAAATTAAAATTTGAAAATTAAAAGTATATTTTAAATTTAAAAGGTTAGGTTTAAAATATAAAAGAAATTTTTATAAAGGTTATAAATTAAATTAAATTAGTCAAAATTATTTTGAGAAATTGAATAAGTAATTTTAAATTTTAATATACATATATATATTTAATTAATATGGTCAATTAAATGAAATAAAATAAACATAACAAAGTTTGTTGCCTTAGTCACGTTCTCTCTTTTATCCCTAGCATCATCCATTAGTCGCCACACCCTCACCACTTCCTAAACTCACCTCTTTTTCTCTCCTACCAGACGTCAGCTGGAACTTGCCTTCTTACCCCCCATTTTCCACCTAAGAACCAGCCTATCCTTCCGAACACTATGCATAACCCGATCTTACTCTCCCTCATCTCACTCTACCTTCAACGCAAACCCAACAAGAAGAGAATTTCCCTCCTCTCCATGCAACAAGAGCCTCATGTTAAGTAGATTCCATGTAGGAAAATCAAAGCTCAAGAAAGTGTGAAACCATCTCATGACTAATATTGCAGAAGTTTGTAAACAATGATCCTAGTTTGTTTGTCATATATTAACTAGTAAGTAATAATAGAGAACAAGTTTTCATTTATGCAATATTAACGGGTATTAATTTCCGACTAGTGCAATATTTAGTACAAATTCAGAACCCACTTGTGCAATCTCCCATGAAGGCAAATGATTAACTAGTATCAATGTATAATGAACAGTTTGTTACTTATGCAATATTTAGTACCAATTCATGTTTAGAAACTAGCAAATATCACACAATCAATAGTAGTTTAAATGAACATGCCGCGATTGCAAAAAAATTGTGTGAACTAAAATATAAGGAACTAAGGATCAATATCTGATGTTTGCACCGAAAGTCAGATAAACACTCGAACAGATTAAAGTAGAGAAAAAAATGAAGAAATTAAAAAGAAAACGAGTAAATACAACACACAACTATTTATAGTGGTTCGGCTAAACTCCGGCCTACATCCACTTTAACATTTTTATTCGTTTCTAGAAGTTTACACCAACTTTTATTTTACAGATCGGAATTCTCAAATCAGTGGAGATCGGTGCTTAGATAGAACAGAATTTCAGAATGCAAAAAAAGATCTCGAAATGGTGTAAATTTTCCCATATCGATTTCCTCCTCTCTATATAGGAAAAAACCTCCGTAGTAATCTCCAAAAATTGCTCCATACATTTTCCACATCATGCACATTGTCCTACAAAAGTCTCGTGGCGATTCCTAACCCAAGATTCATGGATCGGTGATGATCCATGAACCATGGGTCAATACCGAGCTGTATTGGAGTCCGGTCTGAGGTTTTTGGGTGTTCTTTTGCGGCTTGACTTGGGGTTTTCCTAAGGTTGTTGTGGAGGAGTCTTTCTTCCCTTGCTTTGAGTCCAACCCGAGGAATTTATATGTTTGCTTCGAGCCAACTCGGTGTCGATCCATGAGTAACTCGATTTAACCCTTTTCATTCATTTTTTATATTTCCTTTATCTTTCCTTTCTAGGATGTTTCTCAGGTCCTTGGCTCATTTCTTCGTCATTTGCTCGTCCATTTCAATCTTTTAAGTCTGTTTGAAGATCTCGGTCGTATCACTTGCCCCCTAAAGCATGCCTTCTCGATAGAAGGTGTACTTTGCGCAAGAACAAATATCGAAGTTGGTAAATCACTTGTAGTTTAATTTTTAGGATAACAAATGATTGAATCACAGTGAATATCCAGTTTCTTCAGATTCATTGGTAAATCAAAAGTCATTATATACCATCATAGCAAAGGGCTCGAATCCTCGCTTGAGTGTTGGTCATTAATCATCATCATTTTGTATTCTCTTGGAATTATCATATCATAAATCAATATTGTAAATCAAGGTCATCATATTATGCACCGTTATCCAGGTCATCCCGTGTTCATCTGGGGTTAAGTTATCATACAAAAGAATCAAGAGCATCCTGTATTCATCCGAGATTTAAGTTACGATGCACAAATCATGTGTTTGTAATCAAATTTCGTTAATTATGTAAGTTCATCGCTACCGTTGGAACGTTATTTATAAATCATCTAGTGTCACCTAATATTCCATTATAAGAATGCTCGAACGAATCGAAGCAATGATTTTCATCAATCATCTCGTTATTATAGTTATCAATTAAGGTAGCGCATTGTCACTGATCGGTGCATCATTTACAAATTGTCCAAATCGCCCAGCATCCCATCATAAGCGACTCTAACCGAATTCAAATTGTTCCAGGGTCAAGTGGTGCCTAAATTCATAGTTTAGTCTTTGATTTCTCCGAATCACATTATCAGTATCCAGGTTAGCTTCCATTACTCCGTATTGCGTAATCAGTGACCAATACAATTCCTGATCTCGTCGGATCATTAGTTTAATCCTTAATCTCTTTGGATTGTTAGTTTAATCCTCGATCTCTCTGGATCACCAGTTCATGTTGAGTCCAATATGCTCGCTCTCCACTGAGGGAACCAATGACCAAGCAATTCCATCTGGTTAGTCACCGATCAGGAGACTTACTTCTAATGGTTCATTGCCCTATCTCTCTGGTTAGGAGAACCATGTCGAATCAGTTCATAAATTAACATCAACTGGTAACCAATCTTCATTGGTGTTTCGAAACCGATATTAGTTATCATGTTCAAGTGGTTTTCAAAGTCAAGAATTCATTCATAGAATTCAGATTCAAACATCAAACCAATATCACAATATTTATCCTATCAAGCATCACTCTCAGGCATCCGACTCAGAGCGTGACTAAAGACCAATCGAGGTTTCATACATGGGTAAGTAGCCTAATTGTAATACTGCATTATTTATTTGCAAACAAGAGTAAACTGAGGGAATTGAACCTGATTTCCTTCCGTCCAATCATGAGATGACTATCCTCGACTAAGATCCAAGGCAGCTTTCAAACGCATTCGTTGTAGATGGTGGTTGCTCCAATAATGCCATTGCAATTTGGTTTCTCACATACTGTTGTTACTGTTTGTTTCGAACCTACTCTTCAATCAGATCTCGTAGGTGTTTATATTCATATGTTTCATGCTCATCCAGCTCATGGAATAAGCAATATTTTCCAGACCTTTTCTCCAGGTCTGTGGGCTCTCTCTTCATTGGTTTCCGGTAGAGAATCGATCCTCTGGTATTTAGTAAACCCTCTCTGAGGTTTCAGTCAACTCCTTGTAAGAAAAAAATTCAGCTCCCTTCTCTGTCGCTTCTATAACGACCCGTATTTACATATCAAAGGATCATAAAATATTATTATTTAATTCATATGAGGTCATATGACTCTAAAACTTTAGGAAATGACCACTAAGCACATTTTCCATGCTTTAAAGTTTTATCGGAGAGTTTGGACTCAAAAATTCATATAAGGCCTATAAGTTTTGATAGAGAGTGAATTAGGGTCTAAAACCATTTTCACTAGATCGAGATGATGGTTTCTCTTTTCGTAGAGTGGCCATAATAGGAAAAAGGAGTCACCATTTAGGAAATATGGCCATTTTAAGTTCTGTTTGCCTATGAATAAACTAGTGGGCAATTAAACCAAGCCCATACTTAGGTCCACTAATTAATTTCAAGGATTGTGTCTAATTAGGGGTGATGGGAAAGAATTAGATCATTTCTCACTTTCCAAGAACAATTCCAAACCTCTATTGATCCTAATTTCATTAGGAACCCTCCTTTTTCTTAGAAATCTTAGTCTAATCCATCATTAGAAGGGTAACTAGAGAAGGGGATTGTAGATCCATAATCTTGGTACTTTAGAATTCATATTCTTGGCCGTTCATATCAGATTTAGGCATCTTTTGTATTTTGGATATTACGTGAGTGATTATGGATCTCTTGTTATTCTATGCTTGTCTGTATAGTTAAATTTGATATTTTTGATATGATTTCCATTTAAAACGATTGTAACTTTAATTTATTACTTAAAATTGTTTATGGTCGCATTTGAAAAGATTGAAAATTGATTTTATATGGTTTTATTACCCGTTTTGGATCATATTATCATTTTAGTGCAAAATTAGATCTAAGCTAAATCTTATGTGTTATCAAGTTTGGATTGGTTGCTTCTGTTTTGTGAATGCATATGTATGGTGGCTGCTATTATTTTTGTTTCTTTGATATGGTTTGTTAGTGCGTTTAGATTACTTAGTAAGTGATCGTTGATTAGGCATAACGAAGGGAAAATTGTTCAAAATGGGATGAAACTGGGAGGAGGGGCTCTGGAGGATTAGGGAGCTTGTAATTCAAGTCACAACATGTTTTGAGTTAGTTAAGGTGGCTAACCTCAGGTTGGTACCGACCTAAAATGGAGTGTTCAAGCCAGTGCAAACAGATCGATGCTGGGTATGCTTCGGGTCAAAGGTGGTAGGAAATCGGGGTGTGCTTCAAGATAAGGTAAGAGGGGAACTTCGAAAACCAAAATTTTTGATTTTTGGCTAAGTATGGATGTCGGTACCAACCACTTTTGGTCGTTACCGATCACTTTTTATAGCAGCGGCTTGGTGCCGGGGACTTGGGAGCTTGAGGAATGGAGCAAGGGTTTCTAAGCAAGCAAATAGAGATGAGACCGATAAGGAAAGAACTTAGCCAAATTATGGCTAAGTATATGATGAGGAATTCAAATCTGTGTTGACCCCTTTTGTTTGGTACCGACATGAATTAATTATCCCAAAGTTAGTGAAACGTCTAGGGGAGAATGTAGGAACTCTATATCGTGCTGAAGGTGTTTGTTTATTCCCTTGGTGCTCAATGGCGATGTGGTTTCACACTGTGCAGTTAAAGCGCTCGGCAGATTCAAAGCGGTGGAGGTGCAAAAAGTCATAGCGGGGATACATCGAGGATATAGCGGGATATAGCGGATAGCTTTAAAATAGCATATAAAACACGTACTTAATGTTTTTACAAATATATAAATGGTAATTAAATGAAAACTTATCATTTAATTGAATTATAATTAATACATAAATGATTTAAACAAAAAACATGTGCGAATATACTTTAAATAAACGTAAATCTGTTATATAACATAACTGAATTTAGTAAAATATTAGAGTATTTTCATTTCTGAAAATATATTAAAAATTAAATCAAATAATTTAGTTTCATAATTTTTATAATGTTTAAATGCAATTTTTTAATTCATTTTATTAAAGAAGATATAGAGGAAATAGCAAAATATATCGGGAATAATCGGATACAGCGGAAATAGCGGGGATTTAAGCGGAAAGGCTATATTTTGGGGCTATATGGAAAATCGTAGTGGTAGAAATCCGCTATGAGATATTGCGGGGTTATAGCGGGTTTATAGCGGGGCATTAACTGCCCTGGACTTGCACATAAATGCTGATGACTTCAGAACTTCGATGATGGTGACTCGACAGTGAATGGAGTTATGTTCTACGGATGATGGCTCGATGTTGAATGGATTTGCGAGGATGATTTTCCATAATGGAGGGTTCTAGGCAGGGTGACCCATTGACATGATATTGAATGGTTCTATCAAGGAAAGAAAGGAATGTGGTATGGTTCCTTGAGGATGAATGGAAACTAGATGGAGCAATAGAAGGGCTTGGATACGCATGCTAAGGGATCGTTAATACTCAGAGCATTTGTGATGTACTCAAAAGCAGGGGTATTGTGAGGATGCTTATTGTGTATTTGGAATAGTTACCTGGATCGGTGGAATGGATCTACATACCTTTGACCCATGGAATGGTTCTAGTGTCAGCTTCGGGGTATGAGCGAGTACATTGAAAACCAAAATTTTGCTATTAATCCTCGATAGTGGAAGGGTCATACAAGTTATCATATATCTAAAGCACATTGAGTGACCGTGGGGATCTTTTGATGGATGCTATATTTGCTTTGGTTGTTCTTCCCATAGTATGTTACTCTTGGATGTCACGAGGCATAGGTATTATAGGCATAGATACTTGGACACTTGACATCATACTTAGGATGTAGTACACTTTATGATGTTTGCAGAGTAGCGTATTATGTTCGTTATGTGATAACTCTTTAGTTGTAGGGACATGTCAGGTATATTTCATATACCCTTGTTTCTTACTATATCGACTTGTATAGTATTTTGAGATTTCTTATTGCTCGCACTAGACCATTATTTGACTCAAGGTTTTATGCTTTATTTCTTATTATCTCAAGTACTGTTAAATGAGTAGACTATGTAGCAGGTCTATGTGGTATGAGGCGGCAGTATAGAGGACGAGTTGGAGGGAGCTTTCTCGTATTATATATGGATGCTTATGCTTATTCCAGCGTGTGACACTGTGAAGCCTAGGTAGTATTCATCTATTACATATATTAGAGACAGTTTGAGTTTTTTTGGTTATATAAACTCTATTATCATTTTACATAACCTTGTGAACCTATGTACTCTGGTATTGTGATTCATTTTAATTTTTATTATCCCCCGTGTTTTATGTCTGTGATGTTATTATTATATTTTATTTGATGCGCTGTGAGATATATGACAGGTTCTATGATTGTTTCTATTATTTTAACCATTGGTGATCATCCTACATTGGTTGGGCACCGTAGCAGTGCACTCTTTATATATATTGGGTGTTGGAGGCATTGGGCGGTCATCACAGCTTCGGTCCTCCAAAGCTTTGGTCTAATGGTTTTCAAAATCAAATATTTATTTGTAAAATCCAATCAAAGCAACAAACATGTATATTAAGCATCCATCCTAGACATCCAACTCAAAGCATGCCTAGAGACCAATCGAGGTCTCACACACATGTAAATGGCCCAAGGTTATTACTGTCTTATCAAACCAAAAGGCAAAACAAAGGAATCGAATCTGACTCCCATCCATCCCAATCAAGGGATTATCATTCTCAGACTAGCTTCGTGGTCGAATCCAGATGTGTTTGTTACAGATGGTGGTTGCTCTTACAACACCATTGCAATTTGGTTCCTCGTGTACTATTGTAGCTGATTGTTCTGAACCTGCTCTTTTATTAAATCACGAAGGTGTCAGCACTCATTTCATGTCCATCTATCTTATGGAAAATGAAAAAAATTCAGACCTTTTCTTCCAACCCATAGGCTATCTCTTAGCTGGATTTCGATAGCGTAGCTGCCTCCTGGTATCTAAGTAAATCCTCTTCGAGGTGTCAGTTAGGCCAGTGTAGGAAGAGAATTTCAGTTCCCCCCTTTGTCACTTCTGTTTCTCGAAGCTATCTTCAACTTTCCACTTTCCTTTGTCCTTACTGTATCATGCTCTGAATGGTACTCCGTCATCCACGGCATTAACCTCGGCATTCTTAACTGCAGCTTCCTCCTGATGCAAGTATCTCTCAGTCTCATGGTAAAACTCCATGAGGTCCATCGGTGGATCCCTCTCCAATGCAGTCTTAAAATCAATTTTTCTAGCAACTCCCAAAACCACCGCCATCGGAACTATTTATGGATTTTGCTTATGAACTACAGTAGTTGCGTCAAATTTGGTCAGGTAACTTCTTAGGGCACTCCAGCCCTTTTTTCGTGCTCGAAAGTGTCATCACATTCTTTGATCGAGAGATATATGATAGAGTTAGGGGTATGCCCTAGAGGTGATTATGTAATTGGTTATATATATCAGACTCGTTGACTAATATTGTTCAAAATAAAAGGTATTTTCTTTCTATAATATACTTGATATAATGTTTTATATTAATCAATCAATTTAATTAAAGGTATATTTAATTGAAAATTCATAAATGGTATATTTTGTGATAGTAGTTACAAATTGTTGTAACTGTGAGTAAGTTATCATAATAAATATAAATATACCATTTTAAATGTTCCTAGTCAAGATGCATTGAGACTGGATATCAATATATATGTTAAGACTAGAGTATGAAATGCTCTCAAATATTGGAATGTGTATTACTCATGACTACTCAGGGCTCCAAGAGGTTACATACTGATAATTATTGGATAACTATGGAATGACTCACTCAATAGTTTTTATTAGTTGATATAACTATGGTCAAACAAAAAATATCGATGTGACTTACCTACACAGTTCTCGCGACTTGAAAATACATTAGATCTGCAAAATGAAAGCTCCGCTTTGATTGTAATCAAATCATAGCATGGCATCCATCGAGTGACTATAGTTGGGTCGAGTGGAAGTAAAGCACAATTCAAAAGAGGATTCGTCTCCTCGATTACATGGGATTAGCATCACGGTCAACTCAAGTAAACTCAAAGTCAAAGTCTCTTGCCAGAGAATTTCAATTAATAACAATTGTTATTATTGAACGAAGGACTTTGTTTTTGGACTAAAGAGTTGAATATGGACGATATTGGAATTTTGACCAATACCAAATTTCACAAGTCCAAAGTGATTTAGTATCGACGAAGAGAATTAGTGTAAAATTAATGTCATAACACGGTAATGCTTGATAATGTAAAATTGGATTTTACCGGAACAAAGTAAGTGATAAATTTGGCTAGAATGTCACACCACCTGCTAAGTGATGTGTGGACATCAACATTCGAATAGTTTGATGTTAATTGCTGATAAAATTTACACCCGACGAGTTATATAAAAGAAATGTGGAATTCTCTATTGACCAAATGATTTATTTAGTTTATAATGGTTATAAATTAACTAATATTTATGAAATATTAATCATAAAATTTTAATATGATTTGAGTAACAAATATAATTGTACATATTTATAATAATTACAAATATATCGATCGATATGCAATATCGACCAATTAAATTTAATTTAATTAATAATATTTATTTGGGCTTAAATGGGCTGTTAGCCCATAATATTATTTCTATAGTAATACGGTTTGTATGATGCAACTAAAAAGGCTAGATGGGTTTTGAGATGGATGGCTGAGATTTGATGAGAAATGGTAAGAGATGTTATCTGTATTTCTTCCACTCTAAAAGAACCCCTAACCCTAATGCAAAAAAAGACTTTCTGGCTACCATTTCCCCATCATTGCTGGCAAATCTCATCAACAAGGAGCTCCAACAGATTCATCTCAAATTAATTCAAAAGGCGACAACTATTGAATAGCAAAAGGTCTAAAGTTCAAAGATTAGCAATCTACCGAATCGAGAAGATTTAAAGGGAGAGAGAATTCATTATTACAAGGTGCTCTAAAGCATTAGTATAGGCACATATTTACCTTACTATATGATTTATAATTTCTAAATAACATTATATTATTCGTGGTGTATATATATGTTAACCCGCCTTTTGGCAAGGCCATGGATAGGCGGATTCAACTAAATCGACTACTCGTTTGTTGAGACTGGAATACGATGAGTTTGATTCAGTTGGATGGAGAGATGATTAGTCATGGAGGGTTCGGTGTTGGTCGTTCGGTCTGGGAAGCATGGTTCGGTCAGGATGAGGCCGTTCGGTCTGGGAGGCATGGTTCGGTCAGAATGAGGCCGTCGGTCTGGAAGGCTTGGTTCGGTCAGGATGAGGCCGTTCGATCTGGGTGGCATAGGTCAATCGGCATTGATGTGGCTCGGTCAAGGTGAGTTGGCATACATCGGTCGAATGAAGTGGGTTGGCATGGAATGGTTCGATGCTGAAGTAGCTTGGTCAAGGTAGGTTAGCATACATTGGTCCGCTGAAGTGGTTTGGCATTGGAGTGGTTCGGTCAAAGTGGTTCGGCATAGGCCGATCAGCATGTGTGGGTCGGCAAAGGCCGGTCGGCATGTGTGGGTTGGCTACCCAGAGTCAGTCTTTGGGTCAGCGTGTGTTAGTCTTCGAATCGACATGAGTGGATGGGATTGGCTTATGGAGAGCTTGGGATCGGTCGGGATAAAGAGTATGGTTCGACGATGGTCTTAGTGGGCCTTATCACTCAGGAAGCCCGGTAACTCAGGATTTGCCAATAAATACAGCAGGAGGGCTTCAAAAAGGGATCTTTATTCTGCTTCCCTTCTTCTTCCTTATTAAGGCTACTCTGTTGTTGTTGCTTTAAAAACTCTGGATTGTAACTGTAATTGATTCGGATATCAATGAAAAGGAAATTTCTGGAGTGGACGTAGGCCGGAGTTAGCCGAACCACTATAAATCCTCTGTTATGCTGCTTTCTTTCTAACTTTTACTATTCTTCATATTTATACTCTCTATATACATTCTATTCGTGATTTGTGATTGTGATTTGATGCTTTCATCTGGATTTGGGTGCTAGTGACCAATTTTGGCACTAACATTTTGGTGCTTTCACTGAGAAAGCCAGCACTCAAGGATTCAGAAGCTTGGATTTTGGATTTAAAAGCCTAGGAGCTTCGATTCTGGAGAGTATGGCAAAGCAATCAACTAGGAGATATAGGATAGAAAGGAGTCAGCATAAAGGGAGTCAGGAGGCTTCCTCGGGAGCTAACCAGGCCTCGATTTTCATCACCAGAGACGAGATGGAAACGATGCTGAAAAGACAAGAAGAGATGATGCAGAACCTACTTCGACAGATTGCACAAGTTAGAGTGCAATGTCAAGGTTTGGCAACTGTAGGAAATGCTGAAATTAGAGGTCAAGAGCATGGAAAAACCGGAATTCAGAAAGGAGCAGGACTATCAGGAGCAACACTAGGACTAGGGGCACTCCCCCAGAGCATATTGATCCAAACCCGAGCGGAGTACCAGGTGGAGTTGTACAACATGGTGTCGATAGAGGAATGGTTGCTCATCTAGGAGAGCAGGTCCCAGGATTCCCTCATGAACTCAAAAGGGCAGATTGGAGGTAACAAACAAGGACTACAACTCGGTGACAGTGATAGGTTGGCAGAGATGGTTAGGCGAGCCATGAGAGGCGGATTGGTAAATAGAGACTTAGAAGATGTGAATAGGAGTCCCTTTTCTCCTGTGATCAGGCAAGCTAGAAACCCGTCAGATTTCAGACTACCGACGTTGGAAATGTATGGCAGGAGAATGGGTCCCACTGTTCACTTAACGAGGTACATGAGCATATGGAAGTGCTGGGGGAATCGAAGGAGGTCATGGCACGATGCTTCCCTTTGTATTTGTTAGATATTACAACATTATTGTTCAGACAGCAGGAGAGTGGCTCTATCGGCACATGGACGGAGTTGATTGAAAGGTTTATGAGATAGTTTCGAGTCCACATAGTTGGACCCAAGAACATGATAACTTTAACATCGATGAAACAATGGAAAGGAAAGTTGCTCAGGGATTTCTTAACCAGATTCAATGCAGCAGTGGCTTCGGTGGATCGGCCCGATCCATCAATGGTTTTGATGGCGGCAGTTTCAGGAATTGTAGATAATTCGGATATCAAGATATCATTGGAGTGGGACCCATCGAGGGATCTTGGGGATTTCTATCATGAAGCGGAAAGGTTCCTGAGGCAGAAAATATGCAAGCTGAGAGAGAAGGGAGAGGGGATGAAGCTTATACAGTAAGGGGTGGAGGTCCACCCAGCGAGGATCCAAATAAAGATGATAAAGGAAAAAGGAAAATGAATGACAACGGTAGCACTCGAAAAGGCCTAGAGGGAGTTAAAGTTTTCATCTTACACAGATTTAACTGAGACTCTAAAAAGGATTTACTTGCTGGCGAGTCAGGGGTATTGTATCCTAGCATTGGTGGATACTCGAGGGCACCTCCAGTATCGAAGGCCGACAAGGATGGAACCTTCTGAATACGAGCGAGCATCGGGAAAGCCTTGCCTATTCCATGAGCTAGATGAGCACAACACAAACAACTGTAGACATTTGAAAGATATCGTTAAGGATCATGTAAGGGATGGTCATCTACGACAGTATGTAAGGAATCAAGCTGTGGCAGTGGAACAAGAGCGGCCACCGCCCACCTTGTACGAAGATGGCACTAGACCTAGGCAATGTCATCATATTACCAACTAAACAAATTTATGGCTTTAAATAAGTAATAGAACTCGAATTGATACGGCTAAGTCACTTACACATGAATGTGATCGAGGATGGTCCCTAGGCATGCTTTGAAACGATGATAAACCATGTCGCTCGAGTCTATGAAATCTTGCTTTTCTTTTCATTTTCTTGAAAACTTTGGTTTCTTCCTTGGATGTATAGACATTTATTTGTTTTTCCCTGGTTGTAAAAACTCTTAATTTGAATAATTGGATTTGGATCGCTGTAATAAACAATACAGGTCTCGCGATCACGGTCCCGACCGGAGAGACGGGGCAGTGATCGCAAGTTACGAGTCCCTTCGTCGGAGAGCGATGGAATGGACTCGAACACAATATTAAAAAGTCCTTGGTCAGAGAGCCGAGGCTAGAAAATATAAAAGTCCTCGGCCGGAGTGCCGAGGCCGGAGAATATAAAAAGTCCTTGGCCGGAGAGCCGGAATATAAGAAGTCCTCGGTTGGGGAGCCGAGGCCGGAGAATATAAGAAGTAATTGGCCGGAAAGCCGAGACGGAAGAATATAAGAAGTCCTTGGCCGAAGAGCCAAGGCCGGAGGAGTCCTCAGTCGGAAGGCCGAGGCCGGAGAATATGAAAGTCCTCAGTCGGAGAGCCGAGGCCAAAGAACATACAAGCCCTTGATCGAAGAGTCGAGGCTGGAACAGGATAACGCAATCTGGCGAGGTCTACGGATTCGAAGTTAAACCTGGAGAGGTTATGGATTCGGATTTCGGCTAAGGATAGATGGACCCGGTGAGGTCCTGGATTTGGGAAAGGGTCCAGAGCAGTCCCGTATTTGGATATCGACCCAGAAAGGTCATAGATTACGCTATTGGTTATGGATGGATTAAAACTCGGTGGACGGGTTTGGATAGCTATGGAATTGACTCAGGGTTTAGTCATTGGATTCAAAATCGGATATCGACTCAGAGCATTCGTAGGTTTGGATAAGAATATAGCAATGTCACTTGGATAAGATGGCTTGAATCATGGATATAATAGTGTGGTTTTGAACGGAACACAGAGTTCAGATATTGGACTTGAAGCTATTCAAAACACACCTTCCTACCGCAAGGCATGTTTTGGGGGGAAATGTTAACTCGCCTTTTGGCATGGCCATGGACTGGCGGATTCAACTAAATCGACTACTCGTTTGTCGAGACTGGAATACGATAGGTTTGAGTCAGCTGGATGGAGAAACGATCAGTCATGGAGAATTCGGTGTCGGTCGTTCGGGTCTGGATGGCATGGTTGGGTCAGGATGAGGTCGTTCGGTTTGGGAAGCATGGTTCGATCAGAATGAGGCCGTTCGGTCTGGAAGGCTTGGTTCGGTCAGGATGAGGCCGTTCGGTTTGGGAGGCATAGGTCGATTGGCATTGAGGTGACTCGATCAAGATGGGTTGGCATACATCAGTTGGCTGAAGTGGGTCGGAGTGGAGTGGTTCGACGTCGAAGTGGCTCTGTCAAGGTGGGTTGGCATACATCGGTCAACTGAAGTGGTTCAGCATTGGAGTGGTTCAGTCTTGGTGTGGTTCGGTCAAAGTGGTTCGGCATAGGTCGATCGGCATGTGTGGGTCGACATAGGTCAGTTGGCATGTGCGGGTCGGCTACCCGGACTCAGTCTTTGGGTCGCGTGTGTTAGTCTTTGGATCGGCATGAGTGGATGGGATCGGCTTATGGAGAGCTTGGGATCGGTCGGGGTGAAGAGTATGGTTCGGCGATGGTCTTAGTGGGCCCGTATCACTCAGGAAGCTCGGTAACTCAGGTTTTGCTTATAAATACAGCAAGCGGGGATTCAAAAAAGGGATCTTCAGGCTACTCTACCATTGTTGCTTTAAAAACTCTGGATTGTAACTGAATTAATTTGGATATCAATAAAAAGGAGATTTCTGGAATTGACATAGGCCGGAGTTAGCGAACCACTATAAATCCTCTGTGATTACTGCTTTCTTTTTATTTTTTACCGTTCTTCATATTTATACTCTCTATATGCATTCTATTCGTGATCTATGATTGTGATTTGATGCTTTCATCTGGATTTGGATGTTAGTGACCAATTTTGGTGCTAACAATATATATATTGTTATATTGCTTGTTAGGTAAGATTCTTATAAGTATCATCAATGTTGTCACATATTAGATTGGTAATATGTATGTTTTGATTTATTAAAAAAAATATGTTATATAGATTTGAAGTTCAGAGCTAAAGAAATTTTATTTTAGTTATTATCATTTTGTTAATTAATACATATATGTGTGTGTATGTGTATGTATTAATATATTACCTAATTTTAATTATATAGTTTGTATTTAATTATATCACATATCATGTTCGTAGTTGAACTTATATTTTATAAATGCATATCTATGTAGATTATATTTTTCAATGGCCGCATATTTATTTTTAACAATTATCTACTATTATTTTTTTAGCAAAAGCTAGCGGGGTTAACAGGGCCCCTACCTGATTTTATTGCAAAAAACAATAAAACACAAAACTTGCCCAAAAGAGAACAGCAAGCAAGAAAAAAAGAAAATACAAAACACAACACACGGAGCTACACAGAAAGAAAAGCACAACAAAAAAACACACAAAGCAAAACAAGAAAACAAGAAACACACCAAAAAAACCAACTATCTCCAAGCATCCATGTATATGGCTGGAAAAATAGCTTGCATCTTCATTGTTTTGTAAATTTCATACTTCAATACTTTCCATAACACCTGACCATCTCTCCTCTTCTTATCAAAGCAAATCAAATTTCGTTCATACCATAACACCTGATTATCTACTATTATTCAATATTATTTAAACTAATATACTAATTAAATAAATCATATAAAATAAAATATGTTTCGAAAATTAAATTTTTAATTTTATAAAAATTTTTATTATCATATAAACTCTCAGCCAAAAAATTAGAATTTAAAGATCATTTTATATTTTAAAAAAACAATTTAATAAACAGTCAAAATCAATTAATTAACTAAATTATTATTTTGATCGAGGAAATTATGGAAAAGAATTCGTAACTCTAAAATATCATGCTTAATTTTCTAAAAATTTAAAATTCGAATATATAACACATGAATATTTTTATTATTATTTTAACTGTATTTTGAATATTTTTTTAACGGGAAAATAGCCACAGGGAAGAAGTTACAAAAAATTTTAGTCTCAGGGACAACAAGTTTGATTTTTAGTCTGAAGGATATTTTTAGTTTAAACAGAAAATGATAGTTACAACTATCATTATGTGATTTACACTAAAAAGTGTCTTTCAGCCTAAAAAGCAAACTTTTTGTCCTTAAAACTAAATTTTTTTAAAACTTTTTCCTTAAGCCTAAAAACCCCATTTTTTAATGTATAAAATATAAATATTTTTTGTGTGTTGTGCATTCGATCTAGAAAGATTTAATATATATGCACACACATATATACATATGTAAGAAATTATAATTACACTTATTTATATATAAATATATATGAATATAATAATAATAATTTTGATGCTGTAATTCATACATATTATGTATATATATAAAATGATTTAAAGCAAGTCTTTATATATTATGTATGTATGTATATGTGTGTGTGTTTAGTGCAATAGTGTGTGTGTTTGTATAAATCATTAATATTATTACATATAAGATATAAATATACATTTATTTACATAGTTTTTAATATTTATACAAACAAGTTACATCCATACATATATTTGGATAGCATTAATACATATAAGATGAACTAATATAAATATATATGAACTAATAATAATTTTGATATTGTAATTCATACATATTATGTATATATGTAAAATGATTTAAAGCAAGTCTTTATATATTATGTAAGTATGTATGTATGTATATGTGTGTGTGTGTTTAGTGCAATTGTGTGTGTGTTTGTATAAATCATTAATATTATTACATATAAGGTATAAATATATATTTATTTACATAGTTTTTAATATTTATACAAATAAGTTACATCCAACATATATTTGGATAACATTAATACATATAAGATGAACTAATATGTCCGTTGTGATGTAAATCCCAACATTTATATAAGGGACTATTAAACCTTGCATAGATTATTATATTACACATGCATACACATACATATATGTATATGATACACATATGTACTATAATTTTATTAAATATAAATTAACTAAAATTCTATCTATAATTTGTAAATTTAAATTAAATAAGAGATTTTATTTAAATTAAATTTAGAAATGTTCTAAATAAATTTGACTTCATAGGCCCAAAAAGATCCAATAGGTAAAAATATTGAAATTCACCCATAACTTCTACTATGAGCTAACCTAGTTCCACAATGGTATCAAATCCCAATAGCATACCCAATCCATTTAGTCATATTAGGGTTAAATAATTAAGCTCATAACCCATATAGTAGGATGTCTAGAAAGATAGTGTCAAAGGATTGGATTTGGGTAATCTAGTACTCTACCTTACGAGGATACCAACCTGGCTCGAACAGATATGCGAGCTTAAAAGGTTGTCCCTAATAGAAGGGGCCAAATTTGAATTGGGCCTTGGGCTGATTTTCAAAATTGTTTGAAATTAAAATATATGTTTTAAATTTAATAGGTTAAATTTAAAATAAGAAAAATATTATAACTATTATAATATAAAATTTTCAAATTGTTTTGAAAACTTATAATATAAGATTTTAAATTTAAAGTTTAATTTAAAATAATATATATTATAGATGTTATAATATAATAAAATTTTCAAAATATTTGAAAATTAATTTCAAAATTTATAAAATTTATTAATGAGAGTAATAAAATATATTAATTGAATAAGTTAATTAATTAATACATATATTATATATTATGATATATGTTGTATTGTTTGAAAATGTTTAAGGTAACATAAGTATACAAGTATTTATATGAATTGAATTTTGAAATTAATATAATTTAATTAAAATTGTTTGATTAAATAAATTAATTAAAGGTTAATCAATTAAATAAATTAATTAAAAGTTAATAAATCAAATAATATACATAGGTATATGATATATATGTTATAATATAAAGGCTATAGTATATAATGAATACTAAATATAAATGTTATATTAAGATGATATAAAATTAATTAAAATTTTAATTAATTAAAATCAATTATATAAGATTTAATTAATGTAATAATATACATAAGACTATTGCATAAGTAATATGAAATATAAAAGTTATAAAATAATAAATCTTATATAATATGAATGTATAAACTGAATATGGAACATTTAGAAACCTTGAATAGACTTAAGAAATAAATACATACATAAATATACGTTTACCGTGATTTTCGATATGTTCGAAACTTGAATCATGAGGGTATTTCATAAGAAATATATTATTTCATAAGTTGATATCACTCAATATAATATATACTAAAGATTATGAATCTTCAATATAATGTAGTCCTATATTATATATATATATATATATATTAATAAATTACCTGCATACTTCTTAGTTGTTGAGTAGGCTCAAGATGGGGATGTTATATGTAGTATTATTAATATATTGAATAGACGAGGTAAGATGACTATATGTACAGATTTATGGTACATATACTATATGTAGGCTATTGCGGTATAGTAAGTACGAGTGAATAATTTTGTTTTGGTTTTTTGAGCAGACTTAAGGTCGAAGTGAAATTAGGACAAGGTACTGAAAGGTTAGGAGTTGTATATGATACAACCGATAGGAATTTAACCATCGTCCATGGGGCTATGACTTGTTGAGCAGACTTAAGGTTAAAATTCCAAGACGGATGAGTCCCAACATCTACTAGTGAAGTTGAAAGACTTCAATGTTTCGACTTAGGGCTTGGTGAAACATAAAAGACAAGTGGGAGCCTTATTAGAAAAATGAAATGATAAAATTTAACTTTCTAATATTATACCAACATATGCTACATAATAATAATCTAATATTGATAAATTTATGCATTTAAAATGATCGATAAAACATTTATCAATTACGGTACATGAATGAATTGAATTAAAAATCGACAAATAGAAATATAACATATACTTACCAATAAATGCTTATTGCATATGAATATTTCTATACCCATGCAAGTGGCTTATTTTATAACTACTTAATACATTAATAATTTGGTTGCTTTCATGTTTATTTGGTTGAGACCATGTATTTCATTCGATGAGTTTCAAGCTCTAAAACCAATAAAAGACTATGAATATTCGATCCATATACTATCACATATAAGTGTTCTACAGGGAATGATCAGAGTTCATAATGTATAATACTTCAACGAAATTAGTTCATTTGAAACAACTATATAAACAGTACTATAAGATCATTCAATTTGGTTGATTACAATAGAAGATCATATTTTATTAAATGTAAAACAAAACCAAAAATGCAATATAAATTTATGAACTCGATCATATTGAAACTTCAGTTTGATCAGTGTATATGAAGTGCAACATATTTGATGTCCTTAAATGTTAAGGATAATAGAATGTGCTTTTTTAAAGAGTTCATTATGATATTGTAGTATGGGTCTTTCATTTGAATGGTTTGACCATTTGAAAGGAAAATGAATGTGTAAGAGTAAATGTAATTTATGGTACAGTTGGGATGAAGAGAGTGAATAGTCATTCTGCTTCATAAAGAAACATCGAAATTATAATAATAGTAATTAATACTTAACATTGGATTAAGAAATATTATTTCTATTCGAAAATGAATTTTTGTATAGAAAATTGTTTTCTAGGGAGATTTATGTCTTTAAGTTAAGATATTTAAACAAAGAACTCTCTACTATAAACTAGTTACAGTATATGAAATAAATAATCTATATTAAGTTAATGATGGAGCTCTGAATTCAATATGCTATTATAGTAAAGGCAAAAATAGTGAGAGCATACCATATAACACTTAATGATTGCATCACATTACAAAAATTGTTTTCGTAAAATGCACCGAGCATTATTTATGAAGTAATGACTATTTTTCGGTATTGACTGAAAGATAGACATAGCTATGTTTCAGTATGAATATTATGAACATTCGTTATGAAATAAAACTATAATGTGGTATTGGTTTTCATAAAAAAAGTGATGCATTGGAAAATACAAAAGTATCTAATATTATTTGCAGCTTTTTTAGAGCTATAGACTAAGCTGTAGTTTTGAAAAATAATTTTATTGTATAACAATGAATCATATGATAATAGTTAATTATATGTCAAGCAATTAATGGCAATGCACTCACTTTGTGGGAGCGTTATAGGAGTTGATGAACTCTTTTGCATTATAAGAAATTGTAAGTCTTTTAATACCAAAACGGTTCCACGTACTTCATCACATTCACAAATGACTTATTACCTATATGGACATGTGTATTTGATACATATGTAGTATGTCTAAGATAGATTCATAAAGTATAAAACAAAAGTAAATAATATAACATATAATAGAAGTGATTCAATTTGATCGAACTGTGAGTATATTGGAAAGAGTTACATATGTACCTAATACGAATAAAGATTCAATCTCAAAAGTCACTCCTTCATGTATTACATGATAATGTATCAACAAAGAGTGATCGAACTTGGTTGGACAAAGTAAGATTACTTGTGAGTATAGTTGAGTTAAATTCTTTCTATAATGTCATGCATTTAAGAGTAGTATGTAAGGTTAATATCACTTTGTCTAAATGATAGTTTACAAAATCGTATATGATAAGGGTTTGGAAGAAACCTCAACATAACCTAGGCTAAGAAGTTGGTTGGTTGCGCAAGTCAAAAGTTTAGACATAATGATTGTTCCAAAGGGATCTTGAAAAGACTGTCATTGGATGACATATTTGAACATTAGTTTTGTAAATAAGGAAAGTCATAAAATGTTTATGAATACCTATTTCGCTGCAGTGAGAAATATTTTTTGTTTCAAGAAGTACCAACTTCATAGTGAAGGAATTTTTTTGAGAAATTACTGGTTGTAAAATAGAATCGGATACAATCCAAAGATAAAACCGTTACATAATATGAAATGAAAATAACTTACCTAAATGAACACATCACATTAGAGTGTCTAATAAATATTCTCACATATTGAAGAGAAACTATTAGTTTCTTACAATGTCAAAAATATATATAATCCTCGGTCGTTTAATTAAATCATTAAGAGTGTTGACATGATATGGCATGATGTGCAAATCCGAAATATATTCCAAGTATATTATCAAAATATGATTTTGGTAGATATAACGAAATATGTATGATCCATCGGCCGCAAATATGTCTTTGAGGGCAAGACTAATGCAGTTGCAAGATAATAGCAACACCAATGAGAGTAACATCACAAATTTCAATTGTTGAAATTAACATAATAGATTCAATATTTGACGTGCCTAAGTTGATTCAGATTTACTCACAAAATTATAGCTTGGTATGACTTTATGTTTCGGCACGTATATATTAACATGGAAAATTCTAAATAATGATTTAAAGTAAGTTGTTTGCAAATAATAAGAAAAAATGTCCCCAAGTCAGTTGGAGAGATATCGAGTTTGTGAGTCCTTGGATATGATCCAAGAAATGATAGAAAGTGTCATTTTATAAGCATTGGAATTGAATAAATATTTTGAAAGAAATACCAACTAGTTTGATTATCAATCAAAATGCAAAGGAAGCGTGCATTTATAAGAAAGAACATTAAAAAGCACATTGATATTTCTAAAACTGTAAGTAAACAACACATTGCTGATTTTTAACGATGTACTTGCATTAAAATCAATCTTAGTTGTTTTAATACTCAATGTCAGGTTTATAAATATATCTTTTATAGTAAGTATAAAAGATGTAGGTGACGTTCCAAAACAATATACAAGGACACCTTTATAAAATGTTTAATAACAAACAAGTAAGATAGATTCCTTATGCACTGGCAATAGGGATTATCATGCATGTTTGTTGTCTATAATATATGATTTGTTTATTTATTTGATATATGAAGCTAATATCAAATCTAAATTTATATCACAAATGGTAGTTTGGAGTGTTCTGTGTATTTACGAAATACTAGAGAATTGTTTAACAAAACAATGAACTCCTTCCGAAGGAGTGTTCGAACTCAAATTTCATAAGTAATATTGAATATAACATGTCAATAATAAATTCAACTTAAGAATCTTTAAGTTGGAAATGTTCCAAATGAAAGACTATAGTTGATTCAATGGAAAAGGCTAAGTACATCACCTTGAATAGTAGGTTTCAAATGAGGGGTTTTGCTTTTCTTCTTGAGGATTTGTCTATATGAAATTTGAAGGGAACAGAATTTATGATTATTTGAAGGGTTGAAAGAGCCGACAGTGTGATCATTTTGGAATGTTATAAATTAATTAGGAGGAAGATTCTTGTTTAGGGATCGGATCTTCCTATCTCCTTGGAAGATAAATTTTTGTTTAATAGATGGTCAAATTTTAGTTTTTAATTTCCTTTGTGTGATGGTCGGGTTTTTCTTTTTCAGTTGTTGTGTGCCAGGTGTTCTTGGGTTGTTGTATCTGTGGTTGTAAGTTGTGTGTGGATTGTAAGCTATCCTTTTGAAATAATAAAGAGGTTAGGATCCTCTCTAAAACCCTCCTTAACTTCCAAAAAACAATAAAGAAATGTATATAAATATAAATGCATAAACAAATTTATAGTTGAGCCTAGGGTGATTCCAAATGTTGAGAATCCCACAACACTGTTATATGCTAACAATGTCACCACATAGTTCATAAAAAAACTTAGAGCTCACTAAAAGTCGAGTGGCATACTCTAAATTATTCCACGTGTAAATGTGGATTATCAACATCAAAGAGAGTTGATTGACATGGTGGATAATTGAAACATAATAACATACCCATTCACCGAGGGACTAACCAAATAGATTTTGGGGAAACTAATTAGAAAAGTTGAAATAAGATTCCATAAACAACCTTAAGTGCAAGTTGGAGACTGATAGAGTTAAGAGTATGCCCTAGGGGCAATTATTTAATTTGTTATATATATCTAACTCGTTGACCAATCTGTTCAAAATAAAAGGTATCTTCTTACTATAATATACTTGATATAATGTGTTATATTAATTAATTTAATTAAAAATCTATTTAATAGAAAATCCACAAATGGTATATTTTGTGATAGTACTCACAAAATGTTGCAACCGTGAGTAAAATCAGAATAAATATAAACATATCATTCTAAATGTTCCTAGTCAATGTGCATCGAGACTGGACATCGATGTATCCATTGAGACTATAGTACGTAACGCTCTTTAAATGTTGGACATCGTATTACTTATGACTATTGAGGGAACCAAGAGATTGTGTAATAATAGTTATTTGATAATTATGGAGTGACTCACTCAATATTTTTCTATTGGTTAACATAACTAAGGTCAAACAGAAAATGTCGACGTGACTGATTTACACAGTTCTCTCAACTTGAGAATACCATGGATCTTCAATATGAAAGTTCCACTTGATTATAGTCAATCATGGAATGGCATCCATTGAGTGACTATAATTGGGTTGAGTGGAAGCATTAGAAGTGAAGCACTATTCAAGAGAGGTACGTCTCCTTAGTTATATGTGGTTAGTATCACGGTAGACTCAAATCAACGCAAAGGAAAAATCTCTAGCCAAAGCATTTTGGTTAATAACAATTTTTATTATTAAACTAAGTATTTTACATGTTTGGAATATAGATTTGAACATGGACGATATTGGAATTTTGACCATTAGCAAATTTCATAAGTCCAAAGTGATGTAGTTTTGACGAAGAGAATTGGTGTATAATAAATGTCACAACTGGGTAACGCTTAATAACGTAAACATGGATTTTATCCAAACTAAGTAAACGATAAATTTGACCAAAATGTCTCACTACCTGCTAAGTGACGCGTGAATATTAACATTCAAATAGTTCGTTGTTAATCTCACCAAATTTACACCTGATGAGTAAATGGTGAATTCTCTTTAGACCAAACGATCTAAAGTTTATAATTGTTTAATTAAATTAATTAATTTATGAAATATACTTATAAAATTTTGAATATGATTTAAGGAATAAATATTATTGTACATATATTTATGATAGTTATAGATATATCGAAAGATATGCGATATAAATAAGCAATTAAATTAGATTTAATTAATAATATTTGTTTGGGCTTAAATGTGTTGTTAGTCCATGATGTTAAGATGTTATTTTAGTGGTAATAGGGCTTATAGGAGGCGACTAAAAAGGCTAGATGGGTTTGGAGATGGATGGTTGAGATTTGATAAGAAATGGTATGAGAAGTTATCCATATTTCTCTCTATTTCTTCCACTATAATATAAACCCTAATGAAAAAAAGGACTTTTTGGCTGCCATTTCCCCATATTACTTACCAACCTCATCAACAAGGAGCTCCAACAAATTTATCCCAAACCAATTCTAAAGGCGATAGCTATTGGATAGCAAAAGGTCTACGGTTTAAGGATTAACAATTTGTCGAATCGAGAAGATTTCAAAAAAGGGAGAATTCATCATTATAAGCTATGCTCTAAGGCATTAGTACTAGATAAGTATTTACTGTACTATATGATTTATGATTTCTGGATAACATTATATTATTCATAAACACACACACACACATACATATACATGCATATATCATTACTATATTGCTAGTTAGGTGAGATTCTTATATTTATCATCAATGTTGTCAACTATTAGATTGATTATATGTATTGATCAATTTATTAAAAAGACATTTCTTTATATATAGATCTGAAGTGCACAGCCAAATAAATTTTACTTTAATTAGTATTAATATATATATATGTATGTATGTATGTATGTATGTATGTATTAATATATTACCTAATTTTAATTATATGACTTGTATTTAATTATACTATCATATCATCTTAATATTGAACTTATATTTATAAATGCAGTCTATAAAGATTATGTTTTTTAGTGGCAGTAAATTAATTTTTATTAATTGTCTACTATTATTTAATATTATGTAAATCAATATAATAATTAAATAAATCATATAAATAAAATATGTTTTGAAAATTAAATTTTAAATTTTATAAAAAAATCTATCATCATATAAACTCTTAGCTAAAAATCAAAGATTAAAAATCATTTTTTATAATCAGTCAATTAACCAAAAATATTATTTTGACCAAGAACATTCTAGGAAAATTTTCGTAACTTTCAAACAACATGCTGGATTTTTTTAAATTTAAATTTGAAGGATATAGTAAGAGAATATATTTTTTATTATTTTATTGTATTTTGAATAATATATATATGTGCGTATATATAATACGGTTCTCGATCATCAGTCTAGCCTTTCATATCTACAAAATATCATCAAATTTTTTTTCTCTTTAATGAGGACCATTCCCGCTTCTGTCTCCATAACCTTCGTACCATCCTACCTCAACTTCATACCTTCCAACCTTACCTTCCTCTTCCACTCTGATCCTTATGCCTCCTTTCTCTGGACCTCCCCCATCTCCTAAACCATTGACATCTTCCCCGCTACCCTAACCTCCCCAGCTATCTTCTTTAGCTTTTCCTCCCTCTCCTAACTCTCTTGAACCCATGCCGTGGACCTCCCTTTTTAAGTCCAAGCCACGAAATGCTGGTAGCTACTGCCTCCCAAGATATTTCCTTGGAATTCTCCGGTAAAGTGCTTATTCCATCAAAGGAAATCTTCCAGGCTAGACATGATGTGCGAAAAGATTACTTAGTGGATTTTTTCCTTGACAAACCTCTCTCTTATTCCACAGTAATTTATCATCTAAAAAAGGCGTGGAGGCTTAAAGGAGCCGTTGTAGTTAAATCTAGTGGTTTTTTGTTCCTTTTTAACCTTTCTTTTATAGAGGATAGACATAGGATAGCCGAAGCAGACCCAATCATTATGAGAAACAAGCTCTTCATAATCAAGCCTTGGGATTCCATGGTTGGTAATAGTTATGGTACTATAAGATCTGTCATAGTGTGGATAAAACCGAATAACATCCCCTCTATGCTTGTCATGCAATTTGAATCAACTGGCTTGCTTCAAGGGTTGGAAAGTTTTTATTTATGGATGAGTCAATAGAAAAGCTTGAGAGAATATTATTTGCCAAATGTATGGTCAAAGTTAAACCTGATCAGAAATTGCTGGATCGTTTTCCAGTGAAGTTGCTCGATGGAAGTGATCAAATTGTGCAAGTAAGTTATCTTTGGAAACCAAAAATATGTGTCAGATGTAAAGAATTTGGGCATATAAATTTTTCTTACCTTCAGGCAAACTACAAGGATAATGAAGAAATTTTTAGCATATTGATCCATTTCCTGTCTGGGTTGGGCTTTTTAGACTTTTTATTGTTTATATTTTCTATCTATATAAACCTATCTCTGTAACCATAATGTAATCAATCTTTGTTTGCTCAGTCGTCTTGCTGAATAATATGAATTATCTTTTTCTTCTTATTTGATTTTACAAACGTTTTACAAACGTTTACATGGTATCAGAGCCTCGTTCTTGTTTCTGCCTGCTGCCTCATCGCTGCCTCGTCGTTGTCTTGTCTTCCTGCCTCAACCCGAAACCCTAGCCTGGTATCATCACCTGCTCCAAACCCTAGCACCCACTGAAACCCTAGCCTGTCGTCAATCTTGTCCCAAAACCCCAGAGCCCCGTCCCCAGCCTGCAGAAACCCGAGTCCCCAGCCTGACCCATCTGCCGATCTCCCTGACCCAGCTGCCAATCTCCCTGCCCTAGCTGCCGATCTCCCTGCCGAAACCCTAGCCTGCCGATCTCCCTGTCCTGAAACCCTAGCCTGTTGATCAACCCAAAACCCTAGTTCCCCAAAACTCTAGCCCAATTGATACTTGTCTCGACCTGAAGCAGTTGCTGACTTCAAAATATGGCAGGAGGTGATGATTCATTACATGCTATTAGTGTTCGTTTAGATGGGAAAAACTATTCTTATTGGAGTTATGTCATGAAAAATTTTCTGAAAGGAAAACAGATGTGGGGATATATTTCTGGTGTTATTGTGGCTCCTAAAGCTGCTAATGTTGACTCGATGGAGAAATGGGATACTAACAATTCAAAGATCATCACTTGGATTAATAATTCTGTTGAGAATAAAATTGGTTTGCAATTGGCTAAGTATAATACTGCTAAGCAAGTTGGGACTATTTGGAGCGACTTTTTGTGCGTTCTAACTTTGCCATTCAATATCAATTAGAGGCTGATATTCGGTCATTGTCTCAGAATGATCGAAATATTCAAGATTTTTATTCTGAAATTACTGCTCTTTGGGATCAATTGGCTATGACTGAGATTGCTGAGCTTAGGTCATTTGCTCCATATATCGCTTGTAGGGAGGAACAACGTCTTGTTCAATTGTTGATGGCTCTTCGACCGGAGTACGAGCATTGTCGTGCGTCCATCCTACATCGCACTCCTTTACCTTCTATTGATTATGTTCTACATGAATTATTAGCTGAAGAAATTCATTTGATGTCTCAAACCGAGAAAGTTGCACAGACTTCTTCTGCATCTGTTTTTGCTACAGGGATTTTAACAATCCCACTTCAACGCAACAAGATAAATATCAAGAATGGTCGTGATTGTAATTATTGTAAACAACCAGGCCATTGGAAGAATCAATGTCCTGAATTATTGGCTCGTCAAAAAAATCAAAGTTATAAGCTAGGTGATAGATCACAACAGCAACAACGCAGTAGCCAACAACAGTCCCTCTTTACTGCACAAGGACATGGATAGTCACGAGATAGTTCCCAGCCTAGGACTGCTGCATTGGTACATCCTTCCGGTGAATCAGTTGTGGATTCCTCTATGGACTGTCTTGCAGAACAATTTCAGAAGTTCCTTGCTAGCCAGTCTTTGTCTCAAAACATGACTGCTCCTCAATCTCAGCACTTTGCCATGTCAACTCCCTCCATATCAAGTTTGAATTCTCCTTTGTGGATTTTGGATTCTGGTGCCTCATATCATATGTCCCATGATTGTTCATCATTTATATCTATGTCTTTTGATTCTCGCTCACCTTCTATTTTGACTGCTGATGGCACACCTTTGCCATTAACAGGAATCGGTACAATTCAAACCACACACATTTCCCTCCAAAATGTTTATTGTATTCCTAAATTAACTATGAATCTTATGTCGGTCGGACAACTTTGTGATCTTGGATATCTTGTATATTTTTCTTCTACCACTTGCTCTGTGCAGGATCCCTACTCCAAGAAGTTGATTGGGACAGGCCGTCGGCAGGACGGTCTCTATGTTTTGGATGACTTGCACATTCCAAGTCATGCCGCTGTTGCTAGTATTGACCTTTCTTCTTTTCATTTAACTCCATTGTCTTCTACGTTTTATTTGTGGCATTCTAGACTTGGTCATATTTCAAGCTCTCATCTTAAATTCTTGTGTAATTCTGGTGTTTTGGGAGATTTACGTTCTCATGATATTTCAGATTGTAGTGGTTGTAAACTTGGAAAATTTTCTGCTTTTCCCTTTAATCAAAGTGTTTCTACTTCCACTGCACCTTTTGATTTAGTTCATTCTGATGTTTGGGGTCCAGCACCCATCCCCACAAAAGGTGGGTGCAGATATTATGTCTCTTTTATCGATGACTATACTCGTTATTGTTGGGCTTATCTGATGAAACGTCGTTCTGAATTTATTGATATATATACTGCCTTTCAAGCATATGTTAAAACACAACACTCTGCTATTGTTAAATGCTTTCGTTCTGATTTAGGGGGGGAATACACTAAGGGAGACCTTTCTAACATATTCATGGTTGATGGTACTTTGCATCAGACTTCCTGCACTAATACCCCGCAACAAAATGGTGTTGCTGAAAGAAAACATAGACATATTGTTGAAACTGCCCGTTCTATGATTCTTTCAGCTAGCGTTCCAAAAGTATTTTGGGGAGAAGCTGTTCTCACTTCCGTTTATCTTTTTAATAAGATCCCGATTTCTCATAACTCTGGTATTTCTCCTCATGCCAAGTTGTTTGTTCAAACTCCTGATTACTCTCACCTAAAAGTGTTTGGTTCCACTTGTTTTGTTCTTCGTCCACACGTAGAACGTACAAAATTATCTTCACGTGTTGCTATATGTGTTTTTCTTGGGTATGGTATTGGACAAAAAGGCTATCGTTGTTATGATCCTTCTTCAAATAAACTATATGTTTCTCGTCATGTTTCCTTTATTGAACATATTCCCTTCTACTCTATTCCAGCTAGTCCTCATAGTATGACTAAGTCTGATCTTATTCACATTGATCCATTTCCTGCTGATAACTCCTCTGATTCACCACCTCTTATCATTGATACTACATCATCCATACACTCTGTTCCTCCTCCTTCTGCAGGTGACACTTTATCCCCTGCTACTACGACTGTTCAAACACCTCATGTGATGACTGATCCTGTTCAACCTCGCTATCCCACTCGCACACGTAAATCTACTCAATTATCTGATTTTGCTTACTCTTGCTACTCTCGGGCTTTTGCTTCATTTCTTGTTTCCATTGACACTTTCTATGAGCCTTCTTCTTACTCGGAGGCTGTTCGTTCTCCTGTGTGGCAACGTGTTATGTCTGAGGAAATGTCTGCTTTAGACAAAACTGGTACCTGGGATCTTGTATACCTTCCTACTGGGAAGAAAACTATTGGTTGTCGATGGGTGTATAAGATTAAAACCAAGTCAGATGGTTCTATTGAGCGATACAAAGCTTGTTTAGTTGCTAAAGGATTTGCCCAAGAGTATGGCATGGATTATGAGGAAACATTTGCTCCTATGGCTAAGATGACATCTGTTCGGATTCTTATTGCTGTTGCGTCCAGTCGTAAGTGGGACATCTCTCAAATGAATGTTAAAAATGCTTTTCTTAATGGAGATCTTAAGGAAAAAGTTTACATGGTTGCTCCACCTGGTGTTTCTCATGCTCCAGGTCAGGTTTGTAGGCTTAAAAAAGCTCTATACGGCCTTAAGCAAGCACCACGTGCTTGGTATGAGAGATTTTCGAATGTAGTTACATCACTTGGTTTTACCTCTAGTCCCCATGATTCAGCACTTTTTGTCAGATTGACTTCTGCTGGCCATATTCTTCTTCTACTATATGTAGATGATATGATCATTACAGGTGATGACAGTAATGGTATTGTGAGTATTAAAGCCACATTATCTCGTTGTTTTGATATGAAGGATTTGGGTCATCTACGTTATTTTTTAGGGATTGTAATAGCTTCCTCAGAAAAAGGCTATCTTCTTTCCCAGTCCAAATACACTACTGACATTATTCATCGTGCTGGTCTTACTGATACACGTCATGTTGATTCACCACTTGAGGTAAATGCCCGATATACTCCGACCGATGGGAGTCCTCTTTCTGATCCCACTTTATACCGTTCTATTGTTGGTTTCCTTGTATATCTGACCATCACTCGTCCAGATATTGCCTATGCTGTTCACATTGTTAGTCAGTTCGTATCTTCCCCTACCTCTGTTCATTGGGCTGTTGTTATGCGCATTCTTCGTTACTTACAAGAAACACTTTATCAGAGTCTTTTGTTCCCATCCACCTCATCTTTGGAGCTTCGTGCCTTCTTTGATGCAGATTGGGCTGGTGACTCAACGGATAGAAAATCCACAACTGGCTTTTGTATATTTTTAGGTGATTCCCTTATTTCATGGAAGAGCAAGAAACAGGATGTTGTTTCTCGGTCTTCCACTGAGGCAGAGTATCGTGCTATGGCCTCCACTACATCTGAGATTATTTGGTTACGTTGGCTTTTGGAGGATATGGGTGTTTCGATTTCTTCTCCCACTCCTATTTATTGTGACAATAAAAGCGCTATTCAAATTGCTCACAATACTGTTTTTCATGAGCGCACCAAACATATTGAGATTGACTGTCATTTCACTCGGTATCACTTGCTGCATGGAACTATTTCTCTGCCTTTTACTTCGTCGTCGACGCAACTTGCTGATTTCTTCATGAAGGCTCACACTATTGAACGTCATAGATTTTTCATTGGAAACTCTCGATGCTTCTTGCCGTACCATCGCGTGTTAGAGGGGGGATGTTAGCATATTGATCCATTTCCTATCTGGGTTGGGCTTTTTAGCCTTTTTATTGTTTATGTTTTCTATTTATATGAAACTATCTCTGTAACCCTAATGTAATCAATCTTTGTTTGCTCAGCCGTCTTGCTGAATAATATGAATTATCTTTTTCTTCTTATTTGATTTTACAAACGTTTACAGAAATTAGTCATGAAACTGGCATTAAAGTACAAAAGGAGGTACAAGACAAGGAAAATGAAGCAATGAACAAGGCAGTCAGGGTAAAGCAAGCATGTAGGAGGGTTACTCACTATAATAATAATGCCAAAGATAAAAAAATTGCAGAAGAAGAAGTCTTCTACAGTTCAGGAAAATACAGATGATGAAATTATAGTAAATGGTGAAATAGTTTTTGGGAAAGATGTAATTGGGCATAATGGATGTATTGATAAAGCTACAAGTTAGAATCTTAATGAAAGCATGTTGCACATCTCGAACAACTTGACCGTTCTTTAGAATGAGGAAGTTGAGGAGGATTGTGATAAGGAAGAAATTGTAGAGGATAATGTATTGGAGGATGGTGAAATCCAGGCCCTTGATCTTGTTTCAGGTAGGCAGAACTCTAGAGAGAATGTGAAGAAGTTGTATACAAAAGAAATTATAAGAAATGACAATCAACGCCAAAAGAGTGCATGTGCAGACTGAAATTGTGAATGAAACAATAAATGAAAGTGTGTTTTCTCTTCCTGGCATTAGGGACCAGCAACCAAACAAAAATACACTTAATTCTGGAGGAATAAATGTTGAAAGCAATGTAGAAGCAGAAACATCCTTTTGTGAGTTACTTGAAACACAACTGAAACATGTTGTGTTATCCATGCATGCACAATCTGTCCCACCAACATCATTGTCTACTGCCATTTCAACTCCAACTTTTCCTACCTCTTCTTCTTTAAAGTGAACTGTATCTCCCTCCTATCCCTATGTTAACAATTCACATCTGCTTGGTTGGGTGTCTCCATCACTATTAAGCAATGCTTTAGTCCTCCCTCCCTTTGTTGAATGTCAACTGGAAAAGAATGTTCATACTAAAAGAAAGAAAAAGAAATTGCCTACATTATCAACTCTCAGCGAATCAACTGTCAATACAAATTCCATTTCTCCTGCAACCAGGAGCAAGAAGCACCTTTCCCATCTAGCTTTATAGTTTACACAATGATTCCAAACCTTGGGGTGTGGAGCATTCGAGGAGCCGACGGTCGTTTAGAACTGGACTATGTTAAAAGTATCATCAATATTCATGATCTTAACCTTATTGCCATTCTTGAAACAAAACTCATCTATCTTTAACCATCCATGCTGCTAGCTATATCAACTCAACTTGATCTCTTAATCATAACCTTCTCAACGCCGAATATGGAAGAATTCTTGTTTATTATGATCCTACCACTATCTTCTTCTCAATTATCATTTCATCTAGACAGTATATTCACTTTCATGTGAAAAGATCTCAACCAATCTGCTCTTTCTATCTTACTATAATTTACACAGATAACTCATATGACTCGAGGCAAACTCTTCTAAACTCCCTTCCCCACTTAAGGCAGGAAACCCGCCCATTGCTAGTCATGGCGATTTCAGCTGCTATCTTGACTTCGATGAGAAACAAGGTGGCCTACCCCTTCTGCCTAGGGATATCCATCCTCTTGACATTGCAACTTTTGATTCTGACCTTATCAAAATTAGCACTTCGAGTGCTAAATTCACGTGGAATAACAGAAGTAGAAGTGGAGTTAGAACCTTCTCCACTATTGATCATGCTTTCTGCAACATTGCACCTTTTCTCTCTGCCCAACTCTATTTGTTCATATCCCTCATCCAATCACGTCTGACCACTCCCCTCTTATTTTTTCTATTGAATGTCCTAAAGTTAAAGAGAAAAAGAGTTTTAAATCTTACAATGCGTGGATTGAATCCCCCGACTATAAACCAATTTTGAGCTCAGGTTGGTCTATTAGATGCTATGGTATCCCTATGTATATATTTTGCAGGAAGTTAAAAAGTGTGAACGCAGTGCTAAGATCATGGGCAAATAAAAAATTTGGTGATGGCTCCAAACAGTCAACCAATATTAAGGAGCAGCTTAAGGTTGCCCCAGAAAAATTGGTGAACAACCCGAAGGATGTTGAAGCGGCTGTTGAGGAAGGAAGGTTGTTTTTCTCTCTCAACCAAGCTCTGGACATTGAAAGTAACATGAAAAAGCAGCCGTTAAACAATAAATGGCTTAAAGAGGGAGACAGAAACACTGCTTTTTTTCATGCTTGAATAATTCAAGCAAGCTAGAGAGTACATGTACGGTGAGGATGGCTGTCACTATTCTTCACCTGATCAGGTGGATGCTGTCTTTTTAAGCTATTTCACTGACCTTATAGGTAACACTACAAACTTCAATCCTGATCTTAGCATTACCAATGATATCTCTCTTCCAAAACTCGGCTCTGAGAAGATTACCATGCTCCCCACAAAGGTAACTAATGAAGAAATAAAACTAGCTTTGTTTTCTATGAATAAGAAGTCTATTGGGGGACCTAATGGTTTCAATGTCCTATTCTTCAATAATAGTTGGGATATTATTCGAAATTACTTTTGTAAAGCTATACATAATTTTTTTGCTAAGTGCAAACCGCTCAGTGTAGTTAATTCAACAAATCTTGTTCTTGTCCCAAAGTCCTCTCAAGCTACTTCTATATGCTCCTTCAGGCCTATCTCATGTTGCAATGTTGTTTGTAAGTGTATATCTAAAATTCTTGCTTCCAGACTTGTTTCGGTCGTACCTGACCTAATCTCCCATAATTAAGTTGCTTTTTTGCCTAAGAGGAATATTTTCGACAATGTTCTTCTATCACAGGTACTGCTTTGTGGTTATAGTAGAGCAAATGCTATCCCATCGGCGATGATGAAACTAGACTTAAGGAAGGCGTATTATTCTATACACTGGACTACTATAGTTCGAATTATGGCTCTCATGAGATTCCCTAAACTTTGTTGGTTGGGTATATGAATGTATATCAACTCCTAGTTTCACCCTGAAATTAAATGGTAGATCTGTTGGCTATTTTAAAAGCAAGTAGGGCATATGCCAAGGTGATCCTATTTTTCCTACATTTTTATCCTAGTAATGGAAGTATTTACTAGACTCATCTCTAATAAGTATAATAATAATCTCATTAAGTACCACCCTAGATGTACGGATTTGCATATTGTCCACTTTATTGAATGCATATTGTCCACTTTGAATTCCTTCTCTAGAATGACAGGTCTAAATCTAAACCAAAATAAATCTAGCATTATCTTCTCTGGAGTTCCTTCACCCCAAGCTGCCGTTCTTTCTCAATCTACCGGTCTACAAATAATGGGTAATGATAAGTCTTATTTAGGTTCGCCCTTCATTTCATCTCGAATCACACTGCTTAATTGTCTTCCCCTCTACAACAAAATCACATCTACCATAAACAGTTGGGCGAATAGATTATTATCTCGAGTTGGTCGCCTGATGCTCATTAAGTCTGTCAGCTTCTCTATGCTCGTTTATTAGGCCAGACACTACAAGGAACGGAAGGCATAGCAACGGCAAATAGCCGTTGGCGGCCGTTGCTAGCCGTTGCTAAAAGTCGTTGCTATTAAGCTCGTTGCTACTTGTTCCAGCAACGGCAATAGCAACGACTCCGTTACCAATTTAGCAACGGGTAGCGACGACCAGTTGTCCACGTGGCAACAGTTAGTTACAATCCTGGTCGTCACGTGGCGTCGCGAGCCGTTGCAAGCCTGAAACCAGATAGCCGTTGCTAGCCGTTGCCAGCCGTTGCTAGCCTGAACCAGATAGCCGTTGCGAGCCGTTGCAAACCTGGAACTTTTTTGTTTTCCAGCAGCCAGCTTTCACTCTTCCAACCTCTGTCGTCGCAAACCGTTCCATATCACAATAATCACTTCCAATCCATCGTATACATTCCATTCCAACCATCATATAACCAAATACATCGCAAATAAGCAAATAAAACACATATATATCAATAATCACGCAACTATATAATGAACTAACACAAATCCATACATCTCAAATCCATCACACATAATATCCATCACCAACACCATAGGTACACAAAACACCAAACAAACTACCAAGTCCATCAACCAACATAAGTACACACCAACATAAGTACACAAGTCCAACAAATATCCATTAAAACCACAATCTTGCCCAAAAAATAACCATCAACAAAACATACCTACTCATCATCATCAGCAGCATCATCATCAGCATCATCATCAGCATCATCATCATCACCACCACCACCACCACAAGACCCTGGCATGGTCCCATGCTCTGAAACGAATGCGGCAATGCGCTCATCTATCTGCTGAGACAAGAACCTTTGTCGCCAATCATTTATCTCGTCCAGCTGTCGTTGCATCAGGGCTATCTCCTCCTCGGCCATAGATTTCTTGTAAGCCCTTTGGAAGTTAAGAGCCCGTAAAATGATCAAACAAACTAGTTCTAATTCATGCTCGCAACGGCTATATTAAATTCAAATATAAGTTATTAAAACAGTTTACCTCCTGATTGTCGTATCCATAACGCCTATTGCGAGAAGGCGGATCAGTAATTCTATCCCATATTTGATTGGACTCTTGAAGCGTAATATCCTCCCATCCAGTTCTTTGCGCCATCGCTGCCCGCTCCCCTTCATATCTACCCTGCAATTACGAATACAAATTTGACTCAATATATAGCTATACAATTTACTTCTACACTACTAAAGGAATGTGAAATGTTGTCATTGTGAATAAACATATTTACCATAACAGATTCAGCCTTCGCATATGTCCAATCATAGGTGACATTCCCATCATCATCGGTCTGCTCCACCGCATGAGTGACTCTAAAAACCTCGGCCATTGTAGGCTCCTGTCCGGTTCTTGAATGTTGAAATTATACATGAATAAAAAACGTTACTAATATGATTAAATAATATTTTAGTTTATAAACTCAAATTACAAATTTACCAATTCCCTCTGCATTGTTGGAATGACTTAGACCCACCACGGTGTAACGAAGGGTTTTTATTTCTGTTCGCGCTATTTCGCTTTGCTATTTCCTGTTAATTTAAATACACGGTTAATTAAATTAATAATGCAACTAACATACATAATTTAAATAAATAATACTAACAATACAGCAATACATAACTTACTTTGACAGCTTCACTTTCCCAGTGGGTGACAAATGCAGCCCAAACATCATTACCCATCCAACTGGGTTTTTTCCGCTTAGCTTGGCCTTCGAAAGAGTCTCCCTGTAATTTTTCCGCATCCTCTTATTCCAATGATTAAAGAAGACAGTCTTATCTTCCGGGCGGACATGTATTGCAGCCTGCTTATTGAAAATAATTTGAATTATATACAGTATACTAATTTTAAATTGAAATATAAAATTTTACTTACCATCAAATCAGCAACTATAGCGTTCTTCACTTTGCCTGGGATGTCGTCCCAATAAGGCCAGCAACCAGACAGCCTACTCTTATAGGATTGCTTTGAAACTTGAAGAATGTAATCCACCGGCTCTATTTCGAAACCCCTGTATAAATGTTGATGTATATAATTAATGTATTTTAATAATATAATTGAAATTAATTAGATACTTACCCAACACTCTTGGGAACTATCTCTATCTCACGGCGTAAGTCCGGAGCCGTACCGCTGGGACCTACGCCATGAGAAGGCGAAGGAGAAGGCTGAGATGTGCTGCGCCTTCTGTGAGACATATCTGCCACAAATATAATCATATCATATAATGAAAAGAAAACAAATTATTATTACAACACATGTTCCATTAATCATCATAATCATTCTTTGTAATTACATAGCTCAGAATAATGCAGAACATAATCATTATTATTATTACACAGCTCTGAATAATGCATAGGTCAAAATAAAACAGAATGATAATACATAACAAAATCATTATTATTACATAGCTCAGAATAATACAGAACGCATTCATCATTCTTAATACATTACTCAAAATAAAACATCATACATGCATACATTAAAAAAACGGTGTAATGTATCAATCTTCGTCGTTTTCTGATTCAGACTCGGTCTCGTACTCTGTATCGTTTTCTTCGGTACTTTCAAATGCATCTATTAAAACATTCGCTTCATCATTCAACGATCCTACGTCAACATCATCGGTTATTATTATTTTAGTATTTGGCTCCAGATCTGCTTGATATGCTGCTTCATCTGGAATATTATTTCTATCAAATGTAAATCTTGCCTTTGTTTTAATAACAGCCCACCAATCTGCTTTATCTTTTTTTAAGGATGGATACGGAGCAAAATAAACTTGTAATGCTTGCTTGGCTAATATGAAAGGATCATACTTATAGTAATGCGAGGTATGCTTTATTTCAATGAGCTTGTAATCTTTGTGCACGTTAATTCCAGAACCAGGAATATTGCTAAACCAATTGCATTTGAATAAAAAAACTTTCTCTGCAGGTTGTATATAATATGTCAACTCTAAAACCTGAGTTAAGATGCCGTAAAAATCTTTTATATGCTCCTCTGGATCATCACTGCCTTTAACAAATACACCACTATTATATGTTAATTTTTCAGCACCGTAATCTTTGGTGTTGAATTTAAATCCATTGACAAAGAATATTGGATAAGTCTTCACATTTCTTTTTGGTCTGATAGCAATATGTCGTAATCCTTCGTCAACAACAAAGTTTTTTGGATCATATACGTATTTTGAAAACCATTTAGCAAAATCTTTACAGAGATCGCCAGATGGATGTTGTGATTCGTATATACTGCAAAAATGTATTATTCCCATCAAAATTAATATATATATATATATACGTATAATTAAATTGTACATGAATTTAGTACTACCTGACAAATGGTGCAACTTCAACACAATTTAAAAGAACATATTTGTGTGCTATATGGAAATCTTTATCGTCTAACCATATTTCCATACATTTCCCAGTAGGTCGGCCTTGTTGTCAAAAAATAGATAACATTGTTTGAGAAGAATCATGTTCAACAGCTTCATCATTACGGGGAATACTGACAAACGATAAGTTCACATCGTTACTAAAGTAATGTGAGAAAAAAAATGAAGATTCTTCTTTCAGATACGCTTTGCAAATTGAACCTTCTACTCGTGCTTTTTGTCTAATTTTCTTCTTCAAATGATTCAATTACCTATAACAAAATTAATTTAATTTCTGTTTTGGTATGTAAATCTAAATTTTAAGCAAGCTTCGTATTGCGGATATTCAAAATTACCTCTCAAATGGATACATCCATCCATACAGCACAGGACCTCGAAGAAGTGCTTCGGATGGTAGATGAACAGGTAAATGCTCCATTACATTAAAGAAACCTGGCGGAAATATTTTTTCCAGTTTGCAGTGCAGTATAGGGATTTCTACTTCAAGTTTATGTATGCGATCTACCTTTAACATCGTCGAACAAAGTTGTTTATAAAACATACTTAATTCTTTTATAACACTCCATACTTTGCCAGGCAACAGTTCTTTGAAAAGCACAGGGAAAAAATATTCCATCATTATACGGCAATCGTGACTTTTCATCCCACTCAATTTACTATTTTTAAAGTCAACACATCTACGGAGGTTAGAAGAAATCGCATTAGGACATCTTACTCCTTCCACCCACTTTAGCACGAGTTTTACTTGTTTGTTATCTAGCTCATAGCATGCTTTGGGATTTTTTGTATCGTCGTACAAATGATGTTCGGGCTGCTTACAAAAGTGAAATACATCACGTCTCGAATTCACATCGTCCTTAGTTTTCCCCTTTACATTCAAAACTGTATTAAACACGTTATTGAACATGTTTTCTTCATTGTGCATAATGTCAATATTATGCCGGAGTAGCAGATCTTTCCAGTAAGGTAACTCCCAAAATATACTTTGTTTGCACCGGGTATGAATGTCTGATTTACCTGGAATTTCAACTTGTACCCCAGTTTCATGTATCTTTGGATAGTCTTTTACGATTTCATATATCTCTTCACCTGACCAAACCTTCGGTGGTAGCATACTCTCTTCTCTGTTTGCTTTAAAGTTCTTTTTATCCGTTCTAAATTTATGATTAACATGTAGAAAACATCGATGACAGTCAAACCAAGAAATTTTCTTTCCATACTTTAACGAAAATGCTTGTGTTTCATCCATGCAATGAGGACAAGCTAGACGTCCAGCTGTGCTCCAACCTGAAAGCATCCCATACGCAGGAAAATCACTAATAGTCCATAATAAAGAAGCGAACATACGAAAATTCTTTTTCCTTGAAATGTCGTATGTTTCAACTCCTTCATGCCACAATGTTTTCAATTCTTCGATCAATGGTTGTAGATAAACATCAATTCCTTGTATCGGATCATCGGGACCGGGGACGACAATCCTTAGAAACATATACGGAGTTTTCATACACATCCATGGAGGTAAATTATAAGGAGTAACAATAATAGGCCATGATGAGTATTTACTACCAAACTGAGATAATGGTGAAAATCCATCTGTACATAAACCGAGTCTGACATTACGGCTCTCTGCAGCAAACACAGGATAAGTCTTATCGAAATGTTTCCATGCTTCTCCATCAGATGGATGTATCAAAGTTCCTTCTTCTGGTGTTCTAACACTGTGCCATCGCATATGACATGCCGTAGCAGAAGATGCATATAACCTTTGAAGTCTAGGAGTGATAGGTAAATAATGCATTCTCTTGTATGGAACTTCTTTTCCTTTTTTCCCTCGGTTTGAATCTTTCCTCTTTACATATTCTGCATTTTCTAAGGTCAACGTCATCTTTCCAATACAACATACAACCTTTTATACATGTATCTATCTTTTGGTATGGCAATCCAAAAGCAGACATAAGTTTTTTCACTTTATAATGACTATCGCACATCAAATTATTGGGTGGCATGTGTCCTTTTGCAGCTTGTACAACTGCTGTAAATCCAGCTTCTGTAAGGTTGAATTTTGATTTCATAGTGATGTATTCAGCGGTTATGGATAATTCGGTTCCGCTTTTACAACCATCCCACAAGGGCCTCTTAGCAGAATCCAATAAATCATAAAAAAATTTAGCTTGCGCGGTCGGTTCTTCTTCAACGTTATCATTGTCATCATCGCCCTGATCAATGGTAGGAAACATCGACCGTGCTGCATCTTGCATCATATTTTCTATTGGATTCGTCATAATATTATCGTCCTCTAACACTACAGGATTAGGTGTACGTTCAACAAGTTCTCCATGACGATCCCATATGTAATAATTCGGCACAAAACCAAATTTATATAGATGTACTTCAATTACATCTGATTTCCAATGCTTTAAATGTTTGCACTTACTACACGGACAATGAATTTCATCGTTATTCCGATTATTAGATTTAGCGAATCTAATAAATTCATGTACACCGTTACAGAAATGTTCCTTTATTGATCCTTTCATACTAGTTCGGACTTCATACATCCAACTACGATCGAGAAAATAATCGAACATTTTTCCTGATTTGATAAAATATGTTAGAAGATTCAAGTAAACACTTCACTTCATATTACAGTATTTTACGATTGATTTATAATTTGTCATTAAATCAACTATTTAACAATTGAAAAACATTTTATAATTCATTGACGGCTGGTCATCCTACTTCCCATTACAAACACAATATCGTAATTACATTTTATAAATCATTTCAGGTTAAACGATTCAACAAAATTTCGACAGCACTTCCCTTTATTTCCTGTATCATACACAAAATGCGTGTACACAGGAAACAAAAAGGAAGTGCCACCAAAATTTTGTAAACCGTTTAAACTGAAATGATTTACAAAATGTGATTACTTTATTGTGTTTGTAACTTGTCCAAATACTAGGACAAATCCAACAAATATTGTATCAGATGAATATAAATGTCCGTTCTTGGAAAAAAACGAATATCCATATAACGATCATATACAACACTTGTCAGACGGGGCCAAAATATCTCTAAGGGATTTACATAAATAAAACATATTTTCTAATTATTCTTCTAACAACTACAAAATATTTTATAATTAATTAATTCATTATATTTATTAACTAAATTTTAAAACGTGTCTTAACTTTGACTGAATAATTATCTCATTGTTATTACGCTCATTTCAAAATTTTATAATTCATTCAACGAATTATATTTATTTTAAACTACGATAACACTTATAATTAGCACTTCTGAATTAAATGATCGTTAACTGTACCAATCTATCAAGATATGTAATAATTACTATACAATTAACTTTGGCGTAAACTATACACATTATTTTAAATAAAAACAAATATTGTCATAAACTTAAATATCAACAAGCATGTTCATCAATAATATACACTAATTTTGAAATCAAACCACCAATCAAAATCAACTAATACAAATATTACCATAACTAATACGCATTAATCATCATTTTCAACATAATCATAAACTAATTTAACTTCCACCTAACTTAAAACACTATAATCATCACCCAATATCACTATAATCATCACCCAATATCACTATGATCAACTAATACAATTATTTTTCAAATTAGGCTTTTCCAATTGATCCTAAATCAAACCTAAATCAAATCCAAATCAAGTTTAGAAGAAATACCAGTGAGTTTTGGAGGTGTTTGAGCGACGTGGAGGCAACGGGCGACAGCTGGAGTTGGAGAGGCGGCGGATTGTGACGGGGAGGAGGGTTTTGGGAGAAGTTGGTTTTGGTGGGAAATGAGAATCTGTTCGCGGGTTGCAGGTTATATTTGCGATATGCAACGGCTAGCAACGGCCGCATTTTTTAGCCGTTGCCAGCCGATGCAACGATCCGATACAAAATGGGGCATTTTCTTGTAGTGAGAGCTTTCATCCTACCTAATAAGCTTTTGAGGATGATAAGAAGTGCAATGTTGAGGTTCTTTAAGAGTGGTAGTATTCATTCAAAGGAGCCACTACCATGCTCATTTAATATTTGTGAAATGCCAATTGGTGTAAAAGTGGTTTAGGAGTGAAGAATATTCTCCACTGGAATGTGGCTGCATTCAGTACCCATTTTGACTCTATACTATCAAGGAGGGAGAGTGTGTGGGTAAAATGGACATGGGCACATAATATTGGAAGGAAGAGTTTCTGGTGTTTGGATGTGCTGCAGTCTTATAGCTGGACATGTAGAAAATTATTAGGCTTGAGATCCATATTCCTTAACTTTAATCATGATGAAGTTGTCAGTAACATCCAGTGTGAAATTATAGGATGAGCCATGGGGAGATAGAGGTTTGATTCTGTCAAAACACTTGACATATTAGCACTTCCTTCTATCCGGCATAAGTAAGGATGCTAAGACAAGTGACTACATACTGGATATCCATCTTCATCTACCTTACTATTCCAATCAGATCATCAGAGCTGCTTGGAGTCATCTTCAAGCTAACTCTTATCTAGCTGTGGAAAATGACCAAGTTGACTGGAATGAAAAGCCACGGTCTATTGCTCATGTTTACAATGAGATAACCAAGGTCAATACATTACCATCTTATAGGTGGATGAAAATTATATGGAATACTACTACATCCCCGAAGGATAACCTTATGCTATGGAAAGTTCTTAATCAGGCTTTGCTAACTAAAGATGTTATGGGTAGGTATGGGATTAATCATGGCATGTTATGTTGTTTCTGTGGAGTTCAGAATGAAAGCTGCAACCATATGTTCTTTAGTTGTGTTGTGATTCCCCATTTATTGACAAGGTTGATGATTAAAGATGGAAGTAACATTTTGTCAGGTCTGAAATTGATTGGAATCTGATATATCATTCGACAAGATAGAGAACTTGTGAATCGAAATTAATGGAGCTTTGCTTGAAGAAATACTTAACTTTGATATGGAAGGAGTGGAATCTTATCTGTTTTGAGAATACAAGGAGAGGTATTGAATTGTTATGGCATTCTCTAAAATATGAAGTGTATAGCAGTACGAAGAGGATGGTTGTATTCGCTGATGCCACTACTTCTGCTTGGAGATGGTTTATTTCCTTTTTCGGTTTTTTCTTTATCTTTTTTTTTATTTTTGCTTGTGTTTGTGGTTCTTCTTGTTTATTTTTCTTGTGTTCTTAGCTTGAAGCTTGTTTTAAGCTAATTTATTTTATTGTTTTGGTTGCAATAAAATCTAGCAAGGACCCAGTCGACCCCGCTAGCTTTGCTAATATATATATATATATGTATGTATGTATGTATGTATGTATGTATGTATGTATGTATTAATGTAGTAAAATATAAATAAATTTTTTTATGTTGTGCATTCGATCTGGAAAGGTTAAAAAAATATACATTTCAATATTATTAGTATACTTATTTACATATGTATATATTTAAATATAATAATAATTTTATTACTGCAATTCGTACATATATATATGTATATATGTAAAATGATTTAAAAAATATTTATATATTATGTTTATATATATATATATATAATATTTAATGCAATAATATATATTTATAAAGCATTAATATTTTTACATATAAGATACATACATATATATTTACAAGTTTTTAATATTTATATAAATAACAAGTTTACATACTTACATATATTTGGAAAACATTTAATACATATAGGATGAGCTGATATGTCTGTTGCGATGTAAATCTCAAAATTTATATATGGGCATGTTATACCTTAACGAATTATTATGTTGCACATGCACACACATACATATATGTATGATACATATGTGTATTACTATATTTATGGAATATAAATTAAATAAAATTCCTTTTATAATTTGTAAATTTAAATAAAATAAGAGATTTTATTTAAATTAATTTTAAGAAATTTTCTAAATAAATTAGACTTCATAGGCACAATAAATATCTAATATGGTAAAAAGAAATTAAAATTTACCCATAATTTGCATTGCGGGCTGACCCGGTTCCAACAATATGAACTCTGAACTATGTTATAAATCTATTCACCAACTTGGCTCACGTGCTTATGGACCATTCTCTAACTGCTTGAACCACATTACTGGTAAATTCTTCAAATACAACGGGAAGCACCATCTCATTACTTCCTTATAAGCACTCAACACCTCCATATGTCAGATGTATCTCATCGGATGAATGGTTGGATCTGTCTTTCCATCATTCATTTCCATCTTTGGTAGCTTGAAATCAAATGAATCTTTACATACCAGATATAAAGAGTGAATCGATTTCTATTTTAGTGGTCCACCTCTCAATGCTCATCTAACTATCTCTACAATTCTATCTTTATCGTCTAATAGAAGTTTTTGTTCCTTGTTTTCATTTTGCCTCTGTTCTTATGGGGAAATTTTGACACACACTCCTCTAGTTGCACATTTGTGTTTGGATTTATGTTCCATGGCACAACATCATCTTTGAGATGTGCTTCGTACCATCTCTGATCAACACCAGCGATGCCCTCGAGCCCCACTGGACCAATACTAACTTATGCTCGGGGATCGGTACCGACCTTTGGCACCTCTTCGGGGGTAGCTCCACTTTGTTCCATTCTATTTCTAGGTGCATTTTTCTGCCTTTCGGCCTTTGGCTTCTGTCTGCATCAAATCGGGTTATTCCATCCTTTTAAAGAATCCCTCCAACATCTTTTCCTGGCGGGCCATCATTCTCTCGTGCATTTAGTAGTCATCGTCTCCATCTCATCTCTGGTTATGAAGATAGATAGGAGGTCAGATTCTAAGGACACCTCCTGGTCACCCCGTGTTCATGTTGGCTTTCTCCAACAGCAGTTATCCTAGTTAATGGTATCGTCATCTTTTAAATTCAAGTTTCAAACGTCAAATCCTAGTTCATTCTTAGTGAAAGCACCAAAAAATTTACGCCAAAAATTGGACAAACACCTGAATATATTAAAGTAGATAATAAAATGAAGAAAATAAAAGGAAAATGAGTAATAATTTATAGTGGTTCAGCTAAACTCTAGCCTACATAAAATTTTTTATTAGTTTACAGAAATTTACACCAACTATGATTTTATAGATCGGTATTCGCATATGGGTGGAGATCTAAGGCAGTCTCAAATAGAACAAATTTTAGAATTCTTAAAAAAGGATCGGGTAAGTCTGGCTACACTACTCAAAATAATATGGAGGACCAACTATAGAGTTGCTTACGAGGGGCTGCATCGAGGTCGGGTTAGCGGTAGACCGTTCCTAAGGCAATCTAAAGATGCATTGATTAGCAGATACCCGATGGAGGTGCTTAAGTAGATGGGTCATTTGGGAGCCAACTAGCTATAAGAGGAATCCGACAATGGGGATTGGACTGAGTAGTGCAGATACCTCGCTTTGCTTGATGAGCTAGCTGTTGTCATTGCTTTGGGGTGCACTGGTCGAGGGCCGACATAAAGTGCCATAAAAAGGACGAGCTAATAGGATTCAAACTTGGACAGTAGTTGAGGAAGACTTGCTGGCCTATTTCTGATTCTTGAGTAGCTTTGGTAAGCTGGCCTAGGCCTAAGCCAGGCAGGAGAAAAGCGGATTAAGCTAAGTGACCTTAATTAGCCAATCTTCATACTTATGAAAAATCCGAGTAACATTTTGCTCCCTAAGCCCATACCTCCAAGCGGGCTCAAGTTTGTAAAATCTAGAAAACTCCATCAACTAACGATTTTACTGTATAATTAATGCACAATCCACGTGGCCTTGCACCATTAGTTGTGATGATTATGCTTTTCGAGTTGCTTTAGAAGTACGTCTTTTCGCCCATGTGTGAGGTGTGACACTGCACTTATCATTTTAAATAGTCAAGATTTCTTTTGCCTTTTCGATTACAATGCCTACGACTAAAGGGAGAGGAAATACTCTATTCTCCTTTCACTTCAGACCTATGAAGCTTTGGCTATGTAATTTATTCTATAGATTTGAACTATGCATGGTTTTCTCTTGGTAAAAATAGATTACTTCGCCTTCCTCTCCCATTGCACTTGAACATTTGGCTTTTTGTCAAACTATTTTGGAATTTTCTTGAATTTAGTAGGGCTTAGAAAAGAGGTAGCCTTGTTAGGTGCCAAATTGTGTTTTTCAATGGCAGTTTGGTCCGTTGCTCTTGGATTTCGACTGCTCGAGATGGACCTTGCCTTTGGCTAGGACATGGGTACCCCTGACCGAAGTTCTGGTATTGATCGAATGTCGGTACCAAGCTATGGATCTGAGAAGGGCTAGGAGGCTTCCTTAATCTGATACTTCTATTTTCTTGACCTTGCGTCATTTGTACTCTTTTGCACCCCTCCAGAAGGAGTAAGGGCTGGTGCCTCTGATTCAAATGTCACCGCCGTGGTCTTGGTCTGCTCCTAGGCAAGGTTGCCTGGAAGCTCTTCATGATCTCTTATGAGATTGGATGTAGAAGGCGTTGATGGTGGCAATACACTCCTTCTTTAACAAGTACTTGATCATTTCCCCTACCGGGAGCTTTCTGAGTGGTGATAAGATCTCCATGTGGCCTGCCTCGAAGGAGCCATTGGCGTGCTGCTTCTTTTTTTCCTTTTTCTTATTCTCAACTAGTTGGAAATTGAAAACTGTTGTAAGCTTAGTGAGGCGGGCATTGTTCCTCTGTGCACTATTGAACTAAACAAGATAGATTCTTTGTTGTAAACTTGTTATTTGAGTACTGGATGTAGTAGTTTGTTCTTAATTTCGATTTGGAGGGCATCGTCTCATGAATGGCTCGTAGTCTTTTGTGCTAGTCTGACCAAATTGCTTCGATTGACTGTTTGAGCAGGTTGAGGTACTCGGCAGCAAGTGTTGACCATGCGGCCTAGATGCTTGTTAACTTTGTCGATAAGCGGTCCCAGTTCGAACTTAAATGCTGAGGGGCTAGGAGGTACTCCTGGGTGACATGATGCTTGAGGCATCCTTATCTTATTTTCAATAAAAACTCTGTTTAAAATGTGCTAAGTAACAAGACTATCATGCGATGGGTCGACCTGTTTACTCGTTCATATAAGTCGAGTGCCTTCCAAGCATCGAGTGGCAAGTGGCACTGGCATAGACTTGGAGCACTGTTTACCCATGGGTTTTATTGGGTGACAAATAGTCATGTGCATAGCGGCGAACAGGCCCTATCTCAAACCAGAGCATCTAAGGGTTGAAGATGACATGTCGCATGCTTAGAGAACAACAGGGCTTGGCTTGATGTGGGTGCTTGCCTAGCTCGAGCACTCTTGTATGATGGAGTTATAATGGTGAGACGGGCGACTGGCGTTGTCGTTCACAAGGACTTAGTCGATAAAAATTACTAAAAGTGAACTATTCCATGTGTTGTTTTGATGGTAAGTTTTCCAATTTGAACCTAAGTGTTGAGTGGCTTGAAAATTCCCTTAGGTGACATGCTGCAAGCGGAGACTGACCAGACCTATTTTTGTGCAGCACACTATGGTTATCGGACTTTGGTGTCACTTGGCGTAATAGTGCCAGTCTAGACAACGATGTCCCATCATGTTCGAAGGATGAGTGCCATCATGGACGATGGGTATAGACCATAGCGGTCGTGTAACCAGACACCGGTGAGCCCCGGTACACAAGAGAGAGACATCTTACCCAAACTCTAGGGGTCGAAGGAGGTCCCCAACAAAGTAACGAATGCATGGTGGTTCAACTTTTTTGTATAGCCTGTCAGTCCTCAACAAGGAAATTAATTCTTAGTAATTCATCCTCATGGATAGCTTGGCAGTCCCTAACCAGGAATTTATTCATCAATAATTCATCCTCGTGGATAGCCTGCTAGCCATGAGGGGAGCTACGGCTTGCGCGGTCTTGGGCGATGAAGGGCGACAGTCCCTAAACAAGACAATGAGCACATGAAAATGCATCCTCATTGGATAACTTAGGGCTGCCAACCAGGAGGGAAGGGACAGCTCACGCGGTCCTAGGCATCGAAAGGTAGTGGTCCCCAAATAAGGTAATGAGCACTGAAAACTCATTCTCGTTGGATAGCCTAAGGATTCCCCAAAAAAGAAATGAATGCTCGATAAATCATCTTCATGGATAGCCCGTCAGTCCGAAGGGAGCGAGACTCATGTAATCCAGAGTGGCGAAGAGTGGTGGCCCCCAAACAATGTAATAAGCACATGAAAACTCATCCATGTCAAATAGCCAGGGCATTCCGTGACAAGAAAATGAATGCTCGGTAATTCATCCTCGTATATAGCCTACCGGTCAGGTGAGGAGAGACTGCTTGCGGTCCTAGATGATGAAAGATGGTGATTCCCGAACAAGGTAACGAGCACATGAAAACTCATCCTCGTTGGATAGCATTGGTAGTAGTGCTGAACAATGTGGGCTTTGAGGACTTCAGTGCTCTCTTCACAAAAGGCGGTGGGCTTGGGAGCAAGCTTGGAAAAGTCATTGGTCGCTAATCTCAAATGCCTCTAGACACACAAATGGGCATTTGGTTGCTCTCTGGAACCATTAAGGGCGAAAGCGGAGGAGGGATTCTGTAACACCCCTAATTTTAAATAACATTATTCAGGAGATACAATTTGACAAATTAAATAGAATAATGTAAAGATTAGAGTGGTAGGGAGAGATTTGGAAATTAAATATAGGCCGTGTTTAATTAAATAAAACTTAAAAGAATGAGTTTATGGAAATAGTTTTATAAGTTAACTAATAAGAGAATAAGGCAAGGGTATTATGGGGAATAGCCATCCACCATAATCTTTAACCCTTAAACCCTTATTCCTATTTTCATTTCACAAGTTCATAATTCTAAAACATAAACCAATAAGCTCAAATCGACCATAACCTAGTGGAAAAAAGGAGTAAAATCAATTAAAAGCTAAGGAATCAAGCAAGGAGAATTAAGCAAGATCAAATCTCAAGTTCCTTATTCAAAGCAAGGTGAATAATAATCAATACCATCTTATTATCATTTTATAGAGTATTTGATTTCAGTTTTTAATTTTAAAACCTTTATGATGATTTTAATGATGATATGCTTGGATTACATGATATGGTTGATTCAAACAAGTATGTTTGATAAATGTTTTATTCGACTTTAAGGTTAAAATCATACATATTAGATTTCGAATTCCATGAGTATTTAAAATATTATGTAAAAAATTATTGGAGATGGGTTTAAATTTTCATAATTATCCAAGTTATGGATAATTTATTATGAATTTTTGAAGGAAGAAATAAATAATTAGGTTTAAACATTTGTTTCAGCTGTTATATAAAGGATTTTGGGTCTGAAATTTATATAGCTTGGATAACATAGTAAAAGTGAATTATGATGATTTTTGAGGATTTTTCCTAAGTAATTTACTATGTAAATTAAATTATTTAAGTTGGAGGACTTAAATGTTTTAATTGTTTTTTAAGGGAAGGGCTACTTTGTAAATTATTTGTAATTAATTCTGGATGAATTTGGTAGTCCTTTAGAAAAGATTTCGAGAAAGATTAGGCAATCAATTATATTTTTACAAATAGGTAAGTTAGTTGAAAAACATTTATTAAAATGGCAACAAAATAGTTTTGTATAGATTTATTGTTTCGCCACTTCCAGTAGTAACCTTTCGACCCTATACCTCTGTTCCCAACCAAGTCAAAACCAATACACATGGTATAAATGCTTTGGTACATAGTGGATTGGAGAAAGGCAGAAGGTATAGAGTCGAAACCATGCTTTCGTAGAAGTCGAGGTCATTTTAAATAGCCTTCGAAGGTCTTTGTTTTGCTTTCAAAAGAGATGTCGCTTGCCTAGCTTTTAATGGAGACTTTCAAAAGGGTTGAATTACTTTTATGTAGCTTTCGAAGGGGTTTCCACATCTTTGTTTAAATGGTAGCTTTTGAACGAGTTTAAAGAGAAGCTTTCAAAAGGGTAGTTTTAAACCAAGTCAAAACATTGATGTCGTCTTCATACCTTACGAATAAGTTGAATTTTTCAATGAGTTCGAAAGGCAAGCCTTTGTTTTTATAAATATAATGCCGCTTCCCAATGCTTTCAAAAGGGCTCTAGTAGCCATTTAAACTAAAGGTTTCGAAGGTAATGGCTTCGAGAGGTGTTTTGAAGCTATCCTTCCAATTGGTTTACCTAAAAGATTAAAGCTTTCGAAAAGATGGTTCCAAAGCCATCTGTTTTCCCCCAAACTCTTTTACTTGAAGGTTAATGATTTCGAAATGGGTACTTTCATTTATGTTCACTTTTACCCAAATTTTTTTATTAAGATTAAACCTATTGGTTTCAAAAGAGGTACTTTCAAATAATTTCGAAGCTATGCTTCTATAAGTTGGAAAGATATGCTTTAATACTTTCAAAAGGAAGGTTTTGATGCTTTTGAAAGAGATATCTTAAATTGTTTTGAAAGGCAAATGTCTAAGTGCTTTGAAAAGAAGATTTAATGCTTTCGAAATATATATTCTAATGGTTTCAAAAGTAAATGTCTAAGGTTTCGAAGCCTTAGTTTTCAAAACAAAGAACCCAGTATCATTTTTAAAGGCAAATCCATGGCTATGTAAAAGAGCTTTGAAATGGTTTTTAATTTTGGAGTTTTTGAAGAAGCGTTGCTTGATAATAATAATGGGTTAAAGGGATTTACCAAATTTCATATGAAAATGATTTCACGAATATTAAACCATAAATGTTGGTATTGTTATGTTGTTGTATATGCTTCTTCTATCAACATATTCACTATATAATTGACCCATAGCTGTAGTTTGGGAAGAAAGGGCAGAATAACCAGCAAGGTTGACCTAGAAGTGAATATAAATTGAGTTAACTCCTGAATGAGTAGAGTTGCATCTAGGAGGTCAGATAGACCAGAACATAGGATGCCCAAAGATTGATTAAAGAAGTTGTCAGTTAGACAGGTTCATAGTAAACCCATGGAAACTATGTTTGGAAAGAGTTGTAAGCAGGAGCCAATAGGTTCATATTGATCCCATGAAAATTATATCTGGATAAAGTTATTGACAAAGATCAATAGGTGTCAACCCATGAAAACTATGATATAAGAGAAGTTATTGGAGATGCCAATAGGTTCAGGGAGACCCCCATGAAATAATTGGATGAAGTTACTGGCAGGGGCCAATAGGTTTTTAGTGATCCAATGAAAACTATGAAACCGGATAGATAGTCTATGAGCTTAACAGGTTGTTAGTTAGTCCATGAAAACTAATAGGTTCACGGTGACGCTAGAAACTATAACTGAGACAGATAGTCAAATGATTGGGGATGGGAAATCCAAGATATTTTGCATGTTTGTATATCATCACGATATTTTAAATTGCTATGTTTTAAACCATTGTGGATGTGGGAGCACAGTATATGGTATTATAAATTTTTGGGCAAGATACTAGTCAGGGGAAACCCATTTCGCTAAGCGGCGTGGTCTCACTAGATATCTTAATGGTTCGAGATGGCAGGTTATTAGTCATGCCATGCTTTTTATTTGACTCGGAGTTTATGTTTTCCCCTTAAACTCTTAGGTGCTCAATTGATTTTGAGTAGTTTGATAGTTAAGGATTTTAGGTTCTCTTTTACACGAATAAGCTTCCGGAGACTTACAGGAGGCAAGCTAGCTATTAGGAGTTCTTTTCTTATTGATTCCGTAGTGTTTTGATGTAAAGGCAAAGTTGTCTTATTGCCTATATTTAGACTCTGATCATCCAAGGAGGCATCTTCATATGTCGCTCTTAATGTAGTTTGTAATAATTATATTTCTCTGAATATGGTTCTCGAATTTGGGGTTATGTAATGAATTTTAAATATGATTGAAATGGAATGAGAAATTTGTTTAATGGTTTAAAAAAATTCATATCCATGTGTTTCTGTTATATCACTGTATCAAACATTATTCCATTTGGTCGCCGAGAACTAATAACTATTGATGACTGCAGCATCCGTAGCTGTTAGTTTTAGGCCTCCAAGTAGGGGACGTTATAGATTCACTCGGCAGCCTGGGAGGGGCTGCCTCAGATATTGACATAAGTGTCGAGTCTCAGGTATTTTAAAAGGAGGAGCAAGGTAGAGATAAAGATCACTAACGATGACCATCCTGCCCCTAGGTCTACTCATGAGGCTGGCCGATCAAGGCATCTCGTAGAGGCATGCGTGGTGAGCATGGGAGGCTCGCTTCCCATGCTCGTAAGTCGCTGCAGCTTACACCCGGCAGGAGTTGGCAAGCTGGGGGATGCTTTTCTAGCCAGTTGGCATGATCCTTGTGCATTATACATGTATACAACTGCTGTAATTTGGTCTATAATAGTAGTAATGTGAAGAAACAAGTAGGAATGTACCACAACTGCAAGCGGTATGGGAAACAACTGAGAACACTAGGGGTCCTTTCGAGGATTGGAGAGGAGAGCGAGACCGCACTCGTAGTAGTTCATACTGGATGTAGGATACCAAGTTCGAAAAGAGCATGCACGGGAGGCTACTAACCATAAGATCAGAGGTTCTTGCTCTCCTTCTTTTGCCCGAATGTTGATCGTACTTTTCATCAACCACGAAATTGCACCATGAAAAGAAAAGTTTACTTGCTAATCCTCTAGTTTAAGAGCTAAAATAAGCATTCAATGGGTAAATGACTCCATACATAGAGTAGTTTGGCAGAGCTACCTATATCCATTGTGAATTCCTCTTATTATATGGCTCTCTTACAATTACTGGGACTTGCAAGAGATACAACATTATTAAAGAGATGGCTTAAGACTAATGTTGCGGTTAATCTTGAGGGCTTGTTGAGCTTAGAATTATAAACCGTGAGCTTTTATGAGAATCTACTAATTGATGCTAAGCTGAGGACACGAGATCATGAGTGGTCGATTGATCCTTTGATTAGTCAATCCTTAGCAGGTGGAGACCAACCATTGAATAGCCGACCCTTGCCAGGTGGCGACCAAACTCTGAATGGTCACCCTTGGTGGATGTCGACCAACCGTTTTGTGTTATCATGCATGGGGTATTTGTAGCGGTCGAAGCTGATGTTGGGACGGTTAAGATGATACCATAAAATTAGCTAGAAAGGCATTGCGATGTAGATCTGATTAAAAAGGTTTGACGAGGGACGATTGGTGAGGTGAGGGGAATCAACAACCGAGGTCAACATCAATAGGAGAAATCTTGTAAGATACATGTCCTTCTTACTGTTCAGGTTATGTTCATGCATAGTGATAGCATGTTACATGACATGCTCTGTGTTAGAAGAGAAAACACTTGGTTGTACTTCTTTATCGGCCTTGCCAGCATGTTGATGCGGCACGGTGGGAAAGGTAAACCAGCATGTTTCCAAGGATATGGAAATAGGTGGGAAATAGTCAGGGGTAATGTAGAAGGAGCAGGTCGAGTCAGAAAGATCTGGCCATACTGCTTAGAATGATATAGAGGACTAACTATAGAGTTGCTTGAGGGGGTGCATTGGAGATGGGTTGGCGATAGGCCATGCCTGAGGCAATTTAGAGATGCATTGATCGACGAATGGCCGAGGGAGGTGCTTGAGTAGATCGGATGTTTGGGAGTAACTAGTTGTAATGCGGTGTCAGACGATGGGGGTCATGCCAAGTAGTGCATATACCTTGCTTTGCTTGACGAGCTGGTAGTTATCGTTGCTTTAAAGTGCACTAACCAAGTGGCCGACCAGACGTGCCATGGAAAGGTGGGCTAATAGAGGTCCAACCTTGACGGCAGTCGAGGGAGACCTACTGGCCTATTTTTTATTCTCAAGTAGCTAGCGGTAGGCTGGCCTGGGCCCAAGCGAGCACGGACCAAAGCGGATTAAGCTAAGAAACCTTGACCAGCATATCTTCTTTACTTACGAAAAATATGAGTAGCAAATATTGATAAGCATTTAAATAGGATTTAAATGTCATGGATTATTAAATGGGTTTTGGTTGTTTAAAGGCCCATATTTCCTTTGTTTTGGTTGGCCATAACAAGGGGAGAGGAGAACGTACTTTTAATTTAAATTCTAGATCCAATCCATGAATTAGTAAGAGGAGAAGTGGTAAAAGATGAGAATTTGTCTCCACGTCCTCCATATAAATTAACCTATCCTCCTGCTCTTTTCTTCTTGAAACAATCACCTCCATAGCCACATATTCCAACATTCTTACCGCATATCATGCATTTCCATAGCTTAAATACACATCAAATTAAATATAAATCATGGTTCTCTTAATCGTTGCAAGGTTTATCGGTCGATTCAAGGAAATCTAAGAGTTCTCCACAATAAACATGTATTTAATGACTTTATCTTCAGGAGGTATGAACTATTTTACACATTTTGTTGTATACATCATGCAGTGGTTAGATTATATATAACAATTTATATGCATGTCTGTTATCAAATATTATTATATGCTATTATATCATATTGAAAATCAATGTTATTAATATTCATGTTTAGATCCCTATAAAGTTTGAAAAAAAATGCTACCATTTCATTTTGGACATAAAATATTTTATTTATATTATTTTAACTTTTGACATTGATTTTTTATAATTTTAAAAGTAATATTTATTATTTCGAAGTATGAACAATAACTACTTTTAAATGGTTATAAAATTATGTATATGTAAAATATGTTTCCAAAAAAAATTCCTACATGTATATACATTTATAAAATATTATTATATTATATTTAACAATTTAAACAAAGTTTATGTCATAATATGCATGAAATATAAATGTTTATTTAATAGCTTTGGATTTTATTTTACATAAAAAACTTTATGAATATAAATAAAATAGTTTAATAGTTAATTTTACTGAAAATTACATACTTTTTTATTTTGTAAATACTAAATAGTTATATATATATATATATATATTCGGCAATGGTAGATTTTTATTCAAATATAAAATGTTTATGTTAACAAATTAATAGATATTTTAAATGATCTTGTGGATCTAAATTTGAAATTTAAAATATATTACTTAGTCAAAATTAGATATTTTAGATATTAAAATTTGCATTTAAATTTTATTGACATAGTTAAAATGTAATCAAATATTTTAAAAGGTTAACGTTATTTCAATACACACACGCATATTTCAAAATTATATATAAATATATTGTATATATTTAAAATAATTTTGAGATAGCCCAGGCACATATGAATGGCGAATTTAAAAGTTTTAGATGCAAATCCGAATATCTACATACATACACATTAACTATGTACACATTATTATGTTGCACGTGCACGTTATACGCATTAAGTATATAATAATATACTCATAGATATTGCACAAACCAATTATAATTAAGTTGTTGATTAATTTCATCGGTAAATTAGATAAACTTGGATTTTATTTAAATGAACTAGGTTGGATCTAGTATAACTCATTAGACATCATTGTCCTAGTATGATCCCACCTTTTTTCCGAATTCGACACATTTCACTCACTGTAGACTGACACGGTTCCAACATCTCCAAGCGGGTAATGTCCACCCCTAGGCTCAGTTGTGTACATATTTCAAGACTTTCTTCTTTGCCTCGCGAAATAGGATTATGATGGCAAGCGAGAAAGGCAACATAAGACACTGGCCGAATGACTAACTTTGTTATTATGTCAATCACTTCAATAAAGAATCAACTGATTTGTCTGATAGTGCTAAGGCAGGAGAGGTAACAAGACCAACCCATGAAGGGAAATCACTCACAGAAGAAATGATCGATAAGAGCAGGAAGAAGCGCACTCAGGATGGTTTTTGAGTTAAACCCATGTACTTCAATTATGCCTTATTAACTCATAACATAGAAACCTATATCGTCACACCGGACCTCACATCCTACCAAGGTCTCCCCTTGCCTAATTTGGATGAAATGATTGCCCTGAAGTAGTGAAAAATACTACAAGTTCCATTAATTTATTGGCCACTCTACAAATGAGCACTCCCACTTCAAAGACTTGATAATGGGTTAAACCGTGATGGTATACTGGTTCATTATGTTAGGTAGTAGGTCGAACATAGGAATGCTTGGCCAAGTCCTCCTACCCCGCTTTAATGGGATATCGACAATAGTGTGGCCACGATTAACACAAAGATCATGTCAATATGCGGTAACCCACATGTGGTGCCTGAAAACCCACTCATGGATGTTTATGCTCATCCCAGAAGATATGTTGCATGCATGCCTAGCCAAATTGATATCTTCCTAGATGTGGTAGCGCCTATAGAGCCAAGACGTTATCGTTCCCCTTTAGCGGCCAACCACCGGTTTTTGATCACTTAAAAACTTCTTCTTCTGACCACCTCAATGGCGATGCTCCTATCTACGGTAGGGCCCGTGTGACACACTTGACACACTCCAGATCTCATAGGAGAGCGGTTAGGAATAGATCGAGAGAAGGGCAGGCCACACATTCTCGGTCACCCTTTGTACATAGAGAGAGGTCTCTCGCTCATCATCACCATTCTCCATTTCGTCATCGATCTCCTACTTTACCTAGGTATAGCCTGAGTCCTCATCCCATGGTTAGCCAGAACATCTCTCAACAGGCCAATACAGGCCTCACGGAAGAAATGTATATCCTCCGCCATCAACTCAATAGAATGCAAGCCCATAATGCAAGGAGCAAAGAATTCTCTGATGATAAGAATGCAGAACCGTTCTCCGATGAAATTATGAACACTTATATCCTTCGGCAATATGCCTTGCTGCCCATTGAAAAGTATGATAAGAATGCTAACCCATCTAACCAGATTACTGCCTCCAATTGCATTACCCATGTCGGTAGCTTTCCGACTCGGTCAAGTATTTGCACTTTCCATCCACTCTTATAGGAATGTCCTCTCGCTAGTTCTTGTAGCTGCATCCGTGCAGCTTCGGTTCCTAGGCTCAATTGTGTGTAGATTTGAAGATACATTTCTTCACTTCCAGAACCCATGTCATGATGGATTGTGAACTAGGCAACATACGACATTGTCCCTAGAAAGCTTATGGTTGTACGTTAACCACTTCAACAAAGAGTCCACCCGGGATAGGGGTGTAGATGTGAATAGCATGGTCATGGCCCTATATTCAAAGGTCGGATACAAGTCTAGAATGTGGAGAGAGCTCCAGAAGCAGCCAGCTACATCCTTGACCGACTTTTATCAATGGGAGAATGATATGATGAGAATGGAAGACAAAGATCTTTCAGACGGTGACAACGGAATAAGGCATCCTATCCAAGTCGATCCACGCAATAATAACTATGGACAAGGCAATAGTCGCCAAGCCAACATAAAACGACAACTAGAGGCTTGGCCTTAATACAAATCTAGGCATAATAGTTACATTAATTTAAACAAATATGTCACAATGATCTATCTCGCCACCCAAGACTGGTTGTAATTTCAAAAACCGAAACCATCAGGAATGGAAAATGGGAGGAAGCTCGTGGCAACAGCAAATACTGCAAGTTCCATTAGATCAACGGCCGACCAAATCTGCTCCAATAACCCAACACAAGTGTCCAAGCTATCACCAAATTCTTGACCATATGCAAAGGCCAGAATATGGCCAATAGTAGCCAAGGGGCGCGGTACCGGTATCAAAGAGAAGTGGGCATAGCCGATCAGATTTATTCATTAGAGTCATGAGCATACAAACCACCATGATTGGAATCTAAATAGCCTATTAGCTTCATTACCAAGGACATGGTAGCAGTCCCCTACCATATGTAGCTAAAGAGCTTGGCAGGTCTTTTAATAGTGGAGGTGCAAAAGTTATAGTAGGGATAAATGTGAGATATATGCAAAAATAGTGAAGGTGAAAGAAAGCTTTATTGGAAATAAAATTAAATCTCTAAAGTTAAATTTATTCTTGTTCTTAAACCATTTGTGTAGGAAAAAGAAATATATTTTAATCTTATGTGAAAAAACAAAGAATATCTTGATTTGTGCAGTCCTGACTTGGTTGCTTAAATAGATTTAATTTAAAAGAGAACTAGTCATATTAACCTGTTTGTATTAATGCTGCTAAAGCAGATGCTAAAAACCATTGATTCTGTGGGTGCAGCGGAATGTAGCGGGCTTTAAGCGGATCTACCATTTAATAGCGCTAAACTGAAAAAGCATAGCATTCGAAGAGTACTATGTACTTTAGCAAGGAATTAGCAAGGCTTTAACAACATAACTCCTATCCCTATTGTAATCCCATGGTCATCACGCTTGCAATGGCTAACTCAAATGTACATCGGGCCTTCATTGATAGGGGCAGCTTGGTTAATGTCATATTCAAGGACGTCTTTGAGGCTCTCATGCTTCCTACGTCCAACCTCAACCCATGTTCCTCACCCATTTATGAATTTAGGGGTGTAGGCATTGTTCCTATGGGCACTACTTCACTTATGATGACATTTGGCCAAAAGCCCCTTGCTGCAAAGATCCATATAAACTTTATGGTGGTTGATTGCCCGTTTGATTATAACCTATTAATAGGGTAACCGACACTTGCTAAACTGGAAGTCATCATCTTCAGTCTCATCATGAAGTTCCCCGCCTAAGGCGGGGTTAGCGAAATCAGAGATAATCAACAGAAGGAAAGAGTATGTTATGGGACTTCACTTTGACAAGAAAAGAAGGGTGTTCTCATGCTTCAATAAGAGCTTTCAACAATTAGCGATAAGTCTCTAGAGCTATCCATCAAGCTGGCTAGCATTTTGGTTCGTGCCGAGGCCATGCAACAACATCATCAACTTTTATAAGTAACCCATCTTATCCAGTTATAGCAATCAGCTACGTATCAACTGTGAGTATCCTCGAGCCGAACAATGCTCGCGATCAGGCCAGGATCATCATTCACACTAAAGATTGGGATGGTAGGAACCACATATCCTTGGCTACACCCTAAAGAACTAGAGAGTTCATTGAAACATGGAATGAGCAAGTTTCTCCCTATTGGAAATTGGGGTTATTATGTATAACTCTTACCCTCTCATCGTCGATCGACTCATTCGTAGAAGCCAGAGGCATCATTACCTTGACTCGGGCACTTATATATGTCCAGGCCGAGGATGTCATGGAGCACATGGTATATACATTAGATCAATGTGACTTAGAAAGGATTTATATCTGCTCTTTGCTCTATCAAACCATGTGATTAGCATTGCTTTAATAAAACAAGACGCATATCTCCAACGGTCGGTAAATTATGTCAGTGAGAGGTTTATTGGCCCATCGCCTAATATAAATTTTCAATTCTAATAATAAATTCTCATCTACTAAGTTCTTGGTAACAGGCGGCAAACTAGCCCGTCTTGCCATCATACAACTTACCTGTACATAAGAGTGGCCGAGCTAGCAATGCACTCTAGTTCGTACTAGGATCAATAGTCGCTTTATGACTGGGGATGAATCACCCAGGAGAACCTTCGAGCCCTCATATGCTATGGCTTGTCTTGGGCCCTTCCTCTACTCTACATGTGACAGCTTGTTAACCAAGAGAACCCACGAACTAACATGTGCTCCAACTCATGCCGATGCCATCTGCCACTCTACGTTCGACTGGCACATGGTTCATATAAACGATCGTGCTCAACCCATCCTATTACCATACACTTTTATTTAATCTAATCTTAAAAAGGAATTTCTGCATATAATGCAGGAACTATGCTAGCAATTCAGAATATGGTACCCTATAGGCCATGCACAAACAAGCAAAGGTAAAGCAACAAGAATCTTTAACAGGATTCGTAGCAAAAGATATGATTCATCTATTCCAAGAGTGCAGGGGCATAATACCTAACCTGCTAGGCGTAAAAAGATATTTTGTCACTAGCTAGCTAAAAATAAGGAAAAGAAGAGAATGAGACGAGTGTCATGAAACGATTTAGAAGATAGCTTCAAACGTACAGATGAAGCATACCAACTCGTGCTGTTAGCACCGCCCGGACCGCATTTTGTTGTGGAAGTAAGGATGCGCCTTTGCCTTTGAAGCTTTCCATATCGAATCTTATAAGGGATCTTGAAAAGATATTAGTTGAGGACATAAAAGAGCCAATCGAGACTTTTGCTTTGACACTAGGGGCAGAGGTGATAGTCCTTGCTCCCTCGAACAAGACATTTAGGCATCCAAGCTGACCTAGATTTGGTACCACCAAAGTAAGGTGATGGGGAAGTCCACCAACATCAACTGAACCATTGACATAATAGTGATGGTCGAGTGACATCCAAGATGACCATAGATTGCGAGCCTAGGCCAGGTAACAACGCATGATCAATCTCAAAACAACACTATTCCAAACAGCTTTCCAAGATGAAGACCTATGTTCAGAACAGTAACACTAAGAAACCTTTTTTATAACAAAAATAAAGCTTGAAAAACATTCAAGAGAACTTGAAGAGAAAGGGAAAGACAAAGTTAACCGCTTTTACCAATGGAAAACTATGGAAAGTTTAGAGTTTATAAAAGAATGTACACGGCAGAAGCTTTATAGGCTCGAGGTGAAGGGGGAGGGGGTATTTGTATACCTTTCCCTTCAATCACAGGCATTGGATTCAAAAACGTAGGAGGATCTTAACCATTTAGATGCAATCTAGTGTTGTGTCACACCATGCACGTGAGAGGCACGATAAGCCTCTACCACATCTTGAAAAGTGAACCATCACAACCAATGGTATAGTGCCCTATGGTGGGCGCATTAAATGTATGGTAGAGTAGCCGATCGACAAGGTCTTTATGATTTGATAAGCTCGCACTTTCAAACGGGTATGGACTTGGGGACTAAAATTTTACTTAATTTTCTTGCAAGCCAATTAAGGCACGACCTTGCCCATCAAAGCCGAACTATCTATTGTTTGGTTGGCCCATTCATGTCGATCTAGACTCAAGCTGGTTCCAAACTAGCTCATCCATTCCGTAAGGCATCAAGATGGAGACCGACCGCCTTATCCCTAGGTAGCCTACTACCACGATGAGAATAAAAATAAGTACAACCCTACCCAATCCACTCTAATCTAGCTCTAAAATGGCCAACTCTCCTATCTCTCGGCCACATTTTAGCCTGACTCCAAGTTAGCCCATCCACTCGTGTCACTTCAGTTGCCGACAGTCACTACAGGCTGCCTTAACACACAACACATATGAAAAGATTGGCTCAAGCACGGCCAATCCTTCACTTGACTTCAGTACAACCGCTACTGACCGATCCCAAGAAACCCTCCCTATCATGTCACATCCGGTCTTAGGCTTAGCTACTTTCTATTTCCTTCATGCCTTTGGTATCCAACCAGTCAGCCTTCGGTATCAACCAGCTATCTCAGCAAGCATTGCCATATACGCACACAAAAGTACGTAAATAAAAAATCCTATAGCCATCTGCATAAAGCATTGTACCTAAGTGATATAAAGCACATCTCTATTCCGGTTGCAAGCCGTCGGCATTTAATGTGCATTAAATGCCAAGTCTATGCTTATTGTAGAAGGAAAATTGGTTTATTTCTTAGCCATACATCCCTTTGTACGATTACAACTGTTTTCCATCACCTCCAAACGACCATATCAATGCCTAGGTGCTCTTTCCACTTATTTTACAGCACAATCTTAGCCATCCATTATCTATTTCAGCAATTGTAAATACCTCATACATGGCCACTTCCAAGGAGTTGGAAAATATAAGAAATATGAGTATTATACACAATTCAGAGCTCTTCACATAGCAAGTTCTTAAAGATAGCAACTTCATTAGTGTTAAGTGCTTCATTTTTCTTATTATTCTCTTGTAATTTCTTGTATTTGTAAGAGAGAAATGTAGAAATTGAACTTCGTAGTGGACGTAGGCAAGCTTGCTGAATCACTCTATATTCTCCGTCATTTACTTTAATTGCTTGCTTTTCTTCCTAATTTTCCATTTTAAGCCAGGTGATTAGCAAGTAACTTTTCTCCTTCACAAGCATTAATCTAATTCCAAAGTTCGCTAAAATTCTAGTCAACAGAACTATCTCAAAGTACAACTAACAATATACCAAAATTTTCCTTGTCTCACTACGATTCTGATGACATGAACCGCATGGACAAGAGGTCGCATGCTAGTGTTATAAGAATCTAAAGTTCAGGGGAATTTTTGATATTTATATTAAATAATATTATTTATATCATCAAACAAACACCCTAATAGGTTCGTGTTTTTAAGAAATACAATTTTGATATATAATATATCTAATCATAGTACTTTTGCATTTGACACTTTTATATTAGGGAGAGATAAAAACATTTCCGTTTACAATATAAAATAACAATTTCAATTACCTAACCATGACAAACTATATCATAACCATGTATATAAAAACCATTATATTTTCTTATTCAATTTCGCCTTTTATAATTTTATTTAAGACCATAAGGGGTGAATTACTACATCTTATCATTATATATACAAATACGAAGAATCTCACTCACCGAAACTCTCAAATGGAAAAGAACTCAACACTGTATCCACTATGCTTGTGCCTTTTGCACCTAGAAACCGCAAAAATTTGCCAATATTCTTTTACCAAATTAAGTACTTGTCTTCATGGTTGTTTTGATGGGTAGATCATTGAAATCCATTAAGAAATGAGAAAGATGCATCATTTTGAAGTTTGACATAGAAGGATGAAAATAATGTATGAGATTTCGTCATTGTTCTTTGTTGCCCGAGACTATTGCACCACTAATAATAAAATTCCACCTCCAAAATGGTATGAGATCATATCACCCTCTGCATCCTACGATTTGCTATTGGTTTCATTGAAATTCGTTGAGAACCGGAGAAGTTATGAATTTTCAAAGTTTGGTGGAGAAGACGAAAAGGAAGAAATGAAACGGTTAAAAAAAATTGTATTGAATTTTCTTAGGATTCGATGGAGATTAATGGTATGGTGTTTTGATTGAAATAGGATTGGAAAATAGGTTTTTCACTTCTATTCATAGGTTGTAAATAACACATATTTAGCCTAAAATCTAATAATTATTATACTATGAAAATGTCACTGGGTTTGATTTCTTCTAAATTTTTGTCTGTTTAACCTAATTCAGAATTTTATATATGTTTTTTGACTGTAAATGGCATTCCAGAAGCAATGGGATTGGTCTCAAGCCTAATTCCAAATTTTACAAAAATTTACTATTTTTCCATTTATGTGAAACTACAATTTTATCCATTTTAATTCAATTATTTTATTAAATATAATTACAAGGTAAATGATCTCAGCATAAGGCTAGATGCTTAAACAAATGTGAACTTTGGTCCTCCACCCCCTTCGGTGGTTGATCATGTTCCTATCCAACCTACCCTTTCCAGTGCTTATACTATTATTAACACCGCCCAGAAGAGGATGGTTCTTGAAACCTTGATCGGGGTAGTTCCTGTTAACGGTAAGGGAGAGAACGATGTACATAGGACAAATCATGCTATTGAAATTGATTCAGAATTGCAAGCACAAAGGGAACCAAGATATCACTATTCTCCTTTGGTAGAACGACTGTTAGCTTTTGAATGTCTCCGGGCTGCAAACGGAGCTCAAGATTTGAGGTTCGAGCATCTTAGCGGTGGTGCTCATTCCATCGAAGAGAGCCAAGGGCCCCATAGATACACTCCCAATCCTACAGGGTGTAGCTAGGCCTGGATCGAGAAAAGGGTGGGACTTTCATTCATGGTCTCCCTTTGTGCATAGGGAGAGTCCCCATCTCCAGGTCATCAAAGGCATCATCACTCTCCAACATATTATCACCGCTGGTCTCCCACTCCATACAGATGCCGACTAAGACCAGTGTCGGTTGTTGGCCAAACCCTCCCATGGTAGGCCGTTGCTGGCCTTCAAGAGGAAATGAAGCATCTTCGCAGGCAAATTGACAAAATGCAAGCTCGGATTATCGGGGGCAAAGCTCAATTTGATGACGAGAATGAGGAATTATTTTCTAAAGAAATTTTGAACACATACATCCACCGACGGTATGCCTTGCTAGCTTTTCTTCAACTACATCACCAGGACCGGCTGGCTTTCCAATCTCCCAAAGTGTTTGCTCTTCCCTTCCACCCACATAGAACTGGCCTCTCGCTAGTCATTACATCTGCAGCCAGGTACTCATGGGCCAAACTTTGCACATATTTCAAGACCATGTTCTTTGCTTCCAAAAACCCATGTTATGATAGCCAATGAGCCAGGTAACATTAAACAAGGACTGACTGAGAATCTTCGATCATATATTGAACCACTTCAACAAAGAATCAATCCAGGCTAGAGGTATCGACAAAAATAGTCTTGTTGTGGCCCTCTGTTCGAGGTTCAGATACAAGTTCAAAATATGGAAGAAATTAAAGAAGCAGCCAACCATGTCCTTAATTGATTTCTATCAATGAGCCAATGACATTATGAGAATGGAAGATGCTAATCTTTTAAATAGCGAAGATGAAGTGTTACGTTTAAACAAAGCCGAACCCAGTGAAACAATCGATCGTTGAAATTGATAGAACTAGGGGTATGCCCTAAGGGCAATTCTGTAATTTATTGTAAATTATTAACTCTATAATAAAATCTCGATTGACATAAAGATGTTTTCCTTTCTATTATATACTTGTTATAACATGTTATATAAATAAATTATTTAATTTAAGTATATTTAACAGAAAATCCATAAATTACGTGTTTCATTATGATAATTATAATGTGTTGCAATCGTAAGCAATTTATTACAATAAAATAAATATATCATTTTACATACTCCTAGTCAAGATGTATCTAGACTAGATATCAACACATCCCTTAAGACCAAAGTACATAACGCTCTCTTAATATTAGATAGTGTATTAATCATAACCGATGAGGACGCCAAGGGGTTAAATACCAATAGTAATTGGATAACTATAGAATACTAGTTCAATAGTTATTTATGGGTTAATATAACTAAGGTCAAATGGAAAATATTGATGTGACAATACATTACATAATTCTCTCAACTTGAGAATACCACTGAACTTCGATGTGGAAACTCTGCTTTGATTATAGTTAAATCATGGCACCACATCCATCGAATGACTACATTGGATTAGGTTGAAGCGTTGGAAGTGAAACACTATTCAATAGAAAATTCATCTTCTGAATATTTAGGTTAGTGTCATGGTCAACTAAAGTCAACTCAAATTTTGTGGCTAATTAAAGTACCTAAAAAGTTGCATTTTGGCTTGGAGGAGATTAATAGTGGTAGTTTACTAGTTTTAGGAAATGTGAAATGACTAAGAAGATGTCCCATCATCCCCATTTAGTTCTAATTCCAAAATGGGCGTCTGGGCTTAAGCCAAATATCAATAATTTCCCACCAAACTATTCAAAAATTATTTAAAATTAAAATGATTATATCTCTTAAAAGGTAAGTCAAAAAATCCATTATGACCACCCTAGGGAAAGAGTAACCATCATACCTTTCCAATGGATATGGTCTTGGACCCTAATTTAGTTATCATCAAAAGTTATGGGCCTTACAAAATTTTAGGAGTAAAATCGTCCAGTAAAATTTGTAAGAGTCAAAAATGTCAAAAATTAATGCTTCCTAAAGTTATAGCCTATTTGGAAGTCATTTGAGTATATAAAGATAATATTTCTACGACTTGTCGATATATAGAAATGTATAGAGAATGTAAGTTGTTACAAACACTGAAGTTTAAAAAAATAAATACACTACAAAAAAACTTGTACATAAACAATATAAACAAAAAATAAAATCACATGGATTAGGGTCGGATTTGTTAATCAAATATTGCTGGTGCTGAATGTTATGCTTCATATGTACTATTTCAACAGTCTACCAGCTACTCATAATATCATTGTTCAAAGTAGTAAACATTTCTCTTTTATCTTTTTCCATAGAATAGTCAACGCTTCACATATGCCAAGCCGACCAATTGTCTTCACTAGATTAGTAAGAGCGGTGTATGAAAAAGAAGAACTTGTAGAGTCTATATAGCTTGGACTCGGATTAGTGTTAGGCTTGTCCATAACGGAATGTGATTTCTTCATCTGCCTCTCGTATATCAAATCAATAAGAGTAGATACCTTTTATTCCATCACATTTTCAAAAACATGACATTTTCTACTTGCCCAATCACGACCTTCAAATGTTGATTTCGAATTAAAAGGTGGTGTAGTCATAGAAGATGGAGTTATAGAAGGCAAAGCCATAGAACGTGAAGTCATAGATTGTTGTCCCATACTAGGAAAGAACTGCATTAGTTGTACATGAGCATCTTTAAGATTCCTATATATATATATCACCGAATTCCCACATTCGATCGAAAGATGATTGTAATGTTTGAGAACATGAAGGAGATATTGGAATGTTTGGGGACACAACTTTAGCAATAACAGGCGTAATTTAGGGCTGGCAATTAGAACCGAGAACCGCATAACCGACCAAACCGACCCGAGAAGACCCGAACCCGAACTGAACCTAATGGGTCTTGGGTCGGCTCAGGTTGATGAAAAATACCATAAAGACCCGGTTTAACCTGATTCGACCCGAAAGATCCGGCCAAAAAAATGCATACATTTTTAAGTTATTACCCAAATAGGTCTGAACCGACCCGAACCGTAGCTCGAGTTGGGTCAGGTCTTGGTTTTAAAATGTATGGTTTGGACCAAGCAAAACCCGATCCGCTTAGAACCAAGACCCTCCGGTTCAGGTCCGGGTCCATCGGGTGGGTCTAGTGGCCACCTTAGCATAAATGCAGCAGCTTCCATTGCATGTGTACCTTGAAATATTATTTGTAGTCGTTTATATTTCCTATCGATTCTCTCTGATACTTTAAAATATTATTACCAAACTCCTAAAATAAAAACAATTTAGCAGCAAAATTCTTATAAATAACTTATGAAAACTAAACAAAAGATATATAACATCACATGATCAGCTCACCATTTCTTTGTACCACATACGGTTCCCTTAATCGGATCCCATCCATACTCTGTTTTATTGCATAGACTTTACCAAGCCAATCACTATTTCAAAATCCTTCGTATTTGTGTTAGAAAAGATATCACCCTAAATTAAATCCTAACTTTAAATTTCCCTTGAAAATTGAATACAAATCGATGCTCTTAATATACGCAACATAAATATACACTTATATTCTTGCATTTGAACACATTTAAAATCTTCAACATTATTAAGCTTGCACAATATCATATATACATATATTAGTTTTACTATAAGTTATATCATTTCCAGATATGTATTCCAATATTTATCATAGTTTCAAATACATTCAGATATCTTTTATAACCAAGATTTTATCTGTTCACTAAATAAAGTCAAAACTTATTCAATTATCAGATGCCGAAATTCCGGGTTATCACATTACTCCCCCCTTTGAATCTTTTCGTCCTCGAAAAGGAACGAAAGCAGATTTCATTAACTATTTTTTTAAAACCAGTTAAAATGTTCTTTAATCATTTTAAAACACTTTTTAAAATATGTATAATATTTCCAAAATAGTTTTATAAAAATACTTTTATAACTCGATGTTTCAATCAGTCCATCCTTATTCTCATAGAAATTCGGTCATACATTGATCAGGTGTACAATTGAAAATCTATAAGTACTTAGCAGACCTATTTTCAACATCCAGTGAAAATATTTGGAAAATGTTTTTAATGAAAAAATAGAAAACAATTTTTTTTTTTTTGAAAATAGAGGATATATCTTTGGTGAGAATGCTTTGGAAATCATCACCCTAATCCATGGTCGCAGTAACATTCCAGGGTTACGTTGCCGTCACAGCAAAAGTCCATGTAACTGCAGACTCTCCGTGGCCTCTCGATTACGCCATGGATCCCACACGACACATCGCAGTTACACTCTAGGGTTACATTGCCATCGCAGCAAAAGTCCATGCAACTGCAGGCTCTCAGCGCCCTCTGATTTTTGCTGTCAAAATGAAACTTCTCCACTCCTACATAGGTCGCAGTCTACCGATATAAAATCAAACGCAGACTGTTGGCTCTCAGCGGCACACACGACTTTCGCTATGTTATACCATAGGTCGCAGTCTACCGATATAAAATCAAACGTAGACTGTTCGCTCTCAGCGACACACACGACTTTCGCTATGGTATACTCTAATCATGATCCACAGGAACTAGTTTTGTCCGGACTCCTCACAGGATCAACTTTAGAACCCCCCCCTTGGGGCTCAAGGCAGCACCACCCGGTGGTACTCCTGAGAAGTTCATTTCAAGGTAGCGCCTTTTTCCCCGGAGCCATCATCAAAACATTTTATACTATACACATATAGTATCTTCAAATCATACTCCTAGTATGATCTCATACAAAACTCCTTTATACAAAATCGATTATCACAAAATCGATAATTCTCAAACTAGGCTTTCCAAATTCAAAGGTTTCCAAAACCTTTTTCCAAAATCCTCATATGATCCTTTATATATATAGATATATATAAAATCCTTGATAAAAATCTTTGGATCATTTTAAACTTGTATAAAATCCTTTTATGCTTCAAATATTTTCAAAAACCCTTTTCTTTTGGCAAAAGATTCATCAAGGGGAGTTTTATCTTATATAACCAAGATATATAACTTTATTTATCCAAAATATTCAAATTTGATTACTCCTTTCAATATCAATTTCATTCAAATCTATACGATGTACACATATCATTCGTATGCCATACCAATCTGACCGCTCACTCGATCACACAATTTCACTTTCGAACTACTATCGTCCATCCGACTTCATAGTGCGGACTCAGATCTGGTTTCTTGATCAGAAACCGTCATTCTCCTTACATATTCATAACTATGATAGAGAATATCCATAACCAATCAACAATCCATATCCAGGTTCGCCGTCGAAAATCGAGTGAAAAATTCCACTTGGATCGATAAAACTATCTCGAAATTCTGTGCTCGAATCTGGATCAAATCACTATGCAAATAGAATAACGTACGTACACCCTACGTATTTATCTTTATTGGTTATTAGCCAAATCAATTCCATTTCTATTCACATTCACTTTGATTTTCATTCACTTACTCATAATTGCTTCAATCCATTTGGATTATCACCTCTATTCTTTTCTCGATTGGGTATTCAACCAATAACAGTTTAAACTCTGTCCAGTTTAAATTTAGAAAGTTAAAGAAATAGATAAGTAGTTGAAAAATAATTACTAGTTTGTAAAATAGTTGTAAAATAGTTCAGTAATTGTAAAATAATTAGAAAATAGTTAAATAGTCATAGAAATTTTAAGTAATTGCAAAATAGCTATAAAATAGTAATTAGTAGTTGAAAATAGTAATTAGTTTATAAAATAGTTAGAAAATTGTTAAACAATTTCAAAAATAATTGTAAAACAAGTATAAGATAGTTTGGCTTTTAAAAGAAAGGTTGTTTATATAATGAATAGCTTGTAAAAATAGGTTTATATTAAACAATTTATATTAAAAATAATCCAGAGTCAAACTGCTCACTTCCCAATCTCCATTCTCATCAATTTAATTTAAATTTCCTCTACCATTTAAATCGACCCAATTCCAATTTAAATAACGTCAATTTCCATTGAAATTGATTCAATCCCAAATCAAGTGAATTAACCTTAGTTTCTTTTCAAATCTCACTTTATTCAACTTTGATCTCAAATTCTTCTAATTCAGATAAATTTCAATCGAACTAGTTCCAATTTCAATTCATTACAACTCCAGTTTGAATTAATCCCAATTTCAAACTCCATTTCCAAATCAAGTTGAATTATTCTTGATTTCCTCCTAAATTCAATTCAAATTCCATTTGAATTTTAAAATTATTAAACTTTAATTATAATTCCAAATTATTCAAATCAATCCAATTCAGATTTTCCATTTGAATCTTATACTCATACATCTTCATTCACAATTTCAATTAATTCAAATCAAATTCAATTTGAACTAATTTCGATTCAAATTCCAAATTTAAACCGTCTCGAATTATATAAATTCGAGTTAATACTTCAAATGTTGATTTAATTCCTTTAAATCAATTTACCTTTAAAGTTTTTTTTAAACAATTCTATTCACAGTTCAAACCTAACATATTATACCACAAGTCAAATTAATCTTTATTTTTTTATCAATAATCCAAACCTTTAAACAATTTAATTTCGAGTCAAATTCTCAAAATTCCATTTTAAATTATCTCAATAATGGATATATTACCACACTTCACTTCTCATTCATTTAAACAAATCCAATTCACAATTTAAAGATTATCAATAACAATAGGATGATATCATCCAATTCATCTTAAAACATCCATCAATTTCCAATTTCCAGATCTCAAACCCATTTTGAGATCACACAAACTCCCAATTCAGATTAACCATTTAACTTCCCAAATTAAATTCCAATTCCATCTTGAAATTCCCAAATCATGTTGATCATTCCAAGTTATTTAACTTTTTCCCAAGTTAAACTCAATTCACTTAACCCAATCAACCTTACCCAATTTGAACTTCCTTTTCAAATTTTAAACTTCACATAAATAATCTTCCCACTTATTAAGTTCAAAAGCTCATCACCTTTGGGTATCACATCTTATTCCAAAATCAAAACTCAACATTTAGAGTTTATTTCAAACCACCTTTAATATTATGTATATCCACATATATACATATTAATTTCTTTTAAATTTTCAAACAACTCTTGTTTGAAATAGAACCATTTCATTTAAATGCATTAAATAATATTATTTGTTATTTCTTTAAATTAATTACATCATTAATTAATCACATTCGATAATTAACTTATTTCTTAATTACCTTCATTAAGTAATTGTCCCTTAAATTACTTACCTCTATTTACTTCATTAAGTAACTCCCTCTTATTTATTATTTCCAATTATTATCCATTAATTAATCTTATTAAATAAAGTTTAATGAATTACATAAATTAATTGATTATCCTTATCCTGAAACCTTTCCCAATTCAAGATTTAATTTCAGTTTGAATCCATTTCAAACTTATCTTTAATTTAATTTCAATTTGGTTGTAATTCTGTTACCACTTAATTCTTACTATTACTTTTAGTTTAATTAATACTACAACCAATTTCCTTAATATAATAGATAATCTATTTCTTATATAAGATTCATTTACTTTTGAAATCATTTAAAAACCTTTATATAAGAAAATAACAAGTACGCTCTCTCATATTTATACACTCAACTCATTATAGGGTACCACTTACCCTATCCTTAATGAGTAATCGCACCAGAGCCAAGGTTCTCGCTTAACCTTCGACTCTGATACCAAATGTAACGACCCGAAATTTTCGATCTCGAAAATTCCAGATAGTTAGAGAAAGAAGAAAGTGATAGAAGAAGAACAGAAAAGAAACACACAATCTCACATTCGCAGTGGATAAAATATAATATCAATAATAATAGTTATACCAAAGAAAACTGTATCTATCAATTTACATCGATATATCAGAGTTACAACAATTTTATACAACATTGGACATATATAATTTAACATGTCTCAGATATATACAATAATATAACACAGCGGTAAACACTCCATACGTTCCAGCCATCCAGCTCGCCTCCTGAGCTCCAGAACATCCCTAACTAAAAATCTGTAATACTCGGTCTGACCCGAGCATTACATCAAAGCAACACCCGGGACAGGCTGGAAACCAGCGTGAGTAAACCCATCTAACATGAATGACAAAAGCATACAACTTAAATAAACCCAGGGTAACTTATATCAATTTACAACTCCACAAGTTATTATAGACATCACCTATTTCACATATCAGTTTATACAGAATCGAAGTGGTTTCGGGAATTTATTAATACCCGACTCCGGGCTCTTCGAGTCCAGTGTCATCTTAACCAAAATTATCCAATTAAATACAATACAACCTTAATTACCAGATAACATTTTTATTCACATCAACTCATAATTGATAGATAATCACAGTATCATCATCCATTCAACATATCATGTCATAAAGCAATTCATATCAGAGGTATTAACCAGTCCAAAGCACTCATCATCATTCAATCATTAATAGGCAAGATTGATCACTTCATTAATTATATTAATTAATGATTCTCAAATTACTTCCATTAGTAAATTATTCTTAAATTTCATATAATAATTACCTTTACCTTAATTACATTTATTAATCAATCTTGATTATTCATCAATAGATATCAATTCAGTGGATATCATCCAACCCGGACATTCAACAACCAATCATCCATAAACAAGCATTATCAATTCATATCATAATTAATTTAATTACTTAAAGTAAATTAACTCCTTAAGATTAATCACTTAATCTTGCTTATACAATCATTAATTAATTACTAACCTTAATTAATTAATTACATACTTGATTAACTCAATCAATCAATTTATCAGTCCTTAATCCTACATTAATTATCCTTTATTTATCAATTAATAATCCATAATTATTATTTCCTTTAATACAATGTAATTAATCCTTAATTACTTTCATAATCAATTAATTAACCTTTAATTGATCCTTCATTAACTGTTAACCCATCCTTAATTAACAGATAATCAATCCTTAATTACGGATTAACTATTCTTTAATTATTAATTATTAAAACCAAGTAATTACACTTAACAATTTACAATAGATTATCTAAATTAATTAATCTAATTAATTATCAAAATTAATCACATTAATTAATTGTTAAATAATCCTTAGTTAATTATCTTCATTAACTAATAACATTTCTTAATTTACTTCTTAATTAACCTCTAATTATAAATTAATCTAAATTATTAATTTATAAATTAAATACATAAATCATTCCTTAATTTACTTATTCATTTAATCATTTAAATTCCTTAATTATTTCAAAGATAATTTATTTCTTTATTAATGACTTCATTAATATTAAAGTGTATTAGAATATTTCATTTTTAATTTAAATTAAAATTCCATTTTGAATTTAAGATTCAAAATGATTTTTATTATTTATTCTTTTAAACATTAATCTAATTTAAATTTAAATTTACAATCCTAAAAAAAATTAAATGTAAATAACATTTATTTCTTATATAAGAAAAAGCCCTTAAAGTAAACTACTTAAGTTTTTATTTTAAAATTTAAGCTTTCCAATTAGTTTAATATTTTAACTTGCAAATTCAAGTTAAAAACAATTTATTTAACTTTCATTCAAAAAAAATCCCCTTTAAAAAGAACTATGTCAAAATCAATCAAATATTTATTTGAAACCAATTACTGTTAAAAACTATTTGATTTAATCTTGTTTTAAACATTCAGATTTAAAAACTGATCTAAATTTCAGATTTGAATTCAAGAAGAACTTGAATCCATTGGTTTAACTTTGATTTTAAACTTTGGTTTTAACTTGCTTTTAAAAACTTGGTTTTTAATTCTTGATTTAAAATCCAAATTCATTTTTAAAACCTTAGATTCAAAAGTTCATTTGAACCTATACTTTAAACTTTTAATTTAAAACACAGTTTAAGTTTTTGTTTCAGATTTTAAATTAAATTTTAAAATCTGAAAACTGTAGGTTTTTTTAACCTGAAAACCCTATTTAAATATTTTAAACTTTATTACATTTCAGATTTGAATTCAAAAAAATAAATTTGAATTCAAACTTCAAACTGGATTTAAACTTTGTTTTAAATCTAGTATACCAATTTAAGTTCCATTTGAATTTGCTTAAAAACAAATTCTTGCTACCAGGTTTTATAAGCCTGGAACAAGCACTGACTCGACTCAAACCAAAATGCTTCGAGTCTTTTGCCCTGCTGCTTCGAGTCACATACTCGAATAACTCGAGTCTTCCCTGAGTTAAAATAATCTGCACAAAAAAAACTCCACAGCACTTCAACGACATGGTGCACGTGCACCGTGGCTCTGGCCATCTCCGACCATCCACCAGCGCTTCAACCCATCGCCGATCATCTCAAGACAACACCACGACCCTCCATAACCACCACCATTTGCTCGAATCAAAATCCAGCTCTCGATCCAAACTTGGAAACAAAATCAGGTCCACCCCTCAAAACCTGGAAATAACTCGCACTTGAAACTCCGACCATCGGAGTGCCTCCACCTTCGGCCATAGATTCAACTACCACCCCTCTAGCCACCTCCAAAACCTCATGCCACTCGATGCTCCAGAGGAGTTGTACTGATCCAAAACTCTAAACCACCCAAAACTAGGGTTAAAAACAGAAAACACCCACCATCATCACCACAGTGATCATCCACCTCATCTACCATTTTTCCCATCACCACCTTAGCCTCCTCGATCGCCACGAGCAAGCCTGACCACCCAGATAACAGAGATCACCCAAAAATCCTAAAATTCCCATTTACTGATGAACTGGAACTGCTCCTCCAAAACTTAACTAAAAAATTTGATTTTTGTTTTAAAAATCTTGTTTTAGTTTAGATATTTGATTCATATGCCTGAATCCATGAATTATAATAATTGAGTTTTAACTTATTTTAGTTTTCTACTGTTGTTTTATATTTTCCAGAACTAATACAAACTGTTTTTTCCTTTAAACAATTTTTTTTTAAACTCACGTCTCTGTTAATACACGCATTTTATGTTCAAACCTTAAGTCTTGTTAAAACTTAAAATAAGGACAAATGAATTTTGATGTGTACTTAAGCCTGGGACTAAGGTCAGAGAGATACGCAGTGATGTTCATCACTATATTCAAACTTACACAGAGATATACTAAACAAAAGTATACTCAAATCAATGAATTCCAGAAAGAAGCATGTAGCAGAACAAATTCACTTAACTATTTTAGATTGTGATGTTACTCATTTTTTTAAACAGAGGTGGTTATAAGATATCAACACACATACATGCAGTAACACATATACACAGAAATGCATTAATATATATACACATCTCAGAAAATAATTAAGCGACATATATACTTAAGTATTTTAAAATTTAAGTTACTCACCTCCATATGAAGAAACAGATAATAGTTTTGATTTGCTCTGTCAAATCTGAAATTGCCCTTGGGTTTGAGAAGATCTGAAGTTGTTGAATCTATCTTGAATCAGATGTTGATGAGTTGATTTCGAGCTTCAGGTTGAAGATAATTGTAGTTTGAAAATTTTATTTCCTTTTTATTTGTTCCTGATTTTCTTACAGGCTTTGCTCAATAGGTTTCTCTTCTCTCTTTTTTTTCTATTTTTTTTTGAGAAAATGGTTTACAGTGTTTTTACTTGTTTTGATTTCTGATCTGAAACTTATGTTTTTTTAGATTTTCAATTTCTTTTGTTCCTTATTTTTATTTATTTAAAAAAATTCATTTTGCCATTTGTTACTTTATGTTGTAGAATGCTTCCAAGTGTAATTACAAGCTTTAATTGTCTTACTTGTTCTACAAATGTAAAAATAAGAATTTTTATGTCCCACTCCTTATTTAAATTTCACTAATATTTTTAGGCTCAACATATATATAAATGTTTAGAAAAGATATCACCCTAAATTAAATCCTAATTTCAAATTTCCCTTGAAAATTGAATACAAATCGATGCTCTTATTATACTCAACATATATATGCACTTATATTCTTGCATTTGAACACATTTAAAATCTTCAACATTATTAAGCTTGCACAACATCATATATACATATATTAGTTTTACTATAAGTTATATCATTTCCAGATATCTATTCCAATATTTATCATATTTTCAAATACATTCAGATATCTTTTATTACCAGGATTTTATCTGTTCACCAAATAAAGTCAAAACTTATTCAATTATCAGATGCCGAAATTTCGGGTTATCACAAGATGATCCAAAATGGTTAGGTCAACCTTAGGCTAAAATTTAAGTGTATTTTGAAATTAAAAATTTCATAGCTTATGTTGTCATATATGAATACATGACATTGTGGTATTTGAGATATCTTTAGTAATTGTTTATAACATATTATACTCCTTTTGCGGAGCATTTTAAACTTTGCATTGGATATGTAATGAATTATTTATGATATGGAAACCATTGTTTATGATATATTATACACCATTTGCTTTAAATATTTTAATATTAGTATTGCAAGAAATTACGTAAAATCATAAGTTTATATTAGCAATGCTTATAAATGTTACCAATATCTAAATTAGCAACACTTACAAATGTTACAATGCAAGTGGTAGGTAATGTTACAGATATAATTAGTAACTCTAGTAGGTGTTACCAATTCCGCATTTAACAAAGCTTATAAGTGTTTCTAAATAACACGGTTGCAACACTTATAAGTGTGCCAAATTTTTCCGCTTCATTTCTCACAGGCCATTTGGTAACACTAGAAGGTGTTACTAAAATTATCTGTAACAATTATAAGTGTAAGGAATTACTTGTTTTGTTGTAGTGTATATTGTCTGCAAACCCAAAGAATGAGATGATCTGTGAATGAACCGATGTATATATTCCCTTGGGCCAACACTGAAGACGAATATACCAATGTCACTAGCCAAAAATTTCATACTCAATCTTGGCACAAAGCAATAGTAAATGGTTAGTTCCCTAGAATAAAAAGCACATAGAACATAAAGAGAAATAATATCATAACAGAATACTCAGTTTAATACAAACAGAAGCCTCCATGATAATACATCAATCTGATAATCAGTTCCCTATCCAAATACAAGTACATAACTGGCCTCAATAGATACACCATTGGATAATACAATACATGAGTACACAATAATAAAAATAGAAATAAGAAGGCAAAACTTCTGTTCAGGTCTAGCTGATAAGACAAACATAACCTGCCAAATAACTAGAGGACTAACCCGAATATTATTATAAAATAATACATGGGTTAGACTTGATAGTCTAGTGTGAGTTAAACCACAATAGGAAAAACATAGCAAAAATATCAATAATGACATAAGGAAATAACATAGTTAGTGGTAAATAGTAACATATGTTAAATGTCAATTATATGTGTATAAAAGTGGAAATTTTAAATTTTATATACATACACATACATAGGTACGTACATACATATAAACACTTAATGAATATTTCAAATATTAGAAAGATGCTTAATTTATTCAATGAAGTATGGCAATAGAGAAGAATGGACATAGATGATCCATCAATTATAAATTCCAATATAATTATAGCAGGTGCGACATATGTCAAGTGAGATGGAGAATGATACATGTAATGATGTGTAATGTCTTTACTCCTGATAAAAATATGGTAAAGAAAATTTTTAAACTATGTGTATATACGAAACCATGTGCATAAGTGGATTTCACACACACACTTACCAAAATATTAATAGTATCATCATAGATAGCCAGGCCCTCGCTGACGTTCGAAGGGTTCACCACATCAATGATACAAGTTAACATGGTAAATAGAGTCTAATTTGAATAGACAAATGAAAGAAGCGATATACATATCTGAAACTTGGAAAGCCTGCACCTGAAGGGTGCGATTAATGATCTTAAGCACAAAAAGTAGTTGTTTTGATATCTGGGAGCCTTGACCGATAAACCCAAAATTAAAGTTGGTTGGTCGCGAGCTTGAAGATGGTTGTAGAAGTTAGGCAGAGAAAATGCCTGCCTCGATAGCTTGAATATTATCCGGATAAAGATTCGATAGGGCTCAGGAATGCCCAAGTTGTGGCAAATAATGAACAATGTGTCCAGGAGGTTATAACTATTAGAGGAAAGCAATGCAGAGTTCATCAAGTGGCTATTCAAGAACTGGATGAACTAAACACGAGGAGGAAGTGTCGCCCCACACTACATATAATGGAGAAACCAGGTGAAGTAGCCATCGGGAGGTAAGTTGGGTCTATCCACACCCACTGCATATAAGCACTTGATTCCAAGCTCTCTATATTGAGTTAGAGAGCAGACCAAGTCAATTCTTTCTTCCCTAGTTTTTGATAGGTCGATCTTAAAAGTTCACCCGTTAGTGAATGCACCATCTGCAGACTTTTTCCCTTTAGCGATCTGTAAATTATTAAGCAACCTATTTACTAAATTGCCCCTATTAAGGCATTGGGAAAAAATAGATTCAGGCGAATGATTGCCCTTAGATGGGTACAGTCGACCTAGACTCTTGGGCGCCCCCAAAAAGGCGCCTCGTGAGCACAAGGTCGACCAATATGCTATGTAACCCATTTAAAACTCATTACGATGCTATGTAGTCCATGTGGCCTACATTACCTACATTCTCAACTTAAAACAGTATACGGGTCGAGGTCCACAACATAGTTCAAAAAACCCTAACCAAGGGGAAAGGGAAGTTCAGTAATTTTGACATGTTCATTTAAGTTTTTTAGGTTACAACAGAACTTTCCAACGTTGATCGATCAACAATGAAAAATCAGCGTCACTCATAGAGGACCCTTTCAACAACGGTAACTCTCAAGCAAGCATGAGAAAGCAGGGGAAAAGAGAATAAAATCAAAAAATCAAAATTTGTAGCAATAACATATTCAAGCATCAACCACAAATCAATGTTGAAAATGGATGCGAGAGAAAAGGAGGGCTTACTAATGGAATCAAAGAAGGTTTTAAAGAACTATTGAAAATGATAGAACTAGGCAAGCCCGCAGCGGAAGATATGGGTGAATTTCAATTTTTTTACCCTATTTGATTATTATTGGGCCAACGAAGTCTAGTTTATTTAGAACATTTCTAAATATATTTTAAATTAAATCATATATTTTACTTAGTTTATAAATTGTAGTATGGAATTCATTTGATTTATTTTACTTAACAAGTAAGTATACATACGTATAATATACATATTTAAATTTTGCATGCACGTGTAGCATGATAGTCCATGTAAGGTATAACGTGCCCATATATAGATGTTGGGATTTACACCACAACGGACATACTAACTCATTCTATATGTATTGTATGTTGTGCAAATATGTGCATATACATATAACAATAAATATCTGGTTGATTATATACACATATAAGTGTATATAAATATGTTTTATTATATATATGTGTGTATATGTATATGTAATAATTATAATGTGTGCATATATATAATTATAAATTTATGAAAATATATACTATATATATAATTTTGTATGAATTAAAATGAACTAATTATTTAATTATGCATACATAATAAATATAATAATTATATAATAAAATATTATATATTAAAATTATTTTTTAAATTAATTTTCGAGTTCAGAAAACACTTCAGATCTGAAATTAAGGTGATTTCTATATATATATATATATATATTATGAATTAGTTGAATTGTTTATCACTATTAAATAATTAAAATAATTATATAATAAAATGTCAACTTTTAAATTTTTCAAAAATCTAGAATTACACTTTATGGGTTACAAAAAAATTCCAATTTTTTCCAAAAAAATTAATATATTTAATTAATTAAATATTATATGGCCAGTTTTAAATTAATTTTAAAATTTAAAAAGTCTGAATTTTTTCTTGAAAGCTTCTAACACGATGAGTTAATTTTAAAAAATATAAAATTGAATTTTCGAAACATTATTTATTTTATATAAATTTATCAAACCTTATATCGATTAAATAATGATAATTAATATCTAATTTTAATAAAAATTATTTTCGGCTCTTATAATTCATAATAAACATAAACATGTATTATAAAAATATTAGATCAATATTGTATAGCTTGTACAAACATATATCCTTTAATACAAATTGTGTATGTGTATAAATTCACATATTAATATAAATATATATTAATTAATATAATATTAAAATTAAAATATTTTGTTTGACAAAGAGTATCATATTATTGATAAATTATGAGTGTGATCATTAAATATCATGCCCGTAGCTAATATCTATTGTGACAACAACATTACCTATAGAAATCTTATCTAACTAGTTAAGTAACAATGAAATGTATATACACAGATATATATACGAGCAATAGATTATGATAGCATGATAATATATTTAATATATAAACAAAAGATTGCTTACTACAGATGCCTTCAAGTCCATTTTGAAATGGTGAATTCTCTTCCTCGGGATATTCCTTGATTCGACTGATTGCTAGTTTAGAATCACCGACCTTTTGCTATCAGATAGCCTTGGTTTTAAAATTGATTTGAGAATTTTTGATTGCTTGAGATCTGGATTTCGGCCTGTAAGATGAAGGTATAGGCAGCCAAAAGTTCTATTGAAGTTTGTTTTAGAGGTCCTTCAATAATGGTCGAATGAAAGAGAGAAAAGAGGATCGTATCTCTTACCTTCTCTCACCCGATCTCCACCATCCATCTCAAAACCATTTTCCATATTTTAATCGCCCCCATCCTTTGCATTTCTAGTTGAAAATTGATTCAAATCTTACGGGCCAAAAGCCCATTTAACTCCAAGTGAATATATTTAATAAATCCAATTTAATTCATCATCAATATCTCATATCAATCGATATATTTATAACTATTATAAATATATATATATATATACTATTATAAATATATATATATGACATTGCCTATTTCTCAAATCATATTCAAATTTCATATTTAAATTTACACAGATATTAATTAGTTTACAATAATTATAAACTAATTAAATTAATCTGTCTAAGGAGAATTCATTATTTCAGTTGTGTGACTGTTGTGTGTAAATTGTTCAGCGATTAACATCGAATTATTCGAATGTTAACGTTCATACGCTACTTAGTGGGTGGTATTACAATATGCCAAAATTTATTGCTTACTTAGTTTCGATAAAATCTAATTCTAGTTTAATAAGTGTTACCCGGTTGTGACATTTATTTACATCAATTCTTTTGTCAAAGCTATATCACTTTGGACTTATGGAGTTTGGTAACGGTCAAAATTCTAATATCGTCCATATTCAATTCTATAGTCCAAACACAAAGTCCTTGGTTCAATAATAAAAATTATTATTAACGAAATGCTCTGGCCAGAGACTTTGACTTTGAATTAACTTGAGTTGACCGTGATATGAACCCAATATAACCGAGGAGACAAATCCTCTCTTGAATAATGCTTCGCTTCTAATACTTCTACTCGATCCAACTATAGTAGCTCGATGGATAGCCATGCCATGATTTGACTATAATTAAAGCGGAACTTTCATAATAAAGATCCATAGTATTCTCAAGTCACATCGATATTTTCTGTTTGACCTTACTTATATAAACCAACAAAAAACTATCAAGTGAGTCATTCCATAGTTATCTAATAACTATCAGTATGTAACCTCTAGGTGTCCCCAACAGCCTTAAGTAATTCATTACCCAATATTTGGAGAGCGTACGTACTCTAATCTCAACAGGTACATTGATATCCAATCTCGATGCATCTTGACTGGGAACATTCAAAATGTTATATTTATTTTTATTGTGATAAATAACCCACAGTTACAACACTTTATAGCTACTATCACAGAACATATCATTTATGGATTCTTTATTAAATATAATTTTAATTAAATTAATTAATTAATATAACCACATAATATCAAGTAGGTAATAGAAAGAAAATACCTGTGATTTTGAACAAGATTGGTTATTGAGTTAGATATATGTAATAAATTATATAATTGCCCCTAGGAATATCCATAAATCGATCAATCTCCCACTTGTGCTTGGGGTCAATTATGGGATTTTCTTCCAAATTCTTCAATCTGTTTTCTCAAAACCAATCTGGTCAGTCTCTTAGTAAATGAGTATGCTATTATGTTTTAATCATCTACTCTATCAATTAACTCTCTCTGACCCTAATAAACTACCTTTATCGGGTGGAGCATTCAGATTATGTCTCCCGACTTCCAGTGAGCTCTGAGTTCTGTTATAAACTATATAGTGACATAATTATCATACAACTATTATGGGATTCTCAACATTTTGAATCACTCTCGGCTCAGTTATAAATTTGTGCATTTATTGTTTATATACATTGTTTTACTGTGGCGCTATTCAAGTCAATGAGTCGACCACAATCGCTTTTATTTGGAACATTTCCAACTTAATGAATCTTAATATATCATGGACATGTTATACTTAATATCATTTATGAAATTTGAGTCTGAACATTCCTTCATAAGGAGTTCGTTGTTTCTATAAACCTTTCTCCATCATTTCATAAATACGCGAGAACACCTCAAACAACCATCTAGTGAAATCTATTTGGATTTGATATTTGTTTAATGTATGAAATACATAAACAAAACATGATGTCATAGACAACAAAACATGTATGGTAATTCCTATTACCAATGCATAAGGAATCCATGTTACATGTTCCCTATCAAACATATTAATAAAGTATCCTTGCATATTGTTTTGGGACATTCCCAATATCTATTATACTTACTATAAAAGACAATATTTATAAATCTAACATTGAGTATTTACAAATGAAACTTATTTTAACATATGTGCACCGTTAAAAATCAACATTGCATTGTTTACTAATGGTTTGGAAATATCTATGCACCTTTTAACATTCTTTCTTATGAACACACACTTCCTTTGAATTTTGATTAATAATCATACAACTTGATATTTCTACCAAAATATTTGTTGAATTCCGATGCTTATAAAATGATACTTTCTATCTTCTCATGAATCATATTTGAAAACTCAGAACCTCTATATCGCTCCCATTGACTTCGAGATGCAGTAGTTGTTATGTGCAAATAGTCTACTCTAAATCATTATTTAGAATTTTCTATTTCATCACATATGTACCAAAATACAAAGTCTTATCAAGTGATAATCTTGTGAGTAAATCCGAAATAATTTGATCATATTGAATGATGAATCTATTAGGCTAATTTCAACATTTGAAATTTACGAGATTATTCTTATCAACAATGCTCATTTAACTCCAACAACATTAGTCTTCCTCATAAGGACACAATCGTGGTCGATGGAACATATACCTTTGGTTATGACTACCAAAATCTTATTTTGTTAACGTACTTGGAATTCATTTTTGGATCTTCACATCACACTATATTATAAAGCCAACACTATTAATGGTTTATTTAAACAAATGAGGATTCTATATTTTTGATACTGATGGGAAACTCATAATTTCTCTTCAATGTGCGAGAATACTCATCAGACACTCTAATGCAATTTTTTTATTTAAGTTAGGTTAATTTCATTTCATCCCATGTAATCTACTTTATCTTTGGATCGTATCCACTTCCATTTTACTACCAATAATTTCTCAAAAACATTCTATAACGACTCAGAATTTAACCACTTTAAAATATACTATTTAAAGTGATTTTAAATATAAAATAGGTAAGGTTATATGATTCAAACAATATTAGATAGGATTTTAAAATAAAAGTATACACAAAAATAGTTACATTTGCCTATATCGACAAAAGTGACAAAATGCTGATTTTAGAAAAGTAAGTTTCAATGGTTAAATAAATGATCTTAATTCATTTATGAGTCTTTATATTTTTAAATAACATTACAAATTTATTTTTAAGTTTTATTTACATAAATAAATAGTTTAACTAAAACGTCAAATGTAACCGCAAAACATTTTGTCGAAAATCAACGTTTTGTCGATTAAAAGTTGTCGCAACATCGTCGCACTTTTATTTTCTTATATACGAACATATATTCAAATAGTATAAGTATTAATTAATTCACTAATCAAGTTTACTTTTACTAAACATACATAGAAAATTCTAGAATATAATTAAGAAAAAGTAAGCACAAAAAGACGAACATGTCATTTCAAAGGAAAAGGTAAACATCAAATCCAACCTAATTATTATATTCCTTACTTACCTCTTAAGTGCAAATGACATAAATCATGATTTGAAATGGTGATGGTAAGTGTTACTTTGCTTAAAATGTAAGTAAGGGTATTTTGGTCGTTTTACAAAATATTATTTTAATCCAAAAATTTTTCTGTAAATAAGCATCCACTTTCTCGGTTTTTTTCACACCTTTCTTCCTCCTCTTTTAAGCTTTTCTTCGGTTCTTTAATGGGTTTTTCCTTAATTAAATAATGGCAAAATATTTCCAAAAAAATATATAAAGTGAAGAATTCACAAAAATTATTTTCACACCTCACTTCCTCCTTCCTACCCACGGCCACCCCCTTCCACCTCAAAACCCGAGCCAACCACCTCCCTCTAGCTTAGGCCGTGAGCAATATAGCCTCCACCAAGGTCAAGGCTGAGCACATCAAGAAGGAGGATCAAGTTGAAGGAGCTTCAGAGCAAGAAAAAGAGAAGGAAGTGCTATGGGAATCGATTCGGGAATCTACATAAAAGACTGGAGGAGTGGAACTAATAATGAGTACTCAATATTTATTTAATGTTAAATCATCCTTATAACTATTTTAATATGTCCATTAAAACCCTTGAATATATTGTTTGAAAGTTAGATAACTTGGATGCAAAATTGGTTGATTATGTGATTGTTTATGTGGTTGATAACTTGTTTGATAAATGATAAGAGAAATGATTAGTAATTAACCATATTTAATTAAATGGAAATTAAACCCATATAAATGTGTGTATGTAAATTGTTTAGCCTCTTAATAATTTCAAAATATCTAAAAAGGCTGAAAATGATATTATAATAATATAATATTATAATATGAAATGAAAAATGAGTTTGTAATGATGACAATATTGATTTAAATAAGTTAAAATACTTTAAATATGATTTAAAATAAATTTGAAGTGTTTCGGACAAGTTCTGAAGCAATTCACAAAATTGGTCAAAATCGAGCTCGTCGTGTATCGGCAGTTGTTAAATTTCGATCCGTAACTTCAAACTAATGTAGAGAATGATTTATAAGTTGGATTTCTACGAAAGAAAAATTCTTTGGTCCACAATGATAATAGTTTTCCTACAAAGAAAGAAAATCAAGATTTTATTAAGTAGATTTTGAAATATGTCCAAAACAAGTTTTTAAAAACATCGCGGCTTTACAATTCGGAATCCAAAAAGGGATTTCTTTATAAATGATATTTTTAAATGATTAAAAATATGAAATAAATTTGATAAATCTATTAAAATGGTTTAAAAGAGATTTGGAATGGAAAATAAGAATTTCAAATATTTAAAAGTCGTTTAAATCAAATAATCTTATAAAGCACTTTTCTTTTGTCGTTTCTACGACTTTTTAGAAGAAGGTTCAACTTAATGATTTTTCCTAGAATCAATTATGAATTTTTTAGAGTTTAAAAGATAATTTGGAATCTTATAATCATTTCCAAAATAAAGCTAATAACTGAGTATACGGAAATGACTAGTACATTTGTCTCGCCTGTGAGATCTAGGAAGATAAAACAAGGTATTTAACTGAGGTTAAGGATGGAGCAACCAGTGCCCTGAACTTATCTGGCCTATGTTTTCTCTTTTTAGGCGAGGGGTGGAATAGATAGAAAGGAATGCCCGGATGCTCTAAAAGATCATATTTAAGTTTTTCCAAAATAAAAGAAAAGAAAAAAATTCGTAGAATGTTAATCAACCACTTAACATCTTTTATTAAATCATTGGTACGAAGGAACCGGGATCGGATTTAGGTGATTCCTACCCGAAGAACCGAGATCGGATTTGGGCGATTCCTATCTGAAAATCACTTCAAACTAATTTTCGAAACCCCATATGAACTTAACATCTTTTTATCGATGATTAGCACAAAGGAACAAGAACCGAATTTGGGTGATTCCTATCCGAAAAACCGGGATCGAATTTGGGTGATTCCTATCCGAAAACCCCTTCAAACTAATTTTCGAAATAAAACATACTTAAGACAAAGATCTTCATGATATAGGATTACTTGCCATTAGTCTGTGGAGGTGAAATTTACCATATTTAAAGTGGCAGTAATGCTCTGTTATAAAAATCTTTGATTTGCAAGAATATGATTTGAAGTTAAGAAAGAAATATTTGATTAAGATTTAATAAATGATCTGGGAATATTTTCCTTAAGTTAAAGGTTATAACTAAAATATAAGAAATCTTTGATTATGATTTAACGAACGATTTGGGAATATTTTGAAAGCCTAAGGGTGGATCATGTAGTGTATATGCAAGTATATATGACAAAATATATGATGCGACTAAGATAAAATTAATCTAAGTAAATATAGAATAAGCACACTAAGATTTTATACTGGTTCGGACCTCCCGTCCTACGCCCAGTCCCAAAGCTCCCCTTCGGAATTCGACTATCAAACACCCTCACTTCGCCCGGAGGAATAGCTTGGTTACAATAGCTTGTTCTTGTCAAGTATGTGTTCTATAACACGGATATTGACTATTAAGTACAAATGCTTCCAATATGTGTGTGTGTGTGTATATATATATAGAGTATTGATTGAGGAGATCTGAATATATGGAAGAGTGAAATAGAAGTATAGGTTGCTCGAGATCAAGAATATAGCAGGGTATGTAAGTAAAGAGCGCAAGTAAGTAAGGTGAGTTCTTCACTTTGATTCTTGATGTTATATATAGTGGTAGAGAGATTCCTTGAGTAGTTGCATCCATTAACGAGCGCTCTATAGTTGCTTCTAATGGTGACGAAGAGTTGCAACGAAGAGAAGCGAAGATATCTTTTCAAATATGTCAGTTGTAATTTGAATTTTAAATTCCGAGTTCAAAATTAGACGTCTGGTATTTGTTTCAGACGTTTGGCTATATATATTTTCTGTATATAGTAGCCTTTCAAACGTCTGAGTGCATCAACCAGACGTCTGATCTTGACTATTTTGTATTCCAGAGGATTTCTTCAGACGTCTGGCTAGTGCACCTAGACGTCTGAAAACTGTGCATGTTTACTTTGTGCATCTGTCTTGTTGCTCCATCGATCCTATCGACTTGTAGTCTCTTGTAATGTTCTTTGAGCCTTGTTCTTGTCTTTCTAGTGATGTTATTCTAGCAAGTACCTGTAAATATAAATATATATGCATATTCGGTTCCATTGTACAGTTGTTGTCATCGGAACCGTAGATTTGATTTCCTAACAATCTCCCCATTTTTGATGATGACAACTATAAAATGTACTTATATATAATATATAAATCTCCCACTGAATATGTGCTTATTTATAATATATATATATATATATATATATTTCTCCCCCTTTGGCATGATCAAAAAGAATTTCTAACTAATTAAATGTTAAAATATTAGCCAATCGTCAAAGATATATACAGAGATAACACACAAAAAGAGAATTTCATAAATAATTATAATTGAGTACATTCATAGATTTTTCAAGTGTACATAAGATGAAATCCTAAAATCTATGTGTCTTTCATGGAAGATTTTTCTTGATCATCTTCTTTATCTTCTTTTTGAGAAGAGCTGGTTGCTTTGTAGGAGATGTTGGAGCTTGTTTTAGAGGTTCATCTTCCTCAAAAAGTTTGGATTGTTTTGAAGGAGGAGAAGGCACTGGGGTTGGCCAATCTTCGGAAGGGGTGTCAGACCACGAACCCTTTGAAGAACCTCTTTGAGAACCGATAATACAGTTGAAAGTGATGTTTCAACTGTTGTTAAACGTGTGGCAAAAGATGTTCCAAAGCTATCAATACGTTTAGGCAAAAAACAAATTAATTTTGAGACAAGATATGTTGATTTCGAAGAGTGAGATCTCAAATTCTTTCATTTGGATTTTTTTTGTTCAAGTTTCAAAAATATCATCGTGGCTTGCATAATCAAATGGTGCAGGAGGAGGAGGAGTTGTCTTACGATGTTGTTCCTCTTATTGTGATGGTTCATGGTGTGTCTGAGATGAAGGTCCAACTTGTCTGGTTCAATGATTGTGCATCCAATCTTCAAAAGATATAATCTCCGGAGGAATTTTTGGTAGGTGCATTAGTGAGAAAAACTTCGTGGAAGCATATTTTAGAGAAATTTCTTCCAAAGTTGATAAATGGGAGGGGATGTTGCGAGCACGTAGAAGTCTCATAATGAATGTGGGGTAGATAATCGATGGCAGTGATCGAGTCCAAAATTGTTTGAGCTCGTCAAAAATAAATTTGGCCTAATTCACCCTTGTTCCGCTGAGTAGAGCATAGAAACCTTTGTGTTCTAACTTTGTTATCTGCTCATGACTCCCTAGACGAGGAATGATGGTATTGATGATCATTCGAGCAAGCGGTCTTACCTTTGGTCGTTGATATTTGGATGCAAATTTAGACATTTCATCCTCCCATATTTGCTGTGTTATATTGTACCTTGGTTTGAAATGCATATCGAGAATATTATATAGATCTTCGCCCATGTCGGAACATCCGAGTGTTCTGCCTATTATTCCTGGAGTTAGTCTAATCGTGTTGCCATAAACGTTAGACCATAACCAATTATCTTCATTTTCAGTGTTCCATACCACCGTGCTATCCAAATTTGCGTAGAAAAGAAATATGGCCAACTGATCAATTTGAATGTCATTGGGAGTGAAAGATATCAATGTTTCTACACCGGCATTCTCACACATTTCTTCTAAATCGTGCATTGGAAACTTGAGTAAGTTATAAAATGGACCTGTGCGAAGTTTCTTCTTTTGTATATCCTCATATCTCTTGAGTGAATGTGGTGCTCGATTCATCCATCGTTTGATTTGATCATCTGAGCAAACTTAAGGATTTGAGGAAGTTGGTTGGTCTTGTTTCCTTTCGGATATTTTAGGGTTTTTAGTTCTAGGAGGCACGGAATTCGAACAAGTGTGGAAAAAGATGTTTTTGAGTAAAAAATCATCGATGATGTAGAACGGTTTAATATAGAAGTAAGATTAGGTAAAAACATAGACGTTATCTGGTTGTTTTAAAGTGTCGATTGAATTTTAGACGTCTGGAAGCTAATTCAGACGTCTGATTTACCCTAATTCGAGCACAGTAAATAAGTTTAGACGTCTGGTGTAGTTGGTAAACGTCTGGTTTGGTCGAGTTTGTAATTTTTGATAGTCAGTGAGATTTCTCAAACGTCTGGTTTAAATATCAAACGTCTGAAATAGATTGATTTTTTATAATTTGTTGACAGAGACTTTATTCAGACGTCTGGTTCATAATTCAGACGTCTGAAATAGTCTGGTATCTATTTTAAGTAAGCAGAGACAATTTTCAGACGTCTGGATAATTGTATCAAATGTTTGACAAATGCACAATGATGTAATATTTGTGGGATATCAGAGTGTCAGACGTCTGAGGTCCATATCCAAACGTCCGAAACAAGCAATCTTTCTAAAAATAGCCTAAATTTTAAAGGTGTTGCTTATTTCTCGACCCTCTATTGTTTGAAAGAAATGTAGTATTTTTGTGAAATAAAATTACAAATATATGTAGATTAAAATACAATAAAAATAATATAATATATTTAGACGGCGATGGAGTTTTGCGATTATCTGACTTGTCATCCCTCCATGGTTTGAGTGGAGACCATATATTTCCACGTTCGTGAGTTCTCGGGGAACCAAAGAATCGCCTTGGTGAAGGGTCCAAAGGTGTACGATACGAGGAAGAGGGATCCAAGGAACTACAAGGCATTGGAAGTGGTTCATGGACATCTTTCTTTCGTGAATTACAAAACTTTATCGCTACTTGCTCCAAAAATCTTAGTCGTCGTGCCGTGAATTTTTGTTCAAAATATAATTCTCGTTGCAGATCTATTTGTTGTTTTTGATAGTGATGTATTTCATCAATTTTCTCCTTTGTGGTAGGAGAGACAAATAAAGATCGTTTGGACTTCTTGCTATCAGAAGTGAATCCCGTGTGATAGGAGGACCACTTATACGTCGGTTCCTGGTTTGGTATGGGGGTAGAAAGTCATTGTGGTGTATTCGTCGAGCTACCCGCTGTGGGTGTCGAGAAAGATATATGAGAATTTTCAGGAGAAATGATTATATTTTGTTGTAAAAAATATATGAAATGTGTATATATATATATATATATATATATATATTTTCTTCTTGTTGTATGAAGATATATATATATATATATATATATATATAAGTTAAAAAATTATTTATAGATCATTTTCAGAAACTAACTAGTTAAAAAAATGAAGGTGAAGGATTTATGAATTTTAATTTGTGGATAGAAAATTATTAGCTAAACATAGCATAAGTGAAGGTGTGGTTATTAATTTGGAAGATCGTTAAGAGAGCATATCCCTAAATCGCGTCGCAGTTTAACAAAAGTTTGTTCATTTAGTGGTTTTGTGAAAATATCTGCTATTTGATTTTCGGTATTTACGTATTCTAATAAAATAATTCCTTTTTCAACAGTCACATAAAAAATGATGTCGTATATCTATATGTTTAGTTCGTGAGCGATTTACAGAGTTTTTTGATAGATTTATTGCACTCATGTTATCACAATACATTGGTGATTTATTGATAATTTTGCCGAATCCCTTAAGTGTTTGTTGCATGTATATAACTTGTGCACATGTTAGAGCTGCTGAAATATATTCAGCTTGCTGGTAAATAAGGAAACACAATTTTGCTTTTTGCTAATCCATGAGACAAATGATTGTCCGATAAAGTGACATGTTCCACTAGTACTCTTACGATCTGTTCTACATCCACCGAAATCCGCATCACTATATCAAACTAGTTCAATCGATGATTCTTTAGGGTAAAGCAGACCATAATCTCTAGTACTAGATAGATATCGTAAGATACGTTTAATGGCTCTTAGGTGAGATTCTTTTGGTTTTGCTTGAAATCGGGCATAGAGACATACACTCATCATAATATCGGGTCGACTAGCCGTCAAATAGAGTAAGGAACCAATCATGCTACGATATAATTTTTCATCGAAATCTTTTCCGTTATCATCCATTTTTAAGTGAACACTAGTACTCATCGGTGTTGGTTTGCTTGAAGTTTTATCCATTTCAAAACGACATAATAGATCGTTACAATATTTTTCTTATGAATAAAAATACCATTTTCAAGTTGTTTTATTTGTAAACCTAAGAAGAAATTTAGTTCTCCCATGTGAGACATTTCAAATTCATTTTTCATAATATTTGAATTGATTACAGAGATTCTCGTTATTTGAACCAAAAATAATATCGTCTACGTAAATTTGTACAACTAAAATATCATTATTTTCCCGTTTAATAAATAAAGTTGTATCGATTTTGCCTATTTGAGAACCAAATGTAATTAAGTGATTTTTAAGACGTTTGTACCATGCACGAGAGGCTTGTTTTAATCCATATAATGCTTTTTGTAATTAAAAAACATGGTCGGGATATTTTTCGTGAACAAACAATGGAGATTGTTCAACATACACATTTTCTTTAATAAAGCCATTTAAAGAGGAACTTTTGACATCCATTTGAAATAGTTTAAAATTGTGATGATTAAGCGAGTAATGTACGAATGTCCTCTAATCTTGCTACTGGAGCAAAGGTTTCATCATAATCGATACCTTCTTCTTGATTCTAGCCTTGAGCAACAAAACGTGCTTTATTTTTATAAATATTTCCGTTTTCATCTGCTTTGTTTTAAATACCCATTTTGTTCCTATAAGCAATTGTTCTTCTGGTCTTGGTACTATTTCCCAAACATTATTACGTTCAAATTGATTTAATTCTTCTTGAATAGCTATTACCCAAAAACTATCATTTGAAGCTTTTTTATAATTTTTTGGCTCAAAATTTGACACAAATGCTATGTGGCTTATTTGATTAAGTTGTTTTCTAGTTACTCTAGAATTAAGATCTCCAATGATATTATCTTTTAGATGATCCTTAAGAATTCTAGGAGATGATATCAAAGAATTATTTTGCGCTTTTGCTTCAGTATTAATAGAATTTGTTGTATTTGTTATTGGAATTATTTCTTCATCGTCATTAGTACGATGGTTAAGAAGATTTTCATCGAACGAAACATGTAAACTTTCTTCAATAGTGTTATTTCGTTTATTAAAAATTCTATATGCTTTGCAGCGATCCGAGTATCCAAAAAAGATTCCTTCATCGACCATCGGTTCAAATTTTCCTAAATTATCTTTTGTATTTAATATAAAACATTGTGATCCGAAAGTTTTAAAGTATGATACTTTAGGTTTTCTTTCAAAAAAAATTTCAAAACAAGTTTGTTTAGTCATAGGATGCATGCTTACTCGATTCAAAATATAACAAGCTGTGGCAATAGCGTCAGCCCAAAAATGTTTTGGTAGACTATTACTATTTAATAGTGTTCATGCATATTCTTGTGACGTACGATTTTTATTTCTACTACACCAATCTGTTGTGGTGTGAGGGGAAAAGAAATTTTTTGACTTATTCCTTTCTTATTACAAAAATTAGTAAAAAGATCATTTTCGAATTCTCCATCGCGATCACTTTGAATATTTTTAATTTTAAAATCCATTTGTTTTTTAATTCTTTTAGCAAATATTTTAAACATACCAAAGGTGTCACTTTTATGTTTTAAAAATGAAGTCCATGTATATCTTGAAAAATTATCAACTATTACGAAAACATATTTGTTGTGATTTATAGATCGTACTTGCGTTGGACCAAATAAATCTAAAGGTAATAATTCTAATGGTTGTTTTGTAGAAATATTATTTTTAGATTTAAAAGAACTTTTCTTTAGTTTTCCAATTTGACAATCGTCACATAAATTTTCTACTTTGTAATTTATTTTAGGTAAACCTCTAACTAGTTCATATTTTGCTAATTTATTAATATATTTAAAGTTAATATGACAAAATCGTTTAAGCCACAACTATGGATCATCATGTTTGGCGGTTAAACACAAAATCGAATTTTTATTTATATTCATGTTTAAGACATAAATATTTTTGTTTCTAAGAACCTCAAATATAAGTTGTTTGTTATTATCAAAAATATTACATCTATCATTTCAAAATTGATTTGAAAACCTTTATCGCATAATTGACTAATACTTAGTAGGTTGTGTTTTACATTTTCTACTAATAAAACATTTGTAATAGTAGAAGAGTTAGAAATACCAAAGTTGATGACTTCTTCGATGCCCATGACGTATCCTTTTGAGTTATCTCCAAAATTTACCGTTCCACCATCGATGTATGTTATATTGGATAACATTTTTGGATTTTCGGTCATATGCTTAGAGCATTTTCTATCTAGTATCAATTTCTTCTTATTCTTCATTTTAGGTACCTGCAAAATAAAAGATGTTTTAATTGGTACCCATATACTTTGTTAGGGTCCTAGATGTTAGGAGAAGTAGGTAGCCATACCCAAGAAGGTTTGCTACCTTTATGAATATAATTCTTATTATAGACTACATTCTCTAAGAAATTATTAATATGTTTTTATCTAGTCAAATTATTATTTGTCTTAGAAATCCAAATTTTTATATTTTTGGTATTTATATTAGACTTAGGCGAACTTTTAGTCTTTTTACAACTATATTTCTTAACATTATTTCCTCTTTGTTTAGGAGTATTTGTAAATCTTATTCCATTTCTATTACCCGATGGTTTTGTGGTTTTGATAAGATTTTCCAAATCCCGATTTCCTTTATTGAATTTTTAAATATTATTTGTAATTTTATCTAATTTTTATTTTAATCCTAAATTTTTAATTTTTAATTTTCAATATTTCAGTATTACTCTTCAAGTTGACATTTTCTTTTAACAAGTTATCCTTTACTATTTTAGTTCTGTCAAAATCAATAGTAATAGCCTCAATTTCGACTAAATTATTTTTAATTTTTTCTTGAGATAATTCTAGTTCCTCATCTTTAATAACTTTTTCAACTTTTAACCTTCCTACTTCAAGTTCTAATCTATTTATTTTGGCTATATGTTCTTTGTTCAATTTTTTAATTTGTCTAAATTTATCATCTAATTCCATGCTTAGTTCTAATAATTCCTTATAGCTAAGTTCAGGACATACCTCATCAGTTTGTGCCATAAAGCACACATTAGCTTGTTCTCCGTCACTATTGCTATCATTATCTGATGATGATGAAGAATCCGAGTCATCCCATGTTACTTTATAAGCCTTCTTCTTTTTGAACTTTTCAAATTTGTTCTTCTTTTTATCATTATTTAGCTTAGGATTGTCTTTCTTCATATGTCCAAATTGATCACATTCATAGCATTTGATTGATGTTTGATTTGTTGGGCTTGATTTTCCTCCTTTTTGAAATTTAGTCATTTTCCTAAACTTCTTGAATTTGTTGTAGATTTTGGCAATAAATACAATTTCTTCTTCGTCTAAGTTGGAGTATTCATTTGTTGCTGGGAATGCTATGTTCTTCTTTTCCGAATTTAGTTCTTTTCGTTCCTGCAAATTAACTTCATAAGACATTAAATTTTCTATCAACTCTTCAACAAAGAGTGCTGAGAGATCATTAGCTTCTTCGATAGCTAATACTTTTCTTTCCCACTAGGGAGTTAAAGAATCGAGTATTCTAGATATTAAATCAAAATTTGTGAATTTGACTCCAAGTGCCATTAAATCGTGTTGAATGGTTTGGAATCTAGAGTACATATCTACTACAGATTCATTTTTTTCATTTTAAATGATGAGAATTAAATTTGTAAAATTGCAATCTTAGTTTGTCTAACTTTGTTTGCGCCTTCATGTGTAACTTGTAAGGTACGCCAAATATCAAATGCAGTGTTACATAACATGACACGTGAAAATTGGTTTTTATCTAGTGAGAAAATAAGAACATTCATAGCTTTGGCATTACTAGAAGCTGCCATTTTTTGTGCATCGGTCCATGTGTTCATAGCAATAGTAGGTGCTTCATATTTATCTTGAGTGGCTGACCAAATTTCTAGTCTATTAGCTTCCATAAAAATTCTCATATGTGTTGACCAATATGCATAGTTAGAGACCTTAAAAAGTGGGGATTGTGCTGTGGATTGTTCTTCTTGGAAAATACTAGCCATATTAGAGTGATTCAAAAATGTGTTACTGTACTTTGATCAAACCTTGCTCCTGATACCAATTGAAAGTCTATAGGGTGGATCGTGTAGCGTATATGAAAGTATATGTGACAAAATATATGATGCAACCAAGTTAAAATTAATCTAGGTAAATATAGAATAAGCACATTAGGATTTTATACTGGTTCAGACCTCCCGTCCTACGTCCAGTCCCGAAGCTCCCCTTCGGAATTCGACTATCAAACACCCTCACTTCGCTCGGAGGAAAAGGCTGGGATACAATAGCTTGTTCTTGTCCAGTATGTGTTCTATAACATGAATATTGACTATTAAGTACAAATGCTTCAAATATATATATATATATATATATATATATATATATATATATATATATATATATATCTAGAGAGTATTGATTGAGGAGATCTTAATATATGGAAGAGTGAAATACAAGTATAGGTTGCTAGAGATCAAGAATATAACAGAGTATGTAAGTAAAGAGCGCAGGTAAGTAAGGCGAGTTCTTCTCTTTGATTCTTGATGTTATATATAGTGGTAGAGAGATTCCTTGAGTAGTTGCATCCATTAACGAGTGCTCTATAGTTGCTTCTAATGGTGATGAAGAGTTGCAGCGAAGGGAAGCGAAGATGTCGTTTCAAATGTATCAGTTGTAATTTGAATTCTAAATTCCGAGTTTAGAATCAGACGTATGGTATTTGTTTCAGACGTTTGGCTATATATATATATATATATTTGTATAGAGTAGCCTTTCAGATGTCTGAGTGCATTAACCAGACGTCTGATCCTATCTGCTTTGTATTCTAGAGGAATTCTTTAGACGTCTGGCTAGTGCACCCAGACATTTGAAAACTGTGCATGTTTACTTTGTGCATCTGTCTTGTTGCTCTATCGATCCTATCGACTTGTAGTCTCCTGTAATGTTCTTTGAGCCTTGTTCTTGTCTTTCTAGTGATGTTATTCCAGCCTGTACCTGTAAATATAAATATATATGTATATTCGATTTCCATTGTGTAGTTGTTGTCATCGAAACCATAGATTAGATTTCCTAACATATTTTACCTAAGTTAAAAGTTATAACTTGAATATAAGAAATCTTTGATTAAGCTTTAATGAATGATTTGGAAGAGTTTACGTAAGTAAATGAGAAAATGATTTGGAATTCTTCCAGGATTTAAGAAAGGTTTTAATAAATCAAATGATTTAATAAATGAGGCTTAATGATTCCATATACTCTTGAAAAGAAAATGGAATAAATTGAAAAGAATATATCTAAGAAAGATATTTGATTTAAATAAAAGATGAAGTAATTGATTGATGATTGATATCCATATATGAACTTAACATCTTTTAAATCGATAATTGGCTTCGAAGGAATCGGGTTTGGATATGGGTGATTCCTTTTCGAAAACCATTTCGAACCAATGTATATGTTCGAAAGTGAAGCCATGTTGAAGATGATGATTATTGTAGGCCGAAGATCTTCATAGCGTGAGGACTGCTTGTCGACATGCTCTAGGTTGCTCTCATTATAGAGTTATTTATAGCAGTGGTCTCCTCGTTGTGGAGATTTTTTCGAATTGCAAGGACTACTCGCTACTGATGGTAGTAGGAAAGTGCTTTCAATTTCGTTCAGTCCCAAAATGAACTTGTATGGAAGAATGTCTGACATTGCATTTGTGATCATATTAATTTATCTCTATCAATGTATCATCTGCTTGGTAGCAGAGGAAGAAAATTCTCTTAGCTTAACACCCTTTCCTGAGACATACGAGTTTAGGAGTTATACGTTGGTTGAAATCAGTTGTGTGATTAAGAATGGCAGTGTCGTATTGAAAGTGGAACATGTTATGATTAAGGCATGGTTTTGTATAAAAAGCATGGCTTTGAAGAAATTGAGCATAGCCTCACCAACCTCACATCCCGAAAGATGATAGGGGTTACTATGTGGTCTGACAGACACAAATTCGGTATAAATGAGTATGTATGATGGTGTCCAATACGTTGGGCCCTTTGGGGGATACGTCCCTCAAGGCATTTATTTCCCCATTTGGATAAAGTGGTTAGCTTGAGAAAAGCAGGGAACTACCAGTTATTTGTGGTAGTATAGCAAGTACAGTTCCAAGTAACTAACTTGAGAAAGGCGATTAAGGCACTGCAGGAACTATGTTTGTTATGCATGGATTGGAGAAAAGGCCACTAGTTCCCTATCATGTTGGAAATTCAAACCCAATACGAGATTTACGGTTTTGATTGTAGTCCCAAAATAGCAGTAATGACTTGCAAACATATCAGCTACCCCTTTTGGTATCATATATTTCGTTCGGTATATTCCATTAACCTAGTTCGGATATATTCTCTTAGACTTAGTCCGGGTATTGATACCTTAATTGAATAAGTTTATTTGAAAAGTTTTTTTAAAAGAATTTCACCAAGTGTATTTTGGTATAAAAGTGTTTTGGTTATCATAAGGTAAAACCCGCTTGTGTTTTTGTGTAAGCATGGTCTTGTGAGATATCCTTCTTTTCAAAGGTTTTGATAACATCGTCATGATCTATACATTTAAAATTTCGAGTATCTCACGTTGGTTTATCAAGCCTGATTCAGGTATTTTTAATACTCGGGTCAGATTCGAGTAGTTTCAGTTGGAGTTTCCAACGGAGAGTTGGAGAACTTGATCATCATATGGATGTTTTCTATTGTCCGCTACATCTATTGTATTTATTTTGTTGGTTTCAGCATTTGTAAGGACAGAGTTTTATAACCGTCTGAGCTGAATCTAGGTTAGACACTGATGTTGTATTTTAAAGTTTCCACTTTAAAGATTATTATTGAAATAATATACGTTATTTCATTCGTGTGAGATTCTATTCTGTCTTTATTTTCTTTCTACGCTTAATGATCTGCTTATTCGTGCAATCTAAGTTGGACATGTGTGGTTTGTTGTCGATTCAAACGGTATGGAAAAACGGGCCATTAAAAATTCCTTCACTGTAAAGTTGGTATTTTTTGAAATAACAATTATTTTTCAGTACAATGGAACAGACATTCATAAACTTTTTTGAATTATCTTATATAAAATTGATTCTATTTTAGTTTATAAAACTTATGTTTAAAACATAAATATGTCATCCAATGATAGTACTTCACAAACTCTTTTTGAGGAGATTCATACATGAACCTTACGAACAATTATTACTTGCAAACTTACGACTTGCACAACCTACCAACTCCTTGATCTAGGATATGTTGGGGTTTCTTACAAACCCTTGTCTTATATGATTTGGTAAACTATTATTTAGATGAAATAATATTAAGCTTATGTACCACTCTTGAGTATGTGATCTTATAGAAAGAAAGTTAACTCAACTTCACTCATGATTGATCATACTTTGTCCAACAAAGTTTGATTACTCCTTATGCATCATTATGTATCATATGGAGGAGTGACTTTTGAGATTGAATCTTTATCCATTTTTAAGTACGTTTGGAACTCTTACTTATACGCTCACTTATTTGATCAAATCAAATCATTTCTATTGCATTTTTTATTATTTGCTTTCATATTACACTATATAAATCTATCTTAGACATTCTACGTATGTATCATATACACACGTCCATGTTGGTTATAACTCATCGGTGAATATGATGAGGTACATGAAACCATTTTAGTATTAATAGATTTATGATTGCATACATCTATATTTATCAATCTGAAGGTCCATCAACTCTTATGACGCTCCCACTAAATGGGTGCATAAATCTTAATTGTTTGAGATATAATCTACTAATATCATATGATTCATAATCATATAATAAAATTATTTCCTAAAACTATGGCTTAATATATAAATCCAAATAGTTGTAAATCATCTGTATTTTCTAATGCACCACTTTTTTTACGAAAACAATTACCACATTAAGATTTATTCCATAATGAATATTCATAATATTCACATTGAAATATAATTACTTCTATTTTTCAGTCAATACCAAAAAATGGTCATCATTTCAAAAATAATGCCTAGCATGTTTTACGAAAACAATTTATGTAATTTGACGCAATCAATAAGTCCTATATGGCATGTTACCATTATTTCCGCCATTACTATAATAGCATACTGAATCCAGAGGTTCATTATTCATTTAATATAGATTATTTATTTCATATACTGCAACTAGTTTATAATGGAGAGTTCTTTGATCAAATATCTTCAACTCAAAGAAATAAATAACATAGAAAACATTTTCTATATGAAAACACATTTTGGAATAGAAAACATATTTCTATTTTCAATGTTAAGTATCAATTATTATTATTGGTATTCTCGTTTTCGATGTTCTTTTATCAAGCAGAAGTGACTATTCACTCTCTTCATCCTAACTGTACCTTAAATTACAGCTACTCTTATACATTTTTTTCCTTTTAAATGGTGAAACCATTCAAAACAAAACCTCTACTACAGCATCATAATAAACTCATTACAAAAATGCATTTAATCATCCTTAACATTAAGGACATCAAATTTCATGCACCTTACGTAAACTGATCAAACTGACATTTCAGCGATTTAATTTTGAGATCTTGTAGTATTAGTCTAGTTCCTTTTGTAATCAATCAAATTGAGTACTCGATCTGATAGTACTATTTATTGGCTTGTTTCGAATGAACTAACTCCATCAAAGTATCGTACACTACGAGTTGTGATCATTCCTTATATAACACTTATATGCGATAGTATGTGGATCAAATATCCATAGTCTTGTATAACTTTAGAGTTCGAAACTTATAGAATGCAATACATAGTCTCGACCAAATAAACATGCAAGCGACCAAATTACGAATATATTTAGTAGTTGTAAAATCAGATGCTTGCATGGGTATTGTAACATTCTAGAATTTCATCATTTTTGATTTTAAATATTTAATTAATTTTAAATATTTAAACAATCAGTGTTTAAAAATGTAAATAATTTATATTCAAATATATGTATCATTTAAATATTTGAATTGTGAATTAAATATAAATTAAATGGACTTAATAGTTTATTTCACTCATTTCAATTAATAAATAATAATGATAATTCATTTTAAAAATTTATTTACGATAGCAAATAGTTTGAATAAACAACTAGAAAAATAGATATTAATAAAACGACTTGATTTTTATTATAGTAATTGTAATTTAATTTATTGGATTTTCCCTAATTTTTAATTTTTAAAAATATTTAAATTATTGTTTGACGATTTTACGACAAATGATGATACTTATATAATTTCACAGAATTAAGTATTTTGTGCATTTTATTATTGATTTGTGATCGTGTCACATTTTGGTGCGTGGTTGTATTTTTATTTCTGTCGTTTGCGATTTGTATGTGGATGGAATATTGTGCAGCAGAGTACCGCAAAACTATTTTAAAACACTTCTAAAATTAAATTAAAATTCAAAATTTTAAACTTGACTTGAAGGGTGATGTGATATATTGCTTGAGAAAAATGGTTTGCTTGAAAAATCTAGATTATTCATTGGGTAATGGAGTGTATTGATATAGACTGACTCTTAATACTCAAACCAATTTTAACACTTAAACAAAAAATCATTTGGTCACTCTCAAAACATTTCCCTTCTTATTTTCTTTTTCTGTTAAATAAAGAAACCATGGTCGAACATTCAAAAACCATCTCAAACCACACTTCTTTAAAATTCACAAAACAACTTTCTTTGAGTTTGTTTAGGTATAGGCTTCGATTCCATATAAGTTTCACTGGTTGCGGTCATGTTTTTTTTGAACTTGTATAGGGAAGTCGACTAGGGCTAGCTAATTCTAGTGATGGGGGAGGTGGCTGGCCAAGGTGAGGTTGGATCTGAGTTTGCGATGGAGAATTGCAGCACGTGGCCAAAGATGGAAGGGTGCGATGCACCCTTATGGATCTCGACTTCTTATACGGCCTAAGGGGTACCATCAATTCGGGTTTGAGTCATCGTGATCGGGCTTTGATTGGTGGTGTTGGAAAGGTAGAGCAAGTGGAGAGGTGGTCATAGGACAAGCCGATTAGTCATTTCGTCGAGAAACAAGGTTGTAATGGATGATAGTAACTTGCGTCCACGTGTGCATCTGTTAGCTGTTGTGCATGTTTCATTTTGGAGAGAAGTAGTTGTAAGGGAGAAGTTTAATTAAGTAATGTTTAATGAATGATTAAGTTAATTAATTATCTCGATTTATCTCAATTCGCATCAAATCAATATCTTTTGCGTATGAGGTCAAAATCTAACGTGATAAGTTATGTTGCACGCCTGGGATTATTAGCTACACGATGGCATTAGTTGGGTCGAGTTTGGATCAATTGGAATTTTGGGCTAAAATCGAGTGTTGCTTGATTTTAGACCAAATCGGAATGCCAAAGCATCCATTAGAATTCATGTGAGTTTACTCACCTCTGAATAAATGTATAATATATATGTTGCTGTAGCTATTATTGAATGCTTGTTGGAAAATTTATATTGTTGTTTGGTTGTTTGTTTGGATTTTAAATTCTTGCTCGACAAGTAGATGACATAAATAACCATTGTGTTGCAGGGGATAAAAACAAAAGGGAAGCTATAGTGTATGTACGAATAGTTTGCTATAGAATACTTCGAGATACACTTACATATGTGTGATTTGAAGGAGATTTTTGTTGAGAGGCCCTAAGGGTTTCTCGCCAATATGTATTTATTTACTTATAATGTTGTTTGGTGGAAAACATTTATGACATTCTGTTTGGTTGTGTAAATGTCGTTACGACGAAAATCACTATACCGTCAATTATGAAATATCATCCCATTAAACATTTTTGTGTGTGGAACTTGAGCTTGTATATTCACAAAATAAATGTTTGATATTATTTTGCACTTTAAAACTTGTTTAAACCGTATTTTCAAATATTTGGAGAATTTTGAAAATAAAAGATAAATGTTGATTTAAAATTTATAATGAGAGTTATAAATTTAATTAATTATCTTTTGAGATAATTAATGTTGTTTAAAATTATAAAAGGATTATAAATTTGATTAATTATCCTACGAGATAGTTAATGTCACTTAAAAACTCATAAATATTATAAATTGATTTTATTTTATTTTATGGGATAATTAAAGTTGCTTTAGGTTCATAAAAGGTTATTCATACTAAGGATTATGTAAAAAAAATTCAAATGGGATTGTAAAGATTGTAAAATTTTTAGAAAGGATTTGAGGGTTTAAATGTATTTTGGATTATTATTTAATTATCCTAAAGTTAATTAATAAATTTAATAACGACGTTTAAAGTTAATTAATATATTTTGTAGAGCGTTTAAAACTTAATTAACTGATTTAATAAAAGCAATCAAAGTTAGTTAACCGATTTAATAAGGATTTCAAAGATATTTAATCATTTAATAATGATATTTAAGATTAATTAATCATTTTAATAAATGATGTGTAAAGTTAATTAATTGGTTTAATTTAAAATTAATTATCTGATTTAATAAAGGTATTTGATGATGATTGATTTATTTATTAAAGGAATTATAAAGTTGATTAATTCTCTTTCGGGATAATTACTTTGGTTTTTAATCTATGAAAATATTTTAACCGATTTATTATCTTCCAGAATAATAAATGAAGTTTGAAATTTATAAAAGATAGTATATAAACGAGAAAATATACAAAAAGGAATATTTTCAAATAGTATTCTTAAAGTACTTTACAAACATTTGTGATGTGAAAATCAAGCACAAGTTTGAGTTTAAAAGTTTGATATGGTTATGGAAAGAATAGGAAATTTAACTTCCGTAGATGGTGTCGCTTATATGGAAAGGATTTAGTCATACTCAAAGCACTAAATGTCAACATATGAAAACTCGTTTCTATTTGAAAGATTAAAATTATTCTCGAGGCAATGCCTAGAGGTAACACGACCTTAACTTGCTCGGCTTCATTTTCAACCGGAGGATAGTACAAGTTTGAAATCGACAAGTAGTGGTAAGGGTTTGAAATTTAATTTCCATATACGATCATTTTGAATATTCCGATAGTTGATTTATTGATTATTGATTCAATTTTCTTCTTTGTGTAACGTCAATTTAAGGTGATGTGTTCCTCATTTGAGCGTTGATATCCTTTGTCGGAAATGACTAGAACCAAAGTGCGAGTAGAGGCCAGCTATGTGGGGTTTCTCCCATTAGGGTATTTTCACATCTAATCTAGATTGGTTTCGGTGGTATGCGCGCGGAGAGTGTAATACTCGGATACTCGGTAAAGGTTGGAGAGGTCCAGCTTGGGGGTTCGGAGAGCAATCATAGTTCTCAAGTATATTCTAGAGGTATACTTTAGGTAAGGTAGGTGCACCCTCCTAGTCTTATTGGAAAATTTCTTTCCTTGTTGTTGATTCAAATCTTTGAATTGTTTTCTTAATTGCATCGCAAAGTGACTGGAGCTCTTCACAGTGTTTAATTATTTGTGTCCATTCTTTAAGTTTGGATGTTGATCTTGTTTATGATCATTCTTTCTTGATTGGATTACTGTTCTGATTTGTTTCCTGTTCCTTCATCTAGGGATGTTGTTCTTGTGAGGTAAAAACCCGTTCCGCGTTCAGCGGCGTGGTCTCAAAGAATTATTATATGTTCATCATATACTTGAATTTTCTCACATTGATATTTTCAGACTAATTCAGGTGTTATTTTATCATAATGCTCGAGTCAGACCGAGTATTTTTTTGAGTTGTCGTTGGTGTGACATGAAGCTCAAGGAGTAGAGCAGGATATTCACTTGCCATAGTATTTTATTTTCCACCGTAGTATTATATATACCCATCGGCAATTGTTATTTCAGGAAGTTATAATTGTCTAGCCTAATGAGGTTTGTTTTTAACTCTGATATAACATGTAATTTAGGAAGTTATAATTGTCTAGCCTAACGAGGTTTGTTTTTAACTCCGATATAACATGTAATATAGAGTGACAGATTTTACAGTTTTGTTATATTATATATTGTCATTCCGCTGTGAGATTCTGTTCCTTCTATTCTTTTCTTTTTCATTTTCTTCTCTTTTTACTTTAACAATCTGCCTTTTCGACGATTGGATGTGAGGCATTGGAATACCATGGATGTGTTTGGTGTCGATTTTCGATGGTCAAAAAGGTGGGTCATTACATTTGGTTTCAAAGCTAAAGGTTAAGCAAGAACTTTGGCTTTGGTAGGGCATGGCTCATTAGAGATAGGATAAGCGACACCCTAGAATGAGTTTGAGAATGTTATATATACGAGAGCCTATTGTTATTTTTATAAAAATATACCATGTTAATTGGTCTATTGAGTTGTTTATTGATTCTGATCGAGAGGTAGGATGCCACAATGTCGATAGGGACTTCTAAGCACTTGAATAAGGAAAACATACATGATACTGATTTTTGAAAATTTGATAGATGAAATTTTTTACATAAGATTATATATTTTTTATATATAAAGGAATAATTTTCAAATTTATATGGTTATTTATAGTGTTTGTTTGGCAACGATAATATTCCTTTATTACCATTATTATTTGGTTTATTATGCTCAGTTAGTTAAGGAGCATTCAATATAGTTTGTTGATTGTTAATTTACGCTTGACCCTTGATGAGCATTTATTGTTTGATAATTGTAAGTACATTAAAAGGAACCCCTTTGTGAATTAAGTTTCACAATTTAACTATATGGTGTTCAAAAAATTATTAAGTTAATAGTAATCTTATAATAAAATTGTGTAAAATAATCGAAATGGAAAGATAAGACATTTAGAGAATAAATAATTGTAGAAATTTTAGTACAGTAGGAGAATTATAACAATATGAGACGAATTTATATAAAGGCAACTTCATATAAATTTGGTTTATAAAATGTTTTTTAAAAAGAGTTTATTATAATAAAGGGAAGTTATTATAATATTAGATGATTTTAAAGTGCATTTTATATGAATATAGTGTGTGTGTGTGTGTAATGATTGATATTATTTATAAAGGATGCTTTATAAGTAGAAAGAATTTTTTAGAACTTAAAACCCAGTATTGGTTGAAATAATTTAAAAGGGTTTGAGTAAATAATGGTAATATTTCAAGGAAGTATTTATGGGAAAAAAATTATTTCAAAGTGAAGTATAATTTGTAAATAGAGTTTATAAATAAAAGGGATTTAAGCATAGAATTTGAGAACTTAAATTCCGGTGTTTTCAAAAGTTGTTTTCAAAGGTTTGGAGGAAATAATAATAGTATTATTTAAAAGTATTTGTATATAGAGATATTTGAAAAGGATTTTAAAAGAGGTAAGAAAGCATCGAACTCACTTCTGTTACTAGAAATTAATTCTGGTGATGACTGCAGCATCATCGATGTTCATTTTCGAGTTTCTAAGTGGGGAGAATGATACCGTAGTAATTTGCTATAGGGTTGCTTTGGTAAAACAAATTTTGCTTTAAACTCCAAAAGTATGATTTAATGTACAAAAGGGAGATATGTATAATATTATTATTTCAAAAATGATTTGAAATAAAAACCAGGTATTTAATTATTAAGTTTCCTTAAAGGAAACTGATTTAAAATAAAAAGGGTATTTTGATAATAGTTTGATAAATGAAAAATTATTAACTTTCGAATGGAAAAGAATAATTTAACTCAAGTTTTAAATGGGTTAAATTGAATAAAAAGGTTTAATAAGCATTGTTTTATTAAAACCATAGTTTTTGTTCAAACATCAAAATTGTGTAAACTATTTCATGTTATTGGGCAAACTAGTAAACATCATTCCTTAGAGCACTCTAAGGTATGGTCGAAGGGTTGACTTAGTTTTAAAGACCCATATTTTTCTTGGGACACCATCTAAATTTTGAAAAGTAAAACTCTTCCTATGTAGTTTTCTTGTAGCATGTCCCAAGCCTGTATAAATGAGGAGGACCGTGTTAGGCTTGGCGAGCCAACATAATAATCATGGCCTCTCTTATAGAAATGGAATCCTATTATATTTTGCTGGTGCGTAATCGTCTTCACGACGTGCCAAATCGAGGCTTTGGTATAGTGATAAGTAAGGGCTGTGTAGCTACTCCCTTAGTGGTGCGCCATATCGAGGCTTGGGTATAGTGATAAATATGTAAGAGCTAGGTCGTCGCTCCCTTAGTGGCACATTGCATTGACGCCCCAATGTAGTGATAAATGAGAAAAGGCTTTGACACATTACTCGATGGGTGTGAGGGGCAAGGAAGCTAGTTGATGAAAGTAGGATTCGATTAGGTAGTTGGAGTGTAGGTTCCTTAACGGGAAAATTAAGACAGTGATATTATGACTAGGAGGTGTGTAAATATCTTATGCGTTTAGGAGACCAAATAGATGGGCCGGAAGGCGAAGGAGGTGGAGAACACAGGCTTCAAGTTATGGCACACGGGAAAAGAGCGTAACAAGAACAGTGTAGGCATCTTAATTGACAAGAACCTTAAAAATAGAGTTGTCGATGTTAGGAGATAAGGGGACAGGATCATCCTAGTCAAGCTGGTAGTTGGTGACATGGTTCTGAACATCATTAGTGCATATTCCCCATATGTAGGCCTAAGTGAAGTCGCCATGAGCAATTTCTAGGAAGAGCTAGATGCCATGGTTAGAGATGTGCCTAGTAGCGAGAAACTTTTCATAGAAGGAGATTTCAACGGCCATGTTGGTACAACTAGTGCAAGGATTGAGAGAGTGCATTGTTGTTTTGGATATGGCGATAGGAATCAAGAAGGAGAAGAAATATTGAATTTCATTATTGCTTATGACCTCATGATATCTAATACCTTCTATAAAAAGAGGCAATCGCATTTAGTTACTTTTAATAGTGGCCAACACTCTAGCCAGATTAACTTTTTCCTTACTAGAAGAGATAAAAACGAGATTATGTAGATTGCAAAATCATGCCCGGAGAATGTGTCATCTCACAACATCATCTTTTGATATTTGAGTTTCGTCTTCGGATACGTGTTCGATAGAATAAAGGAGCCAAGATTAGTCGGATAAAATGGTGGAAGCAAAAAGAAGACGCCTCACGGGTGTTTAAGGATAGAGTGATGGGAGAAGAGGCATGAAATATGAAAGGAGAAGCAAATGATATTGGCTACTGAGGTGTTTGGGATAACAAAAGGAAATAGATGTGAACCTAAAGATTCATGGTGGTGGAACAATGATGTGCAAAAGGCTGTCAAAGAGAAGAAGGAATGCTATAAATGCTTGCATCATCACAGGAGTAAAGGCAACATGCAAAACTACAAAACGACAAAGAAGAATGCAAAGAGAATGGAGAGTGAAGCAAGGGATCGGGTGTATGAAGATCTATATCAAAAGCTAAGTCCAAAGGAGGGTGAAAAAAATGTATATAGGATAGCTGAGCTCCACAAGAGGAAGACGAGAGACTTCAACCAAATTAAATGCATCACGGATGAGAATAATAGACTGTTGGTGAAGGATGATGAGATAAAAAATAGACGGAGAGAATACTTCGACAAGCTATTCAGTGAAGAAGGTGATAGCACTACAATCGAGTTGGATGACTCTTTAGATGACACCGGTAGATATTTTATTTGGAGAATTCAAGAGTCCAAGGTAAAGGATGCATTAAAATGGATAAAAGCGGGCAAGGCATTGGAGACTGATGACATCCCCATTTAGGTGTGGAGATGCTTTAGAGATGCAGGGATAGACTGGCTAGCTAAGTTGTTCAATAATTTTTTCAAATTTAACAAAATGCCAGATAAGTGGAGGAGAAGAATATTAGTTCCAGTCTTCAAGAATAAAAGAGATATTCAAAGTTGCACAAACTACAGAAGAATTAAGCTTATGAGTATACATTGAAGCATTGGGAGAGTGCCATTTAACAACGATTAAGAAGGATGACAAGCGTTTTAAAAAACCAATTAGTTTCATGTCTGCAAGGTCGACAACGGAGGAGATTTTCTTGACAATAAAACTTATAAAGAGATTAGGGAGCAAAAGAAGGATCTACACATGGTATTTATCGATTTGGAGAAAGCTTACGAAATACTGAGGAAGTTTATGTGGTGGGCTCTGAAAAATAAGAGAGTCCCAACAAAGCACATTACCCTTATCAAGGATATGTATGATGATGTTGTGATTAGTGTTAGAGCATGCGATGGTGAAATCATTGACTTTCCCATTAACATACGATTACGTCAAGATTCAGCTTTGGGCCCCTATATTTTTCCCTAGTGATGGATGAGGTTACAAAGGGTATATAATGTGATATTCCTCGGTGTATGCTTTTTGCTGATGATGTTGTGTTAATTGACGAAAGTATGATAGAGGTTGGTAGACAACTAGAGCCGTGGAGGCAAACTTTAGAATCCAAGGGTTTTAGGTTTAGTAGAACTAAAACAAAGTATATGAAGTGCAAGTTCAGGTGTGTCAGGTCAGAGGATGGAGATGTCACTCTAATCGAACAAGTAGTGCCTAAGAAGGAACCCTTTCGATATCTAGGATCAACGTTGCGGTATGATGGTGAGATTGTTGAAGATGTTAATTTTTGACTTTGAGCAAGATGGGTGAAATGGCGACTGGTGTCTGAAATTCTCCGTGACAGGAAAGTCCTACAAAAGCTCAAAGGAAAGTTCTACAAAATGACAATCAGGCCTGCGATGTTGTATGGTGCAGAATGTTAGCCTACTACAAGAAAACATGTCCAAAACATAAATGTAGCAGAGATGTGTATGCTGCGATGGAGCTATGGTCATACAAGACGAGATCGGATTAGAAATGATGATATATGTGACAAACTTTGAGTAGCACCAATTGAAGAGACTCCAGTCCAACATCACTTAAGATGGTTTGGACATCTCCAACGGAGGCCTCTCGAGGCACCTGTGTGCGTTGGAATTATAAGCCGCATCGAATTCTCAAAGAGAGGTAGAGGTCGACCAAGGTTGACACAGGAGGAAGTAGTAACAAGAGACTTGAAGGATTATAATATATCCAAAGAGCTAGTGTCTGACAGGAGCGTGTGGAAATTAGCGATCCACGTACCAGAACCATGTGCTTTTTTTGCGCTTAGGGTTGGTTTAAAGGTGGTATTATAAGTTTTAGATTATAGGACTAGTGAATATGGGTCTAAGACATAGTTTTTGGTCTTCAGTCCCTATTGCTATTGTTACCGTTATTGCTAGTATTATTACTGTCATCACGGTTTTTTAAAATCTTTATATATTTTTATTTTTTACTTTTATCTTTATTTTATCTCACTTATTTATTATTATTGTTAATTATTTAATTATTTTACTTTATTTTATCGTTATTATCATGGATTATTATTATTATTATTATTATTATTACTACTACTGTCATTATTATTTTTAAATTGACTTTGTCATTTACTTTTGGGTTACATCTTTAGCCAACCCCAACCTGTTTGGGAATAATGGCTTAGTTGTTGTTGTTGTAAAATAAATTTGACACTTGTTATGTAATCTTAGGTAAATAAAAGTTGAATAATTTTTTATCTAATTTTTTATAAAGATATGACTTTATAAAATGTTAATAAACTTAAGTAAAAAAATTATGAAATAATTCACAAATAAATTTATTATTAAAAGAAATACTGTGAATGAAAAATTGAAAATGGTTTATAAAGAAATTGGTGTGGTTAAGAAACCAATAAAGTTAAGTATGTAAGTTATATGTAGATCATTTTTTTCGCACGATTCTCGATCTAGGATTCGAATACGTAACTTTGTGGTGATTCACGCCAGTCCGAAAAAGAATTTCTCAATTAATTCTTATCAGTGAACACTTGATTCAGATTCTAGATATGATACTGAGATTTTCTATCATAGTAGATGGTCGTGTAAGGAGAATGGAAGTTTCTAATCGAGGTACCTGATCGGAGTCCACGCTAGGGAGGTCGAGAGAGTGATAGTAGTCTGGAAGTGAAGTCTATGTATCCGAGCAAATGGTCAGACCAAATATAGTGTACAAAATATTTATGCATGTCATACGAGCTTGAGTATATTTGTGTACTTGGTCTGCGACTTAAGAAAGTGCGAATCCAAGTAAAAACTCTGAACCTTGTTTGTTAGTCATTTGACATTTTAAATAATGTTAATTGACTGTTTATTCCCTTATGGAATTTAATTGATTGATAATGTTAACTTATAAACTAAGTTTTATAAAATTATTGTTTGTTAGGACTTAAATCCCAATGCTTTTAAAAGAAGTGATTTTGAAAGGATTTGTGAAAGAAATAATAAAAAAATATTTTGAAAGATTTGGCAAAGTATTATTATTTTAGAATGTTTGAAAGGGTTTTTGTGAATTGATTTTTCAAATATTTTGTTAGGACTAAAGTTGGGTGATTGAGAGTTTTCTAATTTGGAAGACTAGCCAGGTGTATTTTTGTTTACTTTAATTATTGTTTATGGAGGAAGCGGAATACTATTGGATGCTCCATGTTGTTTTGATTTTATAGTTATACCACTGTTGGGAGGAGACGCCCTCCTTCTTGTCATAATTAATTTTGGTTTTGATTTATTTCACATAGGAGGAATTTAAAAGTATATTTTTAACATAAAAATCTTGGGCATTTTATTCTAAATTTATCTTTTGAAAAGATTGGATGCTTCATATGTTCTTATAGAGTATTCTCTATACTTTTGTTGCATAAGGTTGTTATGTTGTTATGTTGCTATTGACTATGGTATAAATAACTTATTATTACTTTTGCATCCTGATTCCCTTTTGAATTATTAAGTACAACAAAACAAGAGATTAATATTGATTTCTTGCGCATCCGCACTCGCATCGAGATAATAAGTTGCTTGCAAAAATAAATATCAAACCCAAAAGAGGTGCGTAGTAGATTTAGATGTAATGACCCACTTTTTGGACGGTTTAAATCGATAATAAACCACACATGTATGACTCAAACCATTCAAAAGGGAGGATTGTTATGGCGTAAATAAGAAGAAGAAGAAGAGAAAAGAATAAAAAACAAACACAAAATCTCATAGCGGAGTGACAAAATATAATAATCAAATAAACTGTTCATAAAACTGTTTAATAGATAACATTTGATTGCACTTTTACAATATATCAGAGTTATACATACAACAGAAAGAAGTAAATAATGCAGCGAAACAACATGATGCAGTGGAATATATATGTATATATATACTATATATAGTATACAAATCTCCATCTTCGCCTTCTAAATATAAAGTGGTCTTCAATACATTGAAAAGCTTAGACTAACCGGAGCATAATGAAAAGATAAAACACTCGATTCGAAACTAAAGGATCTTATATAAGTTAAATAAACAGTAAATAAATATGAGTGTAACAGCTTCAGAGTTGTTTATGGGATTTTACATCTCCTATCTAGTGTCTAACATGCATGCAATAACTTAAGAGATGTTCGGGATTCCATCTCCTAAGGATTCGTTAAACTATCTACATATATAGTACAATACGCTATTATAATTTGTCTATAGTAAAGTAAAGTATTAAAATAGCCTTAAGGCGTTACCCATATCCCTCTTAACACATTTTATATAAATGCCCTAGTCTATGCTGTACCGTAATTCTTCCGTAAGCTGGAGGGCTATCAGAGAGCACTCCATAGTGTATGACACAAACCAAACTCATAGTTGGCACGATAAGGCATATGACAAGGCACGCGAGGCAATGCCCAAAGTAGGATACTACCGTTTCGCAGATCCAGATCGGTGGTAATGCATAGCAGCTACTACCGTCCACCTCGAGACACACTCCCATAATCAAAATCGAGGGATGGTCACCAAATCAATTACCAAGTAATAAATATGGTATCGAAGATATGTGCCAGATCAGGTGCGTGACTCCACTTGGATCGGCGTGACTCATGTTTTAGTCACATCAAGCTATCCCAAAGGGGCCAGGGCTGCGTTCATACCTCATATAGGATCGTTCACCAAACCATCCTTCTTCGTTTTGGATTCTCCACCATGTGCATAGTTGTTAAAGTGGTTTTCGATATTGGCAGAGAGTATGACAATATTCGATCCCGGTCTCCTTAACAACCAAATTCTTATTTCACACCAGTTGGTTCTTTTACCTTTCCAAAATCGATTTATATCAAAATATCATATTCACCAAAAATCGTATCACTTTCGAAATCATATTCACTTTTGAAATCATATCACTTCAAAATCATATTACTTTGAATCATATCACTTTTCAAAATCATAACCACCAAATTGGTTAAACCATCATATCAAATATCCACATTAAATCAATCAAATCTAAATCATAGTAGTTCCAACTTTAAACATTTTGAATATTGAAAGTAGTTTGTATATTGGAAAATTTATACATTGAAAATAGTACAGATATTAAAAGTTGTTTATAAGTTTAAAATAATATATATTAAAATAGTTTATATTTTAAAAATAGGTTATAGATCAAAATAGTTTAGATATTAGAAATAGTTTATATATTAAAATAGGTTATTTCTTAAAACAGTTAATGTATTAAAAATAGTTTATAATAGTTTACAATAGTTTAAAATAGTTTTAATAGTTTAAAATAGTTTAACAGTTTAATAGTTTAAGGATTTTAAACAGTAAAATAGTTTAATATAAAATGGTTTGATTATTGAAAATTGTTTATATAGTAAATAGTCTGAAAATCTAAATAATCTAAATTTTAAAATAGTAGATTTTAAACAGTTTATATTAAAATAATTAATTTGAAAATAATATCAAATTAAACTATTTCTTCCATTTCAATAAAGCTGGACCATTTCCAGATTTCAAATCAACAAAACTCTATTTTATTCTTTCAATTCAAATTCTTATTAAAAAAACATTTCAATCTATATCGATTTCAAATCCATGTTTGAGCTACAAATTTAAACCACTTCAAATTCAATAGGTTTCAAATTTTAAATATTCAAGTTTATAATAACTCAATTTTGATAAATTTCATTTATAATTAAAAATTCAACTTTAAAATTTCAATTCAAATTCTTAAAACAATTCATTTAAACCAGTTTCAATTTCAACCATTTTAAAGCTTGGATTTAGAAAATAATTCAGTTCATATAAATCAAATTTTATTTCATAATATCATTTAACTGGATTCAAATATTTAGGATTTAAAACCATTTAATTTAACCAATCTGGTGTCCGTATATAATTTTCTATCCTACGGTCAAGTGACACAGATATATATCATTTCAACCCACAATAGTTAAAATTTGTGGGCATATATCATTTCAACCCACGATCTCGAGTTAAAATTCAAAATCCATAAAGTCGCTCGGGTTTATCATTTCAACCCATAACGATTTTTCCCTAATATATAATATCATTCGGGTATGTACCATTTCAACCCATAGCGATTTTCATAACAATAACTATGGGAACTTGCAGTGTGATAACAACATACCAAATAAATATAATATCCAATCATCGAAAATGTCAACAATTAAGCATCCAACACAATCATCATTCAAATCAGCCAATAACTCACAACAATTTAACTGGTTATCAATCAGGTATTTAACAAACAACTTAAATTCCAATATTAATCTAAAATGGCACAATCACATCATAAAATTAATTTAACCAATATAAGATAATTTCGTATTCGTGAGTGGGTTAAAACACTCACCTTTGATTTTTAGTCGATTTAAAATCCAAATAAAGCCCAAAAATCCGACAATCTTAGAATGCAGCCAAACCAGTTCTATAATGTCCAGAATTTAAATACGATCGCAATGGTGAAAACCACGGTGAATCCGAGCTCGTATGCAAAAAATGTTCAAGTTAGAAGCTTAAAATTTAAATTTAAATAAAATAAAAGGGAAAATAATCAAATGACACGTCACCTCCTATTGCACGAACCCTAGCATGCGCATTCAATGTCGTTCGACCCATCTCCCTATAGCTACCGTCTCTATCTCGTGACCGCCGTCACCACTTGTCGCATTTCGACCACATCGAGGAGCTTCGCCGTGACCACCAAGCTGAGCCGCACCAGCCACCTTCATGCGACCCCCCACGACACCTTAGAACCACCTCCGCTTGCACGTGGCCGCCACCACTTCAAATGTCATTCCAGGCGAATTCATTCACGGATGACACCAAGAAACCTATGGATTGAAAGCCTGCAGCCTCCTCTTCGTAACAGCGCCTCCCGATCGAACCATCGTCAAAGATCCATCGTCCAATTGGAAACCGTAGAAATGGACGGTCGAGGTTCATCATCGTTTTTTGGCCAAACAATGCATCAAATCAAAAAACGAATTACTAGAGTAGATTGCGCTCATCGAGAGATTTCCAACGATATATAATTTTCTATTATTCGGAGAGTTTGAATTTTTGAAATTGATTTTGATTTTAAAATTAGGGTTTTTCTGAATTGGAATTTGGTTTCTGCCATTGGAAGAAAGGAACAGATGAGTATGTACATATAGATACATTGAAAGGCTGCTATGTTTGAGAAACAAAATCTATTTATATGGACAAAGCTAGATAAGAACAAACAACATATTGAATTGGGTGGAAAAGATAACAACGACCCGAAAAGCCCGTTTCATTTCCGAACCGAAAGTAGGTCATCCCATATATCAAAATAAATATTTTCGATAATATTAAATCCAATGGAACTGGTTTTAAATTCAAATTCCATTGTATATAGAAGTTAGCTTTTAAAACCAGCTTATTTTAATTGAATTTGTTAAATTTATTTCTACGCGTTTCGAGCCCGCACGATCAAACGATAAGTCTAATCGCTACGAAACTTGAGATCCTATAAAAATTCACCGTTACAGATCCGATGAATCTAGTTTCGTCGAAATCCAAGAGAGTAGCCAAAATGGCTAATTCTCATGTTAATTAATTAATTAAATTATTATTAAATTATTTTAATCGCTTTTCAAATTCTAAATTAAAAGTTAACAACTTTATCATTCTTTATTACATAGAAATTATAATCATTTAAAATTAAATTTTCTATGTCAAATTCACTACTAAAATATTTCATTAAATTTTAACGTTAAATTGCAATAGGAATAAAAACCATTTTATTATGATTTAAATTCCAATAAATTCTATTTATTTTGATTTCACTCTTATTATTTAATTAATTATTACCTTATAAATATAATTTACATTAATTTACATTTTGTTACATTCATATCTTACCGTTATCATCTTTACTCATATTAACACAATATTTAATTACATTTAATTTTATTAATTTCCAAATTAATTTCAACAAATTAAATAATAGGACGATAAATAAGCAATTGTTTCTATTACGTAATCTAATCACATTTATAAGTTTATTGTTTACAACAAGATTATGAGTTTGCGTACAAAAAATTGATTTCATATTATATACTAAAACCAATTACATAAGTAACATTCAATTTCATTATTGATATAACATTGAATTTATTCCTTATTTACAATTTCTAGCCAAACAATTTTACAATTTTTTCAATTGATTGGAATTTCATTAAATAGTTATCAATTAAATTGAATCAACATTATTAAATTTCATTCTAGTTATTTTCTCATTACTAAATCACAAAATTTTAATTTCTTACAATATTAAATTCCAAAATCTTATTTAACTTTATATTTTTAATTATCGAAAATTACCGGTTGTTACATTAGATATTGGTGACTGATTAATGGTTTTATGCCCCAGATATGGGAGGCTATTTGGTTTTTGTTTTCTTTTGGTTGATTTGGACCAGTTTGGCGAGTTGTAATTTTTCCAGATCAGCTGCGCAAAGGAGGTGCTGCTAGAATTTTCCATAATATTCGAGGTTTAACCAATTAGTTTGATAATTCATTTTAATTAATAGTTTTAAACTAAAGGATTTGGAGGCATTTTCTTCATTTGGGAATTTTAGGGACGAAATTCTTTAAGGGATGAGATTGTAACATCCTAGAATTTTATCGTTTTTGATTCTAAATATTCAATTAATTTTAAACATTTAAATAATCGGTGTTTAAAATTGTAAATAACTTATATTCAAATACATTATTATTTAAATATTCAAATTTTGAATTAAATATAAATTAATGGATTTATTAGCTTTATTTAACTCCTTTTAATAAATAAACAATAATGGTAAATTCATTTTGTAAATTTATTTACAAAAGTAAATAGTTTGATTAAATAATACGAAAATTAATTATCACTAAAACGACTTGATTTTTATTACAGCATTTTTAATTTGACTTATTGGATTTTTCATAATTTTTTATTTGGAAAATATTTAAATCATCGTTTGACGATTTTATGGCAAATGATGATAGTTTTGAAATTTCACAGAATTAAATAATCTAAAAATTTTATTGTTGATTTGTGATTGTGTCACTTTTTTACGCACGGTTGTATTTCTATTTCTAGTGTTTGCGATTCGTATGTGGATGGAATATTAGATAGCAGAGTACCGCAGAACTATTTTAAAACACTTTTAAAATTAAATTAAAATTCAGAATTTTAAACATGACCTAAAAGGTGATAGGATATGTTGCTTGGGAAAAATGGTTAACTTGAAAAGGCTTGATTATTTGTTGGGTAATGGAGTGTATTGATGTGGATTGACACTTAACATTTAAACCAATTTCAACACTTAAACAAAAAATATTCATTTAATCACTTCTCAAAACCTTTCTCTCCTCATTTTCTTTTCCTATTAACAAAAGAAACAATGGCTAAACATTCAAAAATCAATTTTCAAACCACACTTCTCTAAAAATCACAAAACAACCTTTTTTGAGTTCGTTTAGGCATAGGCTTCGATTCCACATAGGTTTCAATGGTTTCATGTTTTTTTTCAAGGTCTTGTTAGGGTAGTTGACTAGGGTTAGCTGATTCCGATGATGGGGGAGGTAGTTGGCCAAGGTGAGGTTAGATCTGTGTTTGTAGTGGAGAATTGCAGCTCGTAGCCGAATATGGTAGGATGTGATGCACCTTTACGACCGAAGACTTCTTGTACAACTAGAGGGGTACATTAGGTCGTGTTTGTGGAGTCTTGATTGGACTTCGACTGGTGGTGTTGGTGAGGTAGAGCACGTTGAGAGGTGGTAGTAGCAGAAGCCGACTAGTTGTTTCATCGAGAAACGAGGTTGTAATAAATGATAGCAATTTGCGGCCATAGGTTCATTTCGTATCTGTTGTGCACATCTTGTTTTGGAGAGAAGTAGTTGTGAGAGAGATTTGGTAGCAGCCCACTGGAATTTCTATGAATTTACTCACCTCTGAGTAAATTATATAATATTTGTATTGCTTTAGATTATTGTTGAATGCTTGGTTGATAATTTATATTGTTGTTTGGTTATTTTTTTGGATTTTAAATTCCTGCTCGATAAGCGGATGACATAAATAACCATTGTGGTGTTGGGGACAAAACAAAAGCGAAGTCAAAGTGTACGTAGCAAATAAGTCGCTCTGAAATAGTTCGAGATACACACACACATATATATAAATATATATGTATGATTTACAAGGGATTTTTGTAGAGAGACCCTAAGGGGTTTCTCGCTAATATTATTTAGTTAACTATATTCTTATGCTACTTATATAGTTGTTTGGTCGAAAATGTTTATGACATTCTGTTTGATTGTGTAAGTTCGTTACAGTGATTATCGTTGTACCATCACTTATGAAATATCATCCCTTTAGACGTTTACGTGTGCGGAACTTGAGCTTATTTTTTCACAAAATAAATGTTTGGTCTTGTTCTGCACTTTCAAAGTTGTTTAAACCATATTTTCAAATATTTGGAAAATTTTGAAAATAATGGATAAATAATGATTAAAAATATATAAGAGCTATAAATTTTATTAATTCGGGATAATTCACGTAGTTTAAAATTTATAAAGGGATTATAAATTTGATTATTTATCCTATGATATAATTAGTGTCATTAAAAAAATTCATAAAGATAATAAATTGGTTTTTTAATTACTTTTTGGGATAATTAAAGTTGCTTTAGATTTATAAATGGTTATTTTTCTTAAGGATTCTGTAAATTCTTTTCGAATGGGTTTGTAAGGTTTATAAAAGTTTTTGGAAAGGATTTGAGGATTTAAATATATTTTGGAATATTATTAATTATCATAAAGTTAATTAATAAATTATTAATGATGTTTAGAGTTAATTAACCGACTTGATAAGAATGTTTAAAAGTTAATCAAATGATTTAATAAAAGTGATTAAAGTTAATTAACTGATTTAATAAAGGTTTTAAAGCTAATTAATCATTTAAACAATGATATTTAAGATTACTTAATCATTTTCATGAATGATGCGTAAAGGTTAGTTAATTGGTTTAAATAAAGGGTGGTTAAAATTAATTATCTAATGTAATAAAAGTATTTGAAGATAATTTATTTATTTATTAAAGGAATTATAAAGTTGATTAATTCTCTTTCAGGATAATTAATGTGATTTTTAATTTATGAAAATATTTTAATTAATTTATTATCTTAGGAATAATAAATGCTATTTGAAATCTATAAAAGATAGTTTATATACGAGAAAAATCTTCAAAAAAGAGTATTTTCAAAGAGTATTCTCAAAGTGTTTTACAAATATTTATGATGTGAAAACCAAGCACAAGATCAACTTTTAAAAGTTTAAAAGTTTGATCCGGTTATAGAAAGAAATGGAAATTAAATTTCGTAAATGGTATCGCTTGTGGAAAGGATTTAGTCATATTTGTAGCACTAAATGTCTAGGCATGGGAACTCGTTTCTATCTCGAGGTTAAAATTGTAGTCAAGGAAATGAATAGAGGTAACAATACCTTAACTTTCTTAGCTTCATTTCAATCAAGGTATCGTACAAGTTTGAAATCGGCGAGTAGTGGTAAGGGTATGAGATTTAATTTTTATATATGATCATTTTGAATATTCTTCATATTTTATTTATTGACTATCGATTCAGCTTTATTCTTTGTGTATCATCAATTTAAGATGATTTGTTGCTCATTTGAGCATTGATATCCTTTGTCAAAAATGAATAAAACCAAAGAGTGAGTGGTGGCCAAGCTATGTGGGGTTGCTCCATTAAGGTATTTTCACATCTACTCTAGATCGACATCGGTGGTATGCACGTGGAGATGTGAAATACTTCAATACTTAGTAAAAGGTTGGCGGGGTCCGACGTGGAGGTTTCCGAGAGCCATCGTAATTCTCAAGTATATTCTAGAGGTATACTTTTCGGCAAGGGGTGTGTATCCTGTTATCCCGCTTTTTGGCAAAGCCGCGATACCAAAAGATCGATCGAAAAACGGAGAATAGTTCGTCTCAGAGGTTGGTCATATTTCGTTTCGCTATGGATATCGCTGAATTTTTTCCGAGTCCAGATTGAGCTACAATTGACAGGACACGACGAGAAAGACCGTAGAAGTCAGCATCTCAAATTTCAAGTGAATCCTAGTTCATATGCTCGAGTTATAATCGATTCAATTTGGAGGGGAAGACCTAAGTTTCGAACCGATGGCTGATCAATGGTTCGAACCGATCACCTTCAAATCCATCGACTTCGAACCCATCAGCGTGCCTCGGTTTCGACTCCATCACCTTCGAATCCATCAAGCATCAGTTGTTCGAACCCATTGACCGAGCCTCATTCGAACCCATCCATAAGGCCATGTTCGAATCCATCCATGAAGCCTCATTCGAACCCATCACTGGAGCCCTGTTCGAATCCATCTAAGAAGCTTCGTTCGAATCCACTGGGTCAACTGGCCAAGGTGACGTGTCTTTCATCGGTTCGAATGCACCGAAATATATGGAGTCGAAGCATTCAACTCGGAGCAAAACTCGGATCGAGGTGAAGTGTGCGCACCACGTCAACACGAAGACACGTGCCACCATGATTTCGAAACCATCGATTCGAATGCATGGTTTCGAACCAAACAGCCATGCAGTGAACCCCATTTCGAATCCATCATATCTCCCAATCTACTGATCCAAATGCCACGAAATTCTCACAGAAGCTTGAATACATGTTGAAGAATGCCCACACCAAATTTCACCTCGATTGGATGATTTTATGATCGATTCGAATGGAGTTCGAATCGATGTCAAAGTGGGCCCATAATTCCTGAGGCCAGGCGTGTGGGCCCCCTTACATGCCAGAAGTGGTCTCCCGAGTTTTCAGCGAAATATCAGCAGCCTACGCCTATAAATAGAGCTCCAGAGCCAACAGAAAAGGGATCTTTTGACTCTGAAGCGCCCAGACTCTGCCGGATTGAGATATCCATCATCCTACATCGTATACTAGCTTTGATTTTGAATTTTTCAGTTGTATCCTGCTGTTGCTTGCTGTAATCGCTTGTAAACGTTGAAAGAGAATCAATAAAATTGCTAAAACTTCACAGTGGACGTAGGCAACGTGCCGAACCACTATAAATTGCTTGCCCTTGTCTTTACTTCACTGTTGTTTGGAGTTTTTGTTAGATAATCCTCATTTTTAATTCATATTCTTCATTTATTATCTCTTCAAAAGACTCCCGAAGAGTGTTGTGCCCAATTTTGGTACAAACACTTTGGTGCTTTCACTGAGAAAACCCAGTTTTTCTCCTGCTCCTTGGATCTGTCGTCGATACCGGATTGCATAAATCTAAGGGAGAGATCCAGATTTCTTCTTCAGATTCCTTCCGTTCTATTCAGATCTGCCAAAGTCTAGGGAAGGAGTTCACTATCTAAAATGGTTAGCACAAGAACCACATCTGCCGCTGATCAAGAAGGTCGGGATAGACAAAATCCCGCGCAACTACCTCCACCTAACCAAGATGATACCGGGCATTCTGACCCCTCAGGTCCGGTCACCAGGCAAGAGTTCCAGACATTGCTCCAAGAACTAACTCAAAGTCGGCAACAGCTAGCCGAGCAGTTGCGCGTCAACACTGAGTTAGCCAGCCAACTAGATCGCCAAGGGCGTAGAAGATCTAGGAGGGATCATGCGTCTCGTTCCTCCACGGAAAGTTCTGCTTCATCCGACTACAATCACAGATCCGCCCATCCCAGGCTAGAGGGAAGCTATGCATAGGCCGTTGACCACCAGCCAGCATTGACCGTGGGACAGATAAGAGTCGGCCCATCCGCTAGTTTTCATACGGGGCCCTCATCCCGAGAAGGCGTTGTACCGCAACACACCGCGGATAGCCATGCCACCACCGCTGCGGTTGGCATAGGAGTTGATACCCGAAATCACTCCAACCAGGCTTACCACCAGCAGGAACGAGCACCAGAACCCTATGTCCTGGAAGACATTGTGCCAAGGAGGCGAGACACGGATCGTCGACAGCGTCCGATCCCATCTCGCACTGTGGAACCCGACCACACTTTGGCTCACCACCCTCAGAATGTAGCAACACCAGACCTCTCAGCCATGGTACGCCAAATGATTCGCGAGAGTCAAGGCCTAACAAATGACGATTGGGGAATCTCCCGAAGTCATACCCCGTTCACTGATGACATATTGTATGCTGAACCTCCTAGGCGATTTAGAATGCCAACCCTGCCCATGTATGAAGGGAACTCCAACCCAAATCAACATATTTTGAAGTACGAATGGTCGATGACAGCTGCGAGAGATGATGACGCAGTAAAATGCCGTAGTCTTCCCATTTCCTTAGGGGGAATTGCGGCGATGTGGTTTACGCGACTACCACCGCGATCTATTTCTTCTTTTGATCAGTTAGCTACCAAATTTGTTGAGCAGTTTCGTATGCATATTGCCAGACCTAAGGATGTTAATACCTTATCAAGTGTTACTCAAGATCCCGGAGAAACACTTAGACGATATTTGGAGAGGTTTAATGTTGCGTGCGCAGAGATCACCAACCCCAATGATAATTCTATCTTAATGGCCTTGACTAAAGGAATCGATCCTGATTCCGAGTTTGGCAATTGGTTGGCTGAAAAGCCTCCCGCATCGTTGGACCTTTTCTATTCCAAAGCCGCTCAGTTCTTGAGGCGAGAGGATGCGAAACAGTCTAGGAAGCAGGACGATGCAAGGCCCAGCAGTGAAGGGATTCAGAGCAATGTTGCGGTTAAACAGACCGGCGAGAGTTCAGGAAAAGTCGAGTTGAATATTCAAAATAAACAGACTCAACGACCGAGAAACGGTGATAACCGAAGCAAGAAGCAAGATCAGAATCGTGGTCCGAGGCGTAGGGCCGCAATGTTTGACAGTTATACACCGCTTAACACGTTGCTGGAAAACGTATACCTACAGACTTGTAATATTATGCAATACAAGAAGCCTGCTCCGTAGCCTTCGTCGGAGAGGCAGATTCAAACAGGAAAATTCTGTAGGTTTCATGAAAGTTACGGGCATAATACCAATGAGTGTAGGCATTTGCAAGACCTCATTGAAAAGTTAATTAGAGAGAGAAAGTTTGACCAGTTTGTTCGGGCGCCGCAGTCTGGTGGAGAGGGCCCATCCAATCAAAATCGTAAACAGAATCAGGAAAGGCAGGGTGAACCCGCTCGCACGGGCGGGAGGTTGGTTATCAATACAATAAGTGGTGGTCCCCATCCGGCAGACAGAAGCTGGGGGGAAATGGAGTCGTATGCCAGTGCGATCAGGCATGCGGACTTCGAGTGTTGTAGCAATTCTGAAGACGGGGCTCCGGCTAAACAACAGAAGACGATGACAGACGACATCGTGTTTAGAAATCGGGATGCTGATAGAATCGAAGCCCCCACGATCGACCCACTGGTTATATCCGCTCAAGTTGGTCCTGCTTGGATGAAGAGAATCTTGGTAGACAGTGGGAGTTCTGTGAACATACTGTTTAAAAGAGCATACGATTTAATGAAGATAGAAGCTAAGGACTTAAAACCTTGTCAATCACGAGTCCACGGCTTCAACGGAAGTGCGACGATACCGACCGGAATGGTTGAATTGCTTGTGGAGTTTGGGAGTGGGAGAATGTCGAAGAGTTCGGATGTTACAATTTGTTGTCTTCGATATTCCTTCTCCGTATAATGCTTTCTTGGGCCGACGGCCCTCACTTAATTTAGGGCAGCTATTGCCCCATGGTGTTTGACCCTTAAGTTCCCTACTGATCGCGGGATAGGGGTTATACAAGGAGATCAAGCTGCGGGGAGAGCTCGCTATGTTTCTGAGCCGCGAGAGGCGCAGCGAAAGGAAAAAGGAAAGGGCGTAGAGGAATCTCTCTGCGTCCGTTTCACCGACAATTGACAATTAACGCCTGGGCCTCGGCCCAGGCATCACGACCAATTCCAAAAGGATCTAGACCCCCGAGACAGTGAGAATAAAGATGAATCTAGAGAAAGTCAGGCTTCACCAGCTGAGTTAACAATCGACGTTTCGATCAGTGGTAACGGTAATTCAAAGATGTTGAAAATTGGGTCGCATTTGAGCCTGCAAGCACAATGGGAATTGGTCGAGTTTCTCCAAGCAAATCTGGACGTATTTGCTTGGACGCATTCTGATATGTGTGGGATCTCGCCAGACATCGCGAGCCACACCCTAAATATTGACCCGCGGTTTGTCCCGGTTAAGCAAAAAAGGCGTGGTATGGATCCAAAGAGATCTGCCGCCCTAAAAGAAGAGGTCGATAAGTTGAAATCAAATGGGTTCATTAGAGATGCTTTATACCCAGAGTGGGTGTCCAATCCCGTACTCGTCCGGAAACCAAATGGGAAATGGAGAACGTGTATCGATTACTCGGATCTGAATAAAGCCTGCCCGAAAGACAGCTTTCCACTTCCCCGAATCGATCAACTAGTAGATTCAACCGCAGGACATGAATTATTATCCTTCATGGACGCTTACTCAGGTTACAATCAGATACCCATGCATGTACTTGATCAAGAGCACACAAGCTTCGTAACCGACTTGGGATTATACTGCTACAAGGTCATGCCTTTTGGATTGAAGAATGCTGGCGCAACTTATCAACGATTAGTCAACCGAATGTTTGCCGATCAGATTGGGAAGACTATGGAGGTTTATGTAGATGACATGTTGGTGAAATCACGATACTCCGTTGATCACGTCAAAGACTTGGAGTCAATGTTTAGTATCCTCCGGAAATACGGAATGAAGCTTAATCCGCTGAAGTGTCATTTCGGAGTCGCATCCGGAAAATTCCTTGGGTTCATTGTCAATGCCCGAGGAATAGAGGCCAACCCCGAGAAGATCTGGGCTATCAGAAATCTTTAGACTCTGAGAACCATAAAGCAAGTTCAGAGCCTTAACGGGAAAGTCGCAGCACTGAGCAGGTTTATCTCAAAGTCGACCGAAAAATGCATTCCCTTCTTCGATTTGATTCGGAAAGGGAAACGAAACTTCGAATGGACTGCAGAATGTGAGGGCGCATTTCAATCGCTAGTCCAACATCTTTCAGTACCACCAATCCTTTCAAAGCCTGTAGATCATGAACAGTTATATCTCTACCTGGCGGTATCTGAAAATGCAATCAGTGCTGCATTAATTCGGGAGGAAGACCGAGTGCAAAAACCGGTCTACTACATGAGTAAACGATTGACCGGAGCCGAGAGAAATTATCCAAAGCTCGAAAAGTTGGCATATTGCCTAGTCATTGCCTCGAGGAAGCTCCGTCTATATTTTCAAGCTCATCCTATTACTGTGTACACCGATCATCCGTTACGACAGGTCCTCACGCGGCCTGAGACGTCTGGTAGGTTACTAAAATGGAACATCGAACTGAGTCAATTCGTCATCACTTATACTCAAAGAAGGGCCATTCACGGCCAAGTCCTAGGAGATTTTATAGCCGAGTTCACTGTTCCCGAAGACTTGCCCGAGACCAGCAAGTCTCCCGAATACATATGGAAGCTGTACACCGATGGTGCGTCAAACGATCGGTGCTCAGGAGCTGGGGTAGTGCTTGAAACCCCCGAGGGACGATCCATATGTTATGCTTTAAAGTTCGTGTTCCGTGCAACCAACAATGAAGCCGAGTACGAAGCTCTACTTACCGGACTAAAGCTTGCCCGTGATCTGAAAATCATCGCTGTAGAGATCTACTGTGATTCCCAGTTGATAGTATGTCAAGTTCGAGGAGAATACCAAGCCAAAGACCGAAGATTAGCCGCTTATCTAACTCGAGTTCTGGAGATGCTTGATCAATTCGGTTGCTATGCCATTTTCTACATACCCCGAGAGCACAATCAGAAAGCTGATTCGTTGGCCAAGTTTGCAAGTACGGGTGAGGCTCAGCAGTTGGGGGTCATTCCGGTTGAAACCCTATCCTCTCCAAGCATTGATCGAAGGGAGACCGATTTCACATTTGAAGCTACCTCCAATAGGGAGTCGTGGATGACTCCTTATCGAGATTATATCGAACGTGGTGTATTGCCCGAGCGTCGATGCGAGAAAAGACAAATTCTACGAAAGGCTTCACGATTTGTTATTCAAAATGGAGTTATGTATCGAAGGGGATATTCCATTCCTCTTCTCCGATGTATCGCGCACGACGAAATCAAACGATTGTTACACGATGTACACGAAGGAGAATGTGGCGATCACACTGGGGGACAAGCACTTGCCAAGAAAATACTCCGATACGGATATTATTGGCCTACTGTAAATCGCGATGCCATGGACTATGCCAAAAAATGTTATAGATGCCAAAAACACGCTCGGATTCCTAGAGCTCCGCCTACTGAGATGACCCAAATGGTCAGTCCATGGCCGTTTGCAATATGGGGGATTGATATAATTGGTACATTGCCTTTGGCCAAAGGTGGCGCGAAATATGCTATCGTCGCAGTCGATTACTTCACGAAATGGGCGGAAGCTGAGCCACTTGCAACAATCACGACGAAGAAAGTTATCAACTTTGTAGTACGCAATATCATCTGTCGGTTCGGTCTCCCGCATACTATTATTACCGAAAACGGAGCCCGGTTTGACAGCGCCGAATTCAGGAATTTCTGTCTGCGATTCCATATCCATAAGAAATTCTCCGCTGTTGCACACCCACAAGCAAATGGCCAAGTCGAAGCCGTAAATAAGGTCATCAAATCTATTTTGTAGAAACGACTGGAAAAGGCTGGGGGCAAGTGGGTTGATGAACTTCCCATGGCCTTGTGGGCTTATCGGACGACTCACAAAACTGCAACCGGCCACACTCCATTTTCTCTATCTTATGGCGCTGAAGATGTTATTCCAGTCGAAATGGAAGTTCATTCTCATCGTGTGACATATTATAATCCGAAAACGAATGCTATACTACTTGCCGAATCCCTGAATCTGCTCGATGAGAGGCGCAAAGAGGCTGATTTAAGGGCAGCCGCATATCGGAGTCGAGTCGCCCGAATGTACAATGCCAAGCGCCGACCGCGGACCTTCGAACTTGGCGACCTTGTACTCAAGAGAGTTTATCCGGTTCCTTCTCACATGAAGCCAAATTGGGAAGGACCGTATGTGATTTCACAAAAGCTCGGAGATGGCACATTCAAGTTATCGACCGTTGACGGTCTAACTCTGCCGAGAGCCTGGAATAGCGAGAGTCTCCGTCGCTACTATACATAACAGGCTTTATTTGTTCTAGCTCGTTATTTCCTTTGCATTTTATTTTCGCATTTTGAAACTCGAACTTGTAATAAGGCAGCTGACTTTGCCATATTTTCTCATTTCAGCAATAAAATGCTATCTCTTCAAGCCAGAGCTGTGATCTATCGAATACGCGGCAAAACATCACAATGCACGAAGAGCTAAGTTCCATCATACGGTGGGATTTAATTCAAGTAGGGAGTGATTGTGATACGACCGATCACTCGCTATGCGAAGCCCAAGCTCGGGGGCATGTCACCACGTTAACATTTAAAAGGATTGATACACGACAATCCTCACACTAACTCCAGATTCCCAGAGTGCGAACTGGAGTATAAACATTGAAATAACTCTAAGTCCCCGGAGCGTGGACTGAAGTGTAAATACGGACTCCAACTTCCCAGAGCGTGAATTGGAGTATAAATATTCAACAATTCGTTCCCAGAGTGCGAACGGACTCCAACTTCCCAGAGTGTGAATTGGAGTATAAACATCCAATAAATCGTTCCCAGAGTGCGAACGGACTCCAAATTCCCAGAGTGCGAATTGGAGCATAAACATCAAATCCATCGTTTCCAGAGTGTGAACGAATTCCTAAAAAGCCCAAATAGGTGTGACTGACCATCCAGCGGCTAACTCCAGATTCCCGAAGCGCGAGTTGGAGTACAAACATCAATTCCAGGTCCCCGAAGTGCGAACCCAAACATACATGTTTTCTCCAAGTTCCCGGAGTGTGAATTGGAGCACAAATACCAAGTTAAAGTTCCCGCAGTGCGAACTGAAATGTTAATGCTAACTCCGAGTTCGCAGAGTGTGAGTTGGAATGTGAACATGAATTCCAAGTTCCCGGAGCGCGAACCGTGTTACAAACATCGATAACTCTCGAGTTCCCGGAGTGCGAACCGGATTATCGATCTCAAATTATCTTAAGTCCCCAGAATGTGGACATGTGCTTAAAGTTTGCAATAAACGCACTCAACCACCAAAACACAAATGTTATTCCCCGAGACTAGGGGGCAAAAAAGCTAAGTGTTAATCGCTAACCAAAGTGATAGAATGTCCGAAGTTCGATTATTCATCGATCACAACTTGCGACCAAGATTCTCAGACTTGGCGAATAAAAACAAATTCTACTTGACGGTAAAAACACCACAAGTGCATCGGACTGAAAACAAAACACTACAAACACTTAAGCACAAAAAGAAATGAGAACTGAAACAAAGAAACTGAATTTTATTTCAATCGACCAGAGACAAGGAATTACATGAAGACGAGTTCTTCCAAAAAAAGTTCCTACTTGTAGGGGCCGAACCTGCATCTATACACGGCCTACTAACAAAAAACGAAAACAAGTTCCTATCTACCAAAAAAATCTGTTAGGGAGGCCGATCTATTCCTTCTTTCTTGGCTTCCTGATCAGCGGTTCGTCATCGGAATCACTAGGAACGGAAATCCTTCGTTTGGACGGCCTCCTCTCCGGTGGCTGCTCTTCGGCAGGGGGCATAATGTGTATGTACTCCTCAGAGCTCGAGTCTAAATGAAGGCTCCCTGCCGGAGGAGTAGGAGGGACCGGACCCGTGATGGAAGATGGGATAGTGCCACCTGATGTTGTTGTCCTTAAAGGCGTTGGGCTATGCGCCGTCGTACTGCCTCCAACATTGCTACTTTGCCCCACAGCTTCTAATTCTGCATGAATCTCGGCTAAGATCTCTTCATCACGAATCATTTGGGCTTGGCTGGGGGCATCCGCAATCTGCATTGAAGAGCTAGAGGTTGGCGGGAGGTCACTGATGATAAATGGCAAGTCCGTAAGGGGATCACCCTGTTGACCAAGCAGTTCGCTCACCATCTGTTCGTCAAGAGATAAGGATCTCCCCTGTGCCACTTCAGTAGACACTGCCGTCGTCACGACAGTTGTTTCAGTGGTGATGGCTTTTCGCCCTTGAATGGACTCCTGAGCTGAGGATGCCAGAGTAGTTTCAGTTACTGAGCAAAGAGGAAAAGAAGATATAAGCAATCTCTTCAAAACAAACGCTTTAATAAAAGCACACTTGAGATAAGTTCAAGTACCTTCCCCAGTTTGACTCGTTGACGGTTGGATGGCCTCAGAGACGTGCTCCCGAATGGGAGATAACCGCGGCTTTTCTGGGTCATAAGCAGGAACGAGTTGTGTACGACCACAGATACAGGCACTACCGAAGGTGGAGCGGTGATTTCAGTAACAGTAGAGTGATGCTCAACACCTGATCCCTCTCCAACCTCCAGAGATCGGCCACCAATCATCTCCTTCTCATGAGCGATAATAGCGTCATGAAGGACCTTCTTCTCATCGTCTGTCAGCAGCCGGTTTTCAAGTTCGAATCGGTCGACCAATTCACCCAGACGTGCTTCCTCTTCTTCCTTAACCAATCGACCCCAAGCGCTGCGGAGGTGTATCGGGTAATCTTGGAGCCAGACCAAATTTCGGTGTCTCAACACGTTGGCATTGTAAGTGATGAGAAAATCTTCAATATCGGCCTCCAGCCTGGCCTCCGCTTGATGAACTTTCTCCTCAACCTCCGTCTCAACCGCCTGGACCTTGGCTACTGCTGCATCCCATTCAGTCTGGAGGATCGCGGCTTGTTCACACGCCTCCTGGGCTGCATTATTCGCATCATCCCTATCCTTGGCGATTTCGGCGAATTTGGACTTAAGCTCGTTTAACTCCTTCAGGGCTGCGTCCCTCTCAGCAGTGACCAGGGTGTTTCGATGGCCCATGTCCTCTACCGTGGCATAGTGCTCACGTTTCATCCTATCCATCGTTGCTTGGGCTTCGTCGGCCTTTTTGATAGCCTCTATTTCAGACTTCCGAGAAGATTCAACTTCGGTGTTTAACACATCAATAATACGGCTTTTTTGAGCTAACTCGGCCTGCAATTTCTCGATGGTGGCCCCACGCTCAAAGGCCAATGACGACGCTTTCTCGGCTGCCTTGTACCACGCCCTGTATTGGGCATAAAAGTCATGCACATAATCGTGCGCCGTCTGCTCGGCCTCCGGCGGGATTCTTTTCAAGTGAAGAGGAAAAATGTAGTTATCAAAGCAAATATTCGGAAAATCCTTCTTCAGCTGAGCAAGCCTGATTGCTCCTTCCCTCGAAATTTCAGTAGGAGTTTGTTCCGCAACTATTGGAGGCATTGCCTCAGATTTGGGATGGCGAGATTCATGCCTAGAAGATTGAGAGGCCGACTGGTGGTACGAGGAATCAGAAGGACGAGAAACATGGACAGGAGGTTGATAGGAACTCTTGGAGGAGGAGTGCGCGATCGAGACCGATGTATGTAATCCCTATCTCTCCGTTCTTGGCTAGAATACCCGGAGTACCTGCGATCGTAATCCCTATCTTTTTCTCTCCGTTGTGACTCGTAATATGAAGAAGATTTGCGAGCATGTCGCAGGCTCCCTAACATCGAGCCGCATCCAGTCATAATATCTGCAAAGCGAAATGAGAATAAAGTTAGTGGTTTCTCGAAACCGATGACCTAGGGCTCAGGGCTATGTAGTGTCGTGAAATGTGTGTGAATATGTATTCCCCCCGACCAACCAGAAGTGTCGGCTGAGCTAGTAATAAAAGGCTCACTCAATTCTAGAGTACGATGGAACTCCTCCAACCCGGCATCATGTTGAAAAGACACATCATCCGGGATTGGAAGATCGGTAAGCCCTTCGTAAAGACTTTCAGTTCGCGGAGGAGACATCTCAGAAATTCTAACTCCGGGAGAGGATCGGGCCGTGAAAACCGATTTCCATCTCCCCTTCTTAGTTAGCGTGACGACGGCTGCCTTGCCTTTTCTTTGCTCTTCAACATCCTGAACCACGTCTGTAGGCTCCAACAACAGCTCGTCGTCAGTATGAGTTCTTTCAGAATCAGCCTCCTTGGCTACGATAACTTTGGGCTCCTTGTGCTTGACTCGTTTTTTAGAGACAATCCTTAGTGCCCCGTCAAACAGTATGTTCTTCCCTCGTTCAATCAACCCGTAAGTACGGAGATTCCTATCCGTCAAGAGCAGCTCAATATCCCTATCTCCACTTGGGACTTCTCGAAGTACTCGCACCATCTCCTTAAAGTGCTCGCCCTCAGGTCGCTGAATCGTCGCTGTAAAAAAGAAAAAAAAGTTTTGCTTTGACCGCAATCGCCTTAGTAATTACTTGATAACTCAGCTACACTCACGTCTGAATAACCATCGCCGGGCAAACCCCGGAGGACACCTGACATAGAACCATTCCGTCCTATAGTAACTCAACCTGGTCCAGGACCCAGTGACCACTTGGCAGTTCCTCACCGCTTCCAGAAATGTGAAAGAAGGGTAATCACCTCGAGTTTTGAAATTAAATAGATATCTGATCTCGGTCGGGATCGGCGGTCTATGAAGGTACTCCATGAAGACGATGAATAAACTATTCACGGAGGCATACCCGTTCGGGTGTAGTTGAGATGGAGCGATCCTCAAAAAAGACAACACCTCCCTTATGTACTCGTTGAACGGAGGAAGCATCCCAACCGCGCACGCGTGGCGATTAAATGCTGTATATCCCTCCGGCGGGTTGTGTGGTCTATCATTCGGCCCCAACAATAAGACGTCATCCAGTGACAGGCCGTGCCTCAAGCATATTCTCCCCAACATATCTTCAGAAATATTGGATTGAACGGAATCCGACGTATTGGCAATGAAAGATGCATTGGGAAGTTCGTCCGGGGCCGGACCAAAGATCTCAGGTTCGATATCTGGGACCTCTAGTCTCGGAGCAGCTGTACTTTGAACCTCCTGCTGTTGCGAACTTGAAGGTTCCATAACTAGCTAACCCATGAGAAACCATCGTTAGACGACAAAGGACCCATGCGTTCCCCAGTGTAAAGTGTATGAATGTATGTTGTATAGTGCCATGCATTACTTGAATGAATATCGCAGAGTTAAAGGAAATATGCAAACGACAAAGCTACGAAGTCCAGTTATAATGACCGTCATCGCTGACCGTCATCACAGAACCGTTTATATGATGGAAATTGATTCGAATAGAAGTTGTTATCGTTCCATCGACGAGCTTCGAAAGGTGGTCAAGTATGCAGTTTAATATGTCCAAATATGCAGGAATGAAGTTCGTCGGAGTTATGCTTAGAAACGTCAAACTTTGGAATCCATCATAGAGGGTTCGAACCGATCACAGGGACCTCGTTCGAAACCAACCTAACATCACTTCGAATCGATGACTGGAAGGCGCGCTTCGAAACGATGATCAGGTGTCGAGTTCGAATCGATCAAAAATGGATGACTTCGAATCGATCCTTGTTTGACTAGTTCGTACCGATCAGAAACCCCCAACTTAACATCGATATCGTTCGAATCGGTCCTCTTCGTAATTGATATAAAGTTGAGAACTTCGAGCTGATAGCCGATGGATTCGAATCCATCGATTCGAATGGACCCATCAAATCCATCAATCGGTGCGAACTGCGTCACCCCCATATGGTCATCCAAGAGATCGATACGAAATCCAAGAAAAATGATGTCACCATCACCGATTCGAACAAGAGTCCCCAAATGGTTTCGAAGCTCCCCCAGACCAGATCCGGCTTTACCAATCACCAGAGTGGCCAATCGATGAAGAAGACGCGGTTTCGAAGTAACTTTGCCGTTTGGATTCGAAGCTAATTACCTAATTTGAGTGATGGGTTCGAGGAATTAAAGGCTTGGATCTCGAATGTCTCGAATACGAAAACACGGTGCCTTCTTCTCTGAAGTTTCGAAGCGATGCAATGCACAGTAATAGCAAGGCGAGAATAAAAAGTAAAAAAAAAAAAAGTAAAACCCTCTGCTATTTATATGAAGCCTGGGATGTGACCGGGCCACTTCGTATCCCAGTTAACCCTACCGGTCACAACCGGTCAAATACCAGATCGATTCGAAGTCAGCCTTCGAATCCATCTGCCTAAGGCCCTATCGATTCGAAGTTCACCTCATATTTCACCGGTGCGAAGCACACAGCAGAGTGACGAGCTGAATCGATGCGAAACAAACGGTGGCGCATCGATTCGAAGCCCTTGTTCACATCAACGACTTCGTATCCATCCATAACCTATCGATACAAACTACTATGTCGTATCTATCCTTTCAGATCAGTTCGAATGTCAATTTTGTACCCATCATAGCATAAGCGTACTGCATCCATACGAGTGTAGGTTTTGAATCCATCGATGCTCAAATGCATCGGTTCGAAATCTTACACTTGCGCAATACAAATCCAATTCCTTCAACTTTCAATATCGGTTCAGGAGAGGATCGATACGAAGGGACTTTTCAAAACAACCATCAAGCGTTGTCTCAATTCAAATTTCAAAATAGGTTCAGGAGAGAATTGATACGAAATTCAATAGCGAACAAAACTAACAACGACTTGTAGACGCACGACGTTAACAAAGATCAAACTAGCATATGTGCATATATATCGAACTAACATTCGATTTTAAGCATTTGTAGGGATCAAACACTTATCAAATTACAAATGCAACGGCCAACGGCTTAGCGCTATTATACAGCAATCAATCATATCAACGCAAGGTTGCAGCAATACAGAGTACGAGTCTCAACAAAAAGAGAGCAATGATTGTTCGGAGAGAAGTTGTAGTTATTCAAAGCACGTCATGTTCCCACAAGACGTACTTTGGAGGGCAAAATGTTATCCCGCTTTTTGGCAAAGCCGCGATACCAAAAGATCGATCGAAAAACGGAGAATTGTTCATCTCAGAGGTTGGTCATATTTCGTTTCGCTATGGATATCGCTGAATTTTATTCGAGTCCATATTGAGCTACAATTGATAGGACACGACGAGAAAGACCGTAGAAGTCAGCATCTCAAATTTCAAGTCAATCCGAGTTCATATGCTCGAGTTATGATCGATTCAATTTGGAGGGGAAGACCTAAGTTTCGAACCGATGGCTGATCAATGGTTCGAACCGATCACCTTCGAATCCATCGACTTCGAACCCATCAGCGCGCCTCGGTTTCGACTCCATCACCTTCGAATCCATCGAGCATCAGTTGTTCGAACCCATTGACGGAGCCTCATTCGAACCCATCCATAAGGCCATGTTCGAATCCATCCATGAAGCCTCATTCGAACTCATCACTGGAGCCCTGTTTGAATCCATCTAAGAAGCTTCGTTCGAATCCACTGGGTCAACTGGCCAAGGTGACGTGTCTTTCATCGGTTCGAATGCGCCGAAATATATGGAGTCGAAGCATTCAACTCGGAGCAAAACCCGGATCGAGGCGAAGTGCGCGCACCAATTCAACACGAAGACACGTGCCACCATGGTTTCGAAACCATCGATTCGAATGCATGGTTTCGAACCAAACAGCCACGCAGTGAACCCCATTTCGAATCCATCATATCTCCCAATCTACTAATCCAAATGCCATGAAATTTTCACAGAAGCTTGAATACATGTTGAAGAATGCCCACACAAAATTTCACCTCGATTGGATGATTTTATGATCGATTCGAATGGAGTTCGAATCGATGTCAAAGTGGTCCCATATTTCCTGAGGCCAGGCGCGTGGCCCCCCTCACGTGCCAGAAGTGGTCTGCCGAGTTTTCAGCAAAATATCAACAGCCTACGCCTATAAATAGAGCTCCAGAGCCAACAGAAAAGGGATCTTTCGACTCTGAAGATCCCAGACTCTACCGGATTGAGATCTCCATCATCCTACATCGTATACTAGCTGTTGATTTCGATTTTTTCAGTTGTATCCTGCTGTTGCTTGCTGTAATCGCTTGTAAACGTTGAAAGAGAATCAATAAAATTGCTAAAACTTCACAGTGGACATATGCAACGTGCCGAACCACTATAAATTGCTTGCCCTTGTCTTTACTTCACTGTTGTTTGGAGTTTTTGTTAGATAATCCTCATTTTTAATTCATATTCTTCATTTATTATCTCTTCAAAAGACTCCCGAAGAGTGTTGTGCCCAATTTTGGTACAAACATACCCTTCTAGTCATTATTAGAAAATTCCTTTCCTCATTGTTGATTTAAATCTTTGAATTGTTTTCTTAATTGCATGGAGAAGTGATTGGAGCTTTTCGCGATGTTTAATTATTTGTGTCCATTCTTTAAGTTTGGATTTTGATCTTGTTTATGATCATTATTTCTTAATTGGATTATTTGTAACACCCCATACTTTTAGTAACATTAATTAGGATATTTAATTAGTTAAATAAAATAATGTAGCCATGCCATATTAATGAAAAGATAAATGAAGTAAAATGGACCTTAAGTGTCAGGAAAAAGAGATTTCCAAATACCTTAAACCCTTGGAGAAAATAAACACACCTTCATTTCATTTTATTACAAATGAAAACATTAAAACTAAGGCCGGCCACCATTAGCAAAGGAGAAGAAGAGAAAGCTAAAGTTTTCAACAGGAAAATCAAATCAACTTATGATCAAATCTCACATCTTTAATCACAAAGCTAAGGTGAATAATTACTATATCTCATTTTCTTATGGTTTTCGGTTTTAAGGATAATCCAAAGTATTTTTGCATGTTTATGCCATGTTTCAAATGATTAAAAGTTTATATATACTTGTTGATGATTTATGAATATTTATATTGATTTTTATGATATGTTTGACATGAAAACCCTATTAAATAACATTCAAATGCCATATGAATTTAAATGTAGATCAGAAATAATATTATAGAGGTGGGTTTCTATTTTCATAATTTTCAAAATTAATGTGAATCTTACATTAATTTTCTAGTGAAGAAAATGATTTAATCGATTATAAATTATTTATGGTAAAAGAAATAATTATTTGGGTCTGAAATTTATATATGTTAGGAAATATACTGAAAAGGATTTTCTAGAAATTTTATAGAAATTTTTCTAAGTGTTTCGATGAATATATAAAATTATTTAAGGTATGGGACTTAAATGTTTTATATATTTAATTAAGGAGAAGGGGTATTTTATAGAATAAAGTTATAGTTTATTTCTAAAAATATTGGCAGCACTTTTGAAAAAGGTATTTAGCAACCAATGGGAATTTGACAAATAACAGCATGTTAGTTAAAAAGTGTTTCTCTTTTAAGTTAAAAACAAAAATAACGTGTTTTTAACATGTTCCGCTACTTTCGGCACAAGGGCTCCAACTAGCACGTTTCGCCACCATGCTTACGAAACCAATATGCATGGTATCAAGTTCCTTGGTACGTAGCATATTGGATAGAGGCAGAAGGTACGTAGTCAAAACGCTGGGTTCCGAAGGGGTTGGAGTATGCGTTATTTTAAAATGGAAGTAGCGTCTGCTTTGCTTTCGAAAGGATAGCTTTTGACTCGGTTGGCTTTCGACAAAGTCAAGTGTTTTAAAGAAAAGGTTTCGTATGGGTTGCGCTCTTTTATTTTATGTAATGCTCTCGAAGGGGTCGAAACCCCTAGCTGCTGCCTTTTTACCTTTTGAAGTCAATGGTTTCGAAAGGTATACTTTGCTTTTAAAATTAACCACTTCTCCAATACTTTCGGAGGGAAGGTTTCAACACCATCACTTCTTTACTTAGGAATAGCTTTCGAAAGGTAGGCTTTCAACCCAAATGATTTTATAGACCCTTTTTGTTCTGTTGAAGTATAACCCAAGGGTTTTGAAAGAGAATGGTTTCGGCTTAAATGGTTTCGAAAAGTGTTTTTCCATATGTTTTAAATTGAGCCCAAGTGCTTTCGAAGGTTTTGTGTTTTTAAAGGCTTGATGCTTTCAAAAGGTATTTAAAAGTGGTTTCGAAGGGGCGGTTCCTAAAGAGTTTTGAAGGAGTCGAAAGGAAATGTTTTCTGATGGTTTCAAAAGGGTTGAAATGGAAGGTTTTCTAAGGTTTTCTAAAGGCAATTTTTGGAAGTGTTTTAATATATAATTTCTATGGTTTTAAAGCTTTCAAAAGGATGGTTTTCAATTTTTCGAAAGGGGTTAAAGAATGGTTTCAAAAGGGAGGTTTTGGACATTCGGCCTAGATAAATAAAGGGTTTTACTTGATTTCAAAAGAGATGCTTTCAATGGTTTAGAAAGGGGTACTTTCAAGTGTTTAAATGTTTTCATCAACTAAGGTTTGAGTAAAGTGTGTGTATATAACATGGCAGGGTGATTTTAAGCAAAGCATAGAGTATATGTATTTTCCTTGTGTGAGTTGATTTAAAGGTCTTAAATCATTTTGAAAAAGGTTTTCAAGGAAAATTATGGAAATAGATCCTTAAGTAAAATGACTCGGATATTAGATTACCAGATGGGACTGGTGTAGGGTCGCCCTCTATGCATTAGCTATTGGCTCCACCTAATTTGGTTCAAAATTCCAGTTTTTAAGGCTTTGTCACAGGTAAGATTGAAATTATGATTACACATAGAAGGGAATATATATTTGTATACAGATAGGTTATTGGTGAGCCTGCAAAACCATTAGGATCAGGTGACCCTGGGAGATGTTATGTTAGGAACAGACCATCTAGAAGAGAAGTATTTAATAGATAGTTAAGGATAGACCATCTAGAAGAAGAGTGTCTAACAAACGTTAGATTATTTGTTGTATTGTCTGGTAGGCCCCAGTCAGCCAAGGTTAATAGTCATCCAAACATAACTAAAATGTTTGAATAGATAGTTCTTTTAGTACCTAATATGTATGTTTACATAATGATGCTTTACAGTATTTAACCAGTTTTAGTTGCATGAAAAGATTTGCAAAAGTTATGTTTTAAAAGAATGTTGGTGAGGGGAAACTCGTTCTGCTAAGCGACATGGTCTCACTTGACATTAATAAATGAGATGCATAGTATTATTCACACATGGCTTAGTATATGACTCGAATTTTTTGTTTTCCCCTTAAACTCTCGGGTGCTCAAAATTGATTCGAGTAGGCTGAGGGTTGAGGTTCTTTCAGGTTTTTAGTAGGATGACAGATAAAGCTACCAGAGGCAAGTAGGAGGCTGACGGATAGCTATTAGGAGTTGTAGTTCTTTGTTTTTTATTTATTTTTGTTGTGTATGTGTTAAGTCAATTATGACTATATGACTCTAATCATCCAATAGGGAATCTTCCTATGTCACTCTTGGTGTATTTTGTAATAAGTATATTTTGTCATTGCTTGAGAAACATCTTGGGATTATGTAATATTAATATGGAACATGTGTTTTGAAATGTAATGGAAAAATATTGTTTGAAAATCTGTGATTTGTTTAATATTCAAGTGCTTCTGATATTACAGATATCATTTACATAACCGTATATAGTTGCCAGAAGTTAATACTATAGATGACTGCAGCAGTTGTAGTGCTTAGCTTTGGGCCTCTAAATAGGGGATGTTACAACTTGGTATCATAGCATAGGTTTATGAAACACTTTAACTAAAAATGATTTTATTGTAAACGTAATACTTAGTAATTAGAGTTAAGATCGGGGTATGGGATAACACTATAGTAACGTACTTGTATTTGCTATATATAAGTATAAGCTTTATCTTTAGGCTCTTATCTTTGTTAGGCTATTCTTCTGCATCTCACGAGGCTTGAATACAGATGTGGATGGAAGAAGAGGCAGAGTTAATCTAGGAGGAGATAGCAGCACCATCAATGGAAATGCCTGACCGAATGTCAGAAGAACTCAAGGTCATGCTCAAGTTGAGAATGTTGGTGCTGGGGTCCCACAAATGGATATGGGAGCCTTGTATCAATTTTTCGTGAACATGATGCAAGCTGGAATCGCAGCTGGAGTTGTTGAAGGGAATGCTACTAAAGGAGGAGTTCAGGAAGCTCCGATAGTCAACCACTATGCTAATTTGAGTAGAGACTATGCTAGGCTTGGAGGAAAGCCATTTATTGGGACTGAGGATGCTATCGAGGTGGAAAACTGGCTGCTACACTGTAAAAGGATTTTTGCTGACTTAGGGCTCATTGACGAGCAGAAAAGAAGATTTTCTTCAAGATAACTTTAGGGAGTTGCTTTGTTTTGGTGGAATACTGTAACTACTGGTGTGGATGAAAAGTATGACGTAGGCAGAGTTTATGAGGAGGCTTCAAGAAAGGTTCATGTCAGCAATGGCGCAGTCTGTTCTAATCAGAAAGTTAGCTGAATTAGAACAAGGAGAAATGTCTGTGTTGGAGTATGCTAGCAGGTTTTGAAGAATTAGCTAGATATGGGTATGCCACTGTTGATACGGCGATGAATAGGAATTAGAAGTTCATTAGAGGTTTGAAGCCAGAATTGGCTACGGCTACTTTACCGCACATTAGAGATCCATGTGATCTAGTTGTGGAGATGGCACTAAGACACGAAGAGATGTTAGCTTGTTTGGAGAAGAAGGCAAAGGAGGTCCAGGTCGGGCAAGGCCAAAAGAGGAAGTTTTTCCACAAGAAGAATGCTTAGAAAGGAGGAGTAGCGAAGAAAGGAAAGTCTGAGGTGGTCTGCTATAAGTGCGACAAGAAAGGACATTATGCTCATGAGTGTCGTACTGGAAAATAAAAAGGAAAGGTGGTGATTGGAAAGAAGAACGTTAGGTGCTTTAATTGTGATCATATCTGTAACGACCCATAAATTTCGATAACTATAAAAATAGTTAATTTAATTAGATTCTTGATTTAATATTGGAGGAAATAAAAATTTGTGATATATTAATGAAATAATAACTAAAATGAAATGCAATAATGTTAGTTTAAGTTAATCATTAACAATTTGAATGAAATTCCAATCAGTTGAAATTATGTAAAGGTTATACTTGGTTATAAATTGAATATATGTAAATAAATGTAAATGTTGTATAAATTATGAACTGGTATATAATTAATGGTAATTGAATAAAATTAGTACGATGAAAGCAATTGTAACATTTGTTGTGAATAATAAAATTATAAATGTGATAAAAGTTCAATAGTAACAGTTATTATACGTTACCAATTTATTTAGGCTATTAAAATAAATTGGAAATCAATTGCAATAAATCTAATTAAATATTACGTTAAAGTAAATTAAGGTAAAAATTGGAATAATGTTAATTTTATTCATAATATGACAATTTGTTGAATAAAAATAATGGAAATCAAGATTTATCAATTTATTGGAATTAAATTATAAATAATTGGATTAATTGCAGTTGAGACTGAACACTGTATTTTGAAAATTAATTAACACTGAAATTTTGCAAGCTTGATTTAAATTATTATAAATGTTTAAGTAATTAAAAATGATGGAATTCGTTAGTTTTTAAATACTGAATTAAAAAGTATTTAATTTATTTAATTAAGGTGAAAATAGCCATTTTGGCCACTGTCTCGGATTTTGACGAAACCAAATTCATCGGATCTGCAACGGTGAACTATTATAGGATTTCAAGTTTCATAGCGACCGGACTTGTCTTTTGATTGTATGGGCTCGAAATGCCTAGAAAACAATTTAATTAAAATCAATTGAAATCAATTTGAAAAAAAACTGATTTTAACATAAATTTTTCGTACGATAGAATTTGGACCTGAAAACAGTTCCATTGATTTTAAAAATATTGAAAACATCTATTTTGATATATGGGATGATCTATTTTCGTTCCGGAGATAGAACGAGCTTTTCGGGTCAACATGTAAATCAATCTGGTCCATTCTTCCATTTTTCAGCTTTGCCTACAAATAGTCCGTTATAAACCTTACCTACTTCTTAGTTTCATTTGTCTATATGTACATTTCTTGTCTATCTTCTCCTCCTCAATGGCAGAAACAAATTCAAACTTCAAAACCCTCAAATCCAAATTCAAAATCAATTTCAAAAATAAAAGTCCTCCAAACCCTATCAAATTATATATCAATTCTAAGCTCTCGACGAGCGTAATCCTCTGATGCAATTCGTTCCTCAATTCGAATTATCGTTTGACCATAAATCGAGGTTGAACCTCGGTCGTCCATTTTAGGCTTTTGATGATCCAATGGTGGATCGTCGCCCGATAGACGATCGGGAGGCGCCGTTGGATAGAGGAGGAGAGTTGTCCGATTTATGGCAATCGTTCATCTCGAAGTGGAGGAGATTCACCAAAAACGACGGCGATAGAGTGGCGGTGGCAAAGGCAATCGGCGGCGGCAGGGAGTCGCGCGTGGACCCATGAGGCGCGGCCATGGGTGACGTGTTCTTTGGCGTTGTCGGATCAGGGTATAGGGCTGCATGTTGGCTAGCATTCGTGAGCGTTGGTGGCGGCCATGACCTAAGCTAGCCGCGTACAAGAGAATAAGGGTTCGAATGTGATGATTCACGTAAGGTGACGTGGCTGTTGAGTTGTCTCTTGTTTTTTATATTTTATGTTCTAATTTAAATCATCTAACTTAAAATGTTAATAACTTCTATATATGAGGTCTGATTCAAGCGGTTTGTTCCATTGGGATCATATTGGAATTCCGAAAATTTTGACGCTGGTTTGGACAAAATCCGAGACTGTTGAATTTTGAGCCTATAATTAGATTTTAATTCAATTTAAAATCAAAGGTAAGTGTTTTGACCTACTCACAACTTTTAAAATTTCTTATGTTAGTTAAATTTAATTTATGATGTGATTAGGAATTTATTTATGGTTGTTTGGTATATTTAAATTGTTGTTCCTATTAATTTGAATTTATTTTTGAATTAAATTGTCATTTAATTTAGTATTGAATTTAAATTGCCAGTTAATTTCCTACATATAATAATCTGTTAATTGTTAATATTTATTGGTTGAATTGGGTGATGATTGTGATGGATGTTTGAATTTATTATTGGATGATTGGATGCTATAATTGATTTATATAATGTTATCACTCTGCAAGTTCCCTATGGGTTGAAATGATACATACCCGAACGATCTATAGATTAAGGAAAAATCATTATGGGTTGAAATAATAGACTCAAGCGATTTTATGGATTTGAATATTAATTCGGGATTGCGGTTTGAAATGATATATAAGCGTAACATTTTAAATTACGGATTGAAATGATAAATATCAGTATCACTTGACCCTAGGGTACAGAATTATATACGGACACCGGATTGGTTAAATTAAATCATTTTAAATCCTTGATTTCGAATCCAGTTAAATGATATTTTGTAATAAAAATTGATTTATATGAATTGAATTATTTTTGGAAAATCAAGTTTTATGTTGAAATGTGAATTGGTTTAAAGGAACTGCTTTATTTGATTAAATTGAAAGTTTAAAGTTGAATTTTTAAGTATAAATGAAATTTTATAGAAATTGAATTATTACATTGGTTTGAAATATAACTTTGAAATGTATTGAAATTGGAATAATTTAAATTGATATTTCAAACATGGATTGGAAAGAATTTGAATTGAAGACTCAAAATTGAGTTTTGTTGATTTGGAATTGTAATGGTCCAGATATGTTGGAATAAAATAAATAGTTAAATTGATATTAATTTCAAACTCATATTTTAAACTATTTTAAAATTATGCTATTTTAAAGACTTTAACTATTAAGATTTTCAAAAGCTATTTTAACCTATATTAACTATATTAAATCACTTTAACCTATTTAAACCATTTAATTTAATTTAAAATAATTAACCCATTTTGACTTATTTTAAATCTAATTAATCTATTTTAAAGCTATTTAATCTATTTTAATTATATTTAATCTATTTTAAAATTATTTAACAATCTTAAATTAGTTTAATAGTATCTTTAATCTATAACTAGACTATTTTAGAGTATTTTAAATATTTATAACTATTTAACTATTCACAATTATTTAAACTATTTTCTAAATTTTCGGACTAAGTAGAGGGAAGTGTTTATATTCAAATTTCACTGATTTAAAAGCAAATACGGTTAAATGATGTTATAACCTAATTTGGGATTTAAATGTTAAAATTAATTGATTATAATGATTTTGAAGTGAGGATTTAACCTAATTGGAAATACGACTTTTGAAAGAAATTATGATTTTGGAAACGATATGATTTCAAAGGTGAACATGATTTCAAAGTACATATGATTTTGAAAGTAAATATAGTTTGGAAATAAATATGATTTGAAAAGAGATATGATTTGAAACCGAATATTACATTTAGATATAAACTATGAATTGACTTCTGAAATATAAAAGAACCATCCAGTGTGAAATAAGCGTTTGGTTGTTAAAGAGACCGAGATCGGATATTATCATACTCTTTGCCAATACCGAAAACCACTTTAACAACTGTGCACGTAGTGGAGATTCCAGAAATGAAGTAGGATGGTTTGGCAAACGATTCCTGTATGAGGTATGACGTGACCCTGATTCCCGTGAGTCCCTTAGATGTGACTAAAACAGGAGCCACGCTTGGCCAAATGAGGTCATTCCTCCTATCAGACACATTTCTTCGATACTATATATGTTGCTTTGTGATTGATTTGGTGGCCACCCCTTGATTTTGTTAGGGGAGTGTGTTCTGAGGTGGACGGTAGTAGCTACTACGCGTTACCACCAGTCCGGATATGCAATTGGTATATTTACCTTGGCATTGCCTCGAGTGTCATGTTCACATTCCCTAGAGCGCCTTCTACGAGTTTGTTTTGTGTCATACCTATGGGATGCTCCCTGATAGTCCACCCGTGGATGGAGTTTATTGTAGACACCTTAACATTATTTTAATACTTTACTTTATTGTAGACACTATTATAATAGCCTATTGTACTACATAGCTAATAGTTTGACGGATCCTTAGGAGATGTAAATCCCGAATATCTCTTAAGTACTGCATCCACGTTAGACACTGGATAAGAGATGTCAAACCTCGTAAACATCTTTGACGTCTTCACACTCATATTTAATGTTGATTTAACTTATATAAGATCTTTTAGTCTTGACTCGAGTGTTTTGTCCTTTCAATTCGCTTGGGTTAGCCAGAGCATTTCAAGTTTTGAAGAACTTATTTCTAGAAGACGAAGACGAAGATTTGTACTACTACTATTTACTATGTTTATTCCACTGCATTCAAAAGAGTTAGTATTAGAAATAGAATATGGCTAATATTTTTATCCATTTTATTTTGGACTGAATTTGGCGGCATGACCAAGTGGTAAGATGGGGGACTGCAAATCCTTTATCCCCGGTTCAAATTCGGGTGTCGCCTGATTATTTATCTCTAATATGTGTAACTCTTATTTTTGTTGTATAAGTATAATCAAATGTTTTGTAAACAGGTTCATGAACTATTATTTGTTTATTATATTTTGTCATTCTGCTGCGAGATTCTGTTTTTTTTTCTTTCTCTGTTTTTTCTTATTTACCCCAATAACAATTTACCCTTTTGTATGGTTTGAGTTCAACATATGTGTCTTCTTAAAACGTCCAAAAAGGCAGGTCGTTAAAAGACCGACCGTTACAAGAATCAGTGCAAGGAGCCTACAAGGGATGGAAAGGGCCAAGTGTATGCATTGGAGCCCGCTGCTTCGAGGCTAGCAGTGCTGGAGAAGGGAAAGGTGATGTTAGGAGGTATGCTTAAGATTTATGGTATGTATGTTAGCATTTTTTTGATACTGGTACATCTCATTTTTTTATATCTCGATGTTTGGTAGATAAACTTAACCTAGAACCCACAAATTTAGTTACTTCATTAAGAGTTGCAAATTCGATAGGAGGGTTTGCGACGCTTGGGATGAAGTGTGACCACCTAGAGTTTGACTTGCTAGGTTACACCTTTGTTTTCAATTTGCATGTGTTTGAATTTGTAAGGTTCGTAATTATACTGTGTATGGATTGGTTAAGTAAATACGATGCTAGGATATTTTGCCAAGATAGGAAAATATAACTTAGACAGCCAGATTATAGTAAATGGATAGTTTATATCGTAGAAAACCCTAGCTGTGTGGTGAATGCTTTGTAGGGTGTTATGGAGTTAGAATATGAGTTGAATCGACTTTTTGTAGTTAGACAATTCGCAAATGTGTTTGAACCTACAGTTGGATTGTCGTCGAAATGGGCCATTGAGTTTCGAATAAATTTGGTAGTTGGAGCAGAACTAGAGAGTAGGCCGCCAAGTAGGATGACACATATAGAGATTAAGGAGTTGAAGGCTCAGTTGGTAGATTTGGAAGGCAAGATTTATATTACACCAAGTAGTTCACCTTGGGGAGCGGCCGCAGTATTTGCTAAGAAGCCAGATAGATCGTTAAGGTTATGTATCGATTATCATAAGTTGAATGTGAAGACAATAAATAATCGATATCCATTGTCGAGAATTGACGATTTGTTCGATCAGCTGAGTGGAGCCAAGGTGTTTTCTCAGTTGGATTTGACAACGGGATTTTATCGGCTTAGAGTAGCAGAGGATAGTATACCTTTGATGGCGTTTAAGATGAGATATGGATCGAACGGATGGTTAGCTATGCCGTTCGAACTAACTAATATGTCGGCATTCTTTGTGGATTTGATAAATCGGATTTTCCAAGAGCACTTGGATAGGTTCGTGTTAGTCTTCATAGATGATATTATGATATATTCTAAGGATGAAAGGAGCATAAAGTTCACCCTAAAGTTCTGCTTGAGACGTTGAGAGAGCATCAGCTGAAGGAGAAATTTTTAAAGTGCCATTTGTCGAAGAAGGAAGTGAAGTTTTTTGGTCATGTAGTCTCAAAAAAGGGTTGTCTGTAAATCCGACAAAGATTGAGGCGATGAATAATTGGATTAGACCCGAGACAGTAACCGAGATAAAGAGTTTTTTGGGATTGGCCGGATATCATTGAAGGTTTAGAAAGGATTTTTTGCAGATAGTTGCACTGATAACCAAGCTAACACGAAAGGGTGTAAAGTTTGTGTGGACCAATAAGTGTGAGGAAGCATTCCAGATCTTGAAGCACTTGTTGACTCATGCACCTGTGTTAGTGTTTCCGAAGGGGAATCAGAATTTAGTAACTTTTAATGATGTATGTGGTACTAGGTTCGAAGCTGTACTAATGTAGATGGGTAAAGCGATTGCTTACGCTTTTAGACAACTTAGATCACATGAGGTTAGATATCCAACGCATGACTTGAAATTAGTTGTAGTTATTTTTACTTCGAAGGTATGGAGGCGTTACCTTTTGAAAGAAATGTTTAAGCTTTATATGGATCATAAGTCATTGAAGTAATTGTTCTCTCAGAAGGAGCTGAACCTGAGACAATAAAGGTGGCTAGAGTTTTTAGCTGCTTATGATTTCAAAATAGATTACACACCAAGGAAAGACAACAAGGTTGCAGATGCTCTTAGTAGGAAGCATCCGAATGCAGTGTTGGCTATGATAGCAGAATGGAAAGACTTAGAAACCTTGACAGCTTGTAGAGTGTAGTGGAGATTCGAGGCTGGGTCTAGTGGGGGATCTGCTATATTATCTTGTTTGGAAGTCCGACTGGTATAGATTGAGAAGATTTCTTCTAAATAGGAAGATGATCCAGTATTAGCTGAAAGGATCGAGAAATTAATGGATGGAATGGAGAGCGATGAATTAAAGGATTTTCGTCTTGACCAAGGTGGATGGTTGAGAAAGAAGGGTGGGTTATGTGTTCCAAATGTGGGAGACATAAGGAAGGAAATTTTGGAGGAATGCCTTCATTTGAAGTTCACTATTCATCCAAGAGGTACGAAGATGTATCAAGATATGAAGAGAAGTTTCTTCTAGGAAGGCATGAAGAGGGATGTTGGCTTGTGTTTGAACTGTCAGCAGGTAAAAGGTGAACATCAAAAGCCGAGTGGATTGCTTCAGCCATTGGATGTTCCGGTTTGGAAATGGGATTCTATTTCTATGGATTTTATTGATGGGATGTTCAGATATAGTAGAGGAAATGAAAGCATTAGGTTCATAGTGGTTAAATTGACCAAGAGTGCCCATTTCATTCCAGTTAAGTCAACTAGGACGGTACTTATTTTGGCGAAGTTGTTCATGAAGAATGTGGTTAGCTTGTACGGAATTCTTAGTAGTATTGTTAGTGATAAAGATTATTTGTTCACTAGTGAGTTCTGGAAGAGTCTACAGGAAGCTTTGGGAACCAAGCTCAAGATAAGTACCGCTTACCATCCACAGACTGACGAAAAAACAGGAAGAGCTTGTGTATTGCATTTTAGAGGATCATGGAAAGACCATCTACATTTAGTAGAGTTTTCATATAACAACAGTTATCAGGCTAGTATAGGGATGGCACCATTTGATGCATGGAAGGCCATGCAAATCTTCCATTTGTTGGTTAGAGATCAGGGATAGGTTGGTTCTTGGTCCTGATTTAGTAAAAGAAGCGGCAGAAAAGATTGAGCAGATAAGGGCGAGAATGAAGGAAGCTCGGTCTAGGCAGAAAAGTTATGCGATAGAAGAAGAAAAGGGTTAGAGTTCTCCGTGTTTGTTAAGGTTTCACCGATGAAGGGTGCGATTTGGTTCGGGAAATCAGGAAAGTTAGCACCGAGATTCATTGGACCTTTTTGCACTATTGAGAGGATCGGGAAACTCGCATATAGAGTAAAGTTACCAAGTAGTTTGGCGGGAGTCCATGATGTTTTCCATATTTCTCGTCTTAGGAAGTGTATTAGAGACCCGGAGACTATTATAGCACCAACAATGTTAGAGGATCTAGTAGTAGAGCCAAACTTGACCATAGTTATAAAGCCGATTCGGATTGTGGCAAGAGATTAGAAGAGGCTAAGGAACAAGACAGTCAGACTAGTGAAAGTTCAGTGGGGCAACAATGAGAGAGATTGTACTTGGAAGACTGAGAGCAGGATTAGAGATGCTTATCCTGATTTTTTTTGATGGTATGTTTTACCTCTTTTATTGATTTACTATGTGCCTTATTGTAATTTCGAGGACGAAATTCTTTAAGGAGAGGAATCTATAACACCCCATATTTATAGTAACATTAACTAGGATATTTAATTAATTAAATAAAATAAAATAATGTAATATGATTAATGGATAGAGATTTGATTATAACTAAGGGGTAGCCATGCCATATTAATGAATAGATAAATGAAGTAAAAAGGACTTAAGTGTAAGGAAATATGGGAGGGAAAAATAGGAAAAAGGGATTTCCTAATGCCTTAAACCCTTAGGAAAAATGAACACGCCTTCATTTCATTTTATCACAAACGAGAACATCAAAACTAAGGCCTGCCACCATTAGAAAAGGAGAGGACGAGAAAGCTAAAGTTTTCAAGAGGAAAATCAAATCAGCTTAATCAAGATCAAATTTCACATCTTTAATGACAAAGCTAAGGTGAATAATTACTACATCTCATTTTCTTAATATTCAGTTTTAAGGATAATCCAAAGTATTTTTGCATGTTTATGCCATGTTTTGAATGATTAAAAGTTTATATATACTTATTACTGATTTATGCATATCTAAATTGATTTTTATGATATGTTTGACATGAAAACCCTATTAAATGACATCCAAATTCCTTGCGCATTTAAATGTAGATCAGAAATAATATTTTAAAGGCGGGTTTCAATTTTCACAATTTTTTGAATTAATGTGGATCTTATATTAATTTTCTAGTGATGAAAATGATTTAATGGGTTATAAAATATTTACGGCAAAATAAATAATTATTTGAGTCTGAAATTGATATATGTTAGGGAACATATTGAAAAGGATTTTCTGGAATTTTTATATAATTTTTCTAAGTGTTTTGATGAATATATAAAATTATTTAAGATATGGGACTTAAATGTTATATATATTTAATTAAGGAGAAGGGGTATTTTGTAAAATAAAATTATAGTTTATTTTTGAAAATATTGGCAGCACTTTTGAAAAAGATATCTAGCAACCAATGGGAATTTGACAAATAATAGCAGGTTAGTTAAAAAGTATTTCTCTTTTAAGTTAAAAAAATAACATTTTTTAGCATATTCCACCACTTTCGGCACAGGGGTTCCGACTAGGATCTTTCGCCACCATGCTTTCGCAACCAATGTGCATGGTATCAAGTTCCTTGGTACGTAGCGTATGGGATAAAGGCATAAGGTACGTAGTCGAAATGCTGGGTTCCGAAGGGGTTGGAGTATGCCTTGTTTTAAAATGGAAGTAGCGCCTGCTTTGCTTTTGAAAGGATAACTTTCGACTCGGTTGGCTTTCGACCGAGTCAAGTGTTTTAAAGAAAAGGTTTCAAATGGGTTGCGCTCTTTTATTTTAGGTAATGCTTTCGAAGGGGTTGAAGCGCCTAGCTACCACCTTTTTACCTTTCGAAGTCAATGGTTTCGAAAAGGTATATTTTGATTTCAAAATTAACCACTTCTCCAATGCTTTCAGAGGGATGGTTTCGACACCATCACTTCTTTACTTAGGAATAGCTTTCGAAAGGTAGGCTTTTGACATAAATGATTTTATACACCCTTTTTGTTCTGTTGAAGTATAACCCAAGGGTTTCGAAAGAGAATGGTTTTGACATAAATGGTTTCGAAAGGTGTTTTTTCACATGTTTTAAATGAGCCCAAGTGCTTTCGAAAGGTTTGAGTTTCTAAAGGTTTGATGCTTTCGAAAGGTATTTAAAAATGGTTTCGAAGGGGTAGTTCTCCAAAGTGTTTCGAAGAAGTCGAAGGTAGTGTTTTCTGTTGGTTTCGAAAGGGTTGAAATGGAAGGTTTTCCAACGTTTTCTTAAGGCGATGTTTTGAAGTTTTTTAAGATATGATGTCTAAGGTTTTAAAGCTTTCGAAAGGAAGGTTTTCAAAGTTTTTGAAAGGGGTTTAAAAATGGTTTCTAAAGGGAAGTTTTGGCCTTTCAGCCTAGATAAATAAAGGGTTTTACTTGGTCTCGAAAGAGATGCTTTCAATGGTTTAGAAAGGGGTACTTTCAATAGAATCGGAAGGGGTAATTTCAAGTGTTTAAATGTTTTCATCAACAAAGGTATGAGTAAAGTGTGTGTGTGTGTATGTAACATGGCAAGGTGATTTAGAGTAAAGCATAGAGTATATGTATTTTCCTTGTGTGAGTTGATTTAAAGGTCTTAAATCATTTTGAAAACAGTTTTCACGGAAAATTATAGGAAGGGATCCCTAATTAAAATGTCTCAGATATTAGAATACCAGATGGAACTGGTATAGGGTCGCGCCCTATACAATAGCTGTTGGATCCAGCTAATTTAGTCTAAAATTCTAGTGTGTAGGACTTTATTACAGGTAAGACTAAAATTTTGATTACACAAAGAAGGGAATACATATTTGTATACACATAGGTTATTGGTGAGCCCGCAAAACCAATAGGATCAGGTGACCCTGGGAGATGTTAAGGACAAAACGTCTAAAAGAGAAGTATTTAACATATAGTTAAGGACAGATCATCCATAAGAAAGAGTGTCTAACAGATGTTAGATTATTTTGTTGTATTGTCTAGTAGACCTGAGTCAGACAAAGGATAATAGTCACCCAAACAAAACTAAAGTGTTTGAACAAATAGTTCTGTTATTACCTACTACGTATGTTTACATAATGATGCTTTATTATATTAACCAGTTTTGATTGCAGGAAAAGATTTGCAAAAGATATGTTTTAAAAGAATGCTAGTGAGGGGAAACCCGTTCCACTAAGTGGCATGGTCTCACTTAACATTAACAAGTGGGATGCATAATATTATTCACACCATGCATAATGTCTGACTTGAAGTTTATGTGTTCCCATTAAACTCTCGGTGCATAAAATTGATTTGAGTAGGCTAAGGGTTGAGGTTCTTTTAGGTTTTTGGTAGGATGACTAATATGTTGGAACTGGACCAACCCGCAGCGGAAGTTATGGGTGAATTTCAATTTTTTTACCATATTGGAGCTTTATTGACCTAAAGTCTAACTGAATTAGAACATTTCTAAATTTCATTTTAATAAAATCAATTATTTTATTTAAATTCAAATATATTAAGATATGAAATTAATTTTATTTGATTTAGTTTATGCATAAATGTATGCTCATATGTAAATGTTAGGATTTAAATCGCAATAGACATATTAGCTTATTTTTTATGTCATGTATGTTGTTCAAATATGTGCATGTAGATGTGTTACAAAATACACACACATGTATGTATAAATATGTTATATATAATATATGAACATAAAACATTTAAATATATATGTATATATAGAAAGAGAGAGAACAATTATTAACAATTATTTAAAATTCAAAATTAACTTAATTTTCCAAACATAATAATTTTAGTATTTTAACTTGTATATATTATGAATAAAATAATATTTTCATCCATAAATAATTAACATAAAATAACCTATTGATGAAAATTCAAATTTTAAAATTTTCGAAAATCTAGGATCATAAAATAGAGCTTAGAAAAAATCTGAAGATTTTTCAAAGTTGAAATATTATTTTTAATAACAAATACATGGATTTCGGCAATGATTATTTAATATAAAATAATATATTATTAAAAATTCAGTATTTAAGATTTTAGAATTTCTAGAATCACGAATAAAAGGTTATGAAAAATTTTGAAGAAATTTTCAACTAAATTATTATTTTTAATAAATCATAAACAGTTTTTTCTGAAATAACATTAATTATTAAAAATAATAAAATTTATTGAAAAAATCCTAAATTTTTTCTATACGTTTCTGTAATGATATGATATTTTTTTTAAAATATAAAATTGAAATTTTAATGTAATAATTATTTTATATAATAAACAATTCAAAATTCAATAAATGTTAATTTAAAAATATGAATATATGTATGATAATTAATTTTTGAATTTTTAAATTCGTATTTTATATAAAAAAGTGTACTAAAATTAAATCATATAAATATATATATATCTTATATATGCATATATGCTATTATGAGAGGGAAATATTCACTAATGTGTGTATGTATATGTATATATATATATGTGTGTGTGTGTGTGTGTGTGTATGAATTTATTAATAAATATATAAAAAACAATTATTAATGTCAAAAATTAATTTTTCTACAATAAACAAGATTTGTCTATACATATATCATATAGTATAATAAACAAATTATGCACATAACCAAACTGATTTGTGACAACTACATCTACTTACAAAATCTCACCTAACTAAACATATAGTAGCAATATATTTAAACAGATATGAAACTAATCATTGAAGAATTGTAGAATATAATTTAATTACTGCAATATGAATTAAAATTGCCAATTTAGTGATACCTTTGTATCCACGTTGAAGCAATGATTTCCCTTTCTTTTACTGTTCTTGATTCGTCAGATTACAAGTCCGGAATCACCGACCTCTAACTATCGAATAGTATTATTTTAATTTGAAATATATTGAGAATTTTGGAGTGAATTGAGAGTTATGTTTTTTCCAGCAATGTAGAAGGTAATGGCGGCCAAAAAAGGTTAGTCATTATTGTAGAGATACATACATACATACATATATATAGGGTTGTATTAGAGAAAATGTGAAAAAAAAATTACCCGTTCTCACTTGATCTTAACCCATTATCTCAAGCCAATTCCCTAGGTTTTAGCCACCCCTAGACCTTTCCAAAATCGAAATTCGAAACCCTAATGATGTGCCTTAAACCCATCTACGCTCAAGCCAAAATACTATGCTATTAAATCTAATTAATCGCTTGTCGAATGTTGTATATCGATCGATATATTTATAACTGTTATAAAAAAATATATAACATTATTTATTTCTAAAATCATATTCAAATTTTATAATTAATATTTCATAAATATTAATTAATTTATAACAAATTTAAATTAATAAAACCGTTTGGTCTCAAGGGAATTCGTTATTTCGGCTGTCTAATTCTTGGGTGTATATTTGGTCAGCGATTAACATCAAACTATTCTAATGTTAACGTTCACACGTCATTTATCAGGTGGTGTGACATTATGGTCACATTTATCGCTTACTCATTTTTGATAAAATCCAATTTTAGTTTAATAAGCGTTACCCGGTTGTGACATTTGTTTACACTAATTCTCTTCGTCAAAACCATATCACTTTGGACTTATGGAATTTGGTAATGGTCAAAATTCCAACTTCATCCACATTCAACTTTATAGTCCGAATACAAACTCCTTGGTTCAACAATAATAATTATTAACTGAAATGCTCTGGCCAGACACTTTGACTTTGAGTTGACTTGAGTTGACTGTGATACTAACCGCATATAACTGAGGAGACGAATCCTCTTTTGAATAGTGCTTCATTTCTAATACTTCCACTTGACCCAACTATAGTCACTCGATGGACGCCATGCCATGATTTGGCTATAATCAAAGTGGAGCTTTCATATTGAAGATCCATAGTATTCTTAAGTCGAGAGAACTATGCAAATTAGTCACATCGATGTTTGATCTTAGTTATATTAACCAAAAGAAAATTATCGAGTGAGTTGTTCCATAGTTATCCAATAACAATTAGTACGTAACCCCTAGGTGCCCCCAGCAGTCATGAGTGATACACTGCCCAACATTTGGAGAGCGTTACGTACTCCAGTCTCAACGAATACATCGATATCCAGTCTCGATGCATCTTGACTAGGAACAATTAATATGGTATATTTGTTTCGTTGTGATAAATTACTCACGGTTATAGCACTTTGTAACTACTTTCAAAAAATATACCATTTATGGATTTTTCTATTAAATAAACTATTAATTAAGTTAATTAATTAATATAATCACATTATATCAAGTATATAATAGGAAGAAAATGCCTTTTTTTTCAAACAAGATCGGTCAACGAGTAAGATATATATAACAAATTATATAATTGCCCCTAGGACATAACTCTATCAATCTCTCATTTGCACTTGGGGTCAATTATGGAATATAATTCCAACTTCTCCAATCAGTTTTCTCAAAACCAATTAGGTCAGTCCCTTAGCAATTGGGTATGCTATTATATTTTAATTATCTACTTTGTCGATTAACTCTCTTTGACACTGATAAACTGCCTTCATCATATGGAACGATTCGAAATATGTCTTTCGATTTCTAGTAAGCTTTAAGTTCTATCACGACCAATTTCATGACATTGTTATCTTATAACTATATTACGAGATTCTCAACATTTGGAATCACCTTTGGCTCAATTATAAATTTGTGCATTTATATCTATGTACATTGGTTTATTGTAGCACTATTCAAGTTAATGTTCTCAACATTTCGTCGAATCGACCACAATCACTTTTATTTTGAAACATTTTCAAATTAAATATTTTAACTTGAATTTTATCATTGGCATGTTATACTCAATATCACTTATAAAAGTTTGTGTCCAAACGTTCCATCATAACAAGTTTGTTGTTTCTATAAATAATTCTTTAGTATTTCATAAATATACAAGAACACCTCAAACAACCATTTAGTGATATCAATTTGAATTTTATATTTTCTCCATGTATCAAACACATAAACAAAACACAATATCATACACAACATTATCTGTATGATAATTCCTATTGCTAATGCATAAGGAATCCAACTTACATATTCTCATTTTAATAGGGTGCTCTTGTATATCGTTTTGGGACAATCCCTATATCTTTTATACTCACAATAAAAGACATCATTTACAATCCAATATTGAGTATTAAAACAATTAAAATAGATTTTAATACATGCATATTATTAAAATCAACAACGTGTTGTTTACTTATAGTTTAGAAATATCAATGTAATTTTTAATGTTCTTTCTTATGAACACACACTTCCTTTGCACTTTGATTGAAAATCAAACTATTTGATATTTCCATCAAAATACTTATTCAATCTTGATGCTTATAAAATGATACATTCGTATCATTTCTTGGATCATATCCAAAGACTCACAAACCCAATATCGCTCCCGCTGACTTTGATCCGTTTTTGGTTAATATGTATAAATGGCTTACTCTAAATCACTATTTAGAATTTTTCTGTTTCAATACATAGTACTAAACACTAAGTCTTATCGAGTGATAATTTTGTGAGTAAATCTGAATTAACTTGAGCATGTTGAGTATCGAATCTGTTATGCTAATTTCAATAATTGAAATTTGTGATATTATTCTTATCAACATTGCTCATTTAATTCCAACCACATTATTCTTTCCAATAAAGACACAATCTCGGTCGATGGTCACATCTCTTTGGTTACGACCACCAAAATCATATTTTGATAGCGTATTTGGAATTCTTTCAGATTTGCGCATCATACCATGTAGAGTCAACAATCTTAATGGTTTAACTGGACAATCAAGGGTAATGTATATTTTCGACATTAATAGGAAACTCATAGTTTCTCTTTGATGTATGAGAATACTTATTAGACATTCTAATGCTATGTGTTCATTTAGGTTAGTTAATTTCAGTTCATCTCATATAATCAGTTCTATCTATGGAATGGATCCAATTCCATTTGACTACCGAAAATTTCTCAAAGAAATTCCTTCACAATGAAGTTGATATATCTTAAAAAACAATTTTTTCTTAGTGCAAATAGAATATGAATTCATTAACGCTTTATGAACCTTTTTATTTATAAAACTGATTTTAATTTACAAAAATTATGTTCAAAATATGAATATGTCATTTGATGACAGACCTTTCCAAATAACTTTTTGGAGATTCATACAAGATCCCTCATGAACAATTATTACTTGCAATCTTTCAACTCGCACAACCTGCCAACTCCTTGGTCTAGGATATGTTGGGATTTCTTACAAACCCTTATCTTGTATGGTTTTGTAAACTATTGTTCAGATGAAATAATATCAACCTTGCATACTACTCTTAAGTACATGACCTTATAGAAAAAAACTAACTCAACTTCACTCACAATTAATCGTAAATTATCCAAGAGTGTTTGATTACTCCTTATCGATGCTTTATTATGTATCACAAAGAGGAGTGACTTTTGAGATTGAATCTATATTCGTTTTAGGTACATTTGGAACTCTTTCCAATATACTCACTTATTCGACCAAATCAAATCATTTTATTCTATTGCATGTTATTTTATTTACTTTTCTTTTATATTCTATGATTTTGTCACAAACTTACTACATGTGTATCCAATACATATGTACATGTTGGTAATAAATCATCGACGAATATAACAAAGTATGTGGACACTTTTGGTATTAATAGAATTGTGATTGCATACATCAATATGTATTAATTCAAAGAGTTCATCAACTCTTACGATGCTCCTACTGAATGGGTGCATAGCCATTAATTGTTTGAGATATAATTAACCTCTATCATATGATTCATAATCATATGGTAAAATTATTTCTCAAAACAATGGCTTAGTCTATAATTCCAAGACAAGTGCAAAATAATTTTAGACACATATGTATTTTTTGTTGCATCACTTTTACTATGAAAACAAATTCCATAATATAGTTTCATAACACTCATATTGAAATATAGTTACATCTATTTTTCAATCCAAATAATGTTTAGTACATTTTATAAAAATAATTTTTGTAATTTGATGAAATCATTATGTGTTATATGGCATGCTCCCATTATTTTTGCCATTATTATAATAGCGTACTAAATTTAGAGGTCCATCATTCACTTAATATTGTTAATGTTGTTTACTTATTTCTTATGCTGCAACTAGTTTACAGAGGAGAGTTCTTTGATCAAGTATCTTGAACTCAAAGAAATAAATGTTATAGAAAACAATTTTCTGTATGAAAATACATTTCAGAATAAAAATCATATTTGATATTCCAATATTAAGTATCAGTTATTATGAAAATTCTTGCTTCCAATGTTTCTCTATGAAGTAGAAGTGACTATTCATTCTCTTCATTCCAACTTTACCTTAAATTACATCTATTCTTAAAAATTCGTTTTTCTTTCAAATGGTCAAACTATTCAAAAGAAACATTACTAAATATCATAACAAACCTTTTGCAAAAGCGCATTTGATTATTCTTAACATTTAAGACACCAAATATGTTGCAATTTATGTAAACCGATCAAGATGACATTTTAACTATCGAGTTCTTATATGTATCTCGTAGTTTATGGTCTTCTGTTACATTAACACAATATGATCCTTTTGAAATCATTCAAGTTGAACACATGATCTTAAAATACTATTTATTGGCTTACTTCGAATGAACTAACTTCATCGAAATATTGTACCCCACAAACTATGACTGTTCTCCATATAAATTTATGTATAAAACTATATGGACCAAATATCCATAGTCTTGAATTGTATTAGAGTTTAAAAAATCATAAAATGCAATTCACGGTCTAAACCATATAAACAATATAAGCGACCAACTTACGAATGTATTAAGTGGTTGAAATCGGGCACTTCCATAGGTATAGAAACATCATATAACATGCAATTCGTGACGCCCCACCTCGAGACCCACATTAACAAAGAGCATTATAGAGTAGTACTGCCTGTTAATGCAAAGAATATGGCGAATTAGGAGCGACCTTCTGTAAAATTTATCTTAAATAATTATTGAATACGTCGATTGGGTGCTCTAATTGTTTTCTTTTACCTTTCTTAAGTGGATCGACATATTCAATAAATTTTTACCATAAAATATGATAGGTCGCTCCTAACCAGCCCGATTCTCTGATTAACAAACAACATTACTCTATAATGCTCTTTGTTAATGTGGGTCTCGGGGTGGGGCATCACAACTTGGTATCGGAGCTGAGTTAAGAACAAGATATGATAAACACACAGAGCATGTATTACATTACATATAATACAAGTGTTAATATAGTCCCCAATCGTCGTTATCCTTAATCGTGCCTTTAATCTTTTCGTATCCTTGGAGGTAGATAATATGTTTTGAAAATATTATAAGATTTTAAATTTCACTTTTGCTAAAAAGTGATATTTATAATAGTAGAAATTAGACCTCGGATGGGTTAGATTTAAATTGTGTGTCCTAGTTTTGGAATGATCAAAGTTGCACAGCAGAAATGGTGGGACTATTTTCGCTGAGCACCTTTAGTAATTATTTTAATAAATGTTCGTTTGATTGAGAGTTACATCGATGTTTAATAGAATAGTAATTTTTAAATACATACATACATACATATATATATATAATTTCATATTGAGTAGAAGTACAATAGAGAATTAGAAATGATGTTGAGTGAATTGAGATTATTAAAAGAGCTTTTGAAAAAAATGATGTTGAGTGAAAGCAACAATTTAAATTGCAAATCTTTTTAATAGAAGATATACTTATATGTATAATTGGATTTTTTTATTGAGGCAAACAAAAGATATTTTTTAAAATTAAATAAGAGGCATGTTTATCATATAGAAAATAATTTTTGTGTTGAATTGTCCATTGAGTGCTTTAAGAATTGTGGTCAATGCGTCTGATCAACGTTATCTATAGGAATTTCCTAAAAACTATGATGAGACAATCAGACATAGTAAACTAAGTTGTAATAAATAAAAGTTCGAAAATAAATAATACGAGATTGAGTATTAATTTTTATTTTAGATGACAAATGTAGCCATTGAACATTAGTGATTGATGAGATATAGTGACGAGGCAGTTTTGACCATTTGGTCAACTCTACAGCCAGTTGATAAAGTCATTCACTATAAATAAATGGTGAGGCAATGCCATTATATTATTTAGTATTTGTGAAATTGAATATGGTTATGCTTTTAATTGGTTATGTGAGTATAACTTATAAGAATCTAAATAATGATATCTTATGGTAATCCTAGTAAGTAGAGTAAATAATTCTAATTAAGTAGATATCTTAATTGGAAAATAATATCATGTGATTCATTGATTAATAAAACGATGCATTTAAGATAAGAAAATACATTAGTTAGAAAACTAAAATATTAATTGAAAGGATATTTTAGTACAAAGTTATAAATAATGACTATGAAAATTAGTTTTGAACTAGGTTGCTAGAACAATAATAGATAGTAGGGTATAAAACTTTATCTTAAAGAAAATGAAGAAATGCTAATTTTAGATTTTGAGCATAAATTTGTGAGCAAGCTTTTGTTTTTAAAGTTTGATAGCATTAAAAATTTGTTGGTACGAATTTGTAAAATTCTTTTGAAAACAAGTTTATGTTACTTATCAACCTTAGCTAATTTTTAATTGATAATAAGATGAAAAATTGATTTTGTGATATGGCGAAATATGAATTTGAATGGTTCGTTTATTATAAAATGCTATATTAAGAAGTGAATGGTATAATAAATGAATAAGGCATGAGATACAATCATTTTAAATTATGAAAACAATTTAAAATTTAATATGTAACTCCAAAATTTATTCAGAGATGAATATTTATCTCTTGATAATGGAAGAGATTAGTTAGTTCATTCAGAACGGGTCTTCAAAATTAAATTTTTGAAAATCTTGATTGGGTAAAGTGATGAAAGGTTTCCAATTAATGAATTGTTTCTTTTAAAAGATGATTACATGAAGTTAATTATAATTTTGAATTTCATAGCTATCCGAAAAATAAGATCATGTAATAAATGATTAAGCATTAAAAGCTTGTTTAAAAAATGTGATTTGGAATTAAAATGGTTTAGGAATTTCAAATTTTAAATTGATTTTAAAACCTGAAATTTCGTTTGGAAAATTGCTATACTAAAATAGCGATAACTTGAGAGTTACAACTCCAAATGAGCTCAATCATTTTGTAAATGAAAGTTCTTTTTGTAAACTATAAATCTTCTCTCCACTTTGGAAGATTTTGCATTTATTCAATGTTAGATGGGTTTGAAAATGGATGGACATATCTGTCCTATTATAAAAAAATTGAGATTTAAGTTGAAAGTAACTTTAGCATAACTTTCAAATATGTGCCAGATTTTGATGATCTTTATATTGCTGGAAATCTAAGACATAGTAGAACAACTTTTATTTTATATGTGTTCTCATATTTTGAAGTTTGGTGTATCAAAACCTGAGTTCTTTACAGCAGGTCTGAAGTAGAATAAAATGATTTGTTTCCTGTATACTTTATGAATGTAACCTAATATAATTTATTTGAGTTAAGTATAGGTGAAAGTGGATAGTTGGACTTTATTTTGAACAAAAGGCTCATATATAAGATTAAGCTAACTCACCTTGAAAATGCTAAAAAGAAAGGTATGTTTTCAGATTAAGTTTTTAAGTGTTAAATGTTGATATATATTGTCTTTCCGACCTAATGGTCGATGTATGTCATACAAATTGTTTTTGTAATGTTGTAAACGTCCCTCCATATAAAGGAGACTCCGCCGATTTTTCTGGAAATTTTTAGCACTTAGAAAATTTTGAGAAACGAATTTAAAAAAAAATTCCATGGGTTTTGAGTAGTTTTAGTATCTCTTAAATGAGTTATGTAAGATTAAAATTCCATAATAGTAGAAAATGGGCGAGGGAGATGGCTATGTGTAATTAGCCATCAATGAAGGGTCTAATTATAATAATTATGCTTTTTAAGTCTTGAGAGGAACTGTTTTGAAATTGATTATTAGTGTGGAAAAATATATTACAAACTGCAGTATATTTATGGTAGAATTAGAGGATGAAACAACTCAAATTTTATTTACTTTAAATAAAGAGTAATGATATTAAATTAAAATTTAAGTAAGAAGCTTTGAAAACTTTTAATTGCTTAAATTTGGGATTTGTTTCTAAAAATTATGGATTTGAAAACTCTAAGAACATTTGATTAGCAAAAGAAATTATAAAATCCATTCCTTATGTTTGACTTGCCTTAGTGCAATTATTTAGTGACTTGCATTTATGCAGTCGTATGATTTCGGTGGTATTTGGCGAGACCACCTACCTCTTGTTGAGTTTTCTTACCACTATTGTTGTCAAACTAATATTGGTATGGTTCCTTTTGTAGCTTTATACGGAAGGTCATGTCGATCACCATCTTGTTGGTCGAAGTTCGGGGTAAAGTTGTGCTAAGTACCGACTCTATTAGTGAAGCTTATGAAAGATCGATCTCATTTTTCAAAGAATGATAGAGGCATGGAGCAAACAGAAATCCTACGTGGGCAATCGTAGGAAGCCTCTAGAATTCTCTGTTGGTGATCTTCTCTTCATTCGATATTTTCCATTGAAAGGGGTAATGTGTCTCAGTCGGTCCAGGGAAGTTGGTTCTTTGAAATAGGACCATTCCCAACTACTGAACGTATTGGCCCAGTTGCTCATCATGAATCACTTCCTGCTTAATTTTCTGTTATTCACGACATATTTCATGAATCTCAACTCTTTAAATGTCTTCGAGATTCAGGTTCTGCTGATGACTCTTATGTTTTGCAAGAGCTTGGGATCTCACCAAATTTATCTACTTGCAAAATCCTTTTCGCTTACTTGCTACGGAGGTTAAATGCCTTTGAAACAAGAATGTTCCGCTCGTGAAAATTTAACGGTCTGCTGATCCCAATGACTGTACATGGGAAACCAAAGAATTTATCGAGCGATCTTATCCTTGTTTTCAATCTTCTTGTATTGAGGGTGAGAATTTTAAACTCAAGAAACCTATTTTCTTTTGCTAGATGAAATAAATCGTACTGAATACAGCTTTTCTCAAGAAATTGCGAGGGCGTATTTTTTATAAGAGGGAGTCTGTAACAGCCCTGGTTTTGGTGATTACCTATGAAATTAAATTATAACGGTGGTTATAATTTAATAGTGGAGAAATAAAATAAATTGGAGATATAAAATTTGTTAAAATTGTTTATTTCATATAAACAATGGATTTTGGTACAATAAAAAGGAGTTAAGTTGGTTTGGTTGGAAATTAAGTTTGAATAAAAGAAATATGTTGATTTGGTGATTGATTGAATTAAACAAGGATAAAAGAATTTAAATCAACATTAATTTGTTGAAATAAATATAAAATGTTGAAAATAAAGTTTTAAAAACTTTATTATGATAGTTTAGGGTAAAAATGAGCACTATATGGTTTTAATTTGATAAAATGCAGTAATTTTGGAAATTATTGTCAAGTGGTGATTTTTATTAATTTTAATGAAGTACTAGAATTTAAGTATGGATTATATTGATATAAAATATGGAATATTGGTTAAAATCAATATTTTGATGTAAAAATATTTTTAATATGGTTTGTTAGGATAATATAAACAAGAGAAATAATTTTATGTGATTTTGTTGTTAAAAATATTAATTTGTGAAAATAAAAAGGGAAATTAAAGCATTTAAGTAAAAATGGAATTTCAATTATGGAAATTGATATTTTTATGGCTAAAATAACTTTTATATGTTGATAAAACATTTTTGTTAAACATAAAATATGTTAGTATGATTTTATAAAGTTGAAAACATGTAAGTGTGAGTTGTTTTGATGATTTAAGTAATAATTAGTGTGATAATATGATTATTTTTTATTGGGTTTAAGCCCAACTATAGTTTTAACTAAGATAAAATTATCATCTTCTGAAAACTGTACGTACAAAGTTCAGAAAACTGTAAAACAAAAAGAAAAGCCTAAAACCCTTTTCTCTTGAAAAACATAGAATCTAATTTCCAATTTCTCTAATTCCTTTACAACTAAACATTTTAAAGCTATTAATTTCAGGTAATCAATCCAAAACCAAAACCTATTTCATCTATTTCAATTTTTCAGAAATTGTGTTCTCTGTAGCTCTTCTCTCCTTTGCTGCATGTGTATGTACCCTCTTTTTATAGGTTCCTAAAGCTAAAACAAGGAAAAAGCTTCCATCTTCCTCAATTTCGCTCAAAAATTGTGCTAAGGTGAGTTTACAACTCACAAATCGAGCTAAAACAAGTTTGTATGCTGGAAATTGTTGATTTTTGCTTACCGTAAAACAAAATCTATTGCTTTAAAGTTTGTAGTAAGTAAATGTTCTAGAGTCCTTCTTTTTGTGCTCATATATCTCTGTTCTTGTCATGAATTCATGATGAATTTCTTCGGATTGTTGTCTACGTGTAGTTGTCTGTGCATATCAAATTTCATAGTCTAAATCATCTTGGAAGTGCCAGAAATCGACGCACAAAGTTAGGTTCGAGACAGCAAAAATTGCCTGTAGCTTCTTGCGACCATAGGTCGACCCAGAAGCATTGGGGGTCGATCCTAGGTCGATTTAAGGCATGTATAGGTCGACCCATGCCTCCCCAAGGTCGAACTTAGCCTTTTCTGGGTCGACCCATGTATGTTTTATTGTCCAAGTCGATTTCTTTTTGTTCCTGTGCACTGTTTTGCTTCTTCTGCTTATTCTAGTGAATATTATGATCAATTCTGGCAATATTTTGAAGTGTTTTAAAGGGCTTAAACCTATTAATAGGTGGTTGATCCGTACTTCAAATTGATGTGTTTATTAGACAATTTCTTATGCCGATTTAATGGCATTTTCGGTGATTTCTGCTGTTTTCGAGCACGTGTTTTCTAAAATGATTTTGAAATGATTTTTGTAGTAAAATAGCTTTGAAATAAATATTTATAATTACTTTTGAAGCTATTAAAACTTATAATCTCTATAATAAAAAGAATTTCAAAGCCATGATTTCCAAATGATTTCAGAAAATTATTTTAAAAACTAGTTTTCTCGAAAAAAGTATTTACTATATAAAATACACATTTTTGCACTCTTCGAGAGAAGTAGGAAGTCATTTAAACGATTTACTAAAACATGTGGTATGCGACACATGCATTTACTTTTTTGGTTAATTCCAGACTTGTTCTTTTGAAGCTATACATATTTCAAGGACCTTTGGGTTGTTTGCCAGTACTGGACCTCAAGTCATTTGGGAGTTTTAGCCGTTTGTCCTTCAGGATGCTTGAACTTTGGGTTGTTTGGCCTTCGAGTCGTATTACGCGCAATATTCATGATACAGTACTTAGCGGGCTTCGACCATTTTGTTGAGCACATGCATCTTTTGTGGTATGGATCCATCTTTTGTGATATTTCTTGATTTATTCGTGATTTTCAAATGTTTTCTCCATTTCGATATTATTGGGCCTTTTGAGCCGTTTGAGGATTTATTATATGGTGATTACATTTTGGATTTTTGAACTCTTAACCGGGTTCTACATATTATGATTTTGGTTGCCATTCTTTGGTGCATTTTTGAAATTTATGTTTTCCTAGGAGTTATTTGTGGTTGCCATTCTTTGGCGTTTATTTGAGATTTTTGATTTCCAATTTAGTACTTATGGTGTTGATGGACACCATTATGTTGGTTGGTGTTAATGCCGATGATATTAGGTGAATATCTGCGACTAATTGACGTTGTAGTTGAACTTGCCTCTTTCATGAAACCCTCATATGATATTTTGGTAGTTGATGTTAAGTGTTGCTTCTTCTCTCTCTTTTGAGAAGAAATATTATCATTTATCTCTATACTTCACCTATCATATACTAATCAGTTTATTTAAGCTAGACTAATCCGTGTATTTTATATACTCGGGTCAGACCAAGTTGTTTCAGGTTAGTCACCTGGTGTAGATTTCTGCTATGCTGCTTCCGCTATGGATTTTCTTGCTTTCTTTTGATGCTATTCATCTTTTGTGTAGCCTTGTATTTATTTTGTGTACTCTGATATACACATGCTCTTTTGACTCAATGTTTATATTATGGTCTATGTACCATCACTTGTGTATCACTATGTAGTATACTGTGATGTATTTGTATGTGTATATATATGTATATATGTGTATGTATATGTGTAACTGTTGTTCAGTTATCTATTGTATTTGTTGTTGTTATTTTTGTTCTGATAGATCCGTTAGCCACCGTAGTTTTGTTTTAAACATCTATTGAGTATGTCTATCCACTTGAGAAAGGTAAATGAAAAAAATTAGAGCACCCAATCGACGTATTCAATACTTATTTAAGACAAATCTTACGGATGGTCGCTCATAACCTACCCTATTCTCTGCATTAACAGACAGTATTACTCCATAATGCTCTTTGCTTTTTAAAGAAAATAAAAGATATTTTGTAAAATTATATAAGAGTCATGTTTATCATATAGATAATTATTTTTGTGTCAAATTGTCCATTGAGTGCTTTAAAATTCTAGTCGATGCGCCTGATCGACGTTATCGATAGGAATTTCCTAAACATTATGATGAGACAGTCAAACACAGTAAATTGAGTTGTAATAAATAAAAGTTTGAAAATAAATTAATGCGAGATTTAGTGTTAATTTTTACTTTAGATGACAAATGCAGCCATCGAGCCTAAGTGATTGTTGAGATCAGTGACGAGGCAGTTTGACCATTTGGTCAACTATACAGCCAGTTTATAAAGTCGTTCACTATAAATAAATGGCAAGGCAATGCCATTATATTATTAGGTATTTAAATAATGATATCATATGGCAATCATAGTAAGTAGAGTAAATAATTCTAATTAAGGAGATATCCTAATTGGAAGAAAATATCATGTGATGCATTGATTAATAAAATGATGTATTCAAGGTAAGAAAATACATTGGTTAGAAAATTAAAATATCAAATGAAAGGATATTTTAGTATAAAGTTATAAATGATGACTATGAAAATTATTTTTGACACTTGGTTGTTTGAATAATAATAGATAGTAAGGTATAAAACTCTATCTTAAAGAAAATGAAGAGATGCTAATTTTAGACATTTAGCATGAATTTGTGAGCAAGCTTTTGTTTTTAAATTTTGACAGTATTAAAAAAAATTGGTATGAATTTGTAAAATTCTTTTGAAAACAATTTTAAGTTAATTATTAAAATTAGCTAGTTTTATGTTGATAATAAGATGAAATTTTAATTTTGTGACAAGGGAAAATATGAATTTGAATGGTTCATTTATTATAAAATGCTATATTAAGAAGTGCATGGTATAATAAATGTATAAGGCTTGAGATACTATCATTTTACATTGTGAAAACAATTTAAAAATTAATATGTAACTCCAAAATTTATTTTGGGATGAATATTTATCTCTTGATAATGGAAGAGATAAGTTACCTCATTCAGAATGAATTTTCAAAATTAATTGTTTGAAAGACTTGATTGGGTAAAGTGATGAAAGTGTTTCCAATTAGTGAATTGTTTTTTTTAAAAAGATGATTACATGAAGTTGATAATTATTCTGAATGTCTTAGCTTTCTGGAAAAGAGGATCATGTAATAAATGATGTAGCATTAAAAGCTTGTCTAGAAAATGTGGTTTGGAATTAAAATGGTTTGAGAATTTCAAATTTTTAATTGATTTTAATACCTGAAATTTCATTTGGAAATGTGTTGTACTAAAACAGCGATAACTTGAGATTTATAACTCCAAATGACCTCAATCTTTTTGTAAATGAAAGCGCTTTCAGTAAATTATAAATTTACTCTACCACTTTGTAAGATTTTTCTTCTTATTTAGTCTAAAATGAGTTTGAAATTTGATGGACATCTCTGTCCTATTATAAAAATTTCTGAGATTTAAGCTGAAAGTAAATTTAGCATAACTTTCAAACCATGTGTCTGATTTTATGATCTTTATATTGCTGGAAAGCATAGACTTAGTAGAATAATTTCATTTTATAAATTTTCTCGGATTTTGAAATTTTCTTTGTCAAAAGCTGAGTTCTTTACAACAGGTCTGAAGTAGAATAAAATGATTTGTTTCCCTTAATAGTCAAATGTGGTGCTTCATATTTTATAAATGTAACCTAATATGATTTATTTGAGTTAATTATAGGTGAAAGTGTATGGTTGGAATTTATTTTGAGCAAAAGGCTTATATATAAGATTAAGCTAACTCATTTTAAAATTGCTAAAAAGAGGGGTATGTTTTTGGATTAAATTTTTAAGTGTTAAAGATTGATATATATTGTGTTTCCGACCTAATGGTCGATGTATATTACATAAATTGTTTTGTAATGATGTAAACCACCCTTCGTACAAAGGAGATTCCGTCGATTTTTCCGAAAAGTTTTAGCAATTTGAAAATTTTGAGAAATGAAAAAAAATCCATGGGTTTTAAGTAGTTTTAGTATCTTCTAAATGAGTTATGTAAGACTCAAAGTCCATAATAGTTGCAAATGGGCGAGGGAGATAGCTATGTGTAATTAGCCACCGGTGAAGGGTTTAATAATAATAATTTTGTTTTTCAAGTCTTGTATGACATTGTTTTGAGATTGATTATTAGTGTGGAAAATATGTTACAAGCTGTAGTATATTTATGGTAGAATCAGAGGATGAAACAACTCAAATTTTATTTACTTTAAATAAAGAGTAATGAGTTTAAATTAAAATTTAAGTAAGAAGCTTTGAAAACTTTCAAGTGTTTAAATTTGAGATTTGTTTATTAGATTTGATTAGCAAAAGAAATTGTAAAATCCATTCCTTGTGTTTGACTTGCCTTAGTGCAATTATTTAGTGACTTGTATTTATGCAGTCGTATGATTTTGTTGGTATTTGGGGAGACCATCTACCTCCTGTTGAGTTCTCTCAGAACAATTGTGTCAATCTAATATCGGTATGGCTCCTTCCATAGCTTTATATGGAAGGTCATGTCGATCACCATCTTGTTGGTTGGAGTCCATGGTAAAGTTGTGCTATGTTTCGGCTCTATTGCTGAAGTTTTTCAAAGATCGATCTCATTTGTCAAAGAATGATAGAGGCACGAAGCAGACAGAAATCCTACGCAGGAAACTGTAGGAAGCCTCTAGAATTTTTTGTTGATGAGCTTGTGTTCCTTCTAGTTTTTCTGTTGAAAGGGGTAATGTGTCTCTGTCGGTCCAGGGAAGTTAGCTTCTTGAAATAGGACCATTCCCAACTACTAAATGTATTGGCCCAGTTGCTCATCGTGAATCACTTCCCACTTAGTTTTATGGTTTTCATGATGTATTTCATGAATCTCAAGTCCTTAAAAGTCTTCGAGATTCAGGTTCTGCTGATGACTCTTATGTTTTGCAAGAGCTTGAGATCTTACCAAATTTATCTATTATGAAAAAAAATTCGTGTACTTGCTTCGATGGTTAAACATCTTCGAAATAAGGATGTACCACCCGTGAAGATTCAATGGTCTACTAATCCAAATGATGTACAAGGGAAACCAGAGAATTTATCGAGCGATCATATCCTGGTTTTCTGTCTTCTCATATTGAGGGTGAGAATTTTAAACTCAAGTTATCTATTTTCCTTTGTTAGATGAAATAAATCGTGTTGAATATAGCTCTTCTCCAGAAATTGTGAGGACACAATTTTTATAAGGGGGAGTTTGCAACAACCCTGCTTTTGGGGATTACCTGTGAAATTAAATTATAATGGTGTAATAATGGAGGAACAAAATAACTGGAGATATAAAATTTGTTAAAATTGTTTATTTTAAATAAACAATGAATTTTAGTAAGATAAAATGGAGTTAAGTTGAATTTGTTGGAAATTAAGTTTGAATAAATATAAAATGTTGAAAGTAATTATTTGAAAACTTTATTATGTTAGTTTGGGTAAAAATGAGCATTATATGGTTTTAATTTGATAAAATGCAATAATTTTGGTAAATTATTGCCAATAGTGTTTTTTGTTAATTTTAATGAAGTATCAAAATTTAATATGATAAATATGGTAAATAAAATGTGGAATATTGGTTAAAATCAATATTTGGATGTAAAAATAATGTAAATAAGGTTTGCTATATTTAATTGAACAAGAGAAATAATTTTATGTAATTTTGTTGTTAAAAATATTGTTTTATGTAAATAATAGTGTAAATTGAAGTATTTAAATAAAAATAAGAATTTAATGATGGAAAATAGTTTTTAAACGGCTAGACTAATTTTTGTATGTTGGAAAACATTTTTGTAAACAGAGAAATATGTTGTATGCATTTATTTAGTCAAAATATATGTAAATATGGTAAAACATGAGAAAAAGAAGAAGATGAAACACGGCTAAATGTAACTAAGTGTTAGTTATTTAGGATTTTAAGGTAATGGGTTAAGCCCAAAACCCATTTCTGGAGTAATCCAGAGGAAGGAAACGATTATACGTGCATTCCTCATTTTGCTTCTCCTTCCTAAAACAAATCAGAAAAAGAAAAATGGCAACCTCCTCTTAACTAATCAAACCAAACTCCAAGTTGAACAAAATCGAAATAAATTCAACGAAATTTGTAAATCAAATTCCTAGCAGGCAATCAATATCAAAACCACAAATTATCTCATCCATTTTCTAATTTTCGAGAAATTCGTGTTGTCTGTAACTTCTCTTTTTTGCTGCATGTCGGTGTATTCTCTTTCTACAGGTATCTAAATCTTCTCAAGGCCAAAAAGTCATCAGCTTGCAAGTTTAAATCGATAAATTCTTGATAAGGTGAGTAGTAACTCACATTCATAGCTAAATCTAATTTCTTATAAGAATTTGTTCAGTTTCTGTTGTGTTTTGATTTACTGTAAACTATAAACTTGAGATTTCTGGTTTACAGTATAAAGCTTGTTTGGGTTCAACTTTGTGAACCCATATCTCTTTGGTTTCATATCGGAATTGAGTGAAATATTTTCCGGATCATTGTCTATATTTAATTGTATGTGCATGTCAAATTTCATAGCTTGAATCATTGTGGAAGCACCTGAAATCAGTGCTCAAATTTGCAAACGAAATAGGAAGAATTGCCAGTAAAATTCCTGACCTATAGGTCGACCCAGATTCACTGGGGGTCGACCCTAGGATCATCCTAAGGGATATATGGGTCCACCCCGAGGTCGACCTTAGCCTTTTCTTGGTCAACCCATGTATGTTCTATTGTCCAGGTCGATTTCTTTTTGTTCATGTGCACTGTTTTGCTTCTTCTACTTATTCCAATGAATGTTGTGATCAATTCTTGCAATATTTTGAAGGGCATAAACCTATCAATAGGGAAGTCAACATTATGGTCGATTTTGAGACAATTTCTTATGCTAATTTTATAGCATTTTCGGTGATTTCTGCTATTTTCGAGCACGTGTTTTCTAAACCGATTTTGAAACGATTTTTATAATAAAATAGCATTCAAAATAAATATTTTACAACATTTATAATTATTTTTGAAGCTATGAAAAATATATATTCTCTATAATAAAGAGAATTACAAAGCCATAATTTTCTAACGATTTTAGAAAAATTATTTTAAAACTAGTTTTCTCAAAGCAAATTATTTTCTGCATAAAATACCCATTTTTGCACTCTTCAAGAGAACGAGGAAGCGATTTAAATGAGTTTGTAAAATATGTGGTATGGGACACATGCGTTTACTTATTCGGTTAATTCCGGACTTGTTCGTTTGCAGCTATACAACTTTTTATGGACCTTGGGGTTGATTGCCAGTACTGGACCTTGAAGTCATTTGGGCTTTTTAGCCATTTCTCCTTCGGGATGTTTCTCCTTCGTGTTGTTTGACCATAGGGTCATATTAAGCTCCATATTTGTGATATAGTACTTGGCAGTCTTCGACCATGTTGTTGAGCACGTGCATCTTTTGTGATATGGATCCATATTTTGTGATATTTATTGATTTATTTGTGATTTTCGAATGTTTTCGCCATTTCGAGATTATTGGGCCATTGATCCGTTTGAGGATTTATTTTATGGTGATTACATTTTGGAGTTTTGAACTCTTAACTGAGTTCTACATAGTGGGATTTCTGGTTGCCATCCTTTGGCGTATTTTTAAGGTTTGTGATTTCCTATTTAAGAGTTATTTGTGGTTGCCATCCTTTGGCATTTATTTGAGATTTTTGATTTCCTATTTAGGAGTTATGGTGTTGATAGACGCCATTATATTGTTTGTTATTAATGTCGATAATATGAGGCGAATATTTATGACTAATTGACATTGTAGTTGAACTTGCCTCTTTCGAGAAACCCTCGTATGATATTTTGGTAGTTGATATGTATGTTTAGTGTTGCTTCTTCTCTTTTGAGAAGAAATATTATCATTTATCCCTATACTTAATCTATCATACACTAATCAGTTTATTTAGGCTGGACTGACCCGTGTATTTTATATACTCCGGTCAGACCAAGTTGTTTCAGGTTAGTCACCTGCTGTAAATTTCTGCTATACTATTTCCGCTATGGATTTTCTTGTTTTCTTTTGATGCTAGTCATCTTTTGTGAAGCCTTGTAGTTATTTTTTATACTTTGATATGTACATTTATTTTGACTCGATGTATATATTGTGGTCTATGTACCACCACTTGTGTATCACTATGTAGGGTACAATGATGTGTGTGTGTGTATGTGTGTGTGTGAATGTTGTTATGTGATCTATTGTAGTTGTTGTTGTTATATTTTGTTCTGATAGATCTGTTAGCCACTATAGTTTTGTACTAAACATTTATTAAGTATGTCGATCCACTTGAAAAAGGTAGAAGAAAAAAATTAGAGCACCCAATCGATGTATTCAATACTTGTTTAAGACAAATCATAGGATGGTCGCTCTTAGCCAGCCCTATTCTCTGCATTAACAAATAGTATTACTCCGTAATGCTCTCTGTTAATGTGGATCTGAGGATGGGGCGTCACACAATTAGAATTATTAGTAAATATACATTATATTCCTATTTTTCAACTTTCAATTTAGCTTGTTTATATATGTTAATTAACAAATGTTTTATCAATCATATAAAATGCACAAATTTATCATTGTAGATAATTATAACATTATATAGCATATGTTCTTACAATATTAAAAAGGTTAAATGTTACCATTTCATTTTTCTAATAAGGCTCCCACTAGTCTTTTATATTTCTCCAAACCCTAAGATGAAACATAAAAGTCTTACAATTTCGCTAGTGGGTGTTAGGACTCATTTGTTTTGGTATTCTGACCTTGAGTTTTCTCAACAAATCGTAGCCCCGTAAACGATGGATAACTCCTTATCGATTGTATCACATACAAATCCTAACCCATTTTTCCTTATTCTAATCTCATTTCGACATTGAGTTTGCTCAACAAATCGAAAGAGATTATTCACTCATACCTACCATATCGTGATGGCCTAAGTATAGTATATGTACGTTCTGTTTCCTCAACAAATACATATAGTTATTTTACCTCATCTGTTCAATAAATTAATAATACTACACATAAAATCCCTAGCTTGAGTTTGCTCAACAACTAAGGAGTATGTAAGTAATTTAATAGTATATATATGGTAGATGACAGCATCATATTGAAGATTCATAATCTTCAATATATATATATATATATATATATATATATATTGAGTGATATCGGCTTATATAATAATATATTTCTTATGAAATACCCCAGCAGTGCAAGTGTCAAACACAACAGAAATAACGGTATACGTACATTATATACGTATTAATTTCTCATGTCTATTTGGGTTTCTTTAATGTTCCACATTTAGCTTATACCCATATCATATAAGTTTTATTATTATATAACTTTTATATTTCGTATTACTTATATGATAGTCTTACGTATAATATATCATTAATTAAACCTTATCTAAATAATTTTAACCAATTAACTCTTTAATTAGTTTTAAATCAGTATTCCAATATAACTTTTACATTGGACATATCTACAATAACATTTATAATGTATATTATAACCTTTATAACGTAACACACATATATTATTTATATGTGTATTTTATTTAATTAATTAACCTTTAATTAATTAATTTAATTAAAAAAATTATTAATTTCAAAATTTATCTTGTATACATACATGTATACTTATGTTATCTTAAACATTTTAAAATAACATAACATATATCAACATATGTAATACATGTATATATGCATTAATTAATTAACATATTCAACTAATTTATTTTATTAATCTTATTAATAAATTTAAAATTCGAAATTAGTTTATAAATATTTTCAAACATTTTGAAAATTTGATTATCCTTTCAAACATTTTGAAAACTTATGTCGTATTATAATTTTTATAATAAACATGTTTTATTTTAAATTTAACTATTAAATTTAGAATCTTTAATACTAGTTTTCAAAACGATTTTGAAAATTAGCCCAAGGACCAAATTAAGTTGGGGCTTTTCTATTAGGGGCAACCTTTGGGCTCGCTTCACCTTTCGGGCCAGGCCGGTAACCAGGTAGGACAGGGTACTTGATTACCCAACCGTACTAAGTAGAAAAGCTTAATTAGTTATCCCTAATATAACTAATTTAGACCGCATAGGCTATTGGGCTCTGATACCATTGTTGAAAATGGGCAAGTCCGCGGCAGAAGTTATGGGTGAATTTCAAAAAATTTACTCTATCGGATCTTTATTGGGCCTATGAAGTCTAACTGAATTAGAACATTTCTAAATTTCATTTAAATAAAGTCATTTATTTTATTTAAATTCAAATATAGTAATATGTAAAATTAATTTTATTTTATTTAGTTTATACATAAATGTATCATATACATATATATGAGAGTGCTTGTGTAACATAATAATCCGTGAAAGGTATAATTTGTCCGTATGTAGATGTTAGTATTTACATCACAACAAACATATTAGCTTATTTTGTATGTCATGTAAGTTGTCTAAATATGTGCATGTATATGTGTTACAAAATGTATACACACATATGTATGTATAAATATATTATATATAATATATGGACATAAAACATTTATATATAGATAAATATATATATAGAAAGAGAGAGAACAATTATTAATAATTATTTATAATTCAAAATTAACTTAGTTTTGCAAACATAATAATTTAGTATTTTAATTTGTATATATTATGAATAAAATAAGGTTTTCATCCATAAATAATTAACATAAAATAATCTATTGATGAAAATTCAAATTTTACAATTTTAAAAAATCTAGAATCATAAAATAGAGTTTATAAAAAATTTAAAGATTTTTAAAAGTTGAAATATTATTTTTAAAAACAAATACATTGGTTTCGACAATAATTATTTAAAATAAAATAATTTATTATTAGAAATTCTAAACTTTGAAATTTTATAAATTTTAGAACCATGATGAAAGGTTGTGAAAATTTTGGAGAATTTTTCAATTAAATTATTATTTTTAATAAATATAAATATTTTTTCCAAAATATTATTAATTATCAAAAATAGTAAAATTTGTTAAAAAAATAAAAAAATTATATACGTTTCTAGAATGATATAATATTTTTATGAAATATGAAATTGAACTTTTAATGTAAATTATTTTATATATAATAAACAATTCAAAATTCAATAAATGTTAATTTAAAAATATGAATAAATGTATGATAATTAATTTTTGAATTTGTAAATTCATATTATATATATAAGTGTACTAATTTTTTTAAATCATATATATATGAATTTATTAATAAATATATATATATATATAACAACTATTAATGACAAAATCGATTTTGTACTGTAAAAAAAATTTGTCTATATATAAATCAAATAGTATAATAAACAAACTATGCACATAACCAAACTGATTTGTGACAACTACATCTACTTACAAAACTCATGTAACCAAACATATAGCACCAATATATTTAAACAGATATGAAATTGCTCATTATTGGATAATAAAATATAATTTAATTACTGTAATGTGAATTAAAATTACCAATTTAATGATGTCTTTGAATCAACGTTGAAGCAATGACTTCCCTTCCTTTTACTGTTCTTGATTCGTCAGATTTCAAGTCCGGAATCACCGACCTCTAACTATTGAATAGTATAATTTTATCTTAAAATATATATGAGAATTTTAGAGTGCATCGAGAGCTATGTTTTAACCAGCAATTTAGAAGGTAATGGCGGCCAAAAAAGGTTAGCCATTATTTTAGAGATACATACTTACATACATACATATATATATATATAGGGTTGTATTAGAGAGAAACCAGGAAAACATTTTTAGCCATTCTCACTTGATGTCAACCCATTATCTCTAAGCCAATTTCAATGTTTTAGCCACCACTAGACTTTCCTAAAACTAAAATTTTACAGGCCTAATGATGGGCCTTAAACCCGTCTAACCTAAGCCAAAACGCTATGCAATTAAATCTAATTTAATCGCTTGTCGGTATTGTATATCGATCGATATATTTATAACTATTATATAAATATATATAACACTATTTATTTCTCAAATCATATTCAAATTTTATAATTAAAATTTCATAAATATTATTAATTTATAGCAATTATAAACTGATTAAATCGTTCGGTCTTAAGGGAATTCATTATTTCGGCTTTGTAACTCTTAGGTGTAAATTTGGTTGTCGATTAACATCGAACTATTCTAATGTTAGCTTTCACACATCACTTAGCAGATGGTGTGACATTATGGCCAAATTTATTGCTTACTCATTTTCAGTAAAATCTAATTTTAGTTTAATAATCGTTACCCAGTTGTGATATTTGTTTACACTAATTCTCTTCGTTAAAACTATATTACTTTGGACTTATGGAATTTGGTAATGGCCAAAATTCCAACCTCATCCATATTCAACTTTATAGTCCAAATACAAAGTCCCTTGTTCAATAATAATTATTATTATTAATCGAAATGCTCTGGCCATACACTTTGACTTTGAGTTGACTGTGATACTAACCGCATATAACTAACTAGACGAATCCTCTCTTGAATAGTGCTTCATTTTCAATACTTCCACTCGACCCAACTATAGTCCCTCGATGGACGCTATGCCATAATTTGGCTATGATCAAAGCGGAGCTTTAATATTGAAGATCCATAGTATTCTCAAGTCGAGAGAACTGTGTAAATCAGTCATATCGATATTTTCTGTTTGACCTTAGTTATATTAACCAATAGAAAACTATCGAGTGAGTCATTCCATAGGTATCCAATAACTATTGGTACGTAACCCTAGATGCTCCAAGCAGTCATGAGTAATACACTGCCTAAAATTTAGAGAGCATTACTTACTCCAGTCTCATTGGATACATCGATTTCCAGTCTTAATGCATCTTGACTAGGAACATTTAAAATGGTATATTTGTTTCGTTGTGATAAATTACTCATGATTATAACACTTTGTAACTATCACAAATATCCATTTATGGACTTTTCTATTAAATATACTTTTAATTAAGTTAATTATATAATATATTCATGTTATATCAAGTATATAATAGGAAGAAAATACCTTTTATTTCAAAAAAGATTGGTCAACGAGTTAGATATATGTAACAAATTACATAATTGCCCCAAGGGCATACCCCTCACTCTATCAGAATAAAGTTACCGGAGGCGAGCAAGAGGCTGACGGATAGCTATGTAGTTCATTGTTTTGTTATTTATTTCTGCTATGTATGTATTAAGTCAACTATGACTATATGACTCTGATCATCCAAGGGGGCATCATCATATGTCGCTTTTGGCATATTTTATAGTAAGTACATTTTATCATTTCCTGGAAAACGTTTTGGGATTATGTAATATGAATATGGAACATGTGTTTCGAAATGTAATGGAAAAATGTTGTTTGAAATCTGTGATTTGTTTCGTATTCAAGTGCTTCTGATATTATAGATACCATTAACATAGCCGTATTTAGTCGTTGGAAGTTAATACTATAGATGACTGCAGCATCTGTAGCGCTTAGCTTTGGGCCTCTAGATAGGGAACATTACATTGTTGTTCTAATTTGTTTCCATTCCTTTATCTAGGGATGTTGTGCTTGTGAGGTACAAACCCATTCTACGTTTAGCTATGGGGTCTCATAGAATTATTATATTGTAACAACCCACCCCGTAACAGGCCTAAATTTCGACTAAAAAATGACCATTAAAACTTAGATCCATTCTAAGGTAATTTTTGGTAGAACTAAGAAAATAACAGTAAGAGCTATAACTAAACTTTCAGAACTCACAGTAGATGGAATAAAATATAATGTTAACATGTACCAATTTATTTCAAACCATAAAAATGTCATAATGCAAAATTCCACCAAAACCATAACATGATATCCATTATAACAATTGTCTAAATACATGGGTACACATAAAAGCGAGTAATAGTAACAAATACTGCCACAAGCCAAGCTTCTCCATTTCTAAGCATCGTCACCGCCATCACTCTGTCCTTAACCTGTGTTGTAATATGGAGGGAGTCGACAAGTATCTGGTGAATAAAAACCTCGAGTCTTACCTTTTCAGTACTTGGGCAGCATATTTCAAAATAAGAATATGTTTACAAACATAAAACCATTGAAGTCAATTAATACTTATTTATAAGGAAAGAAGGTGGGTCAAACAACTCAATTCCTTCGATTCCAGAAGCAGGTTTGTAAAATTCCATATCCCAATCAAATGTCATAGATAGCTAATAATGTGAGAGACGGCACACAAGCCACATGATACCTTTTATTGGAAAATAGACAGACTTTGGTCATTTAATACCTTTATTAAGGCAGATCCCATCATTTAAGATCAATTTCCAAGGCATGCTCCTTAATGGTACAATCTAGCTGACATTATATGGAATCTCATAGGCCATTTAATACTTCCAGGTGGAAAATAGGCAGACTCTGGTCATTTAAGACCTATATTAAGGTAGACCCCATCATTTAAGACATATGTCCAGAAGTGGACCCTTGTAGAAATACCACCTAACGTGTCATCTTGTCCATTTAATACTTCATTTTAGGAAAAGAGGCAGGTTCAACCACTTAATACCTCAAAACCCCAAAGTAGGCCCTTCGTCTTATGGTCAATACTCATAATGACGTCTCACATTAGTCCGCTATTCATAGATATTGGTTGCCAGATCAGCTTGTCAGATTTCCCTTATAGAATTTAGGACAAACCTCACGTCATTACAAATATTTATCATAATGATATCTTACATTAATAAAGTGTACACAACTGTTGGTAGCCTCAAAGTGAAGGGCATACTTCTATCATGTAACTTTACTGACCTTGCATCCCTATGACTTAGCCACAAATCAATTACTCCACACACACACACTCACTCATTTCACGGCATTATAAATAAGGCCTTATAAGGAATCTTCCTTATTACACCTCAAAATAATAATAAGTCTAAATAAGAGTTTCCTCTCATTTTCACCTAACAATCAACTACATTCCTAATGGGGAAAATAAATGAAAATAAATGCCTAATTAACTATGCCATATATGCAATAATTATATGTCAATTACGCAAACAGAGATAAATAAATATTCATGCCTAATAAGTCTAAACGCGTGGATTTAACGCTCTGAACTAGCATTAAATGTCAATCCCTAACCAAATATTATTACAAGTCCTTTTTCTTCAAGGTCCCAAGATTTCATGGGATTCTAATTTCCAAAGCAGAGAATAAATATACATAACCAAAACTGCAATAACAGACTTGCAAATAAAATAGAAACTCATTTTATTACACCAATTCAATGGAATATCTTAAACAATAAGAATTGGAATCTAAATCACATATTCTATTCAACTCCTCTTTTACAAAGAAATAGATAAGAATAAGTGGTGTAAAATATGAATTGATTCGTAATCTAAACCCTTATTTTATTGAAGAACCATAATATGACCTAGAAAAGAAGAAGAAGTGGAATAGACTATAAAATTATCAAAACTTGCATAAACAAAACAAATTCCATCAAATCAATGTATGTAATTAAGAATCTCAACATAGAATTGACATGTCGAAATAAAAATGAATTTGGGTGGATCTTATCTATCATATTTTTGAAATCCCAAAATCCTTAAGGCATATTCAAATCCTAAAAGAAATACACTAAACAACCGCTGTAAAGAAATACTAAGGTTTTCACTCACAGAATAGCCTTAGTTTCCCTTCCTTGGATTTACATGCCTCACAATCTCTTTCAGAATCTCTCGCTTTTGATATATACACAACAACGGGGAATATATATATATATATATATATATATATATATATATAAATTTATTAGATTCAGAATAGTTGGAGGAGAAGAGAATAAGAATAGGTTGGAGGGAAAAAAATAGAAAAAAGATTGGATTCTTACCTGAATTCTCTATGAAGTTTCTTAATCTAATTTGAAGAGATAATAATGGCTGGCTACTGTTTCCAAAATATTCGTGGATAAAAGTGAAAGGTCTTGAGTCTAATTTATAGTGATTGGAAATTCACCAGAACCGTTGAATGAGAATAAACTAAAAATTGATAAATCTAGAACATACAAATCATCAAAATAGGCTCTACAACAAAGGAAGTGGTTGACCCTTGTGCTCTAAGGGTCAGCCCCTACGATCAACCTCTAGGTCAATCCCTTGAGGTATTGGATCGACTTCTTCCTTTATTTTGGGAAGATATTTTTTTATTTTACTACTGCTTGATTATTTACTGATTTCATATCCTAGTTAACTTTTAGCATTAATTGCTAATTTTTAAAGTTACTTGACCCCCAAAACTAATCACAATTAAATTCAAATTTCAAACTATGGAATTAATTGTTTATTTGAATCCTATTCAAATTACTTTAAATTTAAAAACTTCAAATGCTCATAACTTCTTCGTTCGAGCTCCGTTTTCAACATATCATATACGGAAATTAATCAGAATTTCACTACAAATGCAATGGTATAGCTTTCATGGTCGAATTCCAACTTTTATAAAATTTTCATTTTCTACTTTATCACATTTGATTAATTTCATTTATTTATGATTCATTTTATAGGGTGTTACATTCTTCCGCCCTTAAAATGGATTTCGTCCTGAAATCTTTCAAGGGGCAAAGAGCATAACATGTAATAACATCCATGTTATACAACCCAGTTATCTACACAACATCTACTTAACCAATAGTGAAATGTGATTATGTACTATAGACATATTAGAATGAGCTTAATCCTAGTATATCCTAACGTGAGTGTGTAATCGTGTCATGAAAGTATGTATGCAAATACCCTAAACGTGCATAAAAATGTCTACATGAGTGTAAAGTGGTTGTAAAAAGTGTAGAAACCATCTCCTTCCATCCAATCTAGCAAACATGGTGCAACTAAAATCGTAATTTTGGAGAGAAAATTTTCCAGAGAAAGCTTTAGGATGAAGAGTCCTCGTGCCTCCCATCATATTTTCTCACCATTGTACTCAAACCTATCTAATTCATTGTTGCGGAACCTCCGAGTTCCATGCTCTATGATGAACCCAGTGGCACGAGATGCTATTGTCTCCATATTAAAATCCCTAATTGATTAGGCTTTACAATAATTATTATGCTATGAAGTTATTTCCTCAAATGACAAAACGTCATGGACTCCAGCCAGCATAAAGGTTTTCTTTTTTTTTCCCATATTGGGAAAAAGGCACAATAAATCTGGTGCCTGCTTTTCAACTACCCAAATTATACAACCTTCACATGTTGCCTAATTAATTCTGACTTTCCAAAGTCTCGCAATACAAATTTGGTCCAAGTAGAATTTCTTGGTGGTTTCCCACCCACAATTTGACAATTTACATGGCCTCCCCAAAAATAATGCTTCAAGGGTGCCATACTAATCATCCTTTGATGACCACAATCCTATGTGAATTCTATTAAGGGTAAGCGCTACTCCTGAGGTCCTCCAAAGTCCAAGATGCAAGCTCTCAACAAATGCTCCATGTTTCCATCCATTCCTTCGGTTTGTCTATCGGTTTTCAGTCGATAAGTGATGCACTAATTCAACGAAATTCCTAAAGCTAGTTCCTAAAGCTACTAGCAAACCCCTCCAAATTTGCTAGTAAATTAAGGGTCCATATTACTAACGGTGCAAAGCGCAACTCCATAAAGCTATGTTAGAGTGCTTTAGTTCCACTGTTTCTAACGAAAAATTTCTACCACCCTCTTCTTAATCCTTGATCAATAGGAAATTTCATTTTTATTTCTTTACATTTTCTCTTTTCCTTGCATGGTGGCATTTTGTGAGCTAAATCCTTATGTTTCTCAAAATCTAAAGCTTTGAGATTGAAACATTTACTCACTTTAGGCTACTAAGCTAATTTCAATATTAACTTCCATTTTTACATATGGTCTACCACCAGTTAAGTGTTCCCATAAAATTTCCTTATTTATTATGCTTCCCAACATATATCAAGTGGTTTAAATCCCATTCATAAAGTCTACATAGGAATAAAACGAGAATATATCTTATACCACATCATCTACTTTTCCAATAACTAAGTAAGACAACTAGCGACTATAATCTAAGAACTCCAAAAGAAAATTTTATTGGAATTTTCCATTATCAGTTAATATAAATGGTATTGAGGTCCTACCACTTCTTTCTAAATTAAGATGGGCTATGTTTAATATTTCATTCCATTGCTACCTGTTATCTTAATTTCCTTTTTTTTAATCTTCTAATAAATGTGGTCCAGCTATTGCTTCGATTAATATTTATAGCAGCTGATCATTACTGTTAGAATTGGACCATTTTCAATTAATCCTTCTTCAATATTTTAAACTTCTTCAAGTTTCAAAAATCCATTCATTACTCAAATTTCTTTCTTCCTCAAATGCAATATAGAGTTTCCTTAATCAGTTCCCATTAAATTACGTTTCCTCTCATTAATTACAAACTTATTGCCCGTTAAATTTGTAATTAACGTTCATAAATCCTAATTCATCATTTACTAACTAATACACATATAGTTGTAACGTATGCTACCTATATGTATTCTAGTCGTTTAGTGTAGCTGTACGATATCTATATCTAACTACTAATTCTACAACTAAAATACTCATTTCTATATTTTAATTTATCGAAGTTGTCCTTCCAAAAAGATTACCATCATAATTTCTTATAAATTAACCGCAAGTGAATGTTTTGCCTTGTTTGAAATTACAGGGAATTATTTCTTTTTTGTTTTTGTTGAAATAGGCAGTGTAAACTATGGAAAAGAATATCTATCTCTTAAACATCTCTTTCCTTTTTAGTGTATTCCCTGTTACTTCAAACAATGCACTTTTATATGTATTTTAGAATTGGATAATTTATGGAAATTACACAAAAATTGCTCAAAAATCAAAATATAGAAATCCATATCATATAAGCAACCTAATTCACAACCCAGTTACAGATCTATAATCTCTTTACACTTACCAACTTCTTCAAATAGAGATTTGGGACTGACTTCAAAGTTCCGGATCAGGTTATACATTCTATCTCTATTTTATTCATATCCTAAAAAAAACCTTAGTCTATCCTGCCTAGGTCATGATCCATATCTACTCCATAAAATTTTAAAAAATCATTATTTTTGCATATAAAATAAAATATCTTCATACAAATAAACTTATTTTAAAGTAAGCATTTAGTACTTCATTTCTTGCAATAATTAAAACATGAAGTATCAAATTCGATATCTCCATCTTTGAAATTTTAAGCTTTAATAAAATCCTGTATCAAAGATTTAAAGTTACTTTGTTCCCAAATAGAAATAAAATAATCTCCTTTTAAAATTTTCCTTATAAAAACCTTTTTCCTTAAAAGTTAGACTTTCTAATTTATGGCATTCAAAAATTTTTTGGTTTTTCAAAAAGAAACTTATGAAAAACATTCTTTTCAATAGCTTACTAAAATAAGGATTTACTGATTTTTGAAAATAGGATTTTTAATACAAAAGATTCAAAACTTAGTTATTTTTCCAAAATAATATGTCAGACCATTTTTGTTTCAAAGAGTTCTCTAGCTGTGAGATTTATCGTTTACAAAGTAGTAAATTTTCACTCAAAATATATTGTTATTTGATGAAATATATCTTGTAACTTTGCTCAAAAACTCTTAAAATCCCTTGCAACACTTTTCTTTATCAAATCTATATATTATTAATGCTTCTCCTTATACAAAAACGTCTAACTTATTTATCTATCATCATTTAAATATAATCAATGGTTAAAGATACCTTTTATAACTTTATAGAATAGAAAAATAGATGGAGTAGACAAAAATAACTTCTGTAGCAACCCGCATATTTAACGATTATATATTTAAATATTTTATTTAAATATAGTGTCGTTAGTCGGATTTAGGTCCGAAAAGTTACTTTTTGCAATTGGCCGAATTGGAACTCGAAACCATTCCCATTGGTTCCAAAATGGCGTTTGCGATCTTTTTGAGTATAAGCTTTGATATGTTTGGAGTAAGTTGAATTTTTGCAACTTTTTCTATTTGGATTTTGGGTTTGGGTTCAGCCATTTGTTAGTTTAAACCCCTAACTCAGCCCTCTCCTCTCCATTCACCCTCATTTCATTTCTTTAACTCAAGCAAAACTGAAAATGGTGGAAGGGAATAGGAAATAGAAATTGCAAGCCCTAGTTCTTCTTTGCAACTTGAATTCTTGCTCCAAAATCAAAGAGAAGCCATTGGTAAGCTCCTCTTCATCTTCTCTATCTCTTTCTCTCTTCAATCTCAGAAATTTCCTAAACCTAACTTAGGAAAATACTTGTTTTATTCTTAGATTGAATCTAGTAGAGTTGAAGTGAAGATTTGTTGGTCTTCTTCTTGCAAATTGAGCTTCTTCTTCTTTGTTTTGAGATAAAAGGTGAGTTTTGAACTCACATCTACTTCTCTTGATTATTGATGTAGGGTGAGATTTTTACCTCACATCAATGTTTACAACTATGTTGGATTGTTAGGTATGAGTTCCTAACACTTATTCATGTGCATTTGCCTTTGGTTTGAATTGAATTGGTGAACATTTCACTTTTTTGGTGTTTTGGAGTCAAATCCTTGAAAATCATAACTTTGATGTTTGATCATGGTTTTTGGTGGTGAATCGGAGTCAATGGTGTTGGGTTATCGATTGGCAAAATCCCCTTAAGTCCATTGCTCGACATGTTGCAAATGGGAGTTTGCTCCTCCATTTGCTAGGCTGGAAAACATTTCCAGCTACAGCCAGTCGACTGACCCCCTGCAGTCAGTCGACTGACTGCAGAGTTTAAAAACTCTCGGGTTATGGTTCAGTCGACTGACTGCAGTAGGCCAGTCGACTGACCTGCTTCATTTTGTCCAGTGTGCCTATTTGTTTGTGATCTTCACTTTTATCGATTTAAATTGATTCCAATTAGTTGTTTATGCATGTTTGACCTTGATGATTCCTTTTTGACTTCATCCACGAGTTTTATAAAATAATCTTCAAATTGCATTAAAAGCTCGTTTCTCTAATTTGTAAATTCTATTTAAAACGCGCGCACACACACAAAATTTCGCACTTCGAGCGGAGTGGAAAGGAGATTAAATGGTTAGGTAAAACATGGACCATGAATCCATGCGTTTATCTCTCTGATTAATCCCCGACCTATTCGATTGATTGTTTTGACCTTTTGGTCTGGTTTACCGATGAGATGAGGTAAACTTTGTACTGCTTTGAGTGTGAAATTAACTAACGGATAGTAAACCGTGTAGTGCGAACGAGTGGTTATGGGACTCACGTTACCACTTTTCGGATTCCTTTTTGAGAGTTATGACACATTCCGCCATTTAGTGGTGTCCAGTATTGGGTCTTTGACCTTCACCACTACGGTTTGTTGCCTTCGGGTATGTTGCCTTCGGGTATGTTGCCTTCGGGTTTGTGCCTTCGGGTTTGTTGCCCTATAGTATCGCTTCCGATGTTGGTCGTTATGAGCCGCATGGGTGATATTGGGTTGCCCTTTAGTATCGCTTCCGATGTTGGTCGTTATGAGCCGCATGGTTGATATTGGGTTTGGAGTCTTCGGGCTCATGGATCCTTGTTTGTACAGTACTGAGCTCGAGCAAATTTTCTGATGTTTCATTCATATGTATATTCCCTAGGTATCGCCCTTCGGTGTTGGTCTTTTTGAGCCGCATGATGTGTAGCGTTTACCTTGTGGAACTTGTATACCTTATGGGTATTTGTTATTTGCCTTTTGGCTTGCTTTGGGATATTCTTATCCTTTGTTTCTATGAGTTGCCGATGATATGAGGCTTGTTTTGTTATCATATGATTCATCTTTTGTTGGATGATTGTGTTATCTCACTTAGAGATATTTGTTATCCCTTGTAAACTTGCAGGTTTATTGTTGTTCAGTTTATCTAACTGATTTGTTTAGCTAGACTGACCCGTGTATTTTATACTCAGGTCAGACCGAGATGTTTCAGGTTAGGTGCTTTTGGACTTAGCCTATTTTTGCTTCCGTAGGACTATTCAGCTTGTTCCTTTTTGTTAAAGCTTTTTGTGTAGTCCTTATATTGTAACTCTGATATATGTATTCTTTTGATTCGTCTATATATTGTGGTTTGCTATACCACTTGACATGTATTATTTTGTAAACTTTGTTATGTATCAATATGTGTATATGATGATCTACTGTTCTGTGATGTATATTACATTTGAGTTGTTATATTCTGTTCTGATAGATCCTTCATCCACCTATGGTTTTGTTTTAAGTATTCATTGGGTATGTTGACCTGCTTGGTACATTTATTGTCGATGTATTCAATAGATAGTTAGAACAAGGCTATAGATGGTCGCTCCCAACTAGCCTTATTCTCCATGTTAGTTGACGGCATTACCCTGTAGTGTCCTTGGCTAGTGTGGGTATAGAGGTGGGGCGTCACAACTTTGATCTTACTCTATTACTCCTTTCAGTATCTCATCCACAAAAATTCACAATTCTATTATTACCTAAATTCCAGCCATTATTCCCTTCATCACCTTTATGGGAATGCTCTTCTTCCTTTACCATTGGATATTTGTTTCTTTCTATTTTCTATTTCTCTATCCTAAAATAGGTATTATTTCTATCTATAAACCCCTAAAAAGAGTTCTAAAGAAAGAGCTTTTAGGTTTATAAATAAGGAAAAATAGAAGGGTCAAAGGACCAAAAATTGAAATCTTTTTAATCAAGGAATTTGAAAACTTTGCTAATCCAATCAAATTTTAAATTGAGAAGTTAAACATTGGAAAAAAATTTCAACTTCTCAAGTTACTAAATTTTTAAATTAAAATTACCTTCCAGAAATGTTTCACCTCCTTTTTTAAATTTACAACCTCTTTTCAGACTTTTTACAAAACAAATGGTATAATTTAAAAGTCATATAAAATCACTTTTTATCAAAAATTTCTAACTTATAATATTTTCATTTCAACATCTTTTGAAAGGCACTTTCAAAATTTTCTAGAGGTTTTTAAAGAAACCTTTTATCAGATTATGTCCCAAAAGGTAGGATTAAAATTTGTTCTTTCTTTTAAACCTTTGTACTCTATCCTTTAAAAATCTAATTTCCTCCTTGTGGTGATAAATGTATTCCTTCTAACGAAAGTTTTCTCCTTTCCTTACTTCTGATTTTATTAATACATAACACGTTCATTTGTTACCTCCATAAATGTTAATTTGTCTGTGTTAATTGTCATCCTAACGGACGTTTCCTTAAGATCATTTATTTCCTATTAGTCTTTCCATCTACGATTCATATCCCTCTTACCCTAACACTTATAACGCCTACAATGATAAGGAAGTCTAGGTCCTACAAAGAAGTATAAATTTAACTCAATTTATTTTCCAACTCATAGTTGCTTCGTCCACCTTTTCGGAATATGGTAGCAGCTCTTCTAAAGTCGAAATTTATAGAGTTAAGCACAAATTCAAAATAAGTGTATATATATTGTAACACCCCATAAAATGAACCATAAATAAACGGAGTAAATTAAATTAAAATATGATAAGGGTTGAATATGGAGATTTTATAAAAGCTGGAATTTTACTATAAAATTTATTCCATTGCGTTCATGGCGAAATTTTGATCTGTTTCCATATATAATATGCTGAAAATGGAGCTCAAACGAAGAAGTTATGAGCTTTTGAATTATTCAGATATAAATTAATCTAATTTGAATTCTAATTCAAATGAATATCCAAATTTAGGCCTAGAATTTCAAAATTAGCTTGGGGTTAAGTAAATGTTTTAATTAACTTTTAACATTAAAGTTAAATAGGTTAAGAAATTAATTAACAAGCAATGGAATAAATAAATGTAGGATCGATTTCACCCTAGAGGGGGGAGGGGGGTTAATAGGGTGATACTAATAATTATAAAAATTAATGTGGAAATATATAAAATAACTATAGTACAGATAATAGAAGAATAAAAAAGCAGAAATAGAACAACACATATTTACCCAGCTTCGACAAAACCCTGCCTATGTGCTGCCTCCAAGGTTTCTACTAGAAATCAAGTAGTCAGACGCTTACACGCGTAAACTTGCGACACCTGCTATCGACTAACCTAACTCTATACTCAATACCCTGCCACAACTCAGCCACTGAGTTGCTAATTCTCGAACTACACGACCGTAGTTCGTCCCTAGTCACACGACTAGAATTTTATAAAAGTCTAAAAGTAAATTACAAAATAAAAACAACTCAAAAACAAGAAACCCTAATTTTTAAAATAATGCCCAATAATATTTAAAAAGCCGGCCCAAAGAAAATAGTGATAAAAATATGTCCCCTTTTCTTTTTATATTATCGACCTCTTTCTCTTTTGTTCAGTCCTTCGTTCCTTTTTCAACAATTTAGGGCTTCTGGAAATTGAAACTGCATATTCCAGTTGACCGATTGAATAGATATTTTTGCGTTGATTACTTTGTCGATCGATCGTCTTGCTTTTACCTCACTCGGCTGCTTCAATTTGGCGAGTTTGAATTGAATAATTCTGATATGTGATTTCCTTTATTACTCTCGTTGATATGCTTGAACTTGATGCCTGTATGCCGATGATGTTAATGGTATTTATAGGGAATAAAACCCTAAATTATCGTTCGAATGTATCATTTGAGTTCGTATGATAATTTAGCTTAGCCGTTCGATTTTACTTGAATACGTGTGATTTGTTTAGACTGGTTCAATTCGAATATTTGTTTGCTTGATTATCACGGCTTGCGTTTGCTTTAGCTTTGGTTCCGTTCTTTTCTCTGTTGACATCTTTGATTTTGGTACTTTGAATTTTTGAGATAATTGACTTGGTTAATTTCTTTTATGACTTGTTCATTTGTGTTTTACCTGCTAGTTACCTTCCTTGACTAGTTCATGACCCACGGCTTGATTGGTGTTCTTTCATATCTGCTGGCAGTTTTGACTTGAGATAATGGCATTTGAATTTTTATGAATTGCTTTGGTCAGTTCCTATGGCTTCATGTGAATTTCTTCTCTTTACTGCCGGCAATTGTAATTTGAACTGCACTTGAGTCATGCTGTCACCACTGCCTATTACACATGGCTTCACTCAGTTCATATTGTCAGTTATTTGTTGCTTTATTAATTCACTGGTGGTTTGTATATTTTATTCTGGTTGAAGTTGTTATTGGTCTCATGATCAAATTGTTGTCACGCCTGAATGTAGTTTGTGTACACTTGTGTCTTGTCTGGTGATTCTGTGGCATCATCCTTTGAATTTGTTTACTCATACTTTGTTGCGCATGTATATACATGTTGCTTCACTGTTCTTTGCACCAGTACTGTTCCATTTTGTTGCATTGCATCATGTACTTTGCTGTAGCTGGATTGCTTGCAATATTGAGCTAGTCTGATTTTCACATATGCATATGTATATACAATGTTACCACTATTGTCTTGATACATGCCATTTCTTTGAGTCTGAAGCTTATTGTCCTTGTTTAGTTGATATTCACTTGTTTTCAGTTGTTTATAAACTTGCTGGTGTACCTTTCCCTACTGCTATCTTTCTTGTGTTTGGTATTTTGATTCATGTGCATGGCATAGGTATGTATACATGTGTGTATGAATATGTGTATATATATGTATATGTATGTTTGGGTCTGTTGCACCATGTAGTTTGCTGTCTTGTGCATGCCTCTGATGTTTGGATTACTCATTCCAGACTTCAATGAGTTGAATTCTGGTTGACACTACATGTGTGTGTATGTGTATATGTATGTATACATGAGTGTAGCTACTGTGATAGTTTGTTGAGTCTGGTTGTGTTGACACACTTGTGCACATGTTCATATGTGATCTGGTTGCATGAGTTTGGTCATTGTATAGTTGAGTTGTTTTCATGTGTACACATTAAACTTTTGGTTGAGGCTTGTTTTATGTTGGTTTTGGATTCTTCTTGCATAAGAACTTGTACTCGACAATTTTATGATGTATTTGCATTGCACCTGAGTTGAATCCAACCTTGGCTTAGGTTTGACCTTGTGCTCACCGGTCCCTGCAGTTTTATCAAGTGTATATCGGTGTGCACGGCCTTATGGCATGTACAATGATACACTGTGCATGTCACAAATTATTCTTATATGAATGGATTCAAATGAAAATGATGACGAACAACCCAAATAACTGAGGCAAATAACATTTTCAAAATACATATTTTATTTTACACCGCAAAAATATTCCTTTTTCAATATTACTTCGTCAGGTTTATTTTGCAGATAATTCAGATGCTGGATACAAATTGAAATACATTTGAAGAAAAAATATGAGTGACGAGTGATATGTAGTGAGGAAAGTTATGTAAATTGAAATGTAATTGAAGCTGTGTTGTAAATGAAATTGTATTATAGAATGACAAAGTGTAAGTGTATAGTAAGAGTTTAAATTTGTACTATTCGAATTTGTAATAAAATATTTGTTTGAATAATATTTATTTGATTTTGAATTCTATGTTATTTATTTTATTCAGCAATTATTTATTTTAGTATGTGAAAATAAAATAGTACAATAATAAATACATTTAATTGAGTATATATATATATGTGTGTGTTTATTATCATCAAACGAAAATCATATACTAGCATATTCAACAATAAATACTTAAAATAATCAACCGGTCGACATCTTTATTATGACCGGTCGACTCCTAGCGGTCGATTGGTCGACTAGTTGGGGAGGGACGGTCGACGGTCAAAGCCAAATTTAGGCAGTGGCGACTAAGGTTGGAAGGGTTGTGTTATTTATTTATACGCTCTAGATTTCTCTATTTTAAACTATTTGCATCCTACGGTTCTGGTGTGTTTCAACCCCTATAAACAGAAATCCATCCTCTCCACTTTTATTCATATTATTATAAGGAATTCAGTGAAACTTTGCCATTGTTATCTCTCAAAATTGGATTCAAAAACTCCATATAGAATTCAGGTAAGAATCCAATCTATTTTCTATTCATTTTTTCTTCCTCCAACCTATTCTTCTTTTATTCTCCTCCAACTATTTTGAATCTAATAAATATATATACCTCTTCCTTATTGTATGTCTGTGTGTGTGTGTGTATATATATATATATATATATCAAAAGTGAGAGATTCTAGAAGAGATTGTGAAGCATGTGAATCCAAGGAAGGCGAAGCTAAGGCTATTCTGTGAGTTGAAACCTTAGTATTTCTTTTTAGCTATTGTCTAAATATGTCTTGGGGGTTTTGGATTTCGAAAATATTATAAATAAAGTCCTCAAAAGTTTCTTTTTATTTCAAAGTTTCAATTCTATGTTGAGATTTTTAATTATTTACATTAATTTGATGGGAGTTGCTTCGTTTATGCAATTTTTGATAATTTCATAGTCTATTCGACTTCTCCTTCTTCTTTGGGTTAAATTGTGATCCTTTAATAAAATATGGGGTTTAGATTACGAATTCTGTTCGTAATTTACACCTCTTATTCTTATCTATGTCTTTGTGAAAAGAGGAGTTGAATTGAATATGGGGTTTAGATTGCAATTCTTATTGTTTAAGATATTCCATTTAAACGGTGTAATAAATTGAGTTTCTATTTTATTTACAAGCCTGTTATTGTAGTTTTGATTATGAGTATTATTCTTTGCTTTGGACATTAGAATACCATAAAACCTTGGGCATTGAAGAAAAAGGACCTGTAATAATAATTGATTAGGGAATTGACATTTAACTCTAGCTGAAAGCATAAAACCCATGTAGAACTTATTTGGCATGAATATTTATTTATTTCTATTTACATAATTAAAGTATTACTATTGCGTATATGACATAGTTAATTTGGCATTTATTTACATTTATTTTTCCCATTAGGAAGGTAATTGATTTTGAAGTGAAAATAAGAGGAAACTCTTATATAGCCTAATTATTATTTTAAGGCGTAATAAGGAAGATTCCTTATGGCCTTATTTATGAAATGGTGAGGTGAGTACATATATAGAGAGAGAGTAATTAATATATGGCTAAGTCACAGGGGTGCGAGGTCAACATAGTTACATGACGGAAGTCTGCCCTTCACCTTAAGGCTACCAGTAGTTGTGTACACTTTTATTGATGTGAGATATACTTATGGTAAATATTTGTAATGACGCAAGGTTAGTTTCAAATTATATAGGGGAAATCTTTCCAGCTAATCTGGCTACCATTTCCTACGAATAATGAACTAATGTAAAATGTCATTATGGGTATGTGTTATAAGATGAAGGGCCTGCTTCAGGGTTTGAGGTATTAAGTGGTTACCCGCCTTTTTCCTAGGTAAAGTATTAATTGGCCAAGGGGTTATGTTAGGTGGTATCTCTATAAGGGTCCGCTCTAGGAATTAGGCCTTAAATGATGGGGTCTGCCTATTTTCCACTTTGAAGAATTAAGTGGCCTATGAGATTCCATATGATATCAACTAGATAGTACCATTGAAGAGCACGCTTCTGGAAATAGTCCTTAAATGATGGGGTCTACCTATTTTCCACTGGGAAGTATTAAGTGGCTTAGGTACCTCTCTTACATTATTAGCTATTTATGGCGTATGATTTGGATATGGGATCTACTTCGGGAATGGAAGGTATTAAGTGGTTAGACCCACCTCCATTCCTTCTGAAGAAGTATTAAATGATTTTAATGATTTTATTTTCGTAGACATATTCTTATTTTGAAATATACTGCCCAAGTACTTAAAAGGTAAGACTCAAGATTTTTATTCACCATACACATGTTTCTGACTCCCTCCTCATTATAACATAGGTTAAGGAATGAGTGATGGCGGTGATGATGCTTAGAGATGGAGAAGCTTAGATCGTGGAAGTATTTGTTATTATTACTTGCTATTATGTGTACCCATATATTTAGACAATTGTTATAACAGATATTATGTTAAGATTTTTTTTTGAATTTTGTATTATTACATTTTTATGGTTTTGAAATAAATGGGTGTACTTTGTTATATATTTTGTTCCATCCACTTGAGTTATAAAAGTTTAGTTATGGCTCTATACCATTATTTTCTTAGTTCTTCAAACAGCTTTTCTTAGAATGGATCTAAGTTTTGATGGGCCTTTTTTGGATCAAAATTTAGGCATGTTCTGGGGTGGGTTATTACATTCGGTATCAGAGCCCCAGGTTAAACAATCAACGGGGAATGTATATTGTACGCATGAGTGTTTTTTTGAAAAGGTTTTTCAAAAGATTTTTCAAAATCTCATACTGTGTGTATATATATATACACTTATTTTGAATTTACGCTTAACTCTATAAATTCCAACTATAGAAGTAGTTGCAACCATATTTCAAAAGGATGGGCCAGGCGACTATGAGTTGGAAGAATAAGTAGATGTAATTTCTACTCCTACTCCAATTACCCATGGAGCGAAGATCATATCTTTAGAAGCAAACTAGGGAGAACACGACCTCATCTTATGGAAGCATCCTAGAAGCTGGATAGTAATTGACTCCTTGATAGGACCCAGTCTTCCTTTATCATTGTCGACCCTATAAACATATATTTAATAACAAGGGTGACCATAGATGGAAAGGTTGATAGGAAATAAATAACCTTAAGGAAACGTCCATTAGGTTGACAATTAATATGGACAAATTTATGATTTATGGAGGTAACAAATGAAAGTTTTATGCACAGAAATAAGGAAAGGAGCAATCTTCCATAAGAAGGAATACATTTATCACCACAAGGAGGAAAATAGATTTTTAAAGGGAAAAGTACACAAGTTTAAAAGGAAAAATAAATTTTAATCCTACCTTTTGTGACATAATTTGATAAAAAGATTTCTTCGAAAACCCCTTGAAAATTTTGAAAGTACCTTTCGAAAGATTTTGAAATGAAAATCTTATAAGTTAGAAATTTTTGATATAAAGTGATTTTAGATAAATTTTAAATTATACCATCATTTGTTTTAAATTTTAATCCTACCTTTTGTTTTATAAATTTTAATCCTACCATTTGTTTTAAATTATACCATCGTTGGTTTTTAAAAAAGTGGTGAAACATTTTTGGTAGGTGATTTTAATTTAAAATTTTAGTGACTTGAGAAGTTGAAAAAAATGTTTCCATTTTTTAACTCCTCAATTTAAAATTTGATTGAATTAGAAAAGCTTTCAATTTCCTTGTTTTTGTATTCTTCAATTTTTCTATGTTATATTTCCAGTGCGACATATTTGGAAGTTCTTTCATCTATAACTTCTTAGAGTTTGTATAAGCTAGAAATTTTTAGAAATATAATTATGGTTTTAGACAACTTTGGAAATATACCACTATAAATTTTGGAAAAGTTTTGAATGGTAATGCATTTTTTAAAAGCGGTGAATTTCTTTACAAAATGGTGGATGGTTTTAAATTACTGCCTTGAAAAAATTTCATCTGTTAACCTTTTAATTTGATTAAAAAGATTTCAATTTTTGGTTCTTTGGTTCTTCTATTTTTCCTTGTTTATAAACATAAAATTTCTTTCTTTAGAACTTACTTTAGGGGTTTATAGATAGGAAAAACACCTATTTTGGGATAGAAATAGAAGGAATGTCTGGTAGTACAGGAAGAAGAGCATTCCCATATATGGTGATGAAGAGAATAATGATTGGAATTTAGGTAATAATAGAATTGTAAATTCTGGTAGATGAGATACTAAAAGGAGTAATAGATTAAGATAGAAGTTATCTTTGTCTACTCCATCTATTTTCTATCATATAAAGTTATACAAAGTATCATTGACTATTGATTGGATCTAAATGATGATTGATAAATAAGTTACATGTTTTTGTATAAGGAGAAGCATTTATGCAAAGAAGATAATTTTATCTGTTTTTTCTAACTTGAATACAAAAATTATTTAAATAATGATAATATTGGATTTGATAAAGAAAAATGTTGCAAGAGATTTTAAGAGTTTTTGAGCAAAGTTACGAGATATATTCTAAAAATAAAAAATATTTCGAGTAATAAGATAATAAATATTATTGTATACTTTAGAAGGAAATAGCATTATTTTGAAATGAGGTTGTAAAAATTTACTATTTTGTAAACGATAATTGTCACAGCTAGAAAACTCTTTGAAACAAAAATGGTCCGACATATTATTTTGGAAAGATATCTAACTTTTGAATTTTTTTGTGCTACAATTCCTATTTTAAAAAAAGGAGTAAATCCTTATTTTAGTAAGCGATTGAAAAGGAAAGTTTTTCATAAGTTCCTTTTTGAAAAACTAAGAGAATTTTGAATGCCAAAAATTAGAAAGTCCAACTTTTAATAAAAAGTTTTGAGGAAGAAGTCTTTAAAAAGGAAGATTATTTTCTTCCTATTTGGGAAAAAAGGAATTTCGTATCATTGATAAAGGATTTTATTGAAGTTTACATTTTCAAAGATGGAGATATTGAATTTGATACTTCATGTTTTGAGCATTGTAAGTAATGGAATAATAAATGCTTATTTTTTTAAATATGTCTATTTTATGAAGATATTTTTGTAACATCCCCATATTTGGAGGCCTAAAACTAATAATTATGGATGCTGCAGTCATCTATAGTTATTAATCCACGGTGACCAAACATGACGATATTAGATACATTGATACACAAAAATACAAGTATATGTAAAAAAATTAAACAACAAAAGAAATTCCATATTCTATTTCAAAATATTCCAAATTGATTACATAATCACAATCCGCAAACCAAGTTCAGATAACATATAATTATTATAAAATATGCCAAGAGCGACATATAAAGATGCCCACTTGATAGATTAGAGCATATAGATAGGCAAGAAAACAATTTGCCTTTACAAACAAAACACAATGCAGAAATAAAAGAACACTTAATAACAACTTGGCCCTCTGCACGTCCTCGGAAGCTTTATTCGTCTAAAAGAACACCTAGAAACCTTAACTCTTAACCTACTCGAAATCAATCGAGTACCCGAGAGTTTAAGAGGAAAAGAAAAACTTCGAGTCAAACAAAAAGCCTGGTATGAATAATAATTTACCATCTCAAACCGTTTAGATATCTAGAGAGACCATGCCACTTAGCGGAATAGGTTTTTCCCTCGCAAGTTGTAACGACCCGAAATTTTCGAACCCGGAAATTTCAGATAGTTATGAAAAAGAAGAAAGAGATAGAAGAAGAAGAACAGAAACACCAAACATCTCACAATCGCAGCGGATAAAATATAATAATACATAGTAATAGTTTACAAAAGAATACTATATCTATCGATTACATTTAATATACATCAAAGTTTCACATATATATATACAGTCACTGAACACATACAATTATCATGACTCCGATTAACAATAATATAAATACAGCGGAAATACTCTATACGCTCCTGCCATCCAGCTCGCCTCCTGAGCTCCAGAACATACCTACCTGAAAATCTGTAATACTCGGTTTGACCCGAGCATTACACCAAAGTAACACCCGGGTCAGGCTGGAAACCAACGTGAGTAAACCCAACTAACATGGAATACCAAAGCCAACAACTTATATGAACCCGGGGTAACATATATCAATTTATTCCATTCACAATTTTCTATAGACAACCCTTATTTTACATATCAATTTCTAAGTACCCAAGAAGTACCCAAAACTTAGATAAAATAATCCAATTCACTTAAATCATTTCATTCCTGCCTACTGAATTCACAAATCAATTTATAAAAATTCAAAGTGGTTTCGGGTATTTCCCAATACCCGATCCCAGTCTCTTCGACTCTCATATCAACCTATCTCGAGTTATCCAAATGAAATACACAACATATCATATCAGAGTTATCAACTCATTCAAAACATCAAATTCCAATCAATCATTTATAAGCAAATTTTATCGTTTCCAAATTAATTCAATTTATTTTAATTATATTTCTAACCTCCAATCAGTTAGATCCATTAGTCGTTAATTACTTAATTCAAATCAAATAACTCAATCATCCTTCCAATATTCCTCTTAATTAATCAACCCGAATCAATTATCCTTCAATTTCATTCGAGCATCTATCTTTAATGACTTCACAATATTAATTATACTTAACCAAAAATCATTAAGTAATCTCAATTTCTTCATGAATTAATTTACCATATTAATTGCATAAATTCTTAAGCACTTATATTAATTAATTATTCATACATCACTTGTTATGGATTAATCAATTCCAATTCATCAATCTTTAATTACAACATACATTATATAAGCTTATGATTTCCAATTATATTTTGATTATCCTTAGCTCAATTAATTATATCGAATAATTAATCATTAATTGAACCGCAAACATTTATCATTTTTTGATTTAAATCAACCAGTAATTTACCATCTTTATATTTTCTTCATAAAATAATTACTCCTTTATTTAACTATTTTAATTAATCTCTTGATTAATTCCACAAAGTAATTATATATGTATATTTTTATCACATTTGGAAATTACTTATTAAATCCACCTAAATCATTAATTAACCTAATTCATAAATTTTCCATTAAATTATCATACTTATTTAATGAATCACCGATCCTTAAACCTTATTTGATTTTAATCAGAACCATTTACTTATTTATGATTCAAGTTCAAAACCATTTAAAATTCAAACACCTCGAGTCAAACCCCAATCAACTCGAGAAACATCCAAATCTAAAATCACTAGATCATCAGTACACATCCAAACATTTCAATCATTCACCCACTATTTAAATTCAACCATTTGAATTTAAATAAAAACCCAGAGCATGAGATTACTCACCTTTGACTTTTCTGTTTGCAATCCATTCCAATTCGATTTTGTCTTCACAGTTTTGACCTTGTATAAGTAACATATAAATTGATTAACACTTGAATCTTAAATCATCAATTTATTATCATTTACTTATTTAAATTAACTTATAAATTGACTTACATTTTTAAACTAAGAACTACCTTAAACATATACTTTTAGTCCAAAAATTAACTAAGTTAATTGAAACAGTTTAATCCACAACATCCATCATTTTCAATTTAAATCCTTATATCCTCAAAATCTATAGTAACTTCTGTTACTTAAATATGTAAATGCATTATATACATTCATATAAATTCTATAGTATTAAAATCTATTTTCTTTTAAATATGTATTGCTTTTTTTTCCTTCTTATTTCCGTAAGAACATAAGGATCTTGAAACTTATTCCCATAGTTAAAGCTTTCAATTCTCAAATCCAAGACGAAATAAGAAACAAGAAAACTGCTCACCCAAAATTGTCGACAGCGAAGACGCTGCAAGTCCCACTGTTGATCAACGAGAGTACACCGCCATAAATCGCCAAAACCTTAGCCAAACTCCCCTCACCCCCAATCGCCGACCACTGCCACAAATTGCTCGCCATCACTTCCAAAAATCCTCCACGCTTCTTCCCATCACAGCCACCACCAGGCACCGCGAGCACGCTTCATCCAGTCGCCCATATCCTCATCCCTAGATCCCACTACAACTCGAACCACCAAGTCGCCTGACCGTAACCCTATCGCGGCCCTGACCTTCCTTCCCCTAGCAATGATCGCCGAGACCCCTTGCTAAACTCAGTGGTCGTCTTCCCCTCGCAAGCCTCAACCCTAACGACTACGGCAAGTTTCTCGAGCTCGAGTTCACCATTGCAAGATCAAACCCCCCTGCTTCGATCTATTGTCGCGGCGGTGGATACCCACTCGGTCGCCATTTTTCTATCTCTTTTTTTTGCGGTTTGATTTCGATTTAGGAGGAAAGAGAACAGCAGCAACAAATTTGAATTGAAGGAGAGGAGAAGTAGAATCGAAGGTTCGGCCTTGATTTGTAAATAAATGAATGAGCGACCATTATTTGTTTTTAGATGAAGACGATATTGGATCAAAAGAAAGTTAGAAGGAGCGGTGATAAATAGTGATTCCGGGTTAGCTTCTTGAATACGAGTGTCAATTAAATAATTAATTTTTTCATTAACTTGTATAAAACTTCAAAATGCTTTATCGATTGCCAGTAAAATTTTCGAACCCCTCTTAAGGAATGCCGCGAGGCGATTATAAGGTTCTACCCGCATTCCGAACCCAATGGAACATGTTTCGGAGGCTAATTTGATCATATGTGGAAGTTAGCTTTATAGATCGAATTAAAATATTAAATTATCGATTTTAATTTTAATGTGTTTCTCACCCATACGAGCAAATGGTAAATCCAAACGCTATGAAAATTAAAATCCGATAATAACAAACTATTACGGATCCAATGAAACTGGTCTCGTCAAATTCCGAGACTGTGCCTCGCAAGGCTATTTTTAAATATCAATTTAAAAGATAAATTATTAAAATTGAACAAATCACCTTTAAATTAAATTTCAACCATTCTATTATCTTCAATATCATCATTATAAATTTATAAGCCTTCAAATTGTTAAACAAGCTTAGAAATTTCAAATTCAACAATTTACCCAATTTCAATTATTAAACTATAAAATTCAATAATTTAATTATTAAGTAAATATTGATATCTTGAAATTTCAAGTTAAAATTAACTTTTAAATATTTAAAAATCAATTAATTATTTCAATTTAAATTGTTAGAAATTCCGGGTCATCACATTCCTCCCCTCTTAAAAGAATTTCGTCCCCGAAATTTCTAGCTAGGAAGAATGGACCAATACCCGTTTTCCTCTTTCCAAAACTCACTATTCAACATCCTACCAACTATCCTTTATTAAAATCCACTATCACCTTAATCAACTTCCCACAACCTCCTATAGTTTCAATCAACATCCTTCTGCTCAATCATTTAAATTTCAATTTAATCAAATTTTGAATTATCGAAAGTTTCTCAAAAAATTTCTAACTCTCTAAATTCCCGAAAAATTTTGCCCGCGTCTCCTTTGCGCGGCTAGCTCGGTACTACTACAAAAGGCCTCTACGGGCTCCTAAATCCAAAAGAAAACAAAAGCCAAGTGGCTACATCAAAAACCCAATCCAATTTCATCTAGAAATTTAAATACGTACCTTTTTGTCGGGCAATTCAAATTTATCCTTTGGAATCAAATCCAATTTTCTTTCCCTTTAATACATGCATATCTTACCAAGCGATAATATCCAATTGTAACCTTTTTAATCACTTTATACATTTCCTTATAGAAGTTTCATACCTATTCCAAATTAGTCTTTCCCATTTTCATATGAATTCAATTCTTCTTTAATTTGAGCATTGAATTTTAACTTTCATTTATAACTGATTCATATTAGTTTCATATACTAATTTACTTTAATTTCCAATTTGAAATTGTTTGTCGTTAACAAAATTTTCCAAAAATTTCCAAAAATTTTCTAACTCCCAAAATTTTCGAAAATTTTTCGCAGAGTCTCCTTTGTACGGAGGTGCTTTTGCAATTTGACAAGAGATATAAATATATATACATCGACCCGCCCGGTCGGAAAAAGCAAAAACAGTTCATATTTCCTATTTTTATTGCGTAGGCGTACCTTATTTAGCATTTTAAGCAAGCAGCTTATTAATTCTAGCAAATATCGCAATCCAAACCAGCCAAACAGCTTTCAAGTACCTGTACTTACTCAATTTAAATATGTAAGTACCATATATAGAGAATTTATTAACATTCTACTTACTTTCAATAGCTAAACATATACATTACTAAACATCAAGCACCAAACACTTCCCATAAACAATTTATATGCTTTAAAGCTAATTCAATTTCTTTTCAACCAATTCATATGTCGTTTCATTTAAGTTTTAATGGTTCACAACTCAATTTCTGACATTCCATTGATTTATAATCCAAACAAGCTCATATTCACTTCAAATGATTCAGAATGAATTTTATTTAATCTCTATTAACTCATAGCATTTTAATTACTTTTATTTACGCCGAACGACAACCATTTTGTGTAATTTCGATAATATTCGTTTAATAGAGTATCTATTTAGCTTATAACAACTTTAACTTAATTTTCAACTCATTCTGTAACTACTCCCATTTCATTCTAATTTATTCACCAACCATTTATTTAGCTCAACACATTCCATTCTTGTATATTTCTAGCCATTTCTGTTAGCGCCAAAATTGGTCACTAACACCCTTAGAGAGTTTGTGTAGAGAGATTAATGAAGAAGATAAATTAAAATAGAGAAGATAATATCAAATAAAAATGCGAGAGACGAGAACACAGAATTTATAGTGGTTCGGCGTTGTAGCCTACATCCACTTTTGAATTTGATCCTTTATTTCTTCACTTTAAACTTGATTACAGATACAATCCGTCTTTTAGTATTTGAATACAATGGTGGAATAAACAGTGAAGTTTTTTGTCTGAGGGTTGAAAGTGGCAGAGTTTTCCCAGTGCTCTCTAAAATCTGATCCCTTTTTTCTGTGCTCCTGCCCCTCTATTTATAGACGAATGTGGACTGGACTTCCCTGGTGGGCCAGATGGCTGACAGCTCGGTCCAGATAGGACGCGCCCTGCATGCCGAGTGAAACAGGCCGAACGGTCGGCATGCCGAGCCCTCCTTTCCAAGTCGATGGACCTCTCTGTTGAATGGATGAAGCGGGCCGAACGATGTTGGGATGCCGAGTGAAACGTGGATGTCGGGTGAGGGGCATGCCGAGTGGAAGACATGCCGTGTGAAGGGTTTGCCGTGTGAAGCGCTGGGTGAAGTGCTAAACGGTCTTATGCCGAGTGTAATCTTGGACTGTCGAACGTCTCTCAATGCCGAGTATCCACCTATGCCGAGTACAAACCTGCACCGCCGAGTGTCCGCTTGTGCCGAGTACAACCCTGCATGCCGAGTGTCCACTTATGCCGAGTGCAACTCTGCATGCCGAGTGTCCACTTTTGCCGAGTGTCCACTTATGCCGAGTACAACTCTGCATGCCGAGTGTCCACTTATGCCGAGTACAACTCTGCATGCCGAGTGTCCACTTATGCCGAACGTTGTGATTTCCTGGTCGATTTTCCCGGTAACATTTTGCCCCCCCCCCAAAGTACACCGTGTGTTCGAACAGGGTGTGCTTTGAACTGCTGGATCAGGGCATTGTCACCGGGTGCTAAGGATGCCGAACGATACAAGAGCCGAATGAAACCGTTTCGTCCGGTAGAGCCGGTCAAAGTCTCTTCGACTTCCCCCTCTTCCTTATAAAAACCACCTCCTTCTTCTTCCTTTCTTTACTTTTACTCTTGCAATTCCGAATTCTCGCACCACTCTTGCAATCAAAATCCAAGGACTTCTCAAACCTTTCTAAAGATCGATCCATGAACTAGGTACAATCCCTTTACCTAACTCCTTTCCCTGGTGAGTTCCCACCAATTCGCATAGGGCAGAATCATTTTCGAACGGGGCTGTGTAGGTGGAGGACCCGAATTCCAATTGGGGTCTCTCCAAGGCCGAGCGACGCGAGGTAGGGATAGATGGTTAGGGATATGAATGCTTCGTACGGTTTGTTTAGTCGTTTGAGTGGGATGCTGTGGTTCGGCACGGCGCCTAGGTTTCATATGGGGTTATGGGAGAGAGTTAGGTGGAGGGGAGGAAAGTATGGAGGTCATGCCGAGCATTAGGACTCGGCATAATCTTGATTCGGCATTGCACATTGTTGGCCGGACGATGGATTAGAAGGCTAGGGGGGAAGTGTGAGTCAGGGGGTAGGCCTAATGTTGATTTGGCCAAACATCATTTTGGCCGAACGTTCTTTGCCGAGCAGCCATGTAACCGAACAGACATTAGTGCCGAGCATACTTTCGGTCCGAACAAATATAAACGCCGAACATACTTAGGCCGGACAAACATATCCTCATGCCGAACAATATAAATGCCGAACATACTTATATGCCAAACAAACAGTAAATGCCGAACATACTTATACGCCGAACATAGCTAGGTGTTGAGCACACATAAATGCCGGAGATATACAAATGCCGAACATACTCTCCTTGCCCAATTTCATAACTGGTCTTTACCTGACATAATAGGATAATTACGTCTAGTGTCTTACTGCAGTCGTTGTTTAGAAGGCTTTCGGAGACGGTCAGCGATGATGGTTTTTTTTTTTGAAAGCGATGTTTTTAGGCTTGACGTTATATTAAATGCTTATGCACGATTGATCGCACTAGTTCACACACCACAAGGGGGGGTACCTGCGTTGTTAATTCTAACGTCGATCATTTTTCGAGTATAGTTCATACAGGTGCTTGGTTGGGTCTGCTATTTATTCAAGATGTCCAAAAGATCCAGTTCTGCTACACTTTCGGACAAACCTGGGCCGTCTTCTAAGCGAACGGCCCCCGACACAGCTGACCCGTCGGTTTCTCCTGCTCATGACTGGGCTCCCGATACTTTGGAATCGGCTATTTTACTGGATGACCCAGTCGATTCACAAGCTTCGAGAGTCACTTAGGCCGCTTTTAAGCGGATATGTTCTATTCATGGCATTCCGTTTGCTGATGTGCGTGTTCCGTCAGGGCATGACCGCCCACATCTGCCCCCAGCGGGATATACGGCGTGTAGCAAGTTCATGTGCTGGGTTGGTAGCGTGCCACCTTTCAATCTATTCCTTCGCGACGTGCTGCAGTATCTGGACGTTGCCTCGTCTCAACTTCACCCAAATGGTCACGCTTTCATTTATGGCACGTACATGCTTTTCATGGCCGTCTTCTCTAGGCCTCCAACCCCCGGTGATATAAGGTACATATACATGACCAAGAAACGGGGAGACAGCCCCTCTTACATGTTCCTTGAGCCACATCGGAAGTGCCAACTTTTCACTAGCGCGTGGAGTAGCAAATTCGTCCTGTACAAACAGGAGTGGTTTTATGTGCGCTGCCCCCAGGGCTTTGCGAGGCGATGGGTTGAAGGAAGTAAGTCTTTTCTCTGAGTTGACATCCGCTCTCGGTTGAGGTTGAGCTTCTCCTAACTCGCTGTTCTATCTTTTCAGGTTCCATCCCATGTCCCGAGGGCCGAGGGTACTCTGATGATGTCGACGCCATTAGAGCTCTTCCTGCTGAAGAGCGAGATATCCGAGCCCTCATTTCCAATGAATCATTATCAAAATTTGGTTTGCTAGCCCTTGGCCGCCGGGTTAGTCTTCCAGAGGGCGCCTCGCTTCCCAAGCCCGTACACGTCAGAGGGAAAAAACTGCCTGAATCATCCGTTCGCCCTTCTCTTGAAGCTCCGGAAGAAGGGGAAATTCCATGCGAGTCACCCGAAAAGCCAGGTGAGGATTTAGGCTCTGCAGCCGAAGTTCATGATATTGAAACGTCATCTTCCCCTTCGAAGGGGAAAAAGGAGCTGGCGTGCGAGTGGAGGAAGGAGAAAGTTGGTGGGACTTCCAAGGTTACGCCTATTCAGCCAGAGAAAGAAGCTTCTTCACAGCGCGTTGAAAGTTCTCTGAAGGGCTTATCAAATCTCTCCATTCCCGACTACTTGCTCAACTATGATTTCAACGATCCGGAGCTGTTTAAGTTTCGCTTGCCCGTCAGGGGCGATGCGGGTGTCCTGGCCCCGATCCAAGGGGAAAAAACTCCCGTTAGCAAAGCCACTGGTCCGCCGGGGGGTAGCACTAGGACACACACAGACACATGCATTTCACTTTGCATCTACCTTTCTTTCACCATTCTGCTCTCTCGCTAATTCGCTATTGTTTGATCGCAGGTGACATGGGGCGCTCTCACGGATATGACCGCCTTCGTGGTTCATCGACTTTACGCCAGTCTGGTCGGGACTCGGGTCTCGGGAAGCGCCGAGACAGAGACAGTGACAGCGACCGAGATTATCATGCCCGGGACTCGTCATCCCGGAAGAAAACTTATTATCAGCCCGAACACCGCCGAGAGACCTCTTCTTATCAGGAGCGAAGCAAAGACAAACGTGGCCATGAGAGGTCGCATTCTGATGCCCCCCGGGACCAACATTCTGACTCTTCTTCTACCCGGCACTCCCGAGATTCTCATAGGAAGGGTGAACTTTCAAAGCCATCTCCTCCCGCTCCCGTAACAGACTCGACAGTGTCAGAGAGATTGAACGAACTTAAGGCTAAGTTTTCGAAGATTTGTTTTGATGGGCTAAAGTTCCTCCTGGCAATCCATCCTATTCCCGGAGATGTCAAACAAAATGTTATTGCCTGTACCAACGATGTCTACATGCAACATGACGCGTTCGTCCATCTGGCTGAGAAATTTTCTGAAGTCTCTATGGAGCGCCAGCACGAAATTGACCGCCTAAAGCTTGAAGCTATTCATGACAGGGATATCATTAAGGCCCAGGATGAAGAAATTGCCGCCTATAAGTCCGAGCTTGAAGCTACTCGCCAGAGCGCTAAGACACCGCCGAGGCTGTTTCTCGGCTTGAACTGACTCATAAGAAAGAGCTTGACGAAGCGGTTCAACGGAGCGGAGCTCTGGCCTTGGAGAAGGATGGCATCCAAAAGGAGCGAGATGTGCTTAATAGGCGAGTTAAGGAGCTCGAAGAGCAACTCAATAAGGAGAAGGAAGAGAAAATGGCCGCCCAGATTGAGGCACGGCACTATTGCGATGAGATCGTCGCCACCCGGCTCTTAAAGGAGAAACTTGAAGATGATCTCTCCAAAGTCGAGGCACTGAGGAATGAGGCCCGTGAGGAAGGTAAAAGGGCAGTAACTGTCGACATCGACTCTCGCCTCGAGGCGGCCAGGGAAGAAGGCAGGGAGGAGATAAAGACCAAATTCGACCCGCTCATCGCTGAGTTCAATGCCCGAGTTCTCATGCATCGAGATCTAACTTTTCTGGGCGACGGCTACCTTGAGTCATTGGCCGAGGCATGGGAGACCCTGATCCAGATCAGGAAGGTTGAGAGTGGAGTCGACGAGGTCGACGAAGAAGCATTGGTGAAAGAATTCCTGAGGGGGAAGGAGCCTTCAGACTTATCAGCGGCTAAAGCCCTCTACAGCAAAGGCTCTCCCTCCAGGAAAGGGAAAGAGGTGGCTACCGACTCTTCCGGCGTTGTGCCCCCAGTTCGCGTGCCTACTCAATCGGCCATTCGGCCAATACTTTATCCCTTCGAGCGGCACGTCGGCTATGACCCGGAAGCCCCCGGGCTTGGTATTCATGTTTTATCTCCCATCCCGGAGGGTGAGACCCCCCTGATGACTGAGAACCCACCGGCATCTGGTGAGTAACCTCTGGGCTTCACAATGATTTTTTTCGTTCCCTCAGAAGTTGTTGTGTTCTAACGCCTATTTATTTTCGCGTCCCCTGTGCAGGCTGTTCTGACCCCGAGCCCACTCCGAGGAGCGATGCTGCCAAGGAGGCGGAGATAAAGGCGATTAAGGCTACCCAAATCGGCGAAGACCCTGGTCCAGATGCTCAAGTAATCGGGGCGCTGGGTGAAGGTAAATCTGACTCTTCCTCGGAGAGTTTCGAAGTAGACATCACAGGCGCCTCTGAGCACACATCCGACTTGAGCATGAAGGAGTGGCTCGAGAAAGAGAAAAGAGATACGGCCTCAGTCAAGGTCGAGCCGCGTGAAGTGGACCTGGATGATCCCCTGAACAAACCATTGAAGGTCATTCTTCCTGGCAAGTCCAAGCCCATGGATGTTCCCCCTACGTCTTCGGTCGTCACCCCTCCGTCGGGGAAGGATTCCAAGAGTAAGCACTCTGGGAAGAAATCATCCGGGAAGAAGCCAGAGAAACATAAGAGATGAACATTGTCCCTGTTCAACGAGAACTAGCTTAAGTCATGTACTGATTTTTGTAGACTGTGTAAATAGGCTGTTGGCTCCGGACTTCGGAGCGTTTTTGTAACGGGAAGCTCTTTGTGAATAAAATTTGATCTTCACTTTTGTCTTCTCAAAAGACTTATCATTTAGTTTCTCTTATGGTTGTGATTAAAATCTGAATTGTTATAGGTAACTTAGACTCCTCGGTTCGTCCTTACATGGCCTGGGAGCTTTCCGGTATTTGATCAATCTCCACTTGGTGCTTCAAGCACTTAGAATATTTCATAGCCCGTATGTTGGGGACTTGACATATCCAAATCATTTGCGTCGTAGTTCCTATTCAAGGAACTCGGAGGTCTGAACTGCTTGTAATTAAGTCTATATACCGGACTTCGAGTACTCCAGTCCGCGCTCTGGGGACTTGGAGGTTTTGAATTGTTCATACTCAAGTCCGCACTCCGGGGACTTAGAGTGCTCCAGTCCGCGCTCCTGGGACTTGGAGGTTTTGAATCGTTTATACTCGATTCCGCATTCCGGGGACTTAGAGTACTCCAGTCCGCACTCCGGGGACTTGGAGATTTTTAGTCGTTCATACTCGAGTCCGCACTCTGGGGACTTAGAATACTCCAGTCCGCACTCCGGGGACTTGGAGATTTTTAATCGTTTATACTCGAGTCCGCATTCCGGGGACTTAGAGTACTCCAGTTCGCACTCTGGGAACTTGGAGATTTTTAATCGTTTATACTCGAGTCCGCATTCCGAGGACTTAGAGTACTCCAGTTCGCACTCCGGGAACTTGGATATTTTTTAATCGTTTATACTCGAGTCCGCACTCCAGAGACTTAGAGTACTCCAGTCCGCACTCCGGGGACTTGGAGATTTTTAATCGTTTATACTCGAGTCCGCACTCCGGGGACTTAGAGTACTCCAGTCCGCACTCTGGGGACTTGGAGATTTTTAATCGTTTATACTCGGGTCCGCACTCCGGGGACTTAGATTACTCCAGTCCGCACTCCGGGGACTTGGAGATTTTTAATCATTTATACTCGAGTACGCACTCCGGGGACTTAGAATACTCCAGTCCGCGCTCCGGGGACTTGGAGATTTTGAATTGTTTATTATAAGCGTTCGTACGCTAGCCAGGATATCATGATTTTTAATTGTGCGTCATAGGAATATCATACGAAGAGACATTGGTCATTCATGGAAAAGATGGCTTCAAGCCTTTATTGATGAAAACAAGCTAGATTATCTTATTACATGCCAAGAAGAAAGCATACTGGAAATAAATGCAACTACCGCATAAAGGAAATATACTAAGTGTAATAACGCCGCAAATGCACGCTGTTCCATGCTCGGGGGAGCGTCGCACCATCGACGGTCGTTAGCTTGAAGGTTCCTCCTCCGAGCCTCCGTTCGATGATGTATGGACCTTCCCATGCGGGATTCATGTGCGAAGGGGTTGGAAAGACTCGTTTCAAAATGAGATCTCCCACACTAAAGGTTCTTGGCTGGACTCTTCCGTTATAATATTTAGCGATCCGGTGTCTGTATGAGGCTGCTCTCAAATCAGCTTCTTCACGTCTCTCATCAATAAAGTCTAATGATTCCAATAGGAGATCCTGGTTTGACGCAGGATCGTAGTAGGTTACCCGGTGTGACGGAACTTCTAGTTCTGCGGGTATGACGGCTTCCGTGCCGTACGCCAGTGCGAATGGTATGTGGCCAGTCGCGGTCTTGTGGGTAGCCTATAGGCCCAAAGCGCTGTTGGGAGTTCATCCACCCACTTGCCTCTAGCCTTTTCCAAACGCTTCTTCAATACGGACTTGATGATTTTATTGACGGCTTCTACCTGCCCATTCGCCTTCGGGTGAGCGACTGCTGCGAACCTTTTCTCAATGCCATACCTCTGACAGAACTCCTTGAATTCCTTGCTTTCGAATTGAGTTCCGTTGTCTGTTATGATGGTCCGCGGGAGGCCAAAACGACATATGATATTTCGTACAATGAAATTAATGACTTTCTTGCCATTGGCTCTGCTTCCGCCCACTTGGTGAAATAATCGACTGCCACTATTGCGTATTTCGCGCCTCCTTTGGCTATGGGCAGAGATCCAATTAGATCGATTCCCCACATTGCAAATGGCCAGGGACTAACCATTTGTGTGAGTTTCGTTGGCGGAGCTCTCGGAATCTTTGCATATATCTGGCATTTGTCGCATCTGCTTGCATAGTCTGCAGCATCTCGATTTACAGTCGGCCAATAATATCCATAGTGGAGGATTTTCCTCGCCAGAGTTTGCCCCCCGGTATGATCACCACATTCTCCCTCATGGACTTCTTTCAACACCCGTTTTACCTCGTCATGGGCCACGCACCGGAGTAAGGGGGTCGAGAATCCCCTCCGATACATTTTCCCGTCTTGCATTACATAACGCGAAGCCTTACGAAGGACTTGGCGTCTTTCGCTTCTTTTCTCAGGTAAGTCTCCGTATAGTAAGTATTGTTTGATCGGGGTCAGCCATGATCCCCTTTCGAGTTCGGTTTCCAAGACGAGATCTATCTCCATCATGTCTATACCTAGAGCAAGCAGAGTCTCGACAGGGAACAACCCCATCTGCTGTGCATCGCCAGTACTCGCGAATTTAGCCAACGAGTCGGCCTCCCTGTTCTGTTCACGCGGGACATGTGAAATGTCATAATATTCCAGGTTTACTAGTAGCTCCCGGACTCGAGCAAGGTAGGGAGCCAGTCTCTGTCCTTTCGCTTGGTAGTCTCCTCGCACCTGATATACCACCAGCTGTGAGTCGCAGAATATTTCGATGGACTTTACCCTCAGTTCATTGGCAAGTCTTAAGCCAGCAATCAGTGCTTCGTATTCGGCTTTGTTATTTGTCGCTGTAAATTCGAGCTTCAAAGCATAGCAAACCGATCGGTTTTCGGGAGTTACCAGAACTATCCCAGCTCCCGACCAACGGTCGTTAGATGCCCCGTCAGTGAACATCTTCCATCGGACAGGAGGGATTACTTTGTGATTTTCAGTCGGTTCATCCGGAATGGTGAACTCAGCAATGAAGTCAGCTAATGCTTGCCCTTGGATGGCCCTTCGCGGCAGGTAGGTGATATCAAACTGGCTTAACTCGATGTTCCACTTTAGCATTCTACCGGAAGTTTCCGGTCGTTGGAGTACCTGTCGCAAGGGTTGGTCAGTGTAAACACTGATTGAGTGCGCCTGAAAGTAGGGACGAAGCTTGCGTGATGCAATCACCAGGCAATAGGCAAGTTTCTCGATCTTTGGATAATTCTTTTCTACCCCCGTCAGTCGTTTACTAACATAGTACACCGGCCTTTGAACCTTGTCTTCTTCGCGAACCAGGGCTGTACTGATAGCGTGTTGAGACACAGCCAAATATACGTACAACGCCTCGTGGTCTACCGGTTTTGACAGCACTGGCGGACTTTCCAAGTGTCTCACCAAGGATCGGAATGCTTCCTCGTAGTCAGTCGTCCATTCGAAGTTTCTCTTTCCTTTCTTTATGACATCGAAGAAAGGAACACACTTATCTGTGGCTCTGGATATGAATCGACTGAGCGCAGCTACTTTTCCGTTCAAGCTCTGTACCTGTTTTATGGTTCTAGGTGCCTGTATTTCTCGGATGGCCTGGATTATTTCCGGGTTAGCTTCAATTCCTCGTGCATTCACAATGAATCCCAAGAACTTCCCTGATGCCACGCCGAATGAACATTTTGAAGGATTGATCTTCATCCCATAGTGCCTTAGTATACTGAACATTTCCGCCAAGTCTCGAATGTGGTCGTTTGACTACCGTGACTTCACAAGCATGTCATCCACATAGACTTCCATTGTTCTCCCGATCTGATCTTTGAACATTCGATTTACCAGACGCTGGTAAGTTGCTCCGGCGTTCTTCAGTCCGAAGGGCATCACTACATAGCAGTATAATCCAACATTTGTGACAAAGCTGGTGTGTTCTTGGTCTGGGATGTGCATCGGAATGTGGTTGTATCCAGAGTATGCATCCATAAATGACAATAACTCGTGCCCTGCCGTTGAATCAACCAGTTGATCAATTCGTGGTAGCGGGAAGCTATCCTTCGGGCATGCTTTGTTTAGATCAGAATAGTCAACGCAGGTTCTCCATTTCCCGTTTGCTTTCTTTACCAACACAGGGTTGGACACCCATTCCGGGTAGAGGGCGTCGCGGACAAACCCATTGGCTTTGAGTTGATCCACCTCCTCTTTGAGAGCTGTAGACCTCTCCGGGTCCATGCCTCTCCTTTTTTGCTTTACAGGTACGTGTTGCGGGCTTATATTCAACATATGGCTCGCAATTGCAGGGGAAATCCCACGCATATCAGAGTGTGTCCAGGCGAAGACATCAAGATTCGCTCGGAGGAAATCAGATAAATTTTCTGCCATTAGGGGATCGAGCTGTGACCCAATTTTAAGAACTCGTGTAGGGTCGTTGCGGCTAACTGGAATATCAATTGTTAGTTCGGCCGGTGCTGCGCCTGGTTCCCCGGGTTCCCCTTTGTCATCTCTCGGATCTATGTCTCCAACGATCCGAGAATGTTGCCCGAGCCAGGGCTCGGGCGCTAATTGTCAATCATGAGAATTCGGGATGCGGACGATGCTGTCCGCAGTCTTCCCCTTTTCTCTGCGCTGGGCCTCTCTCAGCTCAGCCATGTAACATGCACGTTCGGTTGCTTGGTCGCCATGCACTACGCCAACTCCTTTGTCCGTCGAGAATTTCAGTGTGAGACACCACGGGGCCAAGGCTGCCCTGAAATCTGCGAGGGCTGGTCGTCACAAAAACACGTTGTATGGTGAATCAACATCCAGCACTATGAATGGTAGGATTCGCACTCTCCTGCGTTCACCTTGTCCTAGTTCAACTGGTAACTCCACATATCCTACTGCGTCGGTGGCTGCGTCGTTAAAGCCATGGATTCGGGCTTTAGATGGCTTCAAATCCTTAGTCTCTAGCTTCATTTGGTCATACGCCTTCTTGAAGATGATGTTAACGGAACTTCCGCAATCAATTAGGATTCTCCTTACGAATGTCGGTCCGATGGTTGTGGATACGACCAATGGATCGATGGTGGGAGCTTCCACCTTATCCGCGTCTCCATTCCTGAATACAATATCGTCATGCATCGTGTGCTGCTGCTTTGCGGGAGTTCCATCCTCCACATTTGAACAGCACTCATGCTCTGTATGTCTCAAGGAATTAGCATATCACTCCATTTCCTGCCAATTTTTATCCGCGGGATGAGGTCCACCAGCAATTGTGTTAATAATCAATCTTCCCACAGTTCGAGTAGGTTGCTCTGGTTGGTGTAGAGCTGGGCCATGTCCGGGTTCTGAAGTCTCTTGTCTTCCTTCTGGCGTATCTTTGACGAATTCCTGCAGCTTCTTCTGCCTAATCAATTTTTCAATAGCGTCATGGAGATGCCTGCATTCGTCTGTGTTGTGCCCATATGACTCGTGAAAGCGGCAATACTTTCCAGTTCGCTTTTGCTCCTCTGTTGATTCCTTAGGGCGTGGTTTTCTGTATTGAAAGGTGTTGCAGGTCGATAAGTAGATGTTTTCAAGAGACGCATTCAGTGGAGTGTATTCGTTGTAGGTTGGGATCCTTGACTTCCATCTCCCCGTTTCCTTCTTCTTTCCAGGATTTCCACTTCCAGCTCCCTTAAGCTGCCCGGGCTTATTTTGGATGCTGGCCTGAGTCTTTCCAGGGTTATCGCCGGTTGCTTTCATGGCGGTGTTGCCCTTTACAGACTCCTGGACGGACCCTGGTGCCTTGTCTTTCCTTATCCACCGAGCTTCTTCCCTCCTTATGAACTGGTGGGCTTTCGAATAGAAACGTTCCAACGTAGCTGGTGGCTTTCCCACCAACCAATCCCCAAATTCAGAGTCTGGATCCACTCCACCCATTACTGCCATCAAAATCGCATGGTCGTTTGGATTGCTTACTTCAGTAGCGACAACATGAAATCTCTGCAAGTATGCTTTCAGCGATTCTCCAGGAGCTTGGGTCACGCTTGATAAAGACATCACATCCTTGGGTCGAGTGGCGTGTATCCTGAATTGTTCTATGAATTTCCTTGCTAATTCGTCGAAGTTTGAGATTGACCGTGGAGGAAGTCGAGTGAACCACATGGTGGCGATTACGGACAGAGTTATTGGAAAGCACCTGCACTTAGTTGCATCGTTGGCCCTTGCTGAATCCATCATCCATCCATACCTCATTACATGTTGTCTAGGGTCAGTTTTTCCTTCATAGGCGGGTATGGTGGGCATGTTAAACTTCCTTGGGTATTCAGCCTGTAGAATGGTATCCATGAAGGGAGTATGACTCTTAGACATTCCCCAATCTTCATTAGTCAAACCTTGATTCTCTTTCATCAACTGCCTGACCATAGCCGTCAAATCCGGGGTTTGTATGGTAGGAGGAAGGTTGGGTTCCGTTCCACGGGCTTGATTTCTAGCAGAGCGATCGGTGGCACCTGCTTGGTCATCGTCATCCTTGCGGCATCTACGCCTGGGAGGTTCATCAGCTGAAGTTGAGCTATCATCCTCAGAGTAGGGGACAGGGCTTCCTCCAGCATTCTGATGTTGTTGTTGAGCAAGTTGGGCCAGGAGGTCAGCATTAACTTGCATTTGCTCAGCGAGTTGCCTTCTGCTTTCCGTAAGCTCTTTTATCAAGTCATTCAATTATGCTCGTGAAACAGCTTCCGCTTGGTTTTGGCTGGAGGGCCCCGTGCCTCGAATTGCTTGTTGATCGTTAGGTCCGAGTTGTTGAACACTAGCGGTTTCGCGGGCATCTACATTTTGGGAGTTAGATCTTGTTCGTGGCCTTCCCATGGTAGAGTCGTTGGTTGTAACTCTGAGTAGAATCAATAGATGCCTTAGGATAATTACGGATCTTCTTCGGGGGATTTATGCAATCCAGTAACTACAAAGTAGATCCTAATAACCTGAGAATTCAGTTCTCAGTGAATGCACCAAAATGTTAGTGCCAAAATTGGTCACTAACACCCTTAGAGAGTTTGTGTAGAGAGATTAATGAAGAAGATAAATTAAAATAGAGAAAATAATATCAAATAAAAATGCGAGAGACGAGAACACAGAATTTATAGTGGTTCGGCGTTGTAGCCTACATCCACTTTTGAATTTGATCCTTTATTTCTTCACTTTAAACTTGATTACAGATACAATCCGTCTTTTAGTATTTGAATACAATGGTGGAATAAACAGTGAAGTTTTTTGTCTGAGGGTTGAAAGTGGCAGAGTTTTCCCAGTGCTCTCTAAAATCTGATCCCTTTTTTCTGTGCTCCTGCCCCTCTATTTATAGACGAATGTGGACTGGACTTCCCTGGTGGGCCAGATGGCTGACAGCTCGGTCCAGATAGGACGCGCCCTGCATGCCGAGTGAAACAGGCCGAACGGTCGGCATGCCGAGCCCTCCTTTCCAAGTCGATGGACCTCTCTGTTGAATGGATGAAGCGGGCCGAACGATGTTGGGATGCCGAGTGAAACGTGGATGTCGGGTGAGGGGCATGCCGAGTGGAAGACATGCCGTGTGAAGGGTTTGCCGTGTGAAGCGCTGGGTGAAGTGCTAAACGGTCTTATGCCGAGTGTAATCTTGGACTGTCGAACGTCTCTCAATGCCGAGTATCCACCTATGCCGAGTACAAACCTGCACCGCCGAGTGTCCGCTTGTGCCGAGTACAACCCTGCATGCCGAGTGTCCACTTATGCCGAGTGCAACTCTGCATGCCGAGTGTCCATTTATGCCGAGTGTCCGCTTATGCCGAGTGCAACTCTGCATGCCGAGTGTCCATTTATGCCGAGTGTCCACTTATGCCGAGTGTCCACTTATGCCGAGTGCAACTCTGCATGCCGAGTGTCCACTTATGCCGAGCACAACTCTGCATGCCGAGTACAACTCTGCATGCCGAGTGTCCACTTATGCCGAACGCTGTGATTGCCTGGTCGATTTTCCAGGTAACAATTTCCAAATTAATTCAATCCAAGCTTTTATTTAATAGGCTTCCATTTTTATTCGAAGCCAAGCTTCCATAAATTTTAAAATTAAGTGAATTTACTTTAATTTATTCTAACATCAAACATAAGTTTACTTCTATTTGATTCCCATTTAAGCAATTTCCATTAAATTCAGTTAGCCCATCCATTTTTAAATTTTAATTTCAAATTCATCTTCTCAATTTATCAAAATAATATCCAGCACATACTTAATTCATTTATACCTCAAATTAATATACCACCAAATTTAAGTTCAGTCTGATAATCCAATTTATTTTATAATTCCAGTTTGCATTTTATCTTTCAAAATTTCAATATTTTAATTTTAAAATTTTTAGGAATGCTTTTAAACCCATCTCATACTGTTAAAATAGCTTTTATAAAAATATTTCTTATAACTCGATGTCTCAACCAGTCCATCCTTGTTCTCACAGAAATTCAGTCATACGTTGATCAGGCGTAGGACTGAAAATCTATAAGTACTTGGCAAACCCGTTTTCAACATCAAGTGAAAGTACTTTTGAAAAATAATTTTATTGAAAATATAGCAAACAAGTTTTGAAAATAGAGGAAATATCTTTGGTGAAAATGCTCTGGAAATCATCACCCCCATCCATGGTCATGGTCACATTCCAGGGTTACGTTGCCATCACAGCAAAAGTCCATGGAACGGCAGGCTCTCCGCGGCCTCTCGATTACACCATGGATCCCACACAACAGATCACAGTTACATCCAGGGTTACGTTGTCGTCACAGCAAAAGTCCATGTAACTGCAGGCTCTCAGTGGCCTCTGATTTTCGCTGTCGAAATGAAACTTCTCCCCTCCTCCATAGGTCGCAGTCTACTGATATGAAATCAAACGCAGACTGTTGGATCTTTGCGGCACACACGACTTTCGCTATGTTATACCATAGGTCGCAATCTACCGATATAAAATCAAACGCAGACTGTTGGCTCTCTGCGGCACACACGACTTCCGCTATGGTATACACTACTCATAATCCCCAGGAACTAGTTTTGTCCGGACTCCTCACAGGATCAACTTTAGAACCCCCCCCCCTTGGGGCTCAAGGCAGCACCACCCGATGGTACTCCTGAGAAGTTCATTTCAAGGGAGCGCCTTTTTCCCCAAAGCCATCATCAAAACCCTTTATACTATACATATATAGTATCTTTCAAATCATACACCTAGTATGATCTTATACAAAGCTCCTTTACACAAAATCGATTATCCCAAAATCGATAATTCTCAAGCTAAGCTTTTCAAATTTCAATATTAATTTTACCCAAAATCAAAAGCCTTTCCAAATCCAAAGGTTCCCAAAACCTTTTTCCAAATTCCTCATAAGATCCTTTATATATATATATATATATATATATATATATATATATATATATATATATATTCAGATATATAAAATTTTAAAAACTTTGGATCTTTCAAACTCGTATAAAACTCCTTTTATACTTCAAATACCTTCAAAAATCCTTTTCTTCCAGCAATAGATTCAACAAGGGAAAATTTATCTTATATAACAAAGATATATACAACTTTGTTTATTCAAAATCAAATATGCAAATTTGATTACTCTTTTCAAAATCAATTTCATTCAAATCCGTACGATGTACACATACCATCCGTATGCTATACCAATCTGATCGCTCACTCGATCACACAATTTCATTTCCGAACTAGTATCGTCCACCCGACTTCCTAGTGCGGACACAGATCTGGTTTCCTGATTAGAAACCGTCATTCTCCTTGCATACCATAACTATGATAGAGAATATCCAGAACCAATCAACAATCCATATCCAGGTTCGCCGTCGAAAATCGAGCGAAAAATCCCAACTCGGTTCGATAAACTATCTCGAAATTCTGTGTTCGAATCTGGATCAAATCACTATGCGAATAGAATAATATACGTACATCCTACGTATTAAATTTTATTTATTTTTAGCCAAATCAATTTCTCTTCCTATTCACATTTCCATTAATATCCTTTTGCTTATTTACAATTGCTTTAAATTCTCATTGAATTATCACTTCAATTCTTATCTCAGTTGGGTATTTAAATCAATAACAGTTTGAATTCCGACCAATTTATATTTAGAATAATTTATATTAAAAAAATAGATAAGTAGTTGAAAAATAATTATTAGTTTACAAATTAGCTGTAAAATAGTTAACTAATTGTAAAATAGTTGTAAATAGTTAAATAGTTTCAGAAATTTTTAAATAATTGCCAAATAGTTGTAAGTTAGAAATTAGTTTGTGAAATAGTTGAAAAATAGTAATTAGTTTAGAAAACAGTTGAAAAATAGTTAAATAGCTCCAAAAATAATTGTAAACCAAGTATAAAATAATTTGGCTTTAAGCAAGAAAGGTTGTATATATTAAATAGCCTAGAAAAATAAGTCTATATTAAAACAATTTATATTGAAAATAATCAAGAGTCAAACTATTCACTCCGCCAACTAATTTCCATTTAAATTGATCCAACTCCAATTTGAATATCTCTAATTTCCATTGAAATTTATTTATTCCCAATTCAAGTTGAATAAATCTTGATTCCTTTCCCAGTTTAAATCAAATTCCATTTGATTTTAATCATGTTCAACTTATATTATAATTTCAAATTATTCCAATCAATGTGAATTATTACCAATTGAACCCATTCCAAATTCAAATCACTTCAATATAATCCAATCCAATTTGTACTAATGGAATTTAAATTTCAACTTTAGCCCATCTCGAATTATATAAATTCAAGTTGAATTCTCAAAGGTTGGTTTAACTCTTTAAACCAAATTAACTTTTTATTTTAAAGTTTTTAATCTATTTAAAATTTTCTGAGTCCAATTCTCAAAATTCCATTTTAAATCATCTTAACTTACGTATTTCAAGGTTCAAATAAGAGTTCAATACTATTTTATTTTAAGAATTTAATTTATTATTCAATTTGACCTTCCAGTATGAAGCCAGTTCTTAAACAAGTTTAATTTACAATTCTATTATTCAAATTTATTCTATTTATACAATACCATTCTCAATTTAAAGATTTTCATTAACAACAAGATGATATCATCCAATTTATTTTAAAACGTCCATCCATTTTCAATTTTTAAATCTCAAACCTGTTTTGAGATCACACAAATTTCCCAATTTAAATCAACCATTTAACTTCCCAAGTTAAATTCCAATTTCATCTTGAAATTTCCAATTCAGGTTGCTTTTTCTCTACTTATTTAACTTTCCCACAGTTAAATTCCAATTTACTTAATCCAATCAACCTCACTCATATTGAATTCCCGCTTCAAACTTCAAAATTCTTTCCCTCTTATAAGTTCAAAACTTATATCGCTTTGGGTTTTACATCACACTTCAGGGAAAAATCAAAAACTCAACCTCTTAGAGTTTATTTCAAATTATCTCTGATATCATGTATATCCATTCATATATACATATTATTTCTTGGCCCTCCCAGCCATGTTTTAAAATTTTAAACCACCCTTGGTTTTAAATTCAAATCAAATTTCAACAAACCATTGTTTGCAACAAGTCCCAGTTATCCAAATAATACTTGTTTATTATTTTTCATTACTTTGAAACAAAATTTTCAAATTCTGGGACCAGATTTAGAATTTCATTTTAAGTAATTTAAATTTTAATTTGGTTGTATTTCCGATTTTACTTAATTCCAATTCAAGACTTCAATTCGATTGTATTATATTACTTCTTAATCTTTATTTCAATAAATTTAACAACCAATCGTTTTAATATTAATTAGAAGGAAATATTGCTTTATATATCAAAATATATTTTATATAAAATCATTTAAAACCTTTATATAAGAAAATAACAAGTACGCTCTCATATATATATATATATATATATATATAGACACACACACACATATACCTACTCAACCCATTCTAGAGTACTACGGACTCTATTAAATGAGTAATCCCCACCAGAGCCAAGGTTCTCGCTTAACCTTTCAGCTCTGATACCAACTGTAACGACCCGAAATTTTCGAACCTGAAAATTTCAGATAGTTATAAAAAAGAAGAAAGAGATAGAAGAAGAACAGAAACACCAAACATCTCACAATCGCAGCGGATAAAATATAATAATACATAATAATAGTTTACAAAAGAATACTATATCTATCGATTACATTTAATATACATCAGAGTTTCACATATATATATATATATATATATATACAGTCACTGAATACATACAATTATCATGACTTCGATTAACAATAATATAAATACAGCGGAAATACTCTATACGCTCCTGCCATCCAGCTCGCCTCCTGAGCTCCAGAACATACCTACCTGAAAATCTGCAATACTCGGTCTGACCCGAGCATTCCACCAAAGTAACACCCGGGTCAGGCTGGAAACCAGCGTGAGTAAACCCAACTAACATGGAATACCAAAGCAAACAACTTATATGAACCCAGGGTAACATATATCAATTTATTCCATTCACAATTTTCTATAGACAACCCTTATTTTACATATCAATTTCTAAGTACCCAATAAGTACCCAAAACTTAGATAAAATAATCCAATTCACTTAAATCATTTCATTCCTGCCTATTGAATTCACAAATCAATTTATAAAAATTCGAAGTGGTTTCGGGTATTTCCCAATACCCGATCCCAGTCTCTTCGACTCTCATATCAACCTATCTCAAGTTATCCAAATGAAATACACAACATATCATATCAGAGTTATCAACTCATTCAAAACATCAAATTCCAATCAATCATTTATAAGCAAATTTTATCGTTTCCAAATTAATTCAATTTTTTCTAATTATATTTCTAACCTCCAATCACCTAGATCGGTTACTTGTCAATTACTTAATTCAAATCAAATAACTCAATCATCCCTCTAATATTCCTCTTAATTAATCAACCCGAATCAATTATCCTTCAATTTCATTCGAGCATCTATCTTTAATTACTTCACAATATTAATTATACTTAACCAAAAATCATTAAGTAATCTCAATTTCTTCATGAATTAATTTACCATATTAATTGCATAAATTCTTAAGCACTTATATTAATTAATTATTCATACATCACTTGTTATGGACTAATCAATTCCAATTTATCAATCTTTAATTACAACATACATTATATAAGCTTATGATTTCCAATTATATTTCGATTATCCTTAGCTCAATTAATTATATCGAATAATTAATCATTAATTGAACCGCAAACATTTATCCGTCTTGATTTAACTCAACTAGTAATTTACCATCTTTATATTTTCTTCATAAAATAATTACTCCTTTATTTAACTATTTTAATTAATCTCTTGATTAATTCCACAAAGTAATTATATATGTATATTTTTATCACATTTGGAAATTAAGTATTAAATCCACCTAAATCATTAATTAACCTAATTCATAAATTTTCCATTAAATCATCATACTTATTTAATGAATCACCGATCCTTAAACCTTATTTGATTTTAATCAGAACCATTTACTTATTTATGATTCAAGTTCAAAACCATTTAAAATTCAAACACCTCGAGTCAAACCCCAATCAACTCGAGAAACATCCAAATCTAAAATCACTAGATCATCAGTACACATCCAAACATTTCAATCATTCACCCACTATCTAAATTCAACCATTTGAATTTAAATAAAAACCCAGAGCATGAGATTACTCACCTTTGACTTTTCTGTTTGCAATCCATTCCAATTCGATTTTGTCTTCACAGTTTTGACCTTGTATAAGCATCATATAAATTAATTAACACTTGAATCCTAAATCATCAATTTATTATCATTTACTTATTGAAATTAACTTATAAATTGACTTAAATTCTTAAACTAAGAACTACCTTAAACATATAGTTTTAGTCCAAAAATTAATTAAGTTAATTAAAACGGTTTAATCCACAACATCCATCATTTTCAATTTAAATCCTTATATCCTCAAAATCTATAATAACTACTGTTACTTAAATATGTAAATACATTATATATATTCATATAAATTCTATAGTATTAAAATCTATTTTATTTTATTTTTTAAATATGTATTGCTTTTTTTTCCTTCTTATTTCCGTAAGAACATAATGATCTTGAAACTTATTCCCATAGTTAAACCTTTCAATTCTCAAATCCAAGACGAAATAAGAAACAAGAAAACTGCTCACCCAAAACTGTCGACATCGAAGACACCGCAAGTCCCACTGTTGATCAACGAGAGTACACCGCCACAGCCAAAACCCTAGCCAAACTCCCCTCACCCCCAATCGTCGGCCACTGCCACAAATTGCTCGTCATCACTTCCAAAAATCCTCCAAGCTTCTTCCCATCACAGCCACCACCAGGCACCGCGAGCACGCTTCATCCAGTCTCCCATATCCTCGTCGCCAGATCCCACTACAACTCGAACCACCAAGTCGCCTAACCGTAACCCTATCGCGGCCCTGACCTTCCTTCCCCTAGCAACGATCGCCGAGACCCCTAGCTAAACTCAGTGGCCGTCTTCCCCTCTCAAGCCTCAACCCTAACGACTACGGCAAGTTTCTCGAGCTCGAGTTCACCATCGCAAGATCAAACCCCCCTGCTTCGATCGATTGTCGCGGCGGTGGATACCCACTTGGTCACCATTTTTCTATCTTTTTTTTTTGCGGTTTGATTTCGATTTAGGAGGAAAGAGAACAGCAGCAACAAAATTGAATTGAAGGAGAGGAGAAGTAGAATTGAAGGTTCGGCCTCGATTTGTAAATAAATGAATGAGCGACCATTATTTGTTTTCAGATGAAGAAGATATTGGATCAGAAGAAAGTTAGAAGGAGCGGTGATAAATAGTGATTCCAGATTAGCTTCTTGAATACGAGTGTCAATTAAATAATTAATTTTTTCATTAACTTGTATAAAACTTCAAAATGCTTTATCGATTGCTACTAAAATTTTCGAACTCCTCTTAAGGAATGCCGCGAGGCGATTATAAGGTTCTACCCGCATTCCGAACCCAATGGAACATGTTTCGGAGGCTAATTTGATCGTATGTGGAAGTTAGCTTTATAGATCGATTTGAAATATTAAATTATCGATTTTAATTTTAATGCGTTTCTCACCCACACGAGCAAATGGTAAATCCAAACGCTATGAAAATTAAAATCCGATAATAACAAACTATTACGGATCCAATGGAACTGGTCTCGTCAAATTCCAAGACTGTGCCTTGGAAGGCTATTTTTAAATATCAATTTAAATGATAAATTATTAAAATTGAACAAATCACCTTTAAATTAAATTTGAACCATTCTATTATCTTCAACATCATCATTATAAATTTATAAGCCTTCAAATTATTTTAAACAGGCTTAGAAATTTCAAATTCAACAATTTACCCAATTTCAATTATTAAACTAAATAATTGAACTATAAAATTCAATAATTTAATTATTAAGTAAATACTGATATCTTGAAATTTCAAGTTAAAATTAACTTTTAAATATTTAAAAATCAATTAATTATTTCAATTTAAATTGTTAGAAATTCCGGGTCATCACACTAGTATCCTAAAACATTTATAAAACCATATACTGTGCTCCTGCATCCACAATGGTTAAAACATAGTATTTCAAAACATTATGGTGATATGCAAAACATATAAATCAATTCTGGATTACCCATCCCTATTCATTCCGACTGTCTGTCTCAATTATAGTTTCTAGGGTTACTGTTAACCTGTTAAATGTTTATGGACTATCTGTCCAATTACTTAGTTTTTATGGGATTTCTAAAAATCTATTGGTAACTCTAATATCTTATTTCTTATCCTAGTTTTCGTGGGCTAACCAGGAACCTATTGGCTGACTGCCAATATATTAATCTGGATATAGTTTTCATGGGCTAACTACAAACCTACTGGCCCCTGCCAGTATCAAATCATAGTTTTCATGGGCTGACTATGAACCTATTGGCCCCTGCCAATATCATACAGTTTTCATGGGCTTACTGTGTACCTATTGGTCCCTGCCAATATCTTTAATTAAAATCTTAACATCTGTTAAGTTATATTCACTACTGGATCAACCTAACTAGTTATTCTGCCCTTTACTCAAAATATAGTTATGGGTTAATAACATTGTGAATAACATTTCAAATTCCTTATTTATGCCATGGTTATTACTTTAAATTGAGATTGGGTTTACATTTTGAATCATGAAAACATCTCTTTCGAAACCTCTGGATAGCCTCCTTCGAAAGCAAAGATCTCTTTTCAAAACATTGTATACATACCTTTCGAAACTTTTAGTAAACATTCCCTTTTGAAACCTATGATACCTTTCGATGGTATCAAATCATCTTCTTCTTTTTTAGCTTCGAAACAAATAAAAGTACCTCCTTCGAAAGCATTGGGTTTACTCTTTAAAAACATCATTTGGTCAAAATGGTTATATACGAAAGTATCTCTTCGAAACCAACAAAAATTTGTTTGTAGAAAAATTGATGGTGTTAGAACCATCTTAGTTGAAATCAAAACCTTTAAAACAAAAACTTTGATGGACAGAGTCGAAACCCCTTTCAACTCCATCATCTTCGAAACCCTCAACCCCTTCGAAAGCATATAGGAAAAGGGCTTAAGTAAAATTGAAGTAACCCCTTCGACAACATAGACGACTTTAATGCAGTCGGAAGGGGAATTAGTGGCTTGGTTTTGACTTGGTCGAAACCTATCCTTTCGAAAGCTTCTTATTTAAAGGAAAAGGTACTCCATAGAAAGAAAATATTTTAACACGACATGGCAGCCTTCTTCGAAAGCTAATTATAAAATCTTTTTGAAAGTATGCATTTCGACTATGTTAAAAGCTTTAGGTAAAACTGGGCAAGGATTTTAACTTATGAAAACATGGCAGGGTTCGAAAGCTACCTTTTGACAGTAATGCTTCCACCTTTTTCCAGTCCACTGCATACCATCTAAGTGATATCTTGTGCATTGGTGTTGACTATGGTGGTAGCGACTGTGTTGGTTTCGACTGGGATGAGGCAGAATCAAAGGAGTCGAAAGGTACTTACTAAAAGAGATGAAACACCCTTTTCTAATTTAAAGGCTGAATTATAGCAACTTTATGTAATTTCTTTTTAACCACTTGCCTATTTGTAAAACACTGATTGGCTGCCATAAAACTTTTCAATTACTTTACTTCAAAAACTACTACATTTATTCTGATCCTAAATTAAAGGATTTGAACGTCAAAACCTTTCCATATAACCTAAAACCGGCATTTTTCAGAAACGCCCTTCTTTTAAAATATATTATTTCCAAAAATAAATCAACTGGGAAAATCCCCAAAAATAATAGAAAATCAATTTTATCATGTAATCAAACGTATTAAATTTTAGATCCAGTTTCTTCTTGAAATTCTCGAAAATAAATTTTAAACCCAATTATATCTTTCACCAAAAATTCATAATAAAATTTCCATAGCTTGGAAAATTCTAAAAATTAAAATCCATCTCCAAAATCATGTTTTACTTAACATAAAAAATTTCTATGGCAATCTAAAATCATATATTCTCTGTTTTATACTAAAAACATACAAATTCATGTGCTTATGAATTAAAACAAATCTCCATAATATATCTCTAGCATATTATCATCCATTTTATTACAAAAACGAATATAAATCATAAGTTTGAAACCTTATAATCATAGAAAAAATAGAAATGGTATGAGATAATTATCCACCTTAAACTTGATAAGGAATTTGAGATTTGTTTTTTTTAAGAAAAATGTGTGATCCTCTATAAAAAGAGGAGAGCGCACATGCAACTATATATATCACAAAAATAAGACGCTGCCAACATGCCTGGCAGGTAACAAAACTAAATACAAGTATCAAAAAAAACTCAGGTACCCTTAAGATGAGTTCCGGTAAGGCTATCACCCATCACACCCCGATATCGAGCTCCAGCATGGCCACCGCTCGATATTAAGGTGTCAGAAGTACCTATAAAACTAAAGAAAAGCCAATAATACTGGATGTCGTCACAAACAAAAAAGGAAGCTCCATTCATCTGGATCAGAGGGAATGGAGAAGCATCGACTCTGAAGTGGAAAAGAATATGATGATGAAGGGAGAATCCACTCTGAAGACTCTATACAAAAGAAAGAAGTGCCAAGCAGAAGAGTAGATCCTCCTGACATGCCACAATAGAGATGAAAGTATCCTGTATCTATGGTGAAGCTGCTAGTAATCTCGAGTGGAAAACTCTGCTCTGGTGACCTCTCTACAATCCGAAATCCTGCAACCTGAAGACATGAGTACCTGCAAAGTGAAACTGACAACCCATCACCCATACCTGTGTCTGAAGGATGACTAAGAAAAAAGTCAGAATGATACATATATATATATATGTGTGTGTGTGTGTATGTATGTATGTATGTATGTATGTATGTATGTATGTATATTTATATAATTTATATACATATATGTATAGATGAGGTAGGAAATAAAACCTAAATAAGACTAACCAGACAAATACAAAAGAATAAAATTACATATAAATAATACCAACAATGACAGGTACAATAACTGAAACAAATCTTAAAAGATTCTTATGAACCTTTAATCATAAATAAGTTATGGTTAACGGTGAAATCATCATATAAATTTGAAAAAAATATTAATACTACTATTGTTGATGTTAAATATATTATTGTTGTGTTTAAATAAATTAATATTATAATTAACCTTATTAAGATACTCTTTAAAGAGATTATTTTTAGCTAATTTACATTTGGGATTAGAAATCCAATTAAAACAAAATGAAGAAATTGTAAAAATCAGTTTGTTAAAATGACTATTATTATTATTAAAAATTCTTTGATTTCTTTCAAACCATATATACCAACTAATAATAATGAATAAAGTGTCCAGTAAAAATCTAATATTCTTTTTGAACCTAAATCTAAAATTATTCCAGAAGAAGTCGTAATCTGAAATTTTAGTTATTATATTAAAAGTAAAGATTTTAAGAATATTATTTAGAATGTAATAAGAATTCATGCAATCATAGTATAAATGTTTAATATCTTCAAGATGCAGGTTACAAAAATAACATTTATTATCATTTTGAATGTTTTTTCTCTATAAGAATTCTATTGTATTAATTTTTCCATGCAGTATTAACCACATATGAATTTTAGATTTAAGGGGAGCATTAGATTTTCAAATAAATTTAAAAGAGTTTTTCATTGTACCCGAAAAATTAATAAATCTATAAAAAAGAGTTAGAATATTTTTTACTCTTATCGCATTCCCAACTAATAATATCATTATCATTATCAATATTATAAAGATTTAATCTAGCATAAAGTAAAGTAAGTTGCCTAAGGGTTGAACCTACTAAAATTCTGTTAAAACTAAAATTCCAAAGAGAATCATTGTCAGGAGAATAAACTTCAATAATTAAAGCAAACTTAAAATTACAGATTTCATAAAGCTCTTTGAATTCCAACTTAAGAGATAAGGCCAAAATCCAACGGTCATGCCAGAAAGAAGTACAATTACCAGAGTGAACTATCGTATTAATACCTAAGTTAAAATTTGATGACATTTTAAAATGTTTTTCCAAAAATTAGACAGATTATGAATGACTGGAGAAGCAATTTGATATAAATTGTTGTTACCATTATGATAATATTTAGAAATGATCTCTTTCCAAGTAGCGTTATCATTTATATCTATGAACTTCCATAACCATTTACCTAGTAAGGACAAATTCATATTACGCAAATTAATAGCTCCTAAGCCACCTTCCTTTTGGCTTTGCAAACTATTTCCCAATTTACTAAACATTTTATGCTATTATTAGAATTTTCCCCACTCCATAAGAAATCTCTTCTAATTTTATCTATTTTTTCGATAACCAAATCTGGAAAAAGATGCATGGATATCCAATAAAACGGAAGGGATGATAAAACCGAATTTATTAAGACTAATCTACCGGTTCTAGATAAAAATCTCCCATTCCAGTTAGAGATCTTATTTTTAATTTTATCAATGATTATAAGCCAATCATCATGTTTAAGTTTAGTAGGTCTAATCACAAAACCTGGATAGTCAAAAGGAAAATTCATGGTTTTGCAATTCAGAGTATTAGCAATTAAGTTTTCAACTTTTTCAAAATCATTCAAAACTAAAACAGAACTTTTGTCAAAATTTATTTTTAAGCCTGATAGAAGTTCAAAACTATATAAGATAAACATAAGGGTAATAATGTGTTTAGGTAAATAGAAAGAAAAAAAGCAAGGTATCATCAGCAAATTGGAGAATCGAAATACGATTATGCGATATGTCATTACCTACATGTCCTAGTGATCCATTATCCACTGTTTTTTTAATAATATTAGCAAAAACATCAGCAGCTAAGTTAAACAATAAAGGCGATAAAGGATCCCTTGCCTTAGACCTCTTTTAGATTGAATTTTATTACCTAATATACCATTTACCATAATACTAAAGTTACCTGTTCTAAGCAAATTCATAATCCAACTGATCCATCTATGACCAAAACCTTTAGCATGAAAGATATCTACAAGAAAATCCCAATCTACCGAATCAAAAGCTTTTGCAAAATCCAGTTTTAAGATCGCACAAGTTATGTTATTCTTACAATAGTGATCAGTATATTCTTGAACAACAGCCACACCATCGGTTATATTTCTCTCTTTAATAAAAGCCGATTATGAACAATCAATTAAATCATTCATTCTTGAACTAAGTCTTTTAGCTAGAATTTTAGAAATGATTTTAACTGAACAGTTAATCAAAGATACAGGTATAAATTTTTTAAGTTTTTGGCTCCTACTTTTTTGTGTAATAGAATAACATTTGCATAATTAAATCTCCCTAATTGCAAATTACAATTATAAAAATCATTAAACATATTAATTAAATCAAGTTTTATATGTCCCAAAAGATTTTATAAATAAAATTGGAAACCCATCAGGTCCCAGGGATTTATCACTTCGCAAGTCATTAATAGCTTTTCTAATTTCCTCTTTGGTAAAAGAGTTATCTAGCTCAGATAAATCAACAATAGAATTAGATGGATACAGATCTTTCCATATAATATTGATTCTATGTTTGATTCTAGTACTAAAAATATCCTTATAATAGTCTATAAAAGCCTTGTTATGATCTCTTTGATCAACCAACTCTTCATTATTAACAATAATAGAGTTAACTGTATTACTACATTTTCTACCATTAGCTATGTTACGAAAAAAATTAGTATTATTATCACCTTTGTTGATCCATTGAATTCTGAATCTCTGCTTCCACATAACCTCCTCTTTTTATAAAATAGAATTTATTTCATCTTTTAAATTAGCAAGAACATTATGTTCACCTAAATTTAGTTGTCTAGATTCTTCTATCATATTAATTTTAAGCATCTCATTAAGAACATTGTACTTTTTTATTTTAATATTGCCAAAAAAAATTTGTTCCAATTTTTAAGAAAAATCCTAAGGTCCCTAAGTTTTGAAACAAAATATTTTGCAGAATTATCCTTAAATCTAATATTATAATAACTCATAGAAATCCACTTACAATTAATTAGATTCAAGAAATTAGATTCCAAAAGCCACATCTTTTCAAATTTAAATTTTTTTAATAATAACTCTATGATGCTCGCAGGTTTGGATAATAGGACAATGATCAGAGTACGTGTAAGGTAAACCAGAGACTCTACAGATTGGAAATTTATCTTCAATCTCATCACTAACAAAAGATCTATCAAGAAAAGCCATAGATGGGGATTCCCTTGCATTACTCCATGTAAACTCTCTATTAGAAAGGGGATCTTAATCAAACTAGAATTAATGATAAATTGATCGAATTCCTCCATAGCAGAGTAATCCCCTACACTAGGAGAACGTTCTCCGATAAAACACGTAACATTAAAATCACCCCCCAATATCTAAGAATCGGGAGCTATGGTCTTAATTCTAGGCATTCTTTCCATAAAATTCTCCGATTGATTTTTGAATTAGGTCCATGGACATTAGAAATATTTAAAAATGAGTTATCAGAAAGATTAATAAGAATAATATGAAGAGAATGCTGCTTAATAATACATTGAAGCAACTTAAAATAATTACCATGCCAGCCTATCATTAAACCTCCTGAAGAACCCACTAAAGGTAGAAAAACCCATTTTCTAAAATGATACCCACCTAATATTATGAAGAAATGAATGTCCGGACTGTTAATTTTAGTTTCCTGAAGTAAAATAATGTCAATAGAATAATCTTTATAAAAAACGCTCTAACCATATTGCACTTATTCAAATCATTCAAACCTCTAATGTTCCAACTGATGATCCTCATAAACCAACTGTACTAGCCCTTTCTAATTCCTTACATCTAATATATTCCCGATCAGTCTCAACTTCAAAAAAAGTAAAAGATGTATCACAAGCTAACTGACTAAACTCAGCAGATGAAAGACTGCCTAATGCATAAGTAGAATACGTACTACCCTAGCTTCTAATTCCTTACATCTAATTCAAGATTTGTTTTTGATTAATCCTCCCTAACTTTTAATCCATAGCTTTAGATTCAAAATCCTCTTCTCCTTTGTTAATGGCTTACTATAATAGGGTTCTTGTGTTTATTTTGATTTGAGAAATAAAATGAACATGAATGGAAAAAATGAGAAGTTATAGCCATGTGCAATTAATTGGCTAATTTACTAATATGCCCATGTGTTGTTTAATTAACCAAGAAACCAATTCAAGCCCATTTATCTAGTTAGTAAGCACGACCCTATATAATTTATTCAAATCTCAATTTCCTTATCATCATTATTCTATTTAATTTGTCTAATTAAATCTTTTGAATAATGTTATCAAAAATTAGGAATGTTATAGTTTTATTTTGTGTGTGAAAGTTATGATTTTATAAAAGCTTATCGAGTAGATATGGATCATTACCAAGGTGAGATAGACTAAGTTTTTTTAGGATATGAGTTAAATAGAAGTAGAATGTACAACCTGATTTGGAAAGTTGAAGTCAGTCCCAAACCCCTATTTGAACAAGTTGGTAAAGTGTAAAGATATTCCAGATCTGTAATTGGGTTGTGATTTAGGTTGCTCATAGAATATGAATTTCTACATTTTGATTTTGGAGCAATTTCCGCCTAATTTCCATAAATTATCCAATTCTAAAATGCATGTAAAAGTGCATTGTTTGAAGTAACAAGGAATACACTAGAAAGGAAGGAGATATGTACGAGATGGAAATTTCTTTCCATCGTTTACACTGTCAATTTCAATAATAAGAAAAAAAATTATTCCTTATAATTTCGAACAAAGCAAAAATCTTAATTGTGGTTAGTTTATGTTAGTAATATTTTTGGAAGGATAGCTTCGATGAATTAAAATATGGAAATGAGTATTATAGTTGTAGAATTAGTAGTTAGATATAGA